>BOPP01000011.1:11806832-11855497 GCA_017312745.1 Gryllus bimaculatus
ACGAATAAGATAGAGCAAGGTAATTATATCGAGAGAGAGAGGTGATGAGATCCCGAAATGGCATAACAAGAAAAGCATATAACTATTCAGAATTCAGAGGGATAATAGCTAGAGAATTTGTGGAGGAAATAGTACGGCGAAGGAAGAAGAAAAGGATAAAGAAGAGAATGGATTCGTAAAGTAGAAGACATAATCGATGTACGAAGCCAATACCAACGAGATAAACGACGATCTCTCAACCAGAGGAAGGACAAAGAGGCGAAGTTGTCGCAATTAAAAGAGGGAACGAGAATTACATATAAGCAACACGCGGAACACGAATTGGACATCGAAATGCCGCAATAGATAACAGGAGTCGTACTTCAAAAAGAAGTGTGGAGGCGGGACACAATAGACTTGCAGTGAGGAGTGCACTGTAAGGGGTGGCACGTGGGCATCGACGAAGGCGCAATGGCACATGCCTCTTGCAGAGAAGGCCAAAGGGTGGCGTGCTAGGGCCGTAGCGGCGTTGAGCAAAGACGACCCCCTTGACCATGTCCATCTGACCACCGACCACCTGGTTTGTGTCTGCGATTACATCTCCACAGGCCATTAAGTCATTCCCACCGAGGGCCTGCTTCTGCGCCCTAGCGCACCAGGGCTTGTCTAGCCTGTGCCCCAGCCAGCTGGTGATGGCAGATTCGACGCGTTGGAGACTAACTGGCTCAAACATCCTATTTTTTTAGCCTACCCCATCCTTTTTGAGACTCTCATATCCGGAAATAGCCACCAGAAGACGACTTTCTTCCTAGTTTTCTACTTTAAACTTATCTGCCGTCTCACTTTTCTTCCTCGCCACCCCATCACCGGCTGGTTAAAAATGTATCTGTCTGCACTGCGCTCCCTGCCTTCAGTTTTCGTTTCACCCCAGGTAATGACCTTTCCTGTGTCAGGTGGCAAGGCACTGAGGTAAAATGAAAATTACTTCTGCCCGAATGGGCGTTACCACTGTTTCATTGCCTTATTACCCTATTCTTATCTTGCATGCACTCTTTGTGCTACCTCTATTCTGAACCACATGTGCAGTTCACGCGCAAGGTCCGCAGCCCACTGGAAAATCCAATCGGCCCAGATCTGTGGTACAAGAGAAATCGAAACAGTTAATTTTAATTATATGATTGGTGACCAGAAATACCAAATTGCAGCTTGTTTTCATTTGAACCTTATAAACTTCTGCAGTGCCAGAATAGTTACAGTCTGTGTACAAGTGGAGCCACAATATTTTGTCCGTGTTAGTTAACTGCTCCTGCGTCACGTTAATAATCTTCTACACCACTCCCCCTTCACCCTGCTGCTTTCTGACTCATAATGCCCGTCCTGTCCTCTGTGAACCTAAATAACCGTGCACGAAATGAATGCTTAATAATCTGATCAACTAATAATAATAATATAATAATCAGGATACTGACATTCAAATTGGCCATAAATAGGTCTTCCTCCCAGCTTTCAACAATAAAACGTGACAACATCCCTTAATAAAACTCACGAACAAATCTCAAAGCATAAATGAAATGTTTGACTAATATGATTTGGGTTGGAGCATCCCTCGCGAACTCAATATTTTTGTAAACAACTTTTAATTGTTGCTTTCATCTTGGTTTCTGCTGCGGGTGCGCCCTATTCGAACACTATCTCGGATCCTTGGATTATGATAAATTGTTAAAAAACAGTTTTCTGTGAAAATAGGTTGAACGATGAAGACAGGGGGCGCGCCGCACCCAAGCACGTAGAGAGGGTGCAGGTGCGTCCAGACGCGGAGATCGGTTGGGTCGATCGAGACCGAGCGCGGCCTGGGGGGCGGGGCCGTTTCCAACGGCCGTTTCTGTTGCGGCGGGCCCGCCTCGCGCAGCTTGTTCGCTGTCCGTGTCGCTTGGGGTGTGAGTCGGTGCCGCGGGTCGGCTGTCGCCTGTTTGCCGCGGCATGTGTCACCCCACTCATGCGGCTGACCTCATCACCCGCGCTGTGGGCACATTGCACGGTTTGTTCATTCCTTACTTTCCTTGCTTGTGACTCGGCCGGTCCCTGTGCGCTCTTTCGTCTGCGCCTGTGCTGTTTTTCTGTCGCGGGCCTGGGGTGCTCCTCCGTGGATGGTGCGCTCGGCGCTCCGTCTCCCTAGCTGGGTTTTCCCCCGGTCCTTCCCCCTGGGACCTGCCCGGGGCCACGCTCCGCGTCGCGTTGCTCCTCACCGAGCTGTGTGTACGTACGGGCGGCTAGTCCCGTGCGGGGGTGCGTGGCGTTTGTTCGGATCTGCCTCCCGGCGTTCGCTGTTGCTCGGAGATCGGCTGCTCACGACCCGGCCGTAGATCTTCTTCCCCGTGCTTCGCCTTCCACTGTCTACTCGGTTCCACTATTTGCCATCGAGCCTGGCCACTCAGCTCGTCCACGACCGAGTGCCATCGATGCTTGAAGCCCTCGATATCTTTGTTCCCACAGGGCAGCTAGCCAGCATTGACGACTGCATCTTTTGGTTTCTTTACTCACTGTGCAATGTATCCTACGTTGGCGCCCCGGGACAGATGACTTCGATGCTTCAGCGCTACGACGTACACACCGTCGGTCTTCGTTTAATCACTCTAACAGGAAGTACACTTTTTTGGTTCATAATATTTAGAGATTCCTATATTCGAATGAATCCCATTGTTCCACTCAAGCCTTGCTTTTATTCTTTCCGAACGGTGGCATGAATTACTCTCGCGGCGCACTGTACGGAACTTTCCTGCTTTTTTCACACCTTACCACCGCTTTTATTGATTTAGCTCACTCATGCGACTCATTCTTGCCATTGTTGGAGTTCTTCCTTTTACAATCGCTGTTGTCCACCACATATTTTTTTTCTGTTTAAGACCCTTTTTACGATTAACGCTGTGTCGTCGACATCGGAATTTGCTAATTTTCCACAGGTTGTGGCTTCGCGCCGTTTCGGTTTGTCCAGCATATATTTAATGACGCCTCTAGTACCCGGTTATCTCCTTTTCCTCCACTCATTGGGCACACACTCTCAGCGATTCTGCCCACTGTGTTTGACTTCTGGGTTGAAAGGGCCATTTTTCTTCTGGACATTGTATCTGTTCCCAGGATTACCGCTGTTGAGGACAATTTTCTATAACACGCATCTCCTCGTCAAGTTTGCATTTTTCATGCAAATAGGCCGCCACCCCCCTGATTTAGCTTTTAATCCGCAACGTTAACTTTTCCGTTCAACTCACGTTCTTTGTTGTAATAGTTCACAGTGGGTACTTCGACCTGTGACGGGTGGTCATTTCTCATGATAAAACAGATAGGGACAAATTTCGTTCTCTTCATGTATCACGGAATTGGACAGACAGTACTTATGAGACTTTCTCACAATTACATTTCTACTTTTCTTCTTATATTACCAATTTTTGTCGAGAAGTAAAATATTTGAAGTATAATTCAGATGTTTTGTAGTTAAATTCTAAAACAAAACCTAAATTAACTGTATTTCTGTATACAATGCGAAGAGAACCACCGAAAACTACTTACAACAGAACCTAAATCTGGGGTGGAAATTGGTTGCAACCACTTGGCTGGTCGCTTTCGTTGTTTCCTTTGCGAAGAGGGGAGCGGAAGGCGCGGGCGGCCAATTTTCGGAGGCCGGAAGGGCGAAGTGTGAGCGGCTGCAACAGCAAGCGGGGGGGGGGCGTTTTCAGGCCGCTGCTTGTTGGAAAACAAGCGAGGCGCCGGAGCGAAGCGCGAACCGATGCGGGCGGGGGGGGGGGGTGGCGGGTGGGGGGGCGGGCGGGGCGGGCGGGGCGGGGCGGGGCGGGGCGGGGGGGGGGGACGGGGGGGGGGGGGGGGAGCCCGGGCGGGGCGGGGCGGGGCGGGGCGGGGCGGGGCCGGACAGAGCCGTGCGACGCGCCAGGGCTGCCAAACCTGGAATTACATCGGCCACCCAGAGGGAGCGGGGCGTGGGCGAGGCGGGAGGAACCGGTGTCTCGCGTGTAAGGGAAGGTCTCGCGTGTGGCGTCGCCCGGGCGGATTCCGCACAGACCGGCAAGCTCCTGGCCGCGCTCGACCACCCACGTCACCGCCTCGCGTCGGCGCCGCTCCCCGTGCGACAGGAACAGCTCCCGCCCGCGGGGCGTCAGCAGCCAAATCGGAAGGAAAGCGAACGCAATTCGTGTGCAGAGGTTTTCGGTTAAACGAATCTTACGAACCAGTTATTTGAAGGAGAGAAACAAATTCAATATAAACCCAAATGTTTGCATCATTTTTTCGTTTGATTAGACCTGTGCAGCGTTTCATCCCATTTCTGATAGTTTGAATGTCATTTTTTGCCGAAGTTACATTATTCACGCGTATGAAGGCAATCGCCATGAAACCCCTTACATTAAGAAAAATAAATGTTTACACCTCACATTGAAATTGAAATCTACTAATTTCAAAATTATTTTTGACAAGATTATACACTGTGTGAATAAATAAATATAATTCTTAATTTCTCCTACATATAGCTACTTGCCAAACACGTTACTACTGGCCACAACTACTAAAGTGCACTGTTAAAGAACTATTTTTTGTTGCATGTGTTGTTTATTGTGAATTGTAGTCTAATTTAAGTTTTAAGAGCCATCAAATACTTATATGTATCAGTCGTTTGATTGCTTTAATATGTATTAACTCAACGCATTTCGTTTAATCAGCGTCTTAAATAAAGTGGAAATTTGTGTCAACCTATTTTCACAGAAAACCTGTTTAAAATTTATCATATATGATAGTGTCGAAATGAACAACAATTAAAAGTTGTTTACAAAATATGAGTCGGATTTAAATATATGTCAAACATTTCATTATTTGAATGTCGATTTTATTAAGGATGTTGTCACGTTATTGAAACTGGAAATATTTATGGCAATTTGAATGTATTATTATTATTATTATTATTATTATTATTAAAAATTATTAAGCAGCAGAGTAGAAGATTATAACGAAGAACTAAAACGGCAAAATATTTCAATATTCTGGCACTCAAATTATAAGTCAAATGAAACATGCATTTATTTCTTCACATTTTTAAATTACTTTCATTTCTCTTCCACAATCTGTTGGTTTTTGTGTGTAATGAATAGGTATGCATGTGTAACGCCCATTCCCAGTAATTTTCTTTCTTGGCTCGGCCGCAACATTAACACCTGTTTGAGAGAGACGCTGTTTTCCAAAACTCGGTAAAATGGGCCAGCTCCAACCGCAATTTCAACGGCTAACAGCCCTGGCGCACGCAACAGCTGTTTGCTGGAGAATCGACACGTCAACACAGTCAAGTTCGCTCCACCCTCGCCCTAGCACGCCACCCTTGGATTCTCTGCAAGCGCCATTGCCTTCGTGGTGCCCCTGCACCTACATCTCCTCACTCACTTTTCTCCTCCACCTTCTTTGACTCCTCCTTTTTATCATTTCTCTCTTCATCCTTTCTCTTGTAATCCTTCCCGCTTTATCCCTTCCCTCTTTTAATCCCTCTTTGGATCTTTTATCTCTTTATTCTTTCTACATTTATTCTTTCTTTAATCATTCTCTCTTTATCCTTTTCTTTCTTCCTTTCCCTCTTTTTCCATTCTCTCTTTATCCTTTCTATCATTATTCTTTCTTTTTATCCTTTTCCTTTATCATTTCTCTCGTTATACTTTCTCTATTTATTCTCATATTCTTATTATCCCTTTATCCTCATTTATTTAACCTCCTACTCCTTTTCATCCAACTGCTTAATCTTCTTGTTCTTGTTGTAGTTCCGTTGCTCACCCAAAATGTGCAGGCCATCACGAATCAGTGATAATTACTCCAATCGATAATACAATCATTGATACCCATTTTCATAGTAAGGTATAAACCAGCTACCTACTGTATTTGACCTTTACTAATTTTCTTTATAAGGAAGTCTTCCCTTGAATATTCCAGGGTTTCGTTGCCTCCTCTAACAACTATTTTGAGAGTTCCTCACGAGTATCAACTTCTCTCTACTCAGGCCCTTGCCTCTACGGCGAATATACTTCACCACCAAGGAAAAATAACATTTCTCTGTAACTTCCTCGCGTTGCCTTAAGGCGCCCGTAACCACATTTATGTGCTCACTCTGCTTTTCAAACCTTTCTTTCCGCAGCCACACTCATGTGTCCTTTTCTTATTTTCAACTTGCTTCCGTATGATTTTTACTCCAGCGATCGCACTTCGACAACACCTCTACTCGCCGCGCTGACCTCTTGTGTCCAACCCCTCTGCTTCTAATTAGTCTAGTCCTATAGTTTTATACTCTAGTTCTAAAGTCCTATAATATAATGTGGTTATTAGTGCCGTTAGTATAGATAATGTTAATGGCAAATTGTATCGGTGTTCTTCTCCCATAACAGGCTTAGCTTGGAAGATTTCCTCCTCCAATTATCTCCCCCAACGGGGCACCGCCTCAGCCAGGACACGTTTTAAGCTCCCGACTGCTTTTCCGACATGCGTGGTAGTGTAATGCACGCAAGTGTGTGTATATGTTTGTGTGTATGTGCGCGAGAGAGATAGAGAGAAGAGAGAGGGATTAGGATAGGACAGAGAATAGGAAGGGAAGATCACGCGTGGTCCGTAACCCGTGTGTTAGAGTACTCTTCGAACATTAGACAGGTATGGAAACCACTGAAAACTAGCGATCACAGCAGCCGACTGCTCCAGAAATCTCCTCCAGAAAGCGGCTAAACTGCGCCACCGCGGCCATCGCCACTTACACCATCTTTCGTTTCCGTCGCCATCGCGGATTCGGTTCCCTACCCCACCATCCCCTCCCTCAGCCACCTGGCGGCCGCCACCACCACCCCCACCCGCGCAGCCACCGCCACAGCCGCAACGCGCGCTCAGCATTCATGCCTTCTCTGTATTCATGAGGCCGCCACCGCGGCCGCCACCGGGACAATAAATTTTCTGTTTGAACAGATTTTCGATAAATTGATATTCGGGGAGCGTGTGACCGGGCCCTCGCGCCCCCGCAGCGCATTATGCTGTCGTCGGCCGCCCCCGCCCTCGCCCTCGCCGCCCGCGGCAGCAGCCGCACTCTTCGGGCGGGGGCCTGCGTCCGCCGCCCCCGCCCCCGCCCTCGCCGCCGCCGGCTGGGAATGATATTTTCATATCTGGGCCCGCACTCGTGCCCGCGCCCGCGGCGACGGTGCGGGGGCGGCGGGAGAGGTGAGTGATGTCCCGTGCAGATGCAACCGGCGAAGAATCGTGATTCAACGCCAGAGCTTCCCTGCAGGAAGGCATTTCGGCGCTGCTTTACTCGCGCGAATGCGTCTACCGAGGAAAAACGAGCCAGGACGGTCGCATGCGTTTGTTTAGTTTATGTGTTCGCTGTTTCGTACCCTTTGTATTTACGATTCCAGGCTAGATGGTGCATTATAGATTGTCACGTACAATCAATGATCAAGTATCCACCCGCTACTGTGAATGTCACAGAAAGGAAAATATCTATGTACTCGTATCATGTAATATCCTGAAACATGATATCAAGAAAAAATTATCGAATTTTTCCTTCGTTTCCGTATAATGCAATGTTTCGTGGAAATATGTCATCACGAATATCAGATCTCAGAATTAGTTGCGTCTCCATAAACCTCTCTACGTACTTCTCTTTCCGCGATTTCAATGTCGAGTCTTTGACAAAGAAAAAACTGTTTAATGTTGATTTTCGAGAATTCCATACAAACGATTGGTATTGGGTAAATTCTGATCAAGGCTTCTCTGACAGACATGGATGTTTCTTTTTGAATACAACTAATTAATATATTCTGCAGAACAAACTTTGGTTTTGTATTTGTAAGTTTGCCTTGTAATCATGCCTTCCGGGTATTGCGAGTACAAGGAAATATAATGACATGAATGTTAATTAAAGGATTCGTACTGTGAGCAGAAGAATGTATAGTAAACCTTTGAAGTTCCAATATCAAAGAAAGTGAAGGTTCATTTGTTGAAAGATGTTGCTCAAACACAATAATTCTTGTAGATACCTTAGAAAGCGCTCCAAAAATATACTACATACACCGAAAGACAGAAAATATCAAGGTTTAATTCTAAACCAGATCGTTTCCTACAACCTTTAATCATTTTTATTTTTTCAACTCACTACAGTAATTAATTTACTTTTATTAGAATAATAGTATTATAGTATTATCCAAGTATAGGAATACAACTACACAAACAATTCAAAATTTCGATTTTTCTTTCTAATACCTTCCTTTTGTTATTCAAAAATTCTCCGGAAAGAATACTATTGTGCAAGAATTATCATTTTGTATTGAATATTCAATCTACGAAGGAGATAGAGATAGAGAGATAGATAGAGATATAGATAGAGGAAGAGAGAGATTTCATAAAAATTCTATAATATTTTCATTACAAAAAATTATCATATGAATTGCTATTTGAATCTTGAGAACCGTAGGTTCTTCTTGATAATTTGTGATTTAAAGTGAACAAGTAAAAATGAAACATGCAAAGTAATACTGTAATTTCATAGAACACTAGTAAATAAACAAATGTCAACTTTTTTTCCACAAGCACTAACATTATTGTCGGTTTGTATACATTCAATACGAGTTACATGAACAACGTGATTCTCGCAATATTTTGCTAGCGGTTAATTTGCAGCCACCTATAACCTTAGAATACTCGTTTATCTGTCGTTTCCAGAGGGCACATTATGTATGGATGTTCTATCACCATTACCGTGATCGCGGAAATGAATCTGTGCTCTCATTTGCTATGCATTTATATGTAAATAGAATAGCCTGTACACGAAGCTGCATGTCCAAAACGTTGCATCTCCTCTTCTACAAGTGTTGATAAACCAACATGCAAATGTAATTCTCTATTGTAACACAATGTAACACAAGGAATAAAATCACGAAAATGATGTCACCCGAATGTGAATCCAGTTCATTCACAAGGGAGGTCACTCTTCGTGGCAAATAATCTGCAACATTTCAGTCGAAACACATGACTGACGACTCATAGTCTACTGTTCAGATGTTTGCCATTCCATGCCGACATGGTGAAACGCCTTGTTCAATCTAATGTATAGCACGTATATTCTTAGATTAGTTATAGCTTCATTAGACCGATATATGTAAAATATAAATATAAATGTAAAATCTACCATTTTTCCTTGTAAATTATTCACTATTTAGCTTTTACGTGTAGGAGATTATTTCTGACATTTTGTGAAAGTAAAATTATTAACATCTCACGCCCTTCTTGAAAATAAGAAACACGGGCTCACTTTACATTATGTTAGTTTTAGAGTCCAGAAAATATGACAATGAAAATACATTCATACTTTGTTTTATTACTTATCTACAGCACATCGCCGTTAGCCCATACGATCATTTGCTCTTCCGTAAGTAACGTAAAAGTCAGTTAATATTACATGCCATAACCACACGCCAGGACCAGAACGCCTCAATTGTAATTATGAAAATGTAAATATTTAAGTGGTTAGGCGGAAGAGCAGGCCTTACGGCCTGAGCCTCGCCACAAATAAAACATTATTTTTGTTATTATTATTATTAATATTATTTTTGTTGTTATGTTTATTATTATTATTATTATTATTATTATTATTATTATTATAAAGAACAAACAAATGGCGCAGTTGTAATTTGTGAATCGATGGGTTAGCAAAGGTTTTAACGAAACAGGTGCTTCATTTGTTACATCATTCAATGGTTTTAGTAATATCTCCTAAATTCTTGTAAAAAAAAATCATCGAAATAGAAATACTTTTCTTAGAGTGTAAGTAGTCTTCTGCTGTCTTTAGCCACATTTCACGTTTTTCGATTCATCAAAACGAACAGAGAACGATGAAATATTTAACGGACGCCAGCTTTTAAATGTGGCTTTTCGTTCTTGCTTTGTTGTGTTAAATCGTTATAGCTGAACACTGTTACTAAAAATAGTTAATTCGCTTTCTTCATGGAAATATAGTGAAAGGGATCTAAAATAATGTTCCTAAATGATCAGGTTTACAATCCCATTGTTAAACCGAAATATCCATCAAGAACGAATTAAATTATTACTTCAGTTATAAGGCTTACAATATCAAAATACATTCTTGTAAGGGTGTGAATAATTCACACTTACATATAATTTATAAGTTCGTCTTCCCTTTTGTTGAATTTCATAATTGAAGAAATATAATAAAAAGAATTTTTCCGAGGGAGAGTATTCACCGCCATCATCATTCGCGTAAAACATGGACTTCACCGCTATATCCTCGCGCAGTGCTTGTCGCCCAAACACTTCCCGGCCAAGCGCGCAAAGCGAGCCAGCAATCCATTTCAGAGCGGGAATATCGCGCGAGGGGTAGAGCGCGTTGGCCAAGTGAAGATACATGGACGAGCGGCGTAAGTGAATTTCGGGCTTGGGGCCGGAAACAAATGCAGCATTCAGCGGCGCAAATCCCGAGGCAGCGCCAGCGCCGTCCGACGCGGTGACAGCGCGCGGCCGGCAGCGCGGGAGGCCGGGCTTCGCGCCCCGCCGACACCATCGCCCCGACCGCCGCCTATTACGCCTGACAGCCTTAATTTGCGAGCGGTTGCGCGAGTTATGCGCTGCGATTCACGCACCTGCGCAGGAGAGGAGAGGAGGGGGAAGGGGAACAGAGGGAGGTGAACGAGGAGGAGGAGGTGGGGAGTGGAAATGGCGAGGACATGAAGGTGAAAGCAGAGGAGGGGGAGTCGTAAATGGGAGAAGTGGGGAAGAAGAAAGGAAAGGTAAGGAAGGGGAGGGGGAGTGGCGAAAAGAGAGGAGATGGAGAACGAGGGAAAGAGGAGGAGGGGAGTGGGAAAGGGGTGAGAGGGAAATGCGGGGAGAACAGAGGGAGATGCGGAGAGTGAGAATTGGGAGGATGGTGGATGGTGAAACGGGGATAATGTAGAAGGCGAGAGAGAGAGAGAGAGAGAGAGAGAGAGAGGGGGGGAGAGAGACAGAGAGAGTTGGGAAGAGAGAGACACAGAGGGGAGGCTGGAAGAGGGGAAGGTGAGAAGGGGCGAGGTGTAAAGGGGAAAAGAGAAATCAGGGAGGGAGATACGGAAGGAGGCGGGAAATAGGGGCGGAGGCATGGGGTCGCAAAGGGGGAAATGGGTGGAAGGGAATGAAAGAAAGACGAGGAGGCGTGGAGTGGAAAAAGAGGAAAGGTAGGGGTTGGAGGTTGGGGCATCAAAATTGCGGAGTACTTGTAGCGGTGTGTGGGCACAATTTCTAGAATCATTCCTACCGTTTGTCGTTGCATTGAATGCCGGTTAGAACATGTTAGTACGGCTTCGTTATGATTAAATTGATATGTGAGGCCACAGTGACTCACACATGTGTCAAGTCAACATTGTTAGATACATTAAGATTTTTTATGGACATAATCGTCCCAAGACATTTGCTATTAAATTACGTGGTTTATAAGTAGGAAATAACAAGGTTTTCTAAAAAGAAATACAAATCTCAAAAAAAGACAAATCGTTAATTGGAGTGCAGATTGCAGTGATTGCATCTGCGTACGCAATAGCGTTTTTCTCTTTCCCGTAAGGTATGTCTTCTGGGGTCTGATTGACGCAACGAATGTAAAAGTAAAGACCTGAATTAGAACGTAATTAATCAAAGCAACACAACTAAACATCTAACATACATTTTTGCAGAAAAAAGGAGACATTTTCTTTCTCAGGTTCTCCTAAAAAGAATTAATACATGGTCGTTTCGACGGTGGCAGGATTTTCGAACCTATCTACACAGATCGGATTCCGAAGTTGTCTGAGAGAGAATGCTAGTGGCCAAGAGCTCAGTGGTTTTCCGTGCTTTTCCCCCTCATCATTAGGCGAATGCAGGAATAGTTCCCTAACAAAAGGGTCAAGGACCGTGCACTTTCTTCTTTCACGCCGCGATCTTTCCATCATCTTCCTTAAACTATTCTCACCTCCTATTTACACATTTTGGCGACCCCGTACGTCCATAACATGGGTGTTTTGGAGACCGAGAATGACAGTTAAAGTCATGACGACGTGTTGCCGCGGGAAATAAATTAGAAATTGAGAAGCGGATTCAACATCAAGGTAACGCTCGCCTCGTACGCACTTACACTTACGTGCCCTACCCTAGCACAAACATCGGAAGCTTATAGCTCCTGCCTGGGGCAGTGCTCTGCCGGAGGGGGATACCTGGGTAAAGAAACCCTGCAAGCTGACATGTAGGTCGCCAGCGGATCTCACCAACCAGTGAAGGAACAACATCGCCCTCTCCCGTGATAAGAACATAAATTGCACTAAGGAAACTAATGGCCATATCATTTCACGCGCTCGGAAACAAAATACATTAATAAACAACGATGTGCAACTCAGCCCTCTCATTCTCCCATGACGCCGAGCGATTTTGCTCACATTATGTTCTCCCACGGCTCACGGAGGTCGCTTCCCCAATAGACCATGCGCATATAACCTCTTCCTATCACCCCTCTCTACCTCCGTCATTCCTAACAATCCGTCCTGCTTCGCCCCGTCTCGTCACTCCGCCACACGGATTCGTCTCAGTCACCACTTTATCAGCTGTCCCATGCTCTGTTGCCCAGCTCTCGTACACATACGGCTGTACAACTGGCGACCATTTCCGCCGACGCCAACCCCACCGACCCGTTTCGTCCTGACTCATCCCACACGGTGGCAAAGCCAACACGAAGGCCTTATTTTCTACACCTTGTGTTCGCGAACATACAACCTGTTATAAAATGCCTCAAACCACAGCCCCTACTAAGTCCATGCTTCGCTTTCCCATCACCGTCTCCCCGCCTCGCCGGCAGTTCCAATTCCATCATCCCATCATAGTCTACTCCCTGCACTGCCGTCCTCTCATTTCCCCTGCACACACACACAACATCCAACCCGCCGCGCAGCCACCACCGCCCCATCACCACCAGCTCCACGTCCCTCATTCCCCGCTTTACACCACCAACTCCTCATCCACTACACTGTCCACTGACATCCATTTCTTCTACTAGCATTCACACACATCCATATCTGCCACGCACGCTCGCCACGCACGCTCGCCACGCACGCCACAACGTCCACATCCCCGCCAGCTACTCTTCTCCTCCTCCCCACACCACCATCCTCTCATCCACTACTCCGACACCCCCGTACTGCCTTCCCTCCACTGTTATTCACCCACAACCGCATCCGCCGCTTCACCCCCGCTTCTCCGGCCCCACCCCGACCGCCGACCGCGCCGCCGCTGCCGGGCGCGCGTTTTGCGAGCGCATTCAATTCGCGCGTGCTAGCGCTAATGGAGCGGCCTGGCGGGCGGCCTGCGGGCGCGCGAGCGAGCCGGCGAGCGCGCGCTGTCACACGCGCATTGTCGCCGATTGAATGCGCTGTCGCGACGCGCGGACTCGCGCCGCCTAGATAATAACAGCGCCGCGCTGCCGTTGCCGGCCCCGCCGCCGCGCGCCCGCAGCCGCCGTCACGGGATAAATATCGCTGCAAACCGAGAGCGACGCGCGACACCTGTTTACGTGTTTGTTTCTGTGTCCGCTGCTGCCGCACAGCGACGTCATACGCGCAACTGGTGCGCTTGTTTGATGCGCTCGTAGGGCGACCGAGCGCTGGATGGGACAGACCGCAAACGGACGCGTGGACGCGCTCTGCCTGACGCGCAAGTTTTGAAAGGAGCTGGGTTAGGGTTTTGTTCTGAAAATCGAGGGGCACTGTTGTTTTCATTTTCACTGGCCAAAATAAAAGCATAAAAGTAAAATTTTTAAACTTCGAATAAATTTTCAAAATTATTTCTGTTTTTTAATTCAAGTTGTGTACATTTTCTCCTCACCCCTTCAAGAAGTATGATGAGTTTTTCTGCTCTGAAACATTTGATTGATTGAATACGTAGTATTCGCGTGCAGGAACTAGTGTAATTTCAATTGTTATATCGCAGGGGTGGGGTGGGGGGCGATGTTCCTTCCTACAGAGCCTGAGAGCCGATGACGAGATAAACGTCGGCTTACGGGGTTTTCTCCTCTAGGTATCTCCAGCTGTGCTGATCAGCCCTAACTGAAATACGTTTCGAGTTTTCGACTGGTCTCACAAGTCGTGTGGTAGAGTAGAGCATGTGTGTTTGTGTGTGTGTGTGTGTGTGTGTGTTCATGTGTGTGTGTATGTGTGCGCGTGATGAGAGAGGAGGGAACAAGAATGAGGAAGAGAAGGTCGCGCCCACGTTTCGCAGCCCGTTTGTTTGATTACTGCTCTAGCATTCATCTGATATTGATCGGAGAAACGACGGAAGACTACCCACTAGAGCAACTGGCCGCTGGAATTTTTCTGTAGATTGTGGTAGGATTTACCTTATTCCGCTTGTGACAAAAATCTGCCATTGGCTCGAACACTAACCCTCCCGGTCAAATTCGTCGTAAAAATAATGGTAAGGCAATCACTGAACAATTTCAACCTGACTGAAACTTTATGCTAAAATTTATG
This sequence comes from Gryllus bimaculatus, assembly GCA_017312745.1. Classification (NCBI taxonomy): domain Eukaryota; kingdom Metazoa; phylum Arthropoda; class Insecta; order Orthoptera; family Gryllidae; genus Gryllus; species Gryllus bimaculatus. Next base: position 11,821,361 of record BOPP01000011.1, read on the forward strand.
TTTCCCAACAAGAATGTCATGTTTCAAGGTCGTGACGTATGACTGCACATTACATATGAACATTCCTATTAGTTTCCGAAAATATTTATTACATTGAACACATGAACAATTTTTTCCGTTACTATAAAATCCAATTTTGGGGGGATAACTACGGTAACGTAGTGTTCAAACGCTTTTCATAAAATATATCACAAATTTATAACGATGATGAACAACAATTTGACAAATGTGTTGTAGGAAACCGTACAATAACTAACCGACTAAGATGCTTTCATGTGACTTTCGTTCCACATGTCAGCAAAGAAGTCAACCCCCAACAAAACAGGAGTCCTGTTCCAAAGGAGACGAAAACTGCTCCATGAATCGGAGACACCAGCTGTTGAGCGCAAAATCGCGCCTCCAGAGGCTTCAGATCCTGTGAGCGGCAGCTGCCAAGAGCCTCCAACCGCCTCCGCGGGGCGCGCTGCGTTCTGCTCAGAGCACGTGACACGTGTAGCGGAGCGCCTATCAGTTATTTATCCCGTATTTGTTTACGGGGAGCGCCGCTTGGCAGCGCGCGGTGTGGATTACGCCTCTTCGTCCCCGATATAAGGTTACCTTCTTCTTCGTCTGCTGCTGCTGCTGCTTCCGCTTTTTCTGCTCCCGGCGGGCCGCGCATACCGCAGAACGCGAGGCAGGGAAACTGTTTGAAATATTGTATTGGCATGCTGGCTTAAGCACCCCTCCGTCGCCGCGCGCCGCCGCCTCCGCCGTCGCCGGGCAGGAAGCAGGAGGCGGCAGGAGCAGTAGCAGCCAGCGAGAGCGCTCTGTAAAGAAGTAATCCAATAAATCAGAGAATGGGGGCCCGTCTCGCCTGTGAACGCCAGTGTGAACACATGTCAGCTCCATGACAGCTGTAATGAGCCAGCTCCCAGGGGGCCTCCCGCGGCGGTCGGGGCCCGCGCGGCCCCCCTCGCCCCCTTTCGCCGGGGAAGGGGGCGGCGCGCCAGCGGAGCCCACCGCCGCCACGACTCCCTGATCCGCTTTGGCCGCCACCTGAATGCCCGGCCGCCGCACCGCCTGCGCCGCCGTCGCCCGCGCCCCGGCTAAGCCGATTTGCCGCGATGCTCTTTTCGACGCTGACATCCAAACACTGGCGCGGGCCCCCTGCCCCCCGGCGATCGCATATGTGCGGCCCTCCCTGCCCCCGCGCCCCCCCGCCGCGCCCCGCGGCGCCGCCGGCCCATGCCCTCCGCCCTGCCTGCCTTCTGCCGAACCCGATAACGCCCTTTTGTCCGCTCACCCGGGTGGGCAGCCCGGTCTAGCGCCGCATTGTGCGCTCATCTTGGCCGGAGCCGGCCCGGGCGGCGGTGGCGCCGTGGGGAGCAGACGGTGTGTTTGGCAGAGCGGAAGAGTAGCGCGTGGCAGTCGTCGTGGCGGTGACGGTGTCATGCAGGGGCGCGGAGTGGCTGTGCAGCGTGGTACGGTCGTAACGCCAGGTGGCAGCAGTCGTGCGGTGCGGTGCCGTGCGCGGGGCACGGGCGGCGGGCGGCGTGACGGTGTGCGTGACAGTTGGCGCGTGATGACGGCGGCAAGCGTAGGCGTGACGGTGGCGATAGAATTGGAGGTGATGGCTGTCAAGGCCCGGCGGGCGGAGGGTGGCAGATGTTGATAGTGAGTGGGAGCCGATGAGAGAAAAGGGTCGCAGTGGGACGGGGAGCGGGTGATAGTGCCAGAGAAAGGGGCGTGGATGGGAGCGACTGAGGCTGCAAGGGAGGCAGAGCGAGGCTCTCTAATTGAGGCTGCGCCACCTACAATGCGCCGACTGTCGGCTTACGAGCTGACGTCACGTGCTGCCCTCTTTCGAGCGGAAGAACGCACAGACAGTTGTTTTCTTGCGTTACGAGGTCAGAAAGCTTCCACACTAGTAACATTTATTAAAAATGGCATTTAAAGGTGCTTGAACAATCAAATGTTTAGCAGTCAGTGAAACCATGTGCTGAACAATGGTAAAACAAACAAATTACTTCCCATACGAAGGATGAGTATCGAGTCAAGGACAGTTTTTGAATTGTGTTTTTTTCAAAAATATATTTTTAATAAAAACGTAGAGAACGGAAAGTATAAAAACTAATTCGAAGTATGCATAAGCTTAATTTTTTAAACAATTCTTTTTTATATTTATATAATTAAAAGGGTTATATTTCTACATTTCAGTTTCCTTTTCTCTTTACTCATCTTTTCGTTACTTGTACTTTTTTTCATTATCTCATTTTTAATTCTCCTTTTTGTCTTTCCCATCTTCCAAAATTATACTCCTACGAGAGTGTAAACTTTCGGTCACATTTTGTTCTTGGATGAAGATATGATGACTGAGTTAGAGGGAAGAATGATGATAACCGAAAACGTCTTTCCTCTATTACAGAAGAAAATCTGGCGCGAACCAGATTTTTTACCATAAACTTTCCTTGTAAAGGAAAAGAATCAAACTCCGACCTTATCAGTGAGTGGAAGGTGAGCATCTGACCGTTAAACCACCCATTGTCCTACATCACCCACTATGAAACAAAAGGTTCATGTGCTTTTTTTCGAATATTTTCTACTTCATTTTGTTCTGAAGAGAGTGTATGAGTTGATTTCGTCAGGTACAGAGGTCAGGGCTCTCACAAGTACACTGCATGCTATATCATAGAAGAAAGCGATACCTCTCTCCTACTGCAAAATGATATGCTTCGCCGACCTACACGTTGGCTTTTGGGGATTTCGTCCACTTAGAATTTTCCCGCTAAGCTACAACTCCAGCTAGGACAGATACCAAGCCTCGAGTGCCTCTGTGCGACGTAGTGTAGCGTCACAGTCCCACAGTGTAGCGCATGTACGTGCTACATATGTGTAAGGGGCGAGTAGGGAAACAGAATGAGAAGGGAAAAATCACACCCAATCCATCACCCGTTTGTTAGAGTACTGCTCCGGGTTTTGATGGGTAGTGATAGCTGAAGTCACCGAAATCTATCGATCACATTAACGGGTCGCTAGAGTTCTCTTTCACATAGCTGTTACGTTCGAAATAGCAAAGAAACTAGTATTAAAGATACGCCACCGTCGTGATTCAAAACATACAATAACCGTCCGTACATACAGGTCCGTGTTGATGTCATCGTTAAGCTACTGCGCCCAGGTTTTTCATTTCAGTTGATGTGGTGCGATTCGTATCTATGTGCACCTCTTGAGTTTAGCTCAGAGCCCACACAGCCTCTGTCTCTGCTGCGATTTTGACCGGAACTTGGTGGAGGTCGAGTCCTGACGGTGACCGATTTTCGACGCTAGCTACATAAGTAGGTCGAATTCATCCGCTGTGTGGTGGGGAATTCTGGCGACAGGTCGGTCGGATCGGTAGATTTTCATGGTTTCTCCAACCAACACCAGGTGAATGCCGGAGCAGTACCCTAACAAACGGGCGGGGAACGATTTTTCCTACCACTTTCTTGTCATATCCTCACCCCTCTCACACACATTTACGTGCACAGGTACACAACACAGAATGTGCGTGCACACTTACACTCATACACTTACAGGTGTAAGTTGATCACTTGTAATTGCGGTGTCTCCCTATGTATAATATCCATCTGGCAAAATGACACTCAAGAATAACAACAGATCCACATGTATCCAGTAAGATCTCGTCTCGGCTGGAGTGCTCTGTTGGAGAGGGATATCACCTGCAAGCCGACGTGTAGCTCGGTCCCGAATCTCACCATCCATCTGCGGATGAGCACCGCCACCTCCCAGCATAAAGCATTCAAAGCGGGATTAATGACCGTAGCGGTTGACGTGCCCGGAAACAACAATAAATGAATCTATCCCGACGGCGACCTCCCGTGGAGCTTGCCCAAAGCGGTAGCCCGGACCAGGGCCCTACAACTCCCATATAACGTGGTGGAAACCAATACGGTGGTGCGTTCTACCTTCTTACAGAATCTAAAACACGAACTGCTGCCGACGATACTTAAAACGTGCGTGGCTGCTGCATGAGTTTGCGGGTCGCAAGCAGGATCATAATGTTACAAAAGATAACGCCCATGTTCGCGCTTTCTTCAGAAGTTTCTTATAAGTATCGATTGTGAATAATTAATCGAACATTTAGTAGACACTTGTCCTATTTCTCACAAATTAGCCAACTTGTACGTGGGGAAGTTGGCGAGCCTAACCTGCAGTCGCTCCCGGCGACACTAGCGCGTCCTATAGTAGCACCCTGAAGCTTTGACGGGGAGGTGCAGGGCCTGGTCCGGACGCTCCCGAGCGGCGGTGGAAGCGTGCCTCGGTTCGGTGCGGGTGGCCTCCGCGGCTGGGGCGTCTCTCCTCCCTCCCCCACCCCACACCCCTCGGGGTGCGCGCGAAATTGCGCCGAGGTGTCGGCGCGCGGGAAGACTCTTTCAGGCGCCGGACGCGCGCACAATACCTGTCCAACGCGCCACTTCACCTCGCACTGCGGCCGCCCCGCGCAGCCGCGCCCCAGACGCCACGGGTGACCGAGCGCGGAGAAAGACTCGCGGAGGAAGTGCGAGAGCAGGAAACGCCAAGGTTGTGTGTATTGAGTTGTGAAAGGCCAGATTAAACGCGAAAGAAATTGGAAATTGGTAAATTTTTGAATTGCATATCTTGAAGAAATCTTTGAGAAACATTTGAACGGCGGAAGTGTGGTTCAATTATTGTATTTAAATATAACGAGAATGCATAAGACTATGTAAAAAAGAAATTGTGAATGCAGAAAATAATTAAAAAAAATATTATTGATGCTTGTGTTGGAGCGAAAGCACCATCAAAAATATTTGAGAGCATTCCCTGAGTTTCTAAATCCAGAGAATGAGCACCATTCTGTGATGTGACTGGCCTTACAAATGATTCTCAAATAGAGAACTGACTTTGTCAATAATCGCCATTATGGCTGGGTAATTTTTAAGCCAGTTCTCTAAATATGTGGACTCTGCCCTTGAGAAGCGAATGTATGATAAACTGTTCTTAAATATGAATGTTTAAAGAAAGAAATAGTGACAGACAAAATATAATGACAAGATGATCGGCAGATGCGGTATCAAAAACGAGAAACACAACCAGATCTCTCAAAATTCAAATTGGTTGCTACACACATAGATGCAATTTTTAGTAAGAGGCCGTGATTCGGCTCAGTTCGGAAAGTCTTCCCTGATGCACTGTATTTTCGATGCCCAAGAAAACTGACAACTAAAAATGTTACTTCTTGAAGAATAGTTTTATCCTCGACTGAACCGTGTGTTCCGCTACTTCATGAAGCAATTATTGTTTTTCTCTATTTACTGTTTTGTAAACGATTTTATTGAAAATAAATATGCTAGTATAAATAGACAATTTTATGAACACATTTCTTCATTAGACTAATAAATATGATTTAAAACGTAACATTTCTTGCGCACCCTTGATTAGCAAACTTAGGTGTTAAGATGAGACGCAAAATAAGACCCTAGAAAAGAAAATAGGAAAACTGAAGAAAAATAGAATGCCAAGAACTCCACGAGGTGGCCTGTAGTCGGGCACGGCTATGCTAGTGGTTGAAACGGATGAAAAAATAAAATCACATTTGCATTGAAGTGTTTCATTGAGTTTGGGAAGCAGTGCACAACCAAATGTTCTAAACCAAAGGGAAGTTATGAAGAGAGTGAAATAAAAAAAAATCATGGACAACATCGACGACAAATGGAAAGTAAGAAATTCCAATTCCAATTAAATAGTGAGATGGCCTAACAAAGAGCTTGTACGAATCATATCGTTGGTGAACACGAAAAGTGTCCACTGTATTTTTCATGAGTACATATGTAACTTGCTCGGAGCCACTTATTCCGTGACGAAAGTCAACATGTTTTACTCCGTTTATTGGCTGTACTGCAAGCGATTTCGTTGAAATTTTTGCGATTTTATAAAAAATCTACAATTATTTATATCTAAAATTATGCGATTTTGTAAAAAGACTTCTTCATGCAACTAAAAAATGCCGATTTTTGACTCTTGCAACTTTGATTGTGCTCCGACAATACACCAAACGCCGGGTGAAGAAGGGGGAGATCGCCCGAGAGGGAAAACGAGAAACGGACGCCCGATGTGTGAATCATGGTGGGCCCCGCCGCCGCCACTGTGGTGGAACGGTGGGGGGTGGAGGGGGGTTGGGGGGTGGCGCGTCGCCACAGAATGCGCGCTGTTATGTGCGTCGCACCCCGGGTGGCGACGCGGGGCGGCGCTTGCGGCGCGCGGCGGCGGGACCCGCCACCGACCATTCTGCGCCCCGCGCCACGCCACCGCCGCCCTCCCCGCGCCCGCGCCCGCACGTTCACTCTCGACACGCCCCCGCGCGCGGAGGCCACGACGCGCGACACCCGCCCCACTCCCTTCAGCAGACCAGAGTATTTTTCTGGCAAACAACTAAAGAATATAGATGTATCGGATAAGTACGGGTTGCGCATATTTAACACACTTAGGTCGTGCATCTCTTCTAAGAAATGTGCAATTTCACATTTTCGTTGTCTACATTTCCTTCTACCGTATATCGTGCAATTTTTATAACGTTTTATTTTAGTTTGCAAATGGGTAGGAAGAGTTTTTAAGAAACAAACTTAAGCTTTTAATTGATAAACAGAACTTCCATATCGGTGGCTTATTTAAAACAATACAGGAGAAATAAAAATGTATGATTTTGCTTTGAAATAAAATTTAGTAGGTAAATTGAACAGTTTTAAACAAAATAAATATTTCTTACTGATACATAATAATTACAACAAGAACTTACTATCCATTAATTCAAAGTTGTTTTTTAACTAATTATTCATATTTTATTCATATTTTATTTATATTTTATCTTTTTATTCATGTGGTATGGTTTGAAACAATTTGAAAGATGCCGATGCCAGTGTAACACGGGTGAAAAGGAGCTTAGCTGTCCATGACGGTCTTCAGTTTATACATTTGTTCTGACAATTAAATTTTGTGAAGAGTGTTGAAGCTTAGGGACTATGTGCGAAGTATACATAACAACCGGGCCTAGTATGGAGACTGCACGCAAAAAAATCGCCTAAATAAAGTAGAAGCAAGATGGAAAACTTGCGCTCAGAAATATGCTGGGCAGCGTCTACTTGCTGATAGATACGACATTCGGAACTGTTCCTTGGCCCTGATGCCCGGATGAGGCCCTGGCCCTACACCTGTCTCCGGACGCTATGCCCCAAACTTTTTTTATGTACAGTGGGAATGAAATCTGAAGGACATATGAGCTCTTTACTTACTGCAAACGAAATACTTAAAAAATAATTTGAAAAACGTTGTGTTTATATAAGAAATATACTTCTAAGACTTGCGTTTTAGTAATATTACTCTTTCACTCATTAAATATTACAATTTGTATAGAACAGGGAAAAATGCTAGGACGTCCTCATCACATTTTGGTTCTTCATTGCTTTGCTCTTGAAATTTAATCACTGAAATCATTCTGGTTACTTTTTTAATGCGTTCACATTGCCGTGACTCATAACGTTCATATAATTTATGTTAATAAATGTAAAAAGTATTACGTTATTTTATTTTAAAAAAATTCTGTTCTAAAAATATATTTTTACCAAAAACGCCCCGAATTTTTTCCCGCGGGTGGAGGCTGTTCACATGGTATGGGTATTTTGACTTCTGAATAAAGAGAAAATAAATCATCACAGGGATATAATGCGCGCAACTTTTCTTATTAACAGACTACCTTCCCCCTCCCTTGCTCAATAAACAGTTGAAGGTCCAAACACACCTTCATTGGCACGTAATAAAAACTATTTACTGTTGAAGAGGAGAACTCCTGTTCAATTTTTTTTTCAAAACCCTAAAAAAATAGCCAAATCACGTCCAGATCACAGTAGATACCTCGAAATCCTCAGAAAATTAGAACACACATTAATGAGAAAGTTGCGAAGACATGACTGATATTCAAGATATTGGCATTGCTTCATAAAATCTAGTGGCAGATTTCGTAACTAATACCCCCACTCTATCTTGACTGGTCGAATTTCTCCAAGCGATCAGTCAAGAAACGTTACGTGGTTATTATCAACCACTTTATTAACCCAATCATAATTGAAATATGTTACACAGGATTCTGTGTTGATTGACGTATTTCATCCAAGACTCCGAAACTCTCTGGAACTTCTAATACCAGGACACACGCAATATGATCTCATCTTCCCTAATTCATATCCACTCGTACAACTCCGACTAATATCGTACATACCCTCCACCGTCGAGAGAACTTTGCTGTTCTGTTCTCCCCCTTGGCCCGCCCGGGCCCCCTCGCTCAACGCCCTGTCTTCAGGAGGTGCGCCGGCTATATTAGACCCCGCCAACGCCCGCTCCCCGCACGCTTCGTCCTGCCTCGTCTCGCTCCGCAAACATCTCATGTTTTGCGAGTGTGGCAGCGCACTTCAGAAGCCCCTCCCCACCGCCGAGGGTTGGCTTGCCCGCCGCGAGCCGACAGAGGTAAGCCAGCGCTCACCTCCACGCCGCCCGCGCCCGCGCCGCGCCGCTGTCCTCGCAGATATTGCGTTTCTTTAACCAACTTTTGGGCGTGCCCGAGGTGTGGTATCAGAATTACCATTGGAGCGCGGGCGCGGCGCTCCGCCGCGCCTGCCCCGCCCGCCCCTCCCGCCTCGCCGGCCCCGCTTCCGCTCGCCACGCCTCGGCCGAGCTTTAATTAAGTCACAGCGTGTTTTGCTGTCAAACTGGAGCGCGGCGACTGCCGCCAATCGAGCTGTTAACAAATGTCTGGCGAGCAAGAGCGGCGACCGGACGCTGTTTGCCAATTGTGTGTGCGCGCGGGGCGGCGGCGCGGCGGCGGCGGCCGCTGCGCGCGGCGCGGCAGACGAACGGAGATGGTGCAGATTATAAACGGGTCGCCCGGAGCGAGTCGCCTCGCTCCTCACGCCCCGCCCTCGCCCCCGCCTCGCCCCTCTGCCCCGCCCCGCAACTCCCCGTCACCGTTCCGCCACGTTTGCTTTGCCCATCCGAGCGAGGAAGCGAGAAGTGGAGGAGGGCTGCTTCAGAGATACAGTGCTGGTCGAGCGGGTGGCCGAAGCCACAGGGGCTACTGGCGGCTTCCTTCACAACGACATAAACCGCACATCACAAGAAGTGTTTGCCCGTGTTCGAATTACGAACATGATAAATGAAGTAATATACATTTATATGTTATTAACTGTAAGAATTATCCGCGTAAATATACATAAACACAACTAAATTTAGCTGGAAATAAAAAAGAGAATTTTTATCATCACACGTTTAAATTGTACGAATCAATCAAAGTAATAAAATGTTCATTCAGTATTTCACATTGAGAAAACTTAACCTTCAAGTTTTATTTCTTTAAAAACTAAAAAAGCGTGTTTCAAAAGGTGAAATTCTCTACCGTAATAATAATGTCATATTTCTAAAATCCATTCGAAATACACGCGGCGGAACAGACCGATTTTTGAAGAGGGGTACACTGAATTCCTCATAGCTGAGGCGTTTTGTGCCTCAAGTGACTCATTTCCATGACTATGAGGGGGCGTGTAGACCGCGTCCCGTTCTCAAGCTCATTGTGAAACCGGGCGACAAGCGCTCCAGGGCCAACGCAGGCACAGTGGGCTGAAACAACACAAAACGGGCGCCAATAGACATATTTCTTTCATTCAAAACAAGCATTTTAATATTATATATGTATATATATATATATATATATATATATATATATATATATATATATATCAAGTTGATACATATTAAGTGTGTAAGCTACGCTTGATTGCAGTTTTTATTTTGATTGCAATGTGTAACTGACATTTTAAACACACTGGCTATTATATATATATAGAATATATTTATAAGCATTCTATGCATAGATGGCATATAAATTGGCCCTTTTTCAAGTAGAGTTTTATGCATTTTCATTTAGAAACGAATTTTTAATTTTTGTTGTTTCTTGAAAGCTTAATACTAGCGGACAATTATTTCTGTCATTATTCTATTAATGCCAAAGAATAATTACTGCACAGTGTTGTCACTTTCAATAAACATCTTCGTTTTGTCAAGATAAATACATTGCTATAACAGCTTTTACTCACTTTATATTATTTTGACAGCGACCAATAACTTTTATCTGTCTTTTGCAATTTATGGTCAGATACTAAGTAATTAAAACATACACAGGTTTCAAAAACCACTTTACTTGTCCTACTCAGGTGATAGTTCTGAAATTATCACAAAATTGTTATTACATAATTCTAATGACATTTAATAAAATAAAATTTAAAATATTGCAAGATATTAAATATAAATCGTTAAGTGTTGTTATTAAAATTTCAGTACTATTGTAATCACGCTTGAAGCCAGTCGCGAAAACCATTGGTCGTTATTATAATAATATAATAATATTTTCGCTGACCTGTAAGACAATATACGTATTTATCTGTCTTATGCCCCCTTGTTATGCTCCCGTCGCTTTCGGCCCAAAGTGCTAGTCCCTTGTGGACACGCGACCACTGCTTGAGCGCAGCTACTCCGCGTTAACGGCTGGCATCACCCGGAGAGACTTGCCGCGGTGCGGAGCACGGCGAGTGTCTAATGCGCGCTTGTCATATACGGAGACGCCATTACCTAATATCGCGTTCGCCCCATCGTGATCTGCTCCTTCACCAGCATTCTCATAAATGCTCCCCAGGAATGAAGCATCTACTTCCCTCAGAACAAGGATGGGTTTGAATTTGACCTGTAGTGTCAAACACTATTAGTTACACTATTAGTTTTCTTGCGAAACGCCGTATTTTTCTGCACTCGATCACAAGAAAGTTCATGTATTTTTTGTAATTAACTCGTTGATGATTTGTCATATTTGGTTATTTCCGAAGCCCTCGTGAAATAGCATTAATATCGATTTGTAATTTTCAATGTTACCACGGCAAGAATTCTTTTCAAATTTTTCTTCAGTTACGTTGCGTTCAGGTACGTTGAGAGTTTATATTACAAACCGATCAACAAGAATTAGCAAAAGTAGATTTGGAGGGTTGAGGGAAATAAAACTATAGGGAATAAAGGTATAGGGAATAAAGTATGTTCTATAATTCAAATGTATAAATATAAAATACATTTTACCTTCACCTTTTCGCACCTGGTCCACAAAATGTACAAATTTATTACCCAAACTACAGACATTTACTAGTTTAGCAAACGCGTGCGCGAGCGGTCTAATAATATTAAGTGCTGTGTGTTACTTCAGTAAATTTTTCTCTTAACTTTAAAACTTGAGCAGGCGTTGTAAAGAAGCCCATACTACGCTGGTGCGCTCACCTCATCTGCGCGTGCGTGCGCAGCCACCTACGCCCACTTGGCTCACCCACCTGCAGCTCCGACTCAGCCTTCATCTCGGGGCTTAGAGGTGCCGCCCTTGGCGCCACTTGCCGCCCCTCAAGCCCCACCCAAGTCCCTCCCCCCGCGCCCTCGACGCCGCCACGCCGTCGCCATCGTCGCTTTTGCCTTCGCTGCGCCACGTTCGCCTCCCCCACTCCGCTTCGCTATCATCCTAACGCCACCACCATACCACCCTCTCCCTACAGCCATTACCCTACCGCCGTCACTCCTACCGCCATTGCCCCAGCGGCTTCTTCCTACCGCCATCGCCCTACCGTCATCGCTCTACTACTATTGCCCCATCGATGCCGTCCTACTCTCATCGCCCATATCCAGTGCATCGTAATCCCACCGTCGGTAGCTGCTCTCCCTCTAAATCCCACCTTCCGCCTTCCGCGTTCCCGCCCCGCCACACATGGCTTTGACACACGCTCTGCCGCGCCCTGTCTTCCCAGCTCTCCCTCTCTTCCTATCCATCACGATGCTTCCTTACCTCCAGTTTCGTTCGTTGCGCGAGCCCCGACTCGCACCGCGCCCCACTACCCGCCACTCGCGCGCCGCGCCGGCCGCCCCGCCCCGTCCGCGCCCCGCGCCCGCCCCCCGCCCCGCCGCGCGCCTCCGCCGACCGCTCACGCCCCCGGCCGCGTCCGCCCCGCGCCGCTCCACCGCGCGCACCCGTCCCACCGCCACCGCCCGCCGACCGCCGGCGCCCGCCGCCGCCGCGCCCCGCCGCCCCGCCGCCTCGCCACGCGGCGGCGCACCGCGCCCGCACGCGCCGCCCCTCCGCCGCCGCCGGCCGCCGCCCCGCCGCCGAGCCAACCGCGCCTCCGCTCCCAGTGTTGGTCCTGCCCGCGCCGCTGGCGGTGGCCTGTGGTTGTAATTAGCGCCGGGGATTATTCTCCTGGCGCGCGTGCCCCGGCGCAGGCAGCGGAAGGGAGCGGTGCGTCACACGCGCGCGCCGGCCTCCAGGTTGTGTGTGTGAACGGGGATGGATGCACGGGGCGTGGAACACGCGCATTTTGAAGACGAGGGGGAGGACCAAAGCGACAACTTTCTCGCACCCATTGGGTTAAAGAATAGATGTAGAACTAAATCACGGCATCACAGATCTTAATACTTCATAACTGCCAGCGATGCGTTTACATTTAAGTCACTCCAACTTAAAATTACCTAATTATAAAAGGCAGTAATTATGTCATATTGAACATGCTTTTAGCAAATATTTTGTGGATAGATATTTTGCTGCAAACGATAGCATGAGTGAACAGTATTGTTTTTCATACATATTCTTTTCACAGATTATTTTCTATTTTTTTTATTTTTTATTTATTTAACGTCAAAAAAGTTAAAACTTTCTGGTGACTTACTATGGGGAAGACGTACAATAAATTACTGTTTTCTTGATCTCTGAAATTCGTATTAACGGATTTGGTATTTATTAAGTTAAAAAATGAATACATGTTGCAACGAGCTTTTTTTGGAAAAAATTTATTCTAAAATATTTCCTCGCAAGCAATTAAAAACTTGTTTTTGCAATAAAGCCGTTTTAAGTAGCTTTATTGCACACGAGCAATATTATTACATTGCCACACATGGGGGAATCAACTTACCGAAACTCGCCGCGAAAACTTTAAGACGTTCATTGGAATAAATGTATTCCCCACTAAGCTCTCAAAAACGTGTACAGAGAGCGATGTGACATTTACTTAAGGATATATTAAGTTTTTTAACTTTATAAATAGGTAGAACAACGTTGAAGTACCTTATATTATTTTAGGAGATCATAACTGTTTCTAATGAAATGTGAAGAGAAGATCTTTTTTGAAATCAATTAGTTCGCAAATAAATACTCAGAGGCGCTCAACTTCCCAAATATGCAACTGTCATGCAAATTAATCTGGAAGATAGTTCCTTACATTGCATAATATCATGAAAAATGAAGCAGATTGTGAGCTGCATGTGCGAAGTCCGTATCAGTTTATCAAATACGTTTCACATATCGAGTACAAAAGTCAAAAGATGGGAAAAAGTAACGTAATACGTCTACGATGCGAAATGGGTATGAAAGCGTGATGGATCAAGGAGGGGAAGGAAGGCAGCGACATTTTTCACCGGTAAACGAGAAAAAGAATGGCGCAACTAGAGAGGGCGAACACAATGAAGAATGTGTAAACGACCAAGAATAAATATAAAGTTGTTAGATAGTACTTGGCTGGAAGGTTGAGGTCGCGCCGAAGGAACGTGGAAGTGAGTCAAAGATATAGCAGTCATATGAGAATGCAAAGTCGTGCGAGGGGCGGAATGCGGAGGCTGGAATGCAGGCGGGCGAGCCGCCGGGGAAGCGACAAAGGAAGCGCGGGGGGCGAAGCCCAGGCGGAGGTGGCGGCGGAGATTGAGGCAAAGAGGGAGACGGCGGACATGGAGGCAGAGAGATGGAGTTGGAGAAGGAAATGAAGGCGGAGGCATAGCTGGAGGTGGAGATAAGGGCGAAGACGTAGGTGGAGTTGGAGGCGGAGATGGAGGATGAAAAAGAAGCGGACACAGAGATTGAGGCAAAGATGGACATGGAGGCGAACATGGAGGCAGAGGTGGGGATGGAGGTAGAGAGATGGAGTTGGAGAAGGAAATGAAGGTGGAGGTATAAGGGCGAAGGGGTATAATAGCTGGAGGTATAAGGGTAAGTGAGGTATAATAGCTGGAGGTATAAGGGCGAAGACGTAGGTGGAGTGGGAGGCGGAGATGCAGGACGAGATAGAAGTGGACACAGAGATGGTGGCAGAGGTGGGTATGTAAGCGGAGATGAAGGCAGAGATAGAGGAGCTGGAGATAGAGATGTAAATGGAGAATGTAAACGTAAATGTGTGTAAGTATGGGGCGAGTATAGGACAAGGAAGAGGAAGGAAATATCGCGTATGGTCCGAGGCCCGTTTGTTGGGGTACTGCTCCTGCATTCGTCCAGAATTGATTGAATAAACCATGATAACTTTCGGGCAAAACAACCGACATCTAGAATTTTCGTTCAGACATAGGTGTCTAGTAGAGTCGAAAATCCTGCCACCGTCAGGACTAGAAACTAGGACTCCCAGGTCAAAGGCACTGCAGTGCGTTCAGTTGATGCCCTGAGCCACATCTCCCGTGTGAGGGCAAATGTAGGAGCGGAATCCGAAGCGGAGGCGGGAACCGAGGCAAAGGCAGCGTGGAAGGCGGGCGCTGAGGCCAAGGCGGAAGTGGAGGCGGGGGCGCGGCTGGAAGGCGAGGGTGGCGCAGAGGGGCACGAAAGAAGAGGAACGGCGCGCGGCGCGCTATTCACCGCGATCCCCCTTCACTCATATCTCCTTTCATGCAATACACATCTTTCTATTTTATCCGCGGCCTTTCTCCCCCCGACCCGAGAGGATTCGCGCGCAGCGCCTGATCAAGACGGATGTAACGCCCGCGATGAAGAACGCGCTGTCAATGTCCGCGAGCAAGATTCGCCCGGTGTCGGAATGATGAAGATCTGGGAAAATATCCCGCCCCCCAGAGCGCGCCGTAAAGTGAGAATGAACGCGTAGCACGAGGAGAAACGCAAACGATACGGCGTCTGAATATTCTTATTTGCGAAGACGTTGCACGTTCTCAGTCGAGCAAACTAAATTCTTGTTGGTGGGTTCCTATAATGTCATTTTTTCACTCTCTCAGCTTTCGGCGTTATCTATTGAACACAATTGATTTGAATAAACTAATACATATTATTTCTTTCCAATTGTTGACTACTACACATAACACTCAAACACTAATATTGATGGCAATGTTTTGTCAAATTAGGTAGGATTTGGGAGGTTGATTTATGAAAATTTCATTTTGTTTTGTGAAAAGAAGAGGTAGGCGTATGTAAAAAGATGATGTAGTATCGTTTTTGTTTGTATGATATTTTTAATCGGTCTTATGCTTGAAAAATGTATAATATCTCATCAATGTTTAGCAGTCGTATTCTTCAAAGTAGTGGTTGTTTATAACAGGTGTTACTTTCAGTCATATTTCCATATGTGAAATGATATCAACTAAAGTAAACGAAATGAAATCCTGACCACTACAACAATCAACTTTCTAGATTGTGTCATTATTTTCCAGGTTTAATGTGCTCAAATTTTGTGATATCCAAAACTAAGAAATATTGAATTGAATAGACTGAAAATAGCTGGCTGTAGGTAATACTTGCTAACCGCCGTAACAATACCATTTGTTATTCACCGAGTTCAGACTTTTATGGACAGTTCATGGAAGGGTTGCTACACTTCTGGACACAAAGAGGATATCAGTTCCTATCTCGAAAACTTTAACATTTTCCGATCCGTATTATTCATCTATTTCATTAACATTTATCATTTGTGTACACGCAGTTTGAGACATCTGATCGATCCTGGAAGGAGACAGCATTCTCCCAGCACCGGCGTCACATCGCGAGATGATCCGAGCGAACATAATGCGTCGGCAGACATAATGCGACGCGTTAAACAGGGCTTCGCGTGGGCCCTTTACAGCTCACCAGACGCCAAGAAGTGCCCACAAGAGCCTTTCGCCACGGGAGAAGGTGGTTGAAGAATGCGAGCCCCTACAGCGGAGGCGGGCGGCGGCGGAGGGATGGCGCGGGAGGCGATGGCGGGCGGAGGCGGAGGCGGCGGCGGCGGAGGGCGGCGGCGGCGGAGGGCGGCGGCGGCGGCGGCGGCGGCGGCGAGGAGGCGGCGGCGGATGGCCGAGCCGACAGAAGTTCGTAGCAGTCGATGACACTCAGCGGCTGTGCGCAATGTTCTAGAAAGAGACCAAACACGCGCATGATCACCTCGACTTCTGGATATGAGAGTTCAAATCCCGATCGACCCTTGTGACGTTTGTGGTGTACAAAGCAGGTTCATGGCAGTTTTTTTCGAAGTTCTTCTGCATCCATTGTCACATGATATGCCACATGCTAAATTCATTATTAGATCAAAAAACCTTTGATGGTAGGTTAAATGAGAACAAATTCATCTTTGAAGAATGATTCTGTTAAAATAAACAACAATAAATATTTTCTGTTGAGATCAAGTGCTCCTGCCTATTTGAAAATGTAAATCTTCCGATTGAAATGAAACTTAATAATAAAGGCAAAATGCAATTTTTTTACCAATGAAATTTGGGGTTACTGGATATTTCAAATAGATCTTACCAGTGACAACAATGATGAAACATCATGATTTAAAAATAATGTAACCACGATTATTCTCGAATTTTGTGAGTGGCAATACAGGGAATCATTTCTTTTTATTTGTTAATTTATAGTTACTTTTGAAGTAATACATCAATGTATTGAATGATTTTCATTACCATTCGGAATTAGTAAAAGCTACATAAGTGAATTTGTCATTGGCATCTGGCGAAAGTGAAGCCCGAATGTAAAATATACTTGCACATATGGTATGATTTCAAATATAGAAACAAAAAGGAAAGGAAAAAGAAGGAAAAGAGAAAAAAAAGAATATTCGTGGTCACCATGGCCAATAGAATTTGGGTGGTAAAATAATATTTTTTGAAGAGTAAGGAACGTCTTTGATGATTTCTTTTACGTTACTCTCCTGATCGTTTGGTGAATGGTTATGGCGTTGTTAACCTTTTAGAAAATAAAATAAAAAAATTGGCGCCGATGATGCCTCATGACCAAACTAGCACAAAGTTAACTATTTTATTTCCGGACTTCTTTGGAATGTATTCGTGTTCCAATTTTCACCTATGTATAGGTCTTTCTAAGAGAAAATACTTTATTATTTTACGCTATTAGTCTCCAACACGTAAGTAATGCAACCAGAAAACACGCGCTGCACTTTCCATTTCGTTCCTGTGCCTCAACGGGCCGGTTGGCTCCACCGCGAGAAAAGAAGTTTCACTTGAAGAACATTGAAGCGTTACGCGCGTCCTATGCCAGCGTTTGGTGCCTTTTCAGACAGACCACTGTGGCGGCGGCGGCGGCGGCGGCGGCGGGGGCGGCGGCCCGGGGCGCGCCCTACACGAGCTCCAGTGTTCGCGTCCGGACGGGCACGCGGCGGGGCGGGGCGGAGTGCGGCGGGCAAATCCCGGGTGCGCGGGCGGCGCCCGGGGCCGCTTTTATGGATTTTCGCGGGAGGAGAGAGAGAGAGGGAGAGGGAGACAGAGCGAGAGAGTGAGAGAGAGCGGCGGCGGCGGCCGGGGCGGGAAGGAGAGAAACGCTTCGTTCCGGAAAGAAGAAGCCTCGCGAAGCAGCGAACAAGGGCGACACAGAGTGGACGTGAGAGAATAGGAAAATGTACTCGAAGGCGCAATGGGTGAAAGTGGAAAGGTGAAAATGCGTGGATGCTACTTATTAAGAGCACAGTTTCGATATTATTTAAACAGTTTTTTTACACGAACACATCAGATTCGTGATCAATCGTTAACGATATTAATTGAAACAGTGAGCGTGAAACTAAAATTGGATGGTCACGTAGAAAATTGAATGACACATATGAGGTGATGAATTATGAACAAAAAAGCGCTCGTAAATAAATGTAAAGGAAAATGAAAACACCAGCCAACATTTGAAGATAAATTTCTACTAAAGAGAAGATGAGGAGAAAATGTAAGAACTGTATATTCTCGTATATAGTCGTGGAACTATAGCCGTGGAACCTAACGAATATGAAGTTACATAACCACATTCACTGTGACGGTCTCAATAATAGTGATTGGCAGAGGGGACAGATTCTAGAGTAAAAATTAAGATTTCAGTATTATGGAGGTACATTGGTTGCTGTGGAAGAGTTATATGTAGTGATAGTACCGCGGCAAGAAGGTGAAAAGATAGCGGGTTAGTTAATACGGCACGAAGTACAATAGAACGAAAAGGAAACTTACAGCTTTTTAAGTGAAAAACTGTCAATTTGATGACTTCACAACTTCTTAGAGAAACAAAAGCATTAAAAAAGAACTATGAAATTAATAAATTTGCTAAAACGAGATGCACAGATACATAATTAAGTTTGTAACACGGTTAAGATAGTGATATTACTAGATTCTCAGAGATAGAAGCCGATTGTAAAGGTATCTGGAAATACATACGAGACTGTTAAACGACTGTACGATTCGAACAATATTAGTGTGAGAGCGCTTCTGACAGAGGAAACGGCATGTCATTTAGCCGGCAGCCCGTGGTAGGGGAATCGTAGACTGGTGGCTCAGAGAGGGGAAATCAGGACGGTGGGAAACGCAATTCTCAACGGCGAAGAGTGTTGATTAGAATCAGTATGAGGGTGGACGTGGTTGTGGGTTTGAGTAAGCTGACTAAGAAGACGGAGCAAATCTAAAATGACACTTGGCCATGCTAGCAGATCGCCGTGTTGCTAAGTGACCTTCCTTTTCATGCGTTGCTGGTCGCACATATAAATGTGATGAGACAAGCCAGTGAAAGAATTACGCTCTTGGTATAAAGTTGTACTAAAAGAATTAATATTTTGTTTTTTGATAAAAGATTTATTGTTAATATTCATTGATTAAATTTAACAAAGTAATAAATTACCAATCGTTATGTGGTATTATCTCAGATCAGAATCATTTCTGAGCCGTATAATGCAAAATTTATCGTGTTTCGAATGTAAGTATATATAAGATGATATCAGCATCGCAAATTCAACGAAAATGTCTGCTATGCTGGGGATTACCTACGGCGCCGCCTCTCCAACCCTACACGCGCTCCTCCGGCACGGTGGGGTCACGGAGGTTGGGAGGGCGAGAAGAGCTCTTTGCGAGGGCCGCGAGGCCGCCGCCGCCGCCTCCACCGCCGCCGCCACCGCCTGCCACCCTCGCCGCCGCCTCCGCCGCCACGCCGCCACCGCGCCACCGCCGTCACCTCGCCGCCGCCTCCGCCGCCGCCGCAACCTCCGCCACCGCCGCCACCGCCGCCACCCTCGCCGCCGCTCCGCCGCCGCCGCCACCACCGCCGCCGCCGCCGCCGCCTGCGGATTCTCGCGCGTCATTTTTCACCGGCGGCTCAGGCTCCACAGTACGTCTCAGTCCCTCTGCACCGCCCCACAGCCCTTGCCCCCCCCCCCTCCCCTCCTCTGGGCGCAGGACTCTCCAGACACTGACTCCACCAACGCTACTCTTCACCGCTTTCACTACCCTCATTGAATTCTCTATTCGAGGACACCGAGAACAAGACGTTGCCTAGAACCTCCTCTCTAGGTTAGGCTTAAGATATGTCAGTATTCTTCTTGCATGATCCATCACAACTCGTGCGGCTACGAGAGACAGATGGTTTTCCGCATTGACATTCTTTATTATTATACATTGACATCCTTTATTTGTCCGTAGCTTTTTCTGCCTCATGTGAAATGATGGTTGGGATGAGTGGGATTATGATATGATACAAATGTAGACTTCTGGAGAAAAACTTGGAGATCCCGATATATCCTGTCGGGGGCAAACCATTTTTATCACCACACAATCCATGTCGCTGGACCGGGGTTCCATCCTTCGCACCCAAAAGGTATAAAGGTGTGCGGTAAGATCACTACAGTACCTCTGTCAATGCTGTGTTGCCACACATCACTACACTCATGGTCACTACCTACTGATAGGTACATCTCAAACATTAAACACCTACTGACAGGCTATGACAAATGTTGATATCCTGTCATAACTTTCGCCAAAACCGAACCTTAATCGCCTTCGCGATTTCGTATGAGTCAGGTGAGCTGGCACACTGAACTCTGGCAGTAAAAATGTAAACAAATCTTCGAAGCTGATTGCTTCACATGAGATCCCACAGCACGTGGTGAGAGAACTGTCAGAGTCGGGGTGTCCCAGCGCTTCTCGTCGGCCCTTCGCCCCCGCTTCGCTCTTCTTTCGCCCTCGCGCGCGCACTGCCCCGCTGCCCATCACCCGCCGCATACATACATCACCTCGGCGGGCTCCGTCGACGAGCCATATCGCGCGTCATCCCTCACTCGGCATGCGGCGCACGATGCGCGCTATCGCCCACGCCCCCACCCCGCCCCCACCCCGCCCCCCGCGCTCCCCTTCGCCGTCCCCAACGCCCTCCACACCGCCCTGCCCGCCGTCCTCACCGCTGCGCTCCCCGTCGTCCTCTCGTCACACCACCCCGTCGCCCTCGCCGACGCGCTTTCCCGCACACCTCCCAGCGCGGCCTCCCCGTCACCCTCCGCCACTCTCCTCACCCCCTCACTCTCACCCTCTAGGCCATTCTCGCCCGCACCCTTACGGCCGCCCTCGCTGATCCCCCCCGCCACCCACACAGCATTCTCTTCGCCACCCTCCTCCCACGTTTCCTTCCTCCCTCCCACCACCTCCTCGCCAACTCTATGTCATCATCCCCGTCATGGTCTACGCCATCCCCTCCGCCACAACTCCTCCCCAAAGTCGCCGCCATCCTACTTGCCAATGCCCCCCCCCCTCACTTGACGTCGCCCTTCCCTGCCACCCTCCCCACCATCCTCCACAACACCGCCCCGTTGTCCTCTCCACCACCCCCTCCATCCCCTCGCCATCCTCTCCGCCATCCCTCCCGTCACCCCCGCCACTCTCCTCACCCCTCACTCTCTAGGCCATTCTCGCCGGCACCCTTACGGCGCGCCTTCGCTGATGCCCTTCCGCGCACCTCACAAGCCATCCTCCTCGCTGCCCTCCCCTCCACGCTTTCTTCCTCCCTCACGCCACCCTCCCCGCCAACTACGCCATCATCCCCGTCACGCGCTACGCCATCACCTCCGCCACTCTCTCCCCCAAAGTCCCTGCAATCCTCTATGCCAATGTCCCCGCCTCCCCTACCGCGCCCTTCCCCTTACCTTCCGTCCACACTCTCCACCACCTCTACGCCATCCTCCTCGCCATCCTTCCCGTCACCGTCCCCCACCAGCCTCACTATCACCTTCTCGCTTCCCTCCCCTCACCGTCCTGCTCGCGCCGGGCGTGAGGGCGTAGTTTTATATTTGTGGGTGACCATCACCCTCCTACGCGCCCCGCATCGAAGACTTGAAGATGCTGGCGGCTCGACGTTATCCGCGCGTGAAGAGGCAGGCGAGATACGTCTTACGCCTCTCTTATTCCTCAAGGGCAGGAATTATACTGTCTGTTTTATTCAACACGCGACTTGAAACAAACTTTTCCTCTCTTGTGAAGATCATGTGGCCTCTACGGTGTCAAATATGTTATATTAATTACTTGTAATTTTAAAAATTCTACCTAAAAATATTTAATGTATTCTGATCATTTGCAGACTTACTTCCCCCTCCCCCCGCCGAGTACCGGTAATAGAATCCCACCCCTGTGTATAAACTCTTATCGCCTAAGTTTGAGGAGTTTGATTGGAGTGACACAAACAAACATAAGGTAGCCGCGGCGAGCCGGCCAAGAGAATGTCAGAGCGGGCTCACAGGATGAGGACTGGGCGGGATGGCGGAGTAGGCCTTGGCAGGGTTGTTCCTGTGCGTTATAACGGGCCAGGCGAGTGGGGCCAGGCGGGTGGGGCAGGCGGTGGGGCCAGGCGGGTGGCCAGGCGGGTACGGCCAGGCGGGTGGGCCAGGCGGGTGGGGCCAGGCGGGTGGGACCAGGCGGGGGGGACCAGGCGGGTGGGCCAGGCGGGTGGGCCAGCGGGTGGGCCAGGCGGGGGGGCAGGCGGGTGGGCCAGGCGGGTGGGGCCAGGCGGGTGGGGCCAGGCGGTACGCCAGGCGGGTGGGGCCAGGCGGGTGGGACCAGGCGGTGGGGCAGGCGGGGGCCAGGCGGGTGGGGCAACGGCGTAGGCCAGGCGGGTGGACCAGCGCGGTGGAGACCACGCGGGTGGGGCCAGGGGGGTGGACCAGGCGGGTGGGCCAGGCGGCGTGGGGCCAGGCGGGTGGGGCCAGGCGGGTGGGGGCAGGCCGGTGGGGCCAGGCGGGTGGGGCCAGGGGGTGGGGCCAGGCGGGTACGGCCAGGCAGGTGCGGGCCAGGCGGTGCGGGCCAGGCGGGTGGACCAGGCGGGTGGGACCAGGCGGGTGGGACCAGGCGGGTGGGCCAGGCGGGTGGGGCCAGGCGGGGGGCCAGCGGGTGGGGCCAGGGTGGCCAGGGCGGGTGGGCCAGGCGGTACGGCCAGGCGGGTGGCGGCCAGGCGGGTGGGGCCAGGCGGGTGGACCATGGCGCGGTGGCCACAGGCGGGTGGGGCCAGACGGGTGGGGCCAGCGGGTGGGGGCAGCGGGTGGGGCAGGCGGGTGGGCAGGCGGGTAGGCCAGCGGGTGGGCAGCGGTGGCAGGCGGGTGGGCCAGGCGTGGCCAGGCGGTGGGACAGCGGGTGGCCAGACGGGGCGCGGTGGGGCCAGGCGGGTGGCCAGCGGGTGGACCAGGCGGGTGGGGCCAGCGGGTGGACCAGGCGTGGGGCCAGGCGGGTGGGCCAGGCGGTGGGCCAGGCGGGTGGGGCCAGCGCTACGCCAGCGGGTGGGGCCAGGCGGCGTGGGACCAGGCGGGTGGGCCAGGCGGGTGGGGCCAGCGGTGGGGCCAGGCGGTGGGGCCAGCAGCCGGGTGGGGCCAGGCGGGTGGGGCCAGGCGGTGGGCAGGCGGGTGGGGCCAGGCGGTGGGCCAGGGGTGGGCCAGGCGGGTGGGGCCAGGCGGGTGGGGGCCAGGCGGGTGGGCCAGCGGGTGGGGCCAGGGCGCCGGGTGGGCGCGGCGGGTGGCCAGGCGGGTGGGGTCAGGCGGTGGGGCCAGCGGTGGGCCAGGGCGGTGGGCCAGCGGGGGGACCAGGCGGGTGGGCCCAGGCGGGTGGCCAGGCGGGTGGCGCCAGGGGTGGGACCAGCGGGTGGGACAGGCGGTGGACCAGGCGGTGCGCCAGAGCTGGTGGGCCAGGGCGGGTGGGGCCAGGCGGGTGGGGCCAGGCGCGGGTGGGCCAGGGGTGGGCCAGGCGGGGGGCCAGGCGGTCGGCCAGGCGGTGGGCCAGTCGGGTGGGGCCACGGCGGGTGCCAGCGGTGGGACCAGCGGTGGGGCCAGCGCGGTTGGGCCAGGCGGGTGGGCCAGGCGGGTAGGGGCCAGCGGGTGGGCGCAGGCGGTGGGGCCAGGCGGCGCGTACCGGCGGGCCAGCGGCCCAGCGGGTGGGGCCAGCGCGGTGGGACCAGGCGGTGGCCAGCGCGGTCTCGGGCCAGACGGGTGGCCAGCGGGTGGGACCAGGGGCACCGGCGGTGGACCAGGGGTGCGACCAGGCGGGTGGGGCCAGGCGGGTGGGCCAGGCGGGTGGGCCGCAGGGTGGGCCAGCGGTACGGCCAGGCGGGTGGCGCAGGCGGGTGGGACCAGCGGTGGGCAGGCGGTGCGGGCCAGGGGTGGGGCCACGGTGGGCAGGCGGTGTGGGCCAGGCGGTGGGGCCAGGCGGGGTGGGACGAGGCGGTTGGGACAAGGCGGGTGGGACCAGGCGGGTGGGACCAGGCGGGTGGGCATGCGGGCCACGCGGGTTGGCCTGCCACGTGATAAAAGGCGAGGCGAGGCGGGGCGGGCGCGGCGGCGCGTGGCGGCGCGGCGAGAGACTAGGGCGAAGGGGCTAACGTCGGCGGGCGCTTCTGTATCTCGGAATTGACGCGTGCGCGGCAGGCGTCGCGCAGATAGCGCTGGCAGCGGCCGCCCGAGTGATTTACGGCTGCGGCGTAATACTCTTCAAGTGAACAGCGCGCAGACGCGGCGCCATTCGCTGGGCCTTGGCAACACCTCTGCCGGCGACACTTCTCCCGTGTAGTCCACTTAGGTCTAAGGTCTTTGGTCCTACCACATTCAAGAGTCGATGAGAATAATGATTATGAATTTCTGGCTGATAAAACATTTTATTGTTGGGTTTTGGGGATATAAATAAAAATCTGAGGTTCCGAGACGTTTGATAATATCTCTAAATGTTACATCAAGGTTACGCGTCATCAGAAACTTTTGTCCGAAATGGAAAATTCCATAATAAAATATACGAAGAAATCTTTGAAGTTTCAAAATATTCACTTCAGCCTGCGTCGTAACGGTCAGAATCATTGTAAAGGATACACCTGATATGTCATTTTAACCCATGATTGTATCAAAGAGATTTAAGACAAAAAACGTAGATTGTTTTATCTTATGCTACGGATACTATAGGAAGGTGAAATGAGACCTTTTAGGAATCTATTACATTTTGAGGTTTAGTATTTTTCTGGACCCCATTCTGGTTAGTAAGGATAGTCAGAAATATTTTCTTTTAATTAATTTCACTACTTGATGCGCAATATTACCCGAGGCCTCGAAGAGGGCCTTTTAAATGCCCAGGTGGAAATCGGAACGAATATTATTTCTCTAGATAAATATTATTTTTTTATGATCTGTGAAAAAATTAGCTGCCGTTTCGCACTGGAAGTTACTGGAAAATTCGAAAGTTTCACAATTTTTACGACGAAAATCCTTGTTCACGTGAGGTTTGTGCAGCTCTGTCTTCTGTGAGAGAACGTCCGATTTTTGATACAGACACATCAATATAAGAGGATTCTGTTGAATGCGTTTGTTTCACCTCGTTTTCACGTCATACCAATTATATATCTAGTGTCAGCTGGTGGAATAGCAAAACAATGATTCTGTAATAAATAACCGACGAATAATCAAAACAAATATACATAATTAGTATACCGGATCACAATATTTCCCGAATTGAATTTTCTACCAACTTGCAGTACGCGATGGCTAATGATTTTTTCACAGATCATAGAAATAATATTTATTTATAGAAAATATAATTAATTGCCTGCTCCTTGCATTCCTTCTGGGATAATCACTGTCTTTTTTTGTGCTTCAATTTACACCCATATGTTTATCGTCTGTCGCACTTCCTTCATGTTCAGGGCATCCAAACATTGATTCATTAGTGATTCCGGGCATGTCAACTGCTAAGGTAATTAGCTCCGTAGGTGTACTGCACGTTTTCTTTGGTAGGTAGCGGTGATCTCCCTCTGCTGGATGGTGAGCTCCGTCGCCGACCTACCGTCGGCTAGGGGGTTTTCCCCAAGCAGATATCTCCCCCCTGGAGGCACCGCCTCAGCGGAGAGGCTCAAAGCTTCTGACCGATCTCCCGGCATGTGTGCTTCTGTAGTGCGTTTTAGTGTGTGTGTGTGTGTGTGTGTGTTTGCGTGTTTGTGTGTGTCTGTGTGTGTGTAAGGTGCGAAGATAGGGCAAGGAAAAGTACGGAAAGATCGCGCGCAGTTCGTGGCCCGTTTGTTAGGGTACTGCTCCGGCATTTGCCTGGTGTTGCTTGGAGAAACCACCGAAAACTACCGATCAGAGCAGACGGCCCTTAAAATTCTCCTCCAGGCAGGCACTAAACTCGACCTAGCTATCTAGCTAGTGTCGAAAATCCTGCCACTCGTAGAAACTCGAACCTAGGACCTCCCTGTCAGGTATCCGAACAAATGACAGGATCCTCTACAAGCTCTCTCGTGTGGATCTTCATCTCCCGAATTTCTCTCCGACTCCCGCTCTGTCACCGTGGCGGGGCGACCTCACCCGACCCGTCACGCGCTCTTCCAGCCACTAGAGGCTTAGCCGCTGTCGGCGCCTGGGGGCTCCCCTCCCCGCCCCACGAGTAACCACCCGCGACGCACGCTCTCTCCATGTCAAATGAGCTCGCACTGCGGGATTTAGCTTCCCTTCACGTAATGAAGAATCGGTGACTTGTAAGTACTATGCTATATGTTGAACGCCATTTGAAAATTAGACCGAAATGAAAATTGACGAAATCGTATTCTATTCGTTTTGAAAATAAGATCTTAAACAACTCATCTTCTGATAATATTACGCGATATAATGAAAATGATGTAATCTTCACTCGGAAAGAGTTTTGCCAATATAAGCATTTCCATATCATATAGAAACGATGATGCACACAAACAATATTGCATTTTAAGTCCACTCTTTTGTTAGTAAAGATTTATAGATAATATCAGTGTAGAATAATATGAGAGATTGTTTTTAATGGTGATCGGGATTAGTAATATACGTTTCTTGGTATTTTATACCGCATCACAGTGATTCCTATTAACGTGAATTTCAGTGGCTCTGGATTCCAATTAGTAGAAAGATCCCTGACGTTGAAAATAACATCCCAGTAGTTCTCAAAACCATATTCTGGAGATCCACTGCTGGGATGTGGGATAATGTTGCGCAGTTGCCAATGAAGCGAACCAGATTATAATAGTTACTGACATCATTAGGCCGATGTAGAACAAATAACTAACTAAGACTGTTGTTTGTGATATAGGCCGCGTATCGTTCAATAGTTTTTGTAATTCATTTCAATGCGATTCAGTGATGCTTCATTTTATGTGGCGACGCTCAGACCATCAGACCTGCTTTTCTGCCTGACTACGCAAATTTCTCTACGCTCCTTTTAACATATAGCAGACAAAATGTAACACTCAGTCGTTTAAACGGACGATTTAAACTTAGCTCAGAGGGGTTAGAGGATATTTTACATGCGGTATATCTACAACATGGAGAGCTACTTCATCTACGAAGGACTTATTCGCCTTTGAAAGCTCACGGCTTAGATAGTGTTTGGACCAACAAACTTGGGGATGATAGCCCAACACGCTAACCCTTACACCACCGAAGCCAAATCAGTCTTTTATTAGAAAAAAGTAATATAAATAAGAAATAGTATTAATTGGAGTAGGAGATCTCATCCACGATGCGATTTTGCTACAGCACAACGATTGTTTGTGATTATCAATTGTAAGTTTTCAATATACTTTCGAGTATATCATTTTTGGGATATCTGCAGAAAACATCAAAGAGGAGAGGAATTTCTGATTATATTTATAAATTGTATTTCATACATTTTGCTACGTATATTATGTAAAGGTTGATAGCAGTATTTGATGTTCTAGGCCAAAATATCCATGTATATATTAGATTGTGGTAAATATGAAGCATAATATTTATTCATGTAAATGTGGTATTGTCTATCCTATGGGCAATGCGGTATTGTCTATCCTGCATGGGAGCAGATAGTAAAATTAAGACAAACTTCAGCACACAATTTTTTCTTCAACTAAAAATCCGTGGCGCAGACCGCGAGCAATCTGTCGCGTCGAGCTGCGCGGGAGACGCTATGTTTGGACCGGAAGGTCGGGGCTGGCGCGGGGGCGGGCGGAAGTGACGTCGCTTCGCGCGCCGCGCCCGTTTCTCTGTCGCCGCGTCTCCGACTTTTTGCCGTCAGCCGCGCCGCGGCTCCGAATTTTTCTTCTTCACCTTCTGCCGCCGTCGCAGCCTCCCTCCCGCCCGCCCCCGCCGCCGCCTTGCTTTTTTCCCGGCGCGTTCCTGCGCGTTCTGCATTTGTCAGGCGGGGGCGGGGAGGTCGTCGCCGCTCTGCCGGAAGCAGGGGCTGTGGAGGCAGTGGTGGCTTATCACGGACTCTATAATTAGCTAAGTCTGAGGCGCGCGTTCTGCTAACGCTACTACGATTTACACGGTGTGTGGAAATTCGGCGGAGGTTTGTGGTGGAATTGGTACGGTATGATTGGGTATTACTTGATTCCAATCTTCCAGACGAAGAAATGCCGGAAGCTGGGGTTGTGGCAACAGTGGTGTCTTATCACGGACTCTATAATTAGCTAAGTCTGAGACGCGAGTTCTGCTACCGCTCCTATGATTTTGGAAATTCGGCGGAAGTTTGTAGTGGAATTGGGACGGTATAATTTCGTAATTCTTGATTATCTTCCAGACGAAGACATGCTGGTGGACCAAGATGGTGATGACGGAACTAGAAAGCGTGCCCAATTCTAGGAAGTAGTTGATTTTGAAGTAGTTCGCGTAATTTGGTGTTATGATCTGCTGATCACTTCTTAAATAATGGCAATGACTAACCAATTGGTTCACTCTGCAACTGCTCTGCTCGTTGATACCATAGTTCTCTGTGACTCTCTCTCCCTCTCTCTCTCTCACACACACACAGCCACAATCACTCTCCTTTATTTCTCCACCCTCCCTGAATTACTTTCCTGTTACTCAATTCCTTCCTCTCTTCTAATGAAGGTAATTTATTATATGTATATAGTCATTTAATTTATGTGCGGAAGCAATGTCCGCATTTTCTAAAATTGACTCCAAAAAATTAATAATAATATATTTTTTAAGTCCACGCATTCCAGTAGTAATTTATTTTCAATTCAAGCACTGGTTGAAGTTCAACAACATCGGTGATTTTTCTGGAAGTGCCAAGGGGACTTATGAGCGGATTTAACTGTAATGTTGAACATCATAATTACACGAATATGTATGTGATTGCTTTCAACTGAGGTCTCGAGTGTAGAATTCTTCCCTATGTGAGAGTTTGATAAAATACACAGAGACATTTTTCACTGGCAAGCACTCAAACAATACCTTCTTTGTCACTTCTTGTTGTCGTATTATCTGCAACGAAACAGTAGCGTGAGAGAGCTCCTAACTTATAATCACTTACCTTTGCCAGAACGAAGAAGAGATTTGGTTGTTTTATTCGACCACTAGATTTTGAAGTCTGTGATGACCTCAGTGTCTATTACTGATGTCATGAAGCATTTAGGCGTTTGGTAGCTGATAATACTAGTTCTTTTATGTGAGGCTCAGAAAATGTGTCAAAGTCACTACAATGAAAGAATTCAGTGCCCATTTTACTGCATCGAATTTCAAGGGTTTAAGATCACAGCAAGGGACTCACACGTAGAACTTAGTGGGGGTACTAAGTAATCACTTTCGTTATACTTAGGTATTTCAAGGTTTATTGTGTATTTTATTGTACAAATTCATATGTGAATATCAATATTTATTCTCCCGTTATTTCCGAGTAGAAATCCCCGGCGCACCTACACCAAGATACCCACGTATGTGTTTACTGGTCAAGACCGCATTTAGCCAGAGGTCAATTCAGGTTACAACCGAAAGTTGTCAGTCAGAACATAGTTACCACAGCGACTCTCAGATCTGTGAACAATACTAATTTGTGTATAAGGAAGTTTAACCGAAAGCACATTTCTTTAGGTTTCAACTTATACGACTTTATTTTTAATAATGAAAAAAATCTATATTACAACTTCTCTTCCAACGAGATGGGTTAACTTATCTAGTGTAACATTCGATAGACAACACTTGTGTGCAAGGACATCTACGAACAAATGCAGTCTATTACGATGTATATGGTTCAAACTGAATGAAAAAACACACAAGCTTATTTGGTGATAATTACTTTCGGGTCTATTCTCATTGTCTAACGCATGTTAATTGCCTTTTCTTATAATATTATCTTCTAAGTGCTTGTTAGAGGTCGTGATTATAAATAAACCCTCATCGTTTCAACAATACTCTCCCAAATGCCAATTATATCCTAGATATCACCTTGCAATGTTCTACGAACATTGTCAGAAATATTGAAGTAGCTGCGGAAACGGTATTGTCTAATTTCTGACAGTCGCTCTAATAGAAAATTTCGTGATGTAATTTTTTTGAAAAAATAGGTTAATTAGGTTAATTTATTGCAGAGTTGAAACATATACAAAATTAACAAGAATGCAGGGACGTCGAAATTTCAGTGCCAAGAGCTCGAAATATAGTGATAAACATCAATGAGACAATGCTTGTGAATTCTGTGGTTTCCTTCATCGCTCGAAATCCGGCAATCACAATTATTTCATAGAAAAACATTCATTAGTAGAGTCGCCCATATTATAGACACATATCGGAGCCAACAGATGCACACGACCTATGAAAGCGGATTCCTCGCCGTGACCTGGTACGAGTCCCATGGATGACACTGAGGAGCCCGTGGGGCTGAAGCAGGGCTCAACGCTCGTCGCGTTCTGCCGTTCCTGAGGCTGGCTGACGTCGAACTATCGCGCTGGAGAGGCTTTGTGGGTCTCGGTCAAATGGAGCAAACACTAACACACCCACGGAGCTTGAGCTCAGCGCAGTAGTTCGCCTCCAAGAAGCAGACGCACTGCACGTTGTAGAAGACCTCGAAAACGAGATCTCTGTGTTCACGGAGAACGAGTCTCCGCCATTAATCTGCTTGGCGTTTGGCGGCAGTGACTGGCGGGGTGTTTGCGTCTCAGGCAGATACGTAGACGAGGATGAGATCGTCAATTAAATCCCTACGCAGCATTCGGCACGAAACACAATGGGAAGATGATCGAAAGGCGCTCTTCGCCCTGCACTCACACCAACACAATTCCTCGAAACTCTCCTTCGTTGCGAGCAACCTTGCTCACCAACTTGCATGTCTTGAGGTTGCCATTTCGTCTTCGTTTCCAGCAACTCAGTCTTCCACCCACAACTCCCGGGCACGGCGTGGCAGCGCCTCCGTCGTGCCGTCCGACGGCGCTATGCACTGTTCTCAAATCAAAGCGGTCGCAGACAGAACCTCGCCAGTCGACTACGTAATCGCCGGCTCGTCGAGCGTTCCTTCCCCACCCACCAGCGCAAAATTCACGTGCAGCCTCGCCGGCGGTGCGCGAGGGCGGTGGAGACGAAATGCGCAACGACGTACACTGAAGACATGAGTGGGGAACAGGAAGAGGAGGAAGATGATGAAACACGCGTTGGGGCTTCAACTCCTGTCCGATGTAGTGCTGGCAGTACTTGGCCAGACAAACGGATTTGTCCGACACCGATGACTTTGAAAAGTCAACGGTAACACAGAAACACAGATATTTGTAGAGGAAGTACTGCAATTCTACTTTACTTGCCAATGAATATGGATGTTTGCTGGAGAAGATGGAGACATGGAGAGTCAAGTATCCAGGGACTCTTGCCACTCAAATCATCGGAAACGAAACTTATTCCAAACAAGCTGTGTAGGTTCGAGGTAACGCCCTTCCCGCTTGCAAAACCTGCATTTTCTCGACGATAATTTCCTCGCGTTCCTGTGAGATGCGCCGGTCACGCTTTGGATTGAGGTACATCGTGCTCTTTCTGTCGTGAACGCATTTTCTTCTTTACGGGACAGGCAACGACGGGTAGTACTGCGATTTAATATTGAAAGAGATAAACCTTGCTTTTATTATGGCTAAACGCTGTTGGGCCACGAAGGCTGGCGCAACGACCGTTACGGCCCTGAAAACAATGTCAGCAGAATGGCAACGCCACGGCCCCATGTACTTTTCAGGCGCACTACTAGGAGTCAAATTGTATTAACTCTTTGTAGGAATTCAATTGTTTCATGTTATAGAGTGAAGATGTTATTTTTCTTATGGTATTCAATAAAGTTTCCTTCATAAATTAGTTTTAATTTTTTCTGACTTTTAAATGTTCTGTTTATCATGACATAGAATATTCTAATAATTCTAAACGATATAGCCAACAAAGATATGCATAAGTAAGCATTAGTTTCGTCATATAATATTGGTTCATAACCCTAGATTTACAAGGCTCCTTTCAAAGAATACAAGGCGAGGTCGCCGTTGACCCCGACCTCTTTTATATATTCTTCCTTTTTTCAGGTTTTATATTCAACAATAAACGATGAAATCTTAATTTTATTTATTTATTTATAATTTGTCATTCAGCTATAGAATATACCGATCAACTTGCAAATAAGGATATACCATACATAAACGTATTAGATATACTACTTAGTGCTGTTAGCGTACAATATAATTTCAGTAAGAAAACTATTGAAAGCTTGATAAAAAAATTAAAAATACAAGAAATTTATTACAAAATGATTAATGCAACTAATCTGACTTTGAAACTGCCAAGAAGTTTTGCCATAAAACTGCAAGGAACAAAGAATAAATAAAACTCAATTTTTCAAACAATTCTTACAAATGGGTAATTTATCTTGGATTCCTTAATATTCTAACAGAAAATAAACGAAAACCACCAGCAAAAGCATGCTAGGATGTTAGAAAAATCTGAGACGTTAATTACAATGAACATTAAATATGACCCCAATTAGGTTTTATTTTTTTATTTTATTAACTGTTGTAGAATGAAGTCAGGTGAAAAGATACACAATGCGACTGTCCTGGCAGAAGCAGACAGATTGGAATGCAAGATACAATAACCTCGTATGAGCACTATTCAAGTCTGCCAATGTTTAACCAGAGTGATAATTTCACTCTGGAGTCATGGGTAACCCCATCCTTGTGATTCCAGTGTTAAAATGGAATTATTTCTTATTAGTCAACAACGTAGTGAGAATTTTCTCAACGCATTTGCCTAGACGTAGGTCCTCATGCGAAAGCCTCTCCATCTAAACTCTTCTACTGCACATATTCCCTCATAATTAATCTATAATTCATTGTACAAATACTCGTAATCAATCATCACATTACTTAACGAAATATTGATATATAAGAAACTATTGATATATTGATTCAAGACTTTCTCAAATCAGATAGTTTCCCATTTTCTTGAATCTGAGGTAGCTTTTTGGTTTCACCACCACCATCTTTCCATTTGTAATCTATGGGCGCCTAAATGACATTCCTGTGCCTCTCGCAGTATCTACCGCTTCACTGCCGGATATTTACGGTTTTTCGGTCCCCTAATTAAAAAAGAAAATGTTACTGTAATAATATCGGAGGATAAAACTTGGTTCTATTGGACATTTTTATTGAAGAATTTGGAGCTCTTTTTGAGAAAATCGTTAAAATGTTCTAGGAACTTCGTACGAACTAACGTCAAAATTTAAATAATTATTTTCGCAGAACTTCAAGTATGTTGCTTCATTGATCGAAAACACCTCACGTTGCAATTCCTGATTCAGTACTATATTATTAAGGTGTCAGAGAAAAGGACATATGTATTAAAAGATGTGAAATTGGTAATGCAATGAACAATGTACACTGTTCAATTAGAGTATCCTTTCCTTGCTTTTAGAATTCAGTTATTACAAGACTACATTGTAATTAAAACATTACAATTTGGTGAATAACATTTTGTTCATTTATCTTTTAATATCTTCAGGTTCAAAATAACAGTTTGCATTGTTGCAAACTATTAATATTGCAAAACTAATAATTAAATAGGGACAAGAATTATCTGCAGACCAATTACTGATCCATGTCAATATTATAGATTAAAAAATTAAAACCACGTACTGATGGTATTCGTTGGAAAACTTCACAAAAGTCAAGAAAAGGTCGGGAATGAGCTGAATGCCAGCGGCGCGCCTCGGTGAAACGGAAATTTTCAACGGTTTCCATTTCAAGATAAATACACGAAACTTTCAATAAGTTGTATTGTTTTAATTGCCACCTTCATCTTCACTAAAGACTAGTGTTTAATATATTTTCATAAACTTTTAACAGTCGTTTGTCTAAAAACAAGAAAAAAATAATCTCGTACAATCAACAATCGAAACTATAAAGACACTCAAGAAAAAGGAGATTTTCACTGTGATTGTGAAACACTGTGTGTGATCGCACTGTGTGTGATGTGATTGTGATTTAGACTATAAAAAAATTCCGTTCTTCAGTGAAATTTCACTGAAAAACAACGCGATTATGAAGGAGGCTTCGTGAAGAAGATCAAGGTCAAAAAAGAGTTTTTCTAAAATCGCCCTCTTATCTAGAGACTGGCCCTCTGACTCGCGTGGTTGGAAATGAAAAACATTTCATTTTCTTTCCCTTTCGAAGCACCGCTGCCCAGGTGATTGGGAAGGATGCAGGTTCGATTTGCTGAACGCGTCCTGGCCGCGTCGTCTTCCGCTCTGGACTGGAGTTGGGGTTTGGGGCCGGCGGGG
>BOPP01000011.1:11911344-11923592 GCA_017312745.1 Gryllus bimaculatus
GATACAGAATGATAGTACGAACAAATAAAAATAATAATTCACATGAACAGTAGTAACGTTGAAATTGCTTACGATGACAACCTGTATCAATGCATAGATGAAGGTGGATAGACAAAGTTCTGACTGAATGTCCCGATACGAAGGGTCACGTGTTCGACTCCTGTCTCGTGATTGAGCGAATGTTCCTTGTATTTTGTGGGTTTGTGTGACGCATGGCGTCGCATTATCTTGTACAAAGTTAGGCTCGCAAGTATTTGTGACTAGTGTCCCAGTTACACCCCCGGGTCCGAGATACACCCTAAGGGGTTTAGAGAGCAATTGGCTTTAGAAGCAGGGGGGAAATGCCTCATTGTTGTTGTTATTATTGTTATTATTAATAATAATAATAATAATAATAATAATGGTGATGATGGTGATTGTGATGATGGTGAGACGGGTCTGGCAATGAAATCTCGGAGGAACAGCAGCCCTGTAATATTTTGTACGCACCCTTTCTGTTCATCATGGATCGGACGGCATTCTGCATTTCCAGCGGTAGAAGGCGAGCCTTGAAGCCACGGCGCTGCGGAGGGCGGAGAGGCAGAAGACGACCGGTGCGGACGGATCAATGCCTGCGGTTTGTCGCCGCGCGGGGACGTCCCGCAATTGTGTCGCAGGCGTTGCATCGCGAATCAATAAGCGGTGAAGGAGAATTAAGAGAAGGATGCGGAGGAGAAGGGGCAGAACGAAGAGGCAGAAGAGGGAGAGAAGGTGGAGGTGAAAGAGGAGTAGGAAGAGAATGTGAAGGAAACGAGGGAAGAAGAAAAAAAGGTGGAAGAGGGGAGGAGGAGAAGTTTGAGGATGTGAAGAAGGTGGAGGAGGAGGAGGAGGATAATGCAAAGGAGGAAGAAAAAGAGAATGCAATGGAGGAAGAGAAAGCGGCGGAAGAGCCGGCCAAGAAAAAGGCGGTGGATAAGACGAAGGAGAAAAAAACAGAGAAGTTGAAGAAGAAGAAGGAGGAGACAAAAAAATGAAGATAGAGCGAAAGAGAAGTCGGAGGAACTAAAGAAGGAGGAGAAAAGGGTGGAGAAGGTGGAGACCGAGGAAGAGACGAAGACGGAGGAGGAGGAGGAGAAGGCGAAAGAGTAAGAGAAAGTGTAGGTGAAGAATGTGAAGGAGGAGGAGAAGACTAAGAAGAAAGCGGAGTAGGAGAAGGCGAAAAAAGATTCAGAGAACAAGAAGGCGGAGGAGGTGGTGAAGGAGAAATTGTAGGAGGAGAAGAAGGCGGAGGCGGAAGGGAAAGGCGAAGAATGAGAAGGTGGAGCAGGAGGAGAGACAGAGGAGTATGACAAGGCGGGGGACGACGGCGGAGAGGCAGAGGAGGCGTTGTCAAGCCTCGCGAAGAAGGCTGAAGTCAGCGCGCAGCTCGATCAGAACAACTGTGAGATTGGCAAAGGCAGTCGGGTGGCGGTGCGCACGAGAACGGAATTTCTTAATGGCGAAGCGCTGGAAATAAAGGCGAGAGAGAAGAATCGAAAGTGTGCGGCGGCGGCAACAACACTGACAGAGACGCCTCCTTGTCCCCCTTGTCGCGAGAGCCGCGCTGACCGACGCCCGCCCTGAGGGGAGATCGAAGAAGGAAGAGGGTGTTGCCAATGATCGTGCCGGAGAGGTCTATTGTGCGAGACAGCTGGAGGTCACTGAACGCGGTGGGCCTCTTTGGCGTCGACCGATGCCTCATGCGAAGACGCTCCAACGACCGTGGATGTGCCTCTGTAAGCCCGTGTATTGTCATTCAGCAAGAACACATTTAAAATATACGATGAACACAATTGAGTAAAGGCAAGAGCATTGAAACAACACGCACCTGTGAGCTCAAGACAACTGAAAGCAACTAAACTTCTAAATAGCAACTATGTTCAGATGTTAAAACGAGCTTCTAGGGACATCACATTCACACTGTTTTCGAACTTGAACTAAATATCACATTAAAACACAGCAATAATTTTAGTGTCCACGCTGCTGTTATGCCTTAGCTCATAAAGAGCTGCTGTGCCAAAGTACACCCATGCATCGTTCATATACCAGTTTCATAAGGTGTCAAATTTGCCCTCTGTTGCGACGGAAGTGTTCTTAAAGATACAACGAAAAACACTGTTACCGCTATTACAGCGAATTTCTGTTCTTGCTATCGTATGGCACTTCTATAAGATTCCTTCTAAAGCTATCTCTATTATTTTTCCTTCTAAAGTAAAGAGATCTTCTAAAGCTAATCACCGCTACCTTTTTCTTTTGCCGTACTTTGTATCATATCAACCATCGTATTCATATACATCTCAATTTGTTACGCCGTTTCCAAGGACACTCCTAACACCGTTCCCATCGCAACCTCATCACCACCTTCCCAACTCCATCACCACTCGGCGTCGCGCCCCGCTTCCGGCGGGCACCCGGAGCATTGCGGGGCATTGTGTGCGGCGGGGCGGTCTCCGGACTCGGCCCGGAGACAGCGGCGCTACATAGACAATACTTGTAGGCCATTAAGGCGGGGGAAATCGTATTAATGGAAATGTTTTCACGCACTGTGGACAGCGGACCCGGAAACCCCGCCGCTTGCGCCTCACCTCCACCGCTAGGCCTCGGTCCCCGCCGTGCCAGTCGCGCCTAGTTTTCGCCACCTTCCCGTGCCTTGGCTCTGGCCACCGCCCCACCCCGCCACCGACGCCCCTCCCTATCCAACGGCGGGCTTGCGCTCACGCCCGTCGTCCAGGACACCAACCCCGCCACCCCGCCTTGCCATCGTTCCCACCGGTCCGTCGCCCTTCTGTGGCCTCCGTCGCCCGTGTCTCGCCACCACCCCGCGTGCCTCTAGCTCTGCCAATTCGCCCCCACTTTCGCCTCCGCCTTGGCCCCAGTCCGCCCCGGACTGCCCGCCCCAGCCCCACTACGCCTCGTTGACGCAACCATCCCCGGCCACCCCCACCCTTCGATCACCGTTCGCCGCCTCCTTTCCTGGGCCGCCGTCCTATCCTCCCGCCCTCACCACCGACCCCGCCGCTTCCGCCGACCCCACCGGACTCTGATCCTAGCCATTTCCCGCCCGCCCCACTCCGCGCAGCGTCCTCACCTCCCTGCCCTCGCCAGCGTCCGCGCGCTCCACTCCTTCGGTCGCCGGCGCTCACCACCTCCGCCCTCGCCATCGTCCCCCGTTCGCCGTCGCCTCGATCGGTCGTAACCGACACCGTCCCACCCAGCGCCTCTCTTCGACACCATTCCCGCCGCCCCACCCTCTCCTCCGCCGAAACCTCGCTACCATCCCGTCTGGCCTCATCTCGCGCGCCGTCCCCCGTCTCCCTCCGGCCTCGTCCGAAGTCCCCCCCTCGGCCCCGTCCCTCTACCTCCACGGGTCCACTTGCGGCTCCGTCTACCACGCGCGCCTTACAGCCGCCCTCACCCCCGCCCTTCGCCTTCGTCTCCCGCCGATCAATCGCCTCTTGTGTTTTCGCATATCCCGCTTGGGGCATCTGGCACCGCCATTTCTTCCCAACAACGCCATCGACCCCGTCCCCAACAGCGACCAATGTCCGCGACCGCCCCGTCCCCGCCACCATCCCCTCAGCCCAGCCTGCCCACCGTGCCCACCACTATCCCCGGTATTCATCCCCACCGCTGCCACCTTCGTCCGTGTCCTCACGCACTTCCGATCCTCCGCCAACGTTCCTCGCTCTTCAGCCTTACCCGCCCTTTGCCTCCGCTCCCTCGCCACCGCTCCGTTCTCCCTCGCACGGCCCTTGCGCCATCCGTCTACCACGCTGCCCTACCGCCTCCCTCACCCGCCTTGCTCGCGGGCAGCGCGGGCGTCTCACGAGGCCTTTGTTAAAACTGTATTAGGCGGTCGGCGCGGCGTCGGCGGCGTGTCAATGTATGCGGGGCGGCGGCGTCGCGGGGGCCGAGGCGGAACAAACCGACGCGTCGGCGCGGGGCTTCCGGTGGCCGCCGGCCGGAAGACGACGCCGCGCCCTCCGCCCACGCGCCCGCTCCGCCGCCCGTGCCGCCGGGAATTTCGCCGCCCATGCATATTCACGCGCCCCGCGACGCGGCGCCCCGGCCGCAGCGACAGCCTCTCGCCTCGAAACTTAGATTCCTATTGCTACTCAACGGCTTTACCCTCTATATCGATGGCTTTGTGCGAGCGTATTCAATGTCCAGGATGCTGAAGAAAAGAAGGTTGGAAGACTAAAGGTTTAGTTACGGATAGAGCGACAATGTTTACTCTGTGGGAAAAAGCATGATCCCTATTGTATGGTCCCATAATTTTTTAACCTAGGTAGATTTGAAGGAGAGTTTTCCAAAAATGAGATAAAAAATAATCATAAAAGTACATACTACAATGTCTGCACTGAGGCAGCGATATACCGTACAACTGTATATTTTCTTTATGATTCACAATCAATTTTTAACCTTCATCTGAATCTTCTTATTCGTATTTATTTCCTACGTATGTCGTCATGTTATTTATCATCTTCATGTTTTCAATATTATTTTTCCTCGTCATCGTATTCCACGTCTTTTGTATTATGTATCGAGAAATATGGAACGCAAATTCGATTGAGAACATGAAATAATACAAATGATTCGGTAGGAATTAGAATCTTGGGCTACCAAAAATAAAATTAAATTAAATTACGGTAAGTTCTAGGATTTCACATTCAATATAAATATAAATCTATAAAGACTAAATGACTGATCACGTCAAATATTATTTACGAAATCAGGATATCCCATCAGTTAATATTGCTGTAAATTGTTGAGTTGCATCAAATGAGGATGTAATGTGAGGAGAACTTGTACGTTATGTAGTAAAAGAGTCGTGGAAATATTAGGGTCTGGGTACAACAGAAATGTAATTACGGTACTACAGAAAGGAAGTGAGAAATCAAGAAAATTATGATACACGTCTCTATTATGGACAATAGTAAAGCACGAGCCCCGTATGTTGAGATTCTTATCGCTTACGGCAAATAAAATTACTCGAAAAAATACAGCAAAATTTGTTACGATGTGCGTCCTGATTCTGAATTTACACCGTGAAAACCGGGGAACCGCTGAGCGAAATGATGACTGTGCATTGTCAAATACAGTAAGAAGTGATCCTCATTGAGGTAGATGTTTGAGGAGATCATTCAAACCATCTTACATCGCACGGAAAGATCATGATTCGAAAATTTGGCAGAGAAAGCACAAAACAGATGCAGTTTAAGTTTCATAGGTAAGTAGAACAATACAATGATGCAATAGAAGAAAGCACCTGCAGCAGGGTAGATACTCTCCCATGGAGTTTCAAAAATTTTAAAACGAGATTAAAAACATAATAATTTTTGCTTTTTAAATTATGTTTACAATATAAAAATTTTATTGGTATTATTAATTTGGATTCGTTGAAAGCCAGCAAAAGAGGGTTATAATGAATTATTAAAACATGTTTATACACATATTAAAGAATTTGTTTCTTTTGAATGTTTGGCTTGCACAACAGTAAAAAGGAAACGCCAAAAATATATATATATATATATAGTGAAGTAGAACAGTATATATAAAAACATAAATGAAAATTACACATTATTATTCATAATTTTCGTCTTCTCCATAATATTTCACCTTAATTATAAATCTTTATCGCATTCTTCAACAAAAACTTACTCATCATCTTCTTCTACAGCTACATCCTCATTGAAATGCAGGCGATCTTCTTCTGAGCACTGATTCTTGGCTTTCTTGGTGAGTGACCAAGTGTTGATGTAATTTACATGGTAATTTTCGTGATGTTATGGATTGCGTACGCCGCCACACAATGTTCCTATACGTAAATTCGAGTGCCAAAAATACTAGAATCCTTAAAAGAAGCGGTTTCCACAGGTGCCCCACACGCCATTTTGGTCAATCCTAGATCTCAATGTCCAGAAATAGACATAGACATTAAGGAAGTTCACTTGACGTATGCGACGGAGATTCACACTAAATGAAACTTTGCAGTTCATCACAGATATAAAGCATGATGAATGGTAGCATCAGTCAACATTATTTAGTATTTATGTTACTGACTGCACTACTTTAACTGTTGTTACTCCGGATTAATTAATAACATAATACTATTAATAGGTAATTTTCGCAAACAAGAAAGCTTCAAGAGATTTTTATCCCCAAAAGAAACCAGACAAAACGAAAAAGTTAAGTACTGGCCCACTTTTACAAGTATGAGGGTGATTTGTAGTCTCTTTGTAAGTACGATGCATTGATTTTATTGTGCAATCTGATGCCACATTCTTCAATGATTTATTATCGGTGAATAACGAAGTTCAGTCGAACCTTTTTTTTTTATTCTCGAAGAGTTCTGAAAAATATGTAGTAAAGGAATTCCAATTCCCTAGTGGTAGTAGGTACAACAATTTTCACTTCACTCCAGTGTACAGCAGTCACTATCACTGCTTTAAGTACAGTTCTCTCCGCAACAGTTTACACGTCGCACAGATCTTCAGTCCCTGTCACTTGAAAATATAGACTTTGCATCAAATGTCAAATTAGAGAACAAGGCCAAAATGTTATTAGGTAAATAAGACACACTAGGAAACTTTCATTTGAAATAATACAACTTTTCTTTTCTTATAATTCTTCTTCGCCAAAATACTTTTCTTGGTAACTTTCCTTTTCCTCTTACATAAATCATCTAATGCGATAGATATGAGTTATCCATTACGTATTTAACTTTCCATGATGTATTCTTCACAGCTTCTAAATAGTTTAAAAAGCATAAGCATTGCATCAGAAATTTGTTATTCTGAGAGTTACTTTAGCTGACAGAAAATATTATTTAAAGAACCGTACATTTTGTTCTTCTCTTCTACTTCACCCCTGTGCACACATCTCGAGAAAGATTCTCGTCACATCCTCACTAAACGATACCGACACTCTGACAGTTTTTCCAACACTTTTTTATGTAACGTATACCACAGTTAACAAACACAAATATGGTTGTGCGTCTTCCCTCTTGTGTTAATTTGCAATTTAATTTCTACAAGCATCTGTATCCCGTTTCGTCCTTAGCATTTTACCAAGAATAATGTCTATGACAGGAGTTGGTCTAATGAAGAAAATTATGATGAAATAAAACAATTTCTGCGGTTGGAACAAGAAGCTGTAACTTTCGCGGTTGGTCCCTCGTCATACATTATTAATGAGAGAGGGTCGGCGTCGGGTCGGACGATGGTGCAGCAGATCTTTGGAACGGGGGTCGCTCTGCGAGGGCCCGCCCACCGCCTTCGACGAGACGCCACGAAAATATTCTTCCGAGTGGCAGTAATTCTTTTCCGGGAATCTCTTTCTGTTACAGCTTCGTGATCTTGTTTTTAAACGTTGTATCTACAATTCCATTGAATTACCTTTAATTAAAAAACCACTACGCAATATCAACACCTCATACTACAGATATCAATGGTTTGAACTGACGTAAAATGATATGCATCATTCTGCTGCACGATAATCCACATACTGCTAAGGTGGTTTAAACGATGCTGTAGAAGTTTCTCTGGAAAGCTCACATATCTTCTACACAATCCAAATCTTTCCCCATGCTATTTTCAATTTTTGGAACTCTGAAGATATTCGTGGGTGTCGATTTTCGGCAGACAAAGAGGTGTACACCTGGTTACAATCATTGTTTCGTATTTAACTGCAAACATGTGAACTATAAAATCATTAGCCGTCTTGTCTCACAGGTATGGCGATTACTTTTGAAATAAGAAACAGCTTACTTACTTCTTTCCCCATCTGAATTGTTTTCATTTGACTGTACCTCGTAAAAATCGTTTTTGGTGAAATCGTAGAAATTGGTGCTTATCTGCCCTCATTTATACTTGATGTTGTTTTCAAGTAGTTTGTTTTCATGGTTGTTTTTTTCTGCGAGTTGTAATAGATATATCAAAAGCAGTCAATGTTTCATAGCGAGTCTTTTTAAAGTTCAAAGATTAAAGGTCTTCTTTAAATGCTGAGATTAGTAGGTGTGTATAATGCCCAGCAATAGTCTGACAAGTTCCTTTAAAAAAATAGTAAGTGATTATAAGTATATGTGAAGAATTACTTATTTAAGTTGCATTGGCTCGCTGCATTCTCTGCTTTAGTGCACAACTTACATTTGCAGATCAAATATAAAATATTTCACTTACATTTTCATAAAACATGTTAATATAACTCTGTGTACACAGTGAACAATGATTATAATGATACAGAAACCGTAAACCTCTGAATTCTTTAGCCTTGAAAAATATCATCTAAATAACTTGAAACAATATTTTTCAGTTTTCAGATTTTTCCATATCAGACATATGTATTATATTTCTGTTGTTACGTTTCTACAGATCGTTCTTTTGTGCAAAATAATTTCTTGGTTTCAGCAGTAGTGCATTATATCACAAAAATTTAAAATTAAACATAAACCAAGAATTATTGTAATTTTATTTTATTACCATATGCGAACAAAATTTAAAAAAAGAGAAAAAATCTTAAATGGCTGAGAGAAGAGATGCTGGAGGAATCTCAGAAAAATAAAGGGATAGACTAGAAAAGCAATGAAATGGTAGGAAGAGAAGTAACAGAGAGGGAGAGGGAGAGAAAGAGAGAGGAAGAGAGGGAGTGAGGAAAAGATATAGGGAGAGAGGGAGTGAAGAAAAGAGAGATGGAGAGAGAGGAAGAGAGAGAGGGATGGAGAGAGAGAGGGAGAGAGGAAAAGAGAGAGGAAGAGAGTGAAAGAGAGAGAAAGAGAGAGACGCAGAGAGGGAGAGAGAGAGAGGCAGGGAGAGAGTGCTATCATTCCTAGAGATAACCAAGGAAATGCCAGTAAAATGTATTGCGGACATTCTGCGGGTAGGAGGATCTATAAATACGGTTGCACTGACAGAGCTAGGCCTTAGAGTTAGGCCTTTTCAGCTGCGGGGCAACACACTGCGTATCCTCCAATGGCACCGAGTGCGTTTCTCCCCACTGAACCACTAGGTGACCCCAACTCGAACAGGTAGGCGCGTGCAATAGACATAAAACGAAAACGCCCAACAACGAACTGATGCTGTGTGACTCCCACACACTGTCGTAAAGAAAATGATACGACACACAATAGAAGTGAAGCAACTACAGGCAAAAATGAAAAGAAAAAATTATCTCCCGTATTCAGAATTCGATTAGATCACACAAGATAGGGGCGACAATTTTGACAGATATGAAAATACAATGGGGATATACGTAAACAACTTTTTCTGTTTCAATTTGTATCTTCAGGAGATAAAATAACCATTCGGATGATTTCAGAAAGATGCCAAAAAATGAGTATTTTACCTATGATATATTTTTATTTCGAAGAAATAATGTAGAAGGAATATTTTGTACGTTTGTTATCTCTATGTCATTATCATTTAAAAGTTTTATATACAAGATACAATTTACGGCATTATTATATAGTATAAAAATGCTCAACATTAGACTGTAGCTAAAAGAGCATATTCACATAACGGAACCCCTGAAAAAGATTGGGATGCAACGTTTGTTGTGGGTGTTTAAGGATGAATGGTAAATATTTTTGGGAGTGGTTGTGTAGAGTTTTTTGAGAAAAGAATATGTAAACATGTGTCGCAATTCGTATTCTTTCAAATTACGTCTAGGTTTAAATATTTAGTCGTACGTTTCAAAGAACAAAATCAAACTTCATACAAAATGGTAAATGTAAAATGGTAAAAAGTAAATGGATGTATTCTTAACGCTTCTTGGCATAATCATTCCATTGAAATGTGATTTTAAACTATTTTTATTTTTGGTTGGCAATACATCTTGAATCATCTTACATTTTAGGTCAATTAAAGTAACTCGATTATCCAACGTTTGGATTGCAT
Organism: Gryllus bimaculatus; assembly: GCA_017312745.1. Lineage (NCBI taxonomy): Eukaryota > Metazoa > Arthropoda > Insecta > Orthoptera > Gryllidae > Gryllus > Gryllus bimaculatus. The sequence continues at coordinate 11,921,256 of BOPP01000011.1, forward strand.
ATTACACTTTCAACAGAACTGCTCAGAGTCCATTTATACGTGATTCTGTAATACAATTCAATCTAATATTTCAAACACGAAAATTATGAAACGAGTTAAAGGTAACAAACCTGTGTGACCTTTTTTGCTCAGAATATTCCATACAGTCATTCAATTTCACCTTCCAAAGTATCTTCATGTATCTAACATTTTTCCGATTATCTTCGGGATTATTGAAACGCAAGAACAAGGTCGGGTTGTCCCCAAAGTGAAGACTGAGAAAAGGGGAATTGGAGAACGTCGTAAGTGAAGATACCGGAAGAAGAAGCGGAGTAAGGAGCGAAGTTGGGAGCGAAGTTGGGAGCCAAGTTGGGAGCAAAGTTGAGAGCAAAGTTGGGAGCAAAGTTGGGAGCAAAGTTGGGAGCAAAGTTGGGAGCGAATTTGGAAGCGGAAGTGGGCATGGAGTTGAGAGCGGGATGTGAGGGGAGGAGGGAGCGAAGGTGGGAGCGGTAGTTAGAGTGGAGGAGGAAACGGAAGTGGGAACGGAGTGGAAGAGAAGCAGGGCGACGAAGGGCCCGCGTGGCCCTTTGGCAGCTGCGGCCGCGGCGTCCCAACGCTCAACTCAGGGCAGGAACGTAGGGTGCAGGGCGGGCGGAGAGGTTAGTGCAGCTGGTGGCCCCGCTCCACTTGGCGGTCGGCGGTTGGCGATCTTCGTAGCCCTATGTCTCCAATTAAATGCAGATGGGAAAGGTAAAGAACTGTAGGACTTCAGTGTCGGAAGGTTTGGATTAGACGAGTGATTTGCTAACCAAATGTTTGTTTATTTTCTGAGCCTTGGAGTATCGCGACCATCTCCACGGACCACCACGAAATGTGGGAAATTTAAAAATGTCGATCAAATTAAATGAGATACGAATTTTCAATAGATATTAGTATATGCGTTTGGAAGTTGACAAAACAGTTGATATCGAAAGGTATTTATTTAGAAACTATATGAAGAGATGTTTAAGAGTTTTTTGTGCACACGTGTAAGACGTGAGTCCAGAAAAAAGTAGAATAATTTGCAAAAAATAAAATAAAATGACGATATTGTGGCATGTGAAATAGATTAGTTGGGGGAATTGATTAAAAAATGAAGAGATCTTATGGGTGAGAGAGAGAGAGGAGAACAATGAGGGAAGCAGTAAACATGAATAGTTGATGGAATGGGCATGTTTTAAGGATAACCTTCATTAAGAAAGTTAATAGTAATAAGTACAATGATGCGAAATATAGAAGGAAGACGGGTCGGACGGCCAAGGGACATTAGAAAGAAGAGACGAGAGCTCAATATACGCTGCATTTAGCAAACATAACCACTAAAATCATTGAAACCGGTTCAAATGGAGATAAAAAGAAAAGCAAATAGAAAAACTCGAATTTCAGTAATGTGAATTCCGTGAAATTTATTCACGGAATAGCCTATCAATGGTTTCTAAGTATAAAATGTGCGTAATTTGTTTCACGCAAAAGAACGTATTACTTGCAATACTCCCTACGAATACTGTACTTACAAAATTTTTAAGAACAACAAAGCTCCAAAAGTTTTGTACAAAAAAAGTATGCTTAAGATTTCATTCGTACTGGTACCTTCGTAGTGTACCTCTATCATGAGATGAGTGTTATGGCTTCAGTGTGTGATGTTCTCGAATACGAGTAGAATTTCTATCTACGAGTATTCTATCGAAAATTATCAGTGTTAGCCAACAACTCTGTAAAGAATCACAACACGAAATAATGTTTTCGTTCGATCCTTTATATTTTTATGTTTATTATTTCAAACAATTAAATAGAATGCAGTAGTTAATATTATAACAAAAAGGTACAGGGAAATTAATTTTTATCACAATGAAATTCAAAATGTAAATATTAATTCCGAAAAAAATCCTGTAGGATTTCACTCAATCTGTTCAAATATTTCACTTTTTTACATTTGAACTTCAAGAGTATATATATTATAACAAACTTTAAGGGAATGTCAAAAGCAAATCTCTACATTTGATAAGTTCTTTTTTATAAATTTGACACTAGAAAATGCACTACGACAGTATACATTTTCACTGAGACCCCCGAAGTTTTCAAATACTATCCTGAATTCTTTCGTTTTCTGTTGTTGTAAGCGACATGATGCCAGTGTGAGTCTTGCGCCTTCGCTCCCGAATCATGGCTGTTCTGCCACAACAGTAGGGCAAGGGCAGGCGCGCGCGGTGGCGGCGGCGGCGGAGGCGGCGGGTAACGCTCGGCGCGTAAAATAAACGAATCGTTATCCCCGCAATAAACACACAATCGCGCGGCGGCGGAGGCGGCGGCGGCGGCGGC
>BOPP01000011.1:11926895-11937956 GCA_017312745.1 Gryllus bimaculatus
GCGAGCTCCGCTTCGCCACCCGCGGATGTGGGGAGGAGGGGCAGCGAGTCGTTCGTTGAAGACGAAAGAAACTTAGTGAGTGGGGACGGCAGAAACCAAATGGGGAAATGGTCCGGGCGAAAGAGGAGAAAAGATGAAGTGAAAAGTATCTCGAATATAGAAAGAAGTGTAAAAAGGAGAGTGTAGCAGGAAGACTGGAGCGGGGAGAGAAAAGCAGAACAGAGCGGGAAAAGTGAAAAGGGGAGTGTGGAAGGGTGTGTGTATGTGAAAAGAGGGTGGAGAAGTGAAGTGGGCGAGAAGAGTAGATAGACAGGAGCGGGAACAGTGGAGTGGTTGGGTAGAGGGAAGGTTGTGAATGGAACGGAGAGAGAGAGGCTGATGTGGTCCCTACCAGAAAGCTGTTGAAGACAGCACGAAGTGAACCCGGTGCCCCTGGGAAAATAGGCGGAGGAAGCTGGGAAGGGAGAAGCGGTTTCAATGGGATGTATCTGCACATTATTTAGTCATTCAAGGAAGTAGATGCAACGAGTTGTCGTGTTTGATTATGTAGAGTCCGTCAATTTAGATTTTCATTTTTAACAAGTTGAAACTGCAAGTTGAGACTGGAAGAGGGGACTGGAAGAGCAGGGATGGGAATTGGGGATTGGAAAAGGCAGGTGGAAAGGAAAGGTCGAAGAGGAGGACTGAAAAAGTGTAAAGGGGGACTGGAAGAGGGGGACTGGAAGAGAGAGACTGGAAGAGGAGGACTGGAAGAGGGGGACTGGAAGAGGGGGACTGGAAGAGGGGGGCTGGAAATTGAGGATTGAAAGAGGGAGGTTGAAAGGGGAAGTGTCGAAGAGGAGGACTGAAAAAGGGGAAGAGGGGGGCTGGAAAATAGGGACTGGAGTAGAGGGGCTGGAGGAGAGGGACGGAAGAGGACATCTGGAAATTGGGGATTGAAAGAGGGAAGTTGAAAGAGGAAGTGTCGAAGAGGACGACTGAAAAGGGCGAAAGGAGTTCTGGAAGAGGGAGGCTGAAAGGAGACTAAAAACAGGGACTGGAAGAGGGGGCCCGCAGTGGGGAGAGTGCTGCAGAGCGCAGAGTCGTACCGCGCGACCTCGCGATGGTCTGCCAGATAAGCCGCGCTCTCCGGCGAAGCGGAGCGAGGTGGCGGCGGCGGCGGCGGCTGCGACGGCGGCGGAGGGAGCTCAGGCGAAAAGGGCCGACCTGACAGTTGTCTCTTAATAGAGAGGAACCCTCGAAAAAATTCTCGGATTCGGGAAGAAGCTTTCCTATGTATCAGATAAGATTGGCGCATCAGTGTTCAAAACACGGCGTATTTCTTTGCGATAAATACAACACATCCACGAAGATGTCTGTTCAAACGATCTCATCTTCAAAAGTTTACACGAAAGAATGCTTCATATTACATATTCATGTTACAACTCAAATGTGTAATTAAACTAATTTAACGATATGAATTGTACGTTCTTAAAATATCTCTCTTACAATGCCGAAACGGAATAAGAGATCGAATAAACGTATAATGAGAGTGTTAGAGGAGTATCTTAGTATATACCTATTTTGAAAAATTGGTATCATTTTCTTTAGAAATAGTTCTGGTCGAACACCTTTTTTGTGAATCTATGTATTATTATTATTATTATTATTATTATTATTATTATTATTATTATTATTATTATTATTATTATTTTTATTAGACTACAACATCCCATTAAGAGCAAATACCTCCTGCTTTAGCAAGGTTACAGTAGGTTGATATTTGTAAAATCATTAAAGTAAGTTATCACAATCATCAAAACAATACAAAGCAAAACAAATAGTTGCTATAAGAAAGTATTATAAAATAAACAAAAAGACAACAAATACAAATGAACAAAATATGAACAAAAAATTTAAGAAACCATATAGTAGCTTCAAGAAAATATGTGAGCAAAACAAATAGTAGCTATAAGAAACACTAGTTGCACTGGGAATAATCAAGTGCATGAAACTTAATCTGCTCTTTTTATTCTGATCATTAGTAGCGTTAAAAAGGAAAAGCAAAACAAAATATTAGCTACAAGAAACATTAGTTGCACTGGGGATTATCAACTGCATTAAACTTATTCTGTTCATTTCATTCTGATCATTAGTAGCTCTAAGAAATATATGTGCAAAACAAAATAGTAGCTATAAGAAACACTAGTTGTGATGGGGAGGATCATCTTCGTTCTGCTGTTCGTATCCACGTTTTCTCCATGTAGTCCTCTCTTGGGCCAGTCTCGTCCATGCGGGACCATCCACTTTGCTTACTTAGTTCGCCTACTCATTTTCTTCTCTGTTTCCCTTGGTTCCTCCAGCCACACCGAAGGTCCCCGGTTGTTGTAGTGTACGCCCATCGCTTTGAACCTGTCTTATGATGTATCGTCCCCAACGCCATTTGGCTTGCTGAGCTGCATCTTTGATTTCGGTCTTTTTCATAATTTCCGTAGATGGTATTTTGTCTAAGAGCAAAATGTTTTTCGTATTATGTAACGTATTATGTAAATGTATTTCGTTCTAAAGCCGATGCACAAAACTGTTTTAAGGTCTGAAAAAAATATTCAGAATCGTCTACTGTAAACGCAAGACTTAAATCCTTCCGGTATGCCTGCCTGCCTGCCTACTTTTTTGTCTGTCCGTCTGTCTGTCTCTGTCTCTGTCTCTGTCTCTCTCTCTCTCTCTCTCTCTCTCTCTCGCAATGCCTTAGTCCAGTGGTTTCCAATATGACGACATCGTCTTTATCAAAAGTATAAATATATACTGTGGTGAATGGAAAATGCTTGGTGGTGTGAGGATGTGGGTGTTCTTGTGCCGGGGTGGTTGTGGGTGCTGGGGGCGGGGGCTGGGGTGTGTGGTGGTTAGACTTTTTTTCATTCACATTATAAGTTCACACAACATTTAAAACAAAAACAGAATAATACCTAATTGATGCCTGACTCCACTAGTTATAAATGGAACACGATTATCAATATATATATATATATATATAATAATATTATAATATTATATTATATATATTCAGAAATCCCTGAATCCTGAGAGTTTACTATCTTTCTCTCGATTTTCCAGAGGAGAGTAGAAACTTAACGTTCTAACTCATAAGTTGAATAAAATGTTTTCAGTAACCAGTAACGTTTCATATTCCAACAATAAGTAGATTTGTGGTATCAGAAGTAATATTTCAACAAGAAATTTGGATATGAATTGTTGGGGTGATATAGTAGATGATCTTGAGCGTCATGATAAAATAATTAAATATTAATGTCATATCTTTTAAATTAGGATCGTTACATCTAGTCAAAATTTGTTCAGAATTATAGAAAAAATCTTGTCCTATGTATGTGGCTACGAAATTAACTTCATTATTTGTAGACGATGCTAAAGCGACATCAAGGAGAACTAAAAGGTCAGTGAAAAGTCTGCCTTGCGGTGTCTAGGCAACAAGAGAGTAATTAACTATATTTTTATCTTTATAGATAAGTCATTCCAATCACAGCAAGGTTACCGCTATTCGTAAATAATACTAGTTTGGATTTGGACAAAGTGTATCTCGTCTTTTTACTGCCTCTTTATAAATATTAAGAATACATACTATGTAGTAATAATTAATTTCAAAGTTCCACCAAAATTGAGATAACATTTACGAATAGACGGAGGCTTTCTGCGGGGGTTACGACTACTCTCATTGCAATTCCAAGCCCAATAATGGTACTTTGTACTAAAATTATTCAAAACAGAATAACCTGAAATATTTATTAATATTGATGTTGTGGTAGAACAAACACACACGCGCGTATATAAGCACAATACTACTATCAAAAGTTCCCATGGCGCAGCAGTTGTGAAACCGTAGAAGTAGTAAACAGCAATACACGTAACAGCGCGGTCCAAGGGGGTGAACGGTTGGCTGGCTCCGAAAGCTTACCGCCCCAAACTGTCACCGCCTCGTCTCCAGGGGCGGTCGGGCGGAAAACGGCACCGAAGTCGTCAAAAGAGCAATGTATGCGCGACCCCCTGTCAGCTTCCAATCACGTGGAAACCAGCGCCGCCTTTGCAGCCTCTGCCGCCGTGTCGCACAGTGAGCCAAAACAACCTTTAACATTAGAATTTTATTTTTTTAAATAAATTTTTAATTAAGGAGTTAATCAATAAATATTATTGAAAAAATAATAATAATATATTTGGCGAGGATTTGGAATATCGTGCGAGAAGAAATATTAAACAATACTAGATTAATTTTGGTGGAATTCCCTAATTAATTCAGAATGATATTGCACTTAATGGAGAATATAATTAAATATTAATTTAATATATTATTATGAATAATATATGAATAATAATTGATCTAAAAATATACATTCCCTTTGTAGATGTTTGAATTGTTGTATTGTTGCACTCCAAGGGAATGATCCAAAAACTTCAAATGAAATGAGCTTGATGGTAAGAGAAATAAACCAACTCAATTCAACAACAATAACACACATATAAATATTATTTCCTTTATACATCGGATGAAGTATATTGCAAAGGGTTTACCCATCTTCAGAAAAAGGTAGACAATTTATATATTATGTATTATATTTGAGTATGCTATCTTTTTTAATTTTTTATCACATGATCGTTTAGCTCAATATTGTAGATCTATCTTCAAAAATCTTTACATTTTCAAATAAAATCGCCCCACAGTTAATAATTCCTTCAATTAATAATTCACTTAAGCTATGGCGCCATCGACACCGACCAATAGAATATTTATTACCGTATTTTATAATTTAATCGGTTGCATTTGATTGCAATTCAAAATTTGTTTATATTATCATTCACACTACAGAAAATATAATTATAAAAACTTTTACAATATTTCTACATTTCGATAATACTAATGATTTTTCTCCTGAATCGTCCGTATTGGTCAATAAATTAAAAACAAATCATATTTTAATATTATTTTTAAAATAAGTAAAAAAATAAGTAATAGAAAGTAGATCTGAATTACGAACATTCGGGCATGTTCAGAAAAGAAACGGGAATAAATATATTTGGAATATTTGTTATGTTCTACATCAGTTCTTGTTTGTAAATATTTTAAAAAACGAAAAATCTAACATACTGTTTGATTTCCAAAACGTATCGTACTTCATAATACAAAACTCTTAAACACCATTTTCCATACGCCAAAGTGAGATGAAAATCATCTATCCATAACGTGGGAGGGGCAGCTTCGTCAGCTGGAAACATACCAGCCTTTTACTTATACGACACTCACATGCGCCGAGACACGTCGCTCCTCAATTCTCCCCTCAGTTAGAGGGATTAGCATTACGATGGATCCGGAGGCCAACTGTGGGCCACCCGGGGCGGTCAGACCTCGAGAGCGCCTTGCCCCCAAACGGCTCCGCTCTGCGCCCCCCCCCCCCGCGTACAAACGAAGATCCACGCCGAGAACCTTTCATTCCCAGGCAAGGCTTTTTTGCGTCGAATCGAGATCCGACCCTTCCCGCCTGTAGAATAAGGTAACTTCAGTTTTAATTAGTTAATTAATTTGTTTTTGGGTGTGCCAACTGCTTTGGTCATTAGATCCATAAGTGTAGCCCATGTACCAATTGACGTGTTTTCCTCTTCCACACCAAATCGTGAGATGCGGCGCGAACCTACCTACATGTCGGTTTGCGGAGATTTCCCCCTCAAAGTACATCCCCCAGCGGAGCACCGCCTCAAACGCTACAAGATCTACGCTCCCCACAGATCTCCTGACACCTGCGGTATTGTGTATGTGTCTATAAGGGAATTTAGAAGGGCAAGGAAGATGAAGGAGAGATTTTGCGGTCCATGGATCGTCTGTCAGGATTCTACTCCGGTATTCGTCTGGTATTGATCGGAGAAAACACGGAAAACTCCCGATCAGAGGAACCGGTCGCTAGAATTTTCTAGATGACTGAATTCGACCTAGCTCTCTTGTTAGAGTCGAAAATCCGCCAGTCTGAACTCGAAACGTCGAACCTCCCAATCAAAGACTCTGCAGCGGACGTCATAATTCTTCTTCACACAGAGGCTGAAGTCGAAACAATCGTCAAGCTAATGTCGAAAATTCGCCCCAGTCTGAACTCGAAATCTCGTACTGCAGCGGCAGCATTGGTTGCCCTGAGCCACCTCGGTGGGCCGTTGTCATAGTGGAGAGATACAACTAGAGTGCGCGTGAACCTACTGCGCAGGTTTCAACATGCGGTGGCTGCAAGTCACGTGCCTTTGGGACACCAGTAGCTTGTTTTGCGTTGTATTGTTTGTACCATTACGTGCTGTTTGTTATTTCTGGTGCTACAGCCTAATTATTTGGGGGCCTACTAGTTTAGTCTGGACCATTTGGAAATGTATTTCAGCTGCATACGGAGCGATGGCGGATTCAATAGGCAAAGGCGGAGGCAACTGCTAAGTAATTTGCTGGGGCTTACAAGCGATTACTGGTGCATCACCAGATTTCTTCTTCTGCCTTTGCAAATTGTTGCTTTCCACAGGGATGAAAACAACTATTATTAAATTTGTAGTTTCCGCCAGATATGTTAAGTGAATTGATCCCTAAACTTGCATTGAGGTGCCAATTGAACCACATATGCTGTCAGTTAGACAATTCTTCAATAACTTAGAATCTAGAAACCCTATGTTGTGGACATTGTAAACGTATTATTGGAGGATGTTGTTTATATAAAAAAAAATTGGAAATGTCACTTGCTCTTGGCTGGGCACTTGAAATGGCACTTGGCTGTAAGATAGTTCTTTGCAGGACTGATAGTGATGAAGGATCATATTCCTTCATTCAGAGGAAGGATGATCGTGGGCTGAAATACCCTTCTTCAGATGTTGTGAAAATCTGCAAAAGAGCAGAATAACTTACAGTAACGTTTCTGCTATAAGCAACATTCTTAGAGCTGTGTAATAAATGAGAAAATAACGCTAGAGTGAAGCATGTTAGATACTTATTAAATGAAATCATTTAGTACGAGGCGGGTGTATAGCAGATGCCTGCTAGCTGTCTCAAAGTCACGTGACTTGAGCGCGAGAGATGTTGATACCCGGCTGGGCCTTCTGCGCACCCTGGTGCGCACTTTAGTATATCTCTACTCTATGGCCCTTGTCCGTCCAATGCGCATTTCGGCCCAGTGTGCCGCTTGCAGCGCCGGCGCCCAGCTGCTGCGGCGGTCAGCGACCGGGTCCACCCCACGGCGGCCAACTGCAGCTGCGGAGACGACTTTCAAAGCTTCTGCAGCTCCGAGGGTGACACTTCTCGCTCAAAAACATCCCCGAGTGAGATGTCGAACAAGCTGAATACATTATACTCATGTGTTGTCGCGTTTTAGATCTAGCTTACGTTTACCACACCTTGACGTTTCCCGTGTTCATAATTTGCTTCGCTGGATCTCTTTGTTACGTGTTTTTCAAACTTTTGAAACGTTAGCTTGTTCCCTTTTTAAATTTTGTGAATGTGACATTCAGAAAGATTGAGAAAACTCACTATACGCTACCTACGTAACAAGAAGTCAATATTGTAAAAATAACTGTGGCTTCTGTAACCGTAAGCTTCCAGAGGTGTTAAGTTACGTTTCAAACTATTGCGTCACAATAACAATAATTACCCCCATAAGTATTATATTACTTTTGTGGGCTTGTTTTCCGAACTAATGAAGAGTAAAACCTGAATATAGATGTAAATGCATTTTATCTTTTGAATATGTATGTAGATATTCACGCAATAATATTAATACATCTTGTCATTACTGTATCTTCGACAAGAATAATTCAGTATTCACTCATTGACAACAAATACTGAAATTATCTCGTTATATTCTTCACTAATTTCTAATAACAATCGTAAAACTGATTTGGTGAAGGGGCTCCAAGAGTGAATTTAATGCGATGATTGTTTTCAATCTTGTTCACTCATTTTTTCCTCCTAGAAGAATTTTGATAGTTGTTTCTTCACAATATTCAACAAGCAAAATGTATTAAAAGGATTAATCTCCTTTTATTATCAATTATATTTTTTTAAATGATGCAGACTTAAAATTTTAATTAGGTAAATAGTTGTAGTGACTTAAGAATATTCGCTAACTTTGAAAGGAAACATGAAAAACATCGTTTCACGAGACTTTTTAAGGTTGTTAAAAATAATATTAATTCTCACTAAAGAACACAAAACTGAATCACAATCAATAAAATTGCTAAAAACAACCATTTGGAGTCATCTGCCAAGGATTAAAATAGACGGTTAAAAACATGAACGACGGAATAATTTTCTTTCTTTCCATTCAGTACATCGTAATTAGCACATTTGTTGATATTTTGGGTCAGCAATTTGGCAAAACACCCTTCTCAACGTCCGGAAAACAAAGAGCGAATACACAGCTTGCATAAGTATCAAGAATACGTCAACATCCAGCCTCGTTCTTTTGAGCCGTCGAGCCCAGATGGACAAAGACGAATGCCCGCTAGCAACGTCGTCTCGCTAACAAGGAAACGGGCATTTTGCACCCACCTCATACCCGGAAACAGTCGCATCGCGATAGTCCCCGACGAGTACCAGTCTCGCACGTCGTCTATTCATTGGCGACCCCCATTACACGGGTCTCGCCTCCGCCGCCGCCGCCGCCGCCGCCGCCTCCACCGCCGCCACCTGCGCGTCAGCGACCGTAGCGCTGTACTTAGCATGCGTCGACCGGCACCACAACGCACCTGCCCCCGGGACCGACATCTTCTCCCCTCCCCTCCCCTCCTCCCCGCCGACCTTCCATATCGCCTCGGCGCCTCGGCGGGGGACGCGCGGCCCGCATTAATACGCCAGTCCATAAGTCTTCGCGCGGCGGCGGCGGCGGGAAGGGACCTCTTTCTCTTTTTTATCGTAATGGAAGCCAGCAAACCATTTGATTGTAATTTAAATTGAATAAACAGCTGAACAAATGACTGTCCGAGACAAAGGGCCCATTGTGTGCGGCGCGAGGCAGCACGAGAACACGGAACAACAGCGCGGCGACCCGCGAGGCGGACGGGCCGGGATGCGGGAACGGGAGGGGGAAGGGGACGCGGAAGAGGAGAGAACGCGCTCGGGACGCGATGAGGAGGAGGAGGAGGAGGAGGAGAGAGATGGCGAGAGAGGAGAGGTAGAACGGAGAGAATGGGTGATCGCGAGGTAGCATCTGTGCGGAAAGGAAGAACAAGCAACTGCGTGAGAGGGACAAGCATATTGGGGAAAGGAACAAAAAGCAGAAGAAATTTGCTGAGAGTTAGATTCGAGAAGAGAGATTGGCTCCGGGGAAAGAAGGTACAGATTAAAGTAAGCGCTGGATATAAAGGTGTTATGACCAGCCAATAGGAGCGAAACGTGAGCATAAACAGAGACTTGGAAAAAGAAATGAGAAGCTAAATGAAAAGGTGAACCTAACAAAATATTAGGGATATCAGTGCATGTACAGTAAAAAATCATAGCACGAAAGGGAGAATGAAAATGAGTTCGAAAATGAGAAAAAGAGATTACGACTAATGAACAAAACCATTACCATTGGGTTGGGTGTGTTTGAAATGAGGCGAGGAAATATTTCGGGTAGTCATTTTTATTGATAAAATATTAATCACACGAAACTTTCATCAACGTAGACAATGTAATTGCTCCGCAAGAACACTCAGAAAAAAAGCTGGAGGCATACGATTGTGTGGAGGAGATATGGGTGAGGAAAGAGGAAGACTCAACACGTTCTTTACGACGCTAGATTAGCTTCGAGAAAATGGGTAAAGACAGGAAAGCTATAAACAGTAAAGAGGCAAAACGAAAGAAAACCGAACATTTAATACACATTCTAGGAACAATCACTCGCAAAAGAAATTTTAAAAGCAATCAGTCTTGAAAATTGCAGACGAATAGGTTTCTTACCTTCGTTTTCTAAGATTTTTGAGTGGCTTCTAAAGATACTTAACAAAAACCTGACAGATACGGAAGCAATATTCATTTTGGTTTCCGATCAAACCACTCCTGCACACACCAGTTGTTAAGCCTTACTGAGTACAATGCCCAGAGCTTCCAAAAGAAAAAAAACGTACTCTAGACACATTTCACATATTCACGCAGCAATCATCAAATCCAATGCCAAAATATCAAAACTATACACGTTTGTAAAGCAACATTCAACAATTAAAATCAAATGCCATATTCTATTGTATAAATGTCCTACCCAACTAACGTATGCTTACTCAGTGTGCGGAAATGCTGCTCCTACCACCATACACAAAATGCAAATAGTCCAAAATAAAGTCCTTAGGAAATCTATTAAAGCTCGCCGGTTTATAATTTCCCAAAGAAAACCTTAAACCTCTCTAAACTAATATCTCCCCGTCTCTCTGTAGAATCTTTCCCGCTTCCCTTCCTATTGCACGACAGGGCAATTCTGAGAGTTTATATAAAAAAGATTAAATTTCAGTACCATCTAGAAGAAAAGGAATGAATTAAATGAGCCAGGGTATTTTAATCTTAGTTTGTCAAGGATTGCCCAAATCCCAAAATATTTCTGCATGTAAGCTTGAAATCCTTCGAAAGACCTTAGGTCGAACAAAAATAAATAAATTTTAAAAAGCTATCAGTTTATCTTTGGTAGATCCCGATAAACAGAGAAAAGAAGAGAAAAGAAAGAGTAAACAGAAATGCAGAAGAAATCAAAATAAAAGGAACATAAACAAGGGACGTTCAAAAGAAAAATATACTAAACAGAAAAGTCCACAAAATAGAATAGATAAAAGGAAGAATACGAAAAAAATAGAAAAAGTAATCATAGAAAAAAATAACTAAAACATTAGGAAAGGATGAATAGCACACGAACAGGATTGGAAAGGAAAGAATGAAAAGGGTGAACACACAATGGAAAACCAAAGGGAAAAATATACACGGGTGCGCAATTAAAACCGCTGGATGGGGCGGCGTGTCGAAAGGGCGTGCTCTGGACGGACAGAGGCGGCGCGTGTCCTCGAACCGCGGCAGGGCTGACAGCGAAAGGCCCGGGC
>BOPP01000011.1:11966389-11990153 GCA_017312745.1 Gryllus bimaculatus
TCCGCCCTCACCCTTCTCCCTGTGCGGAGGGCGACACTCGCAGAGTCAGCGCAAGTGGCTGCGACGCCCTCTGCGCTCGCCAGCGCCTCCACTCGCGTGCTCTGCCCGTGTTTCTTCGTGCTGGGACGACGCGCCCTGGCGTTCCGCTAACATAGGTGTGTATGCGTTATTGCTAGAGTGAAACATGGCCGATGTTAAGAGTAACCAGTGTCTGATTAAATCGCGCGTTAAGCTGACTGGGTGGATAAATGTGTATTAAATTTATGATGAATGGTTGCCTTCCGACGTCATTTTGCCTTTGTTGTATCAGCCATAAGGTGCTTGCCGTGTTGTGTGTGAGTGTTCGCGAGAATTGTCCCAAAGCATGTTATTCAAAGACTGAAAATTATTTTATGTAAATCGCCAAGAGCGAATGACGTCGCCAACTCACCCAGCCAAAGCCTGAGGTTACAGTGAGATTAGGTTTGGTGTTATCGTGTAATTAGAAGTTACGCTTACATTTCAGTTTAAGAGGTTTGGTCGTAATTGTCTTCCCAAACTTATAAGGCGTGTTGACACTTCGCTATATGTGTCCGATTTCATGGCTAGGCTGGTAAATTCAGCCAACGCCAGTTTCTTAAAATACCCTTGAGTCTGTAAAAAAAATTCAAACGCAATTTATTCCAAAGTACTTATTGTCAAACGCTTTTAAATTGACATTTCTGACGCTTATCGAAGTATGTGACGAGCCTTCGGTCTACAAGATTAATATAAAATGTCCTGTTCAATACGTAATTTTTAACGCTTATTATTCCCAAACCCATTTTAAATTAATTAATTAAAAAACATATTTACCTATGAACTACGAACAAAATGCCTTCGTACCTATCATTCGTTCTTTGATTTGTTTGTCGATCTCGCAACATCAGAGTCGACTCATAACGGAAATATATAGCCCTGACTTCTTTATGGATTCCATTTTAGTTATAGAATATTGCAAATAAACTGCTTCACACACGCTCTGCTACAATACGCATCAACTCTCAATTAGTATCCTATGTTAGCCCCATAGATTTGTTATGCAAATACAAAATCAGAGATTTTTCATGATTATTTTTCATCTACACTTTTCGATTTAAATGAGGAACAAGACTTAACAAAACTTGCGAAATATCATTAATTCACTCAATTAACTTTCTTTCAAAACATAAGTCGATATACTTTCCTATTCATTTCATTTTCCACACGCAGAACCCTATTGAAATGAAAAAGATCGTGAAAACTTTCAAATTACGAAAGTTAACACGACTAGTTTTCAATGATACACTTGAATAGAATAACATGAATGTAATTGTTAACATTATATTCCAAGAATCATCTTTCATACATATCAATATGATTTCTGCAATTTTATGACAGAATTTTGATCATAATATTCTGTGTGAGAATGCAAATTATACTTCACTCAATACATCATTAACTATACTATTATGGGGAAATATTTTCTCAAGTCGAAATTATATAAAAATATTAGAAATGCAAATAGCAAAATCCTATAGATGTTCAATACTTCGCAGTTGGATAGCATGACTTGGACTTCAGTGTCATTCTTCAAGACTTCAAAAATACCTCTCTCTGTGACTTTATGATTCACAAGAATTTGCACTAAATCATCATGAATTCTCGCTATGTTACAATATGTTTTTTTTACTTTCTCAATTTACGACGTACTTACTTAACGATAGTGTTGCAGTGCTGCGGCAAAAAATGAATATTTTTGTTAGAAAACTCGTATTGAGTGACTGATATAAAAAACGTTGATAAATCTTGTTCCCATATGTAGTAAATTATTTCTTCTAACAAGTTGTATTCTCAGAATCCACGTTTTGTGGGTTATTGATTTACAAACATTGAACGTTATCTATCAGTCCATCCTCCTATCTGCCTATCCGTCTGTCGCCAACTCTAGCGCGTAAACCAGGGCAATTTTCCCAAATCATGAGTAGTTTTTGCGTAATTTTGTTCCAAAGTTCTTTTTTTAAATTTCCTCGCATATAGTAAAGGACAATATGAAAATGACTTATTTTTGATGAACTTCCCAAATTTTCAAAAGTTGTAAAAGGTAGAAAG
Organism: Gryllus bimaculatus; assembly: GCA_017312745.1. Lineage (NCBI taxonomy): Eukaryota > Metazoa > Arthropoda > Insecta > Orthoptera > Gryllidae > Gryllus > Gryllus bimaculatus. The sequence continues at coordinate 11,968,499 of BOPP01000011.1, forward strand.
ATTGTAAGAATGTGTCTGCTATAGCAACACATATTTTTCTTTGAAATACATCGAATTTTAACGAGCGAGGGAATACAGAAAATAGCGCTATTCCAGTCACGAGGTCAGTATAGTATGTCTTGTAGAATAACGATCGCAGCGTTTTCGATTCTCAGTATTGTATTGTGGACATATTTTGATTCAATCACTTCACAGTAATATCAATTAACATATCAGCTGTTCAGATTTATTCTGTGAGAGATAATTTATTTTCAATTAAATATATTACTAAAACTGTTGAAATAGTAACAATAATAGTAAGATGATATGATCTAATATGAAAAGAAAATTAAACGTACCTACTGTCGATCTAAGTAAACTAATAAACTGCATCCATATCTGACTAGTATTTTTATGAATTATGTCATAAAGCATTTCAGAACATCAATGCCTTAGTGTCGTAGAAAATAACAGTTAAATGACAGTCCGAAAATTATTGCTCTTTTATTACTCGCGCAACTTTCCTTGAACGATGACCTTGCTTCTCCCTCCCTGGCACAATAAACAGTTGAAGGCAAAAGATCGCAGCGAGCACTGATGACAACATTCCAAACACATCTTACCTGGAAACAATTTTCCTTTGAAGACGAGAACTTGTGTCCGTTATTTTCTCAAAAAAATATAAAGAAATGACCGAAGATGGTAAAGATCTATCAAAGGAGATACCTCGAACTCCTGAGAAAGTTAAAACACAAATTATTGAGGAATTTACGAAGCCATGACTGATTCTCCTGAGATTGACATTGCCCTATTAAATCTAGTGGCCGATTTCGTAATTAATACCTTCACTTTTCCCGCATTTCTTCAATCCCTCGTTCAAGAAAAGTTGCTCGAGTAATATTGATTTTGCCCTGCTTCGCGTGTTTTTTAGTTTGTTTCTTTTACTTTTAGGTATATTATTTTTGGCGTTTTGATTCGTTCTCATATAAACTTTTTCCCTACATAATTCTTAAAATGTTCTCTATTTCTAATATTTAAGGTAAGATCATGATTAATCAATTTTGTAATTTTAATTTGGTTGACGTTTGTTTGTTACTTTACATATTAATGTAAATTATTAAGAAAATATTAATCGTACGGAACTATTGATAGTGAACATCTTACGTTTTTTGTTGAGAATTTGGCGTTTAAAACATCATATGATCTAGCAAATCAAACTTAAATTTATGGAACTGTTGTGACAGGTGCACATAAAATGGAAAACCAAGTTTTCTAATTCCTTAAAGAGGTGTGACTAATATCCCAACCTTTGAACGCAGGGAAAATTTATGCATGCTTCAGAGACAGAAACGGAAGCGTGTTCCTGTTAAATATATCTCGCTCAATGTCTGCATCATTTTGCCGGTTTGTAAACTGCCCCGAATACTTCAGGTCCTTCACGTAAGTAAACATATTTTTCGTGCCTCTTAAAAGAAACTCGTGCAGGACACACTTCAAGCGAAACACGTAACAAGAGCTGCTGGGGCGACGCTTGCTCGCAAGCTTGGTTGTTTCCGCGCACTCGGGGGCGCGACAAATAGGCACTCCGACGCGACGCGTCGCGATCGCGCTAAAAAGACTTCGCGGAGTCGCGTCGGCGAGCAGAAGGAGGGGAAGGAGGAGTGGGGTGGCTGGCGTCTGGCACGGCCCCCTTGAGCGACCGCGTCAGGTGCTCAGCCTTCGCCACCGCCACTGCCACAGACGCCGCCGCCGCCAGCGCCCCTTGAACACGTGTTCGACACGCCCCCGCCGCCAGCATTCCTGGCCTTCTGCTCCCTCGGGTATAAATCGGCCGAAATTTAGTAATGGGAGCACCGCCTCTGTTTAAAAACACACCAATTTATTCCAGTCCACTCGTGAAATGGGCCGCATATTTCCTGAGCGCCCAGTAAATATGATGAGCGGCGAAACTGATACGCATTCGTTATTTTAAAAGAAACTTGCATTAATTCACTTCTCCACCGAGGTACCAGGGTGTGAATTACGCCGACTAGAAATAGGCGCGCGCCCGCGATTAATATAACGTCGCGCGCTTGGCCTCTGCAGCGCTCCTAGCGGCGGGTGGTGACACTGCACAAGGGCCTCCAGCCGCGATGCTGAAAAGTCGACAGGAAGACCATTCGATCGTGTGGGATGAATCGATTGCAGCATTTGTTTACATTATGGTCAGTCTATTATCGATATTTATTCTCACGCATGATGTGATACATTGCTTGTAGTTGAACTAGAAATGTAAACAAAACTGAAACTTTGTAGGTTAGGTAGTTGATAAGGAATCATTCAATCATCGTCGCTTGCAATTTACTATCATTTTAATGGTTATATTACCAATTGGGTTCGTAAGGCATTGATTTGTTTGCCTGATGTAGTTATACGTTATTTGCATCTTGTAAATGTTTGAGAATTGAAAAAAACAAAGAGATTTTCAAATTTATTTTCCCGCCAAATGTTTTATAATCTGCAAACAATTGAATGATATGTTTGATGCCTTGCAAATGAGTGCCGTCGCTTGTTCGATTTATTGCTGGATCAGTTTGTTTTCATTTCGAATATGATACTGGAAATTGTATAATATGAGACTCTGCAGGCAAGATGTCATTATTCATAGATGATTAACCATCAAAGAAATGTTGAAAGTCAGAAAGAAATGGTGAGCTAAAATTAACAGTCTTAAATTACTTACTATAGGCTTGTTTAGATTTCTTAATAATAAAATAAGGGCCAGCTGTAGTAAGAGTAATGAAATTTCGTTATAAGAAGTTAGATAATATGTATTAAATATTTGTGTTGTAAATAGAGTGAAAAGGAGGTGAAATATTTAATATTTTTTCTCGTAAGTAAGGTTATTGTAGTTTTGTTCATCTTTCTGTATGTGTGGATTCAATTCATTTACACATGCCAAACTCAGCACCCGAACACTGAAACATTTTTGTAACTTCCTATTTCAGTTATATTCTAATATTACAGTCCCATTCTTTTGCTTTTGTAGTTTGCGTTCTACAGAGTTAGCTGATCTCAGAAATGTATTTATATGACCACAATATCTTCGGCCTTATCAGTTTAATTTGATATTTTTCCACAGGTTAATTTATATCAGTTCAAAAATGTTAGTCGTATATGAATATTGAGCTTGCAAAGATATATTCAGCGGAGTTCTGTGGACACATATCCTGCATTTTTAAACTCCAATGCTCTTGTAATGTAATGCACACAAAAAATGTCAGCTGCTCATATTCGCTAGAAGTACTTTTTTATTCCCTAAAATCATCTGTTATTGCCACGCAAGACGTCATGAATCCCGTTTTCGGCCACAGCCCTAGTTCTTGGAACCGTCCTAGTTCTTAATGCCACGTAAGGGCGGCGGTCGGTAGGGCTGAAGTCTGCCGGAAGTTGGTCTCTTACAAAACCAGTAAAATTGGCCTTACTGCACGAAGTAAGTAAATACTAATTTCTTTCTGAAATTCTATTATTTGTATGTAATATTGTCCAGAAAATTGACAATATTAAAATGTGTAAATCATATTGCGAAATGAATAATTTTGGAACTTATAAATCTCACTTTTAATAATGCTTTAACGAAAAATTTAAAATATTTAGTATAAGATTCCACAAAACAGATGAGTTAGAAATACGAAATTGTATAGAAGGACGTACTTGCATGTGGGCATATTACCTTCAAATTACAATGTTTTTGTAAAATAACAACAAAATATTCCCGAATCACTTTTTTTGTGATGTAGCTATTTCAACTTAAAGCAAAAGTGTTAAATTTCATCATGATGCTGTTAATTTGGTCAAATGTTAAAGTATATAAACAGCAAAATTAGAGGCTCTAACGTGGCCATATAACCTTCACTTATCTTAGATCTTAACACTAGGTTAATTATACACACAAAATATTTCCTAAGAAATAAAGCATGGCTACTTCATATTATCTTGACTGCTAGTTTCATTTCATTCTGTTTTGCGGGGTAGATTTTTCTTTCAATTCAAAAGAATGTTCCACGTAAACGAGGTCAACTCTTTACTATTTATAGAGCTGTACAATCTTCGGGCTACTGCGCCATAAATAAAATTCATTATTCACAGTTCTTCAAAAAACCCTTCCAGTGTATATGAGCAGCCGAACATTAATCTGTTCACTTTTGTGTATTACTTCATAGGCACATTCAAGTATATATATTCCGACAAGTCACCCCTACTCAGGGGCGTAGCTAGTTGGTGTACCACACTGGATCCCCAGAAATCAGGGGCCCTTCATAAATACCCTTGGTGATCAGGTTCGGCTAAGAATGAAACAAAACATGTATATTTATTTTTTCCAGTGCGCCAGCCATATTTTTCATTTAGTCCTTAAATATTTTATTAACGGTCTAACCATTATACAATTCGAACATTTGATTGTTGCAAAGATCCAATGTTATTTTGAAAACAGTTCATTCTACTGGTTAGCGGGAACGTTTACGATACATTGTCTACGATTAATATACTTACATAGTATTAAGCTTTTTTAATTTCATAAAATGTTCAATTATCTGTCTATGCAAAACAGCTTTTATTTTATTTTGAAAAGTCTATTATTATTATTATTATTATTATTATTATTATATTGTTTATTTTTTATTATTATTATAGATTAGGCAAGTGAAAAAATAAGTTAAGCAATTATCAGCTTATTATTTACTGCCATTCTTCTTCAACTAGTGAAACTGTGTATTTATTTACCTGAGTTTAAATCTAATTAATAGTTTAATGCAAACCTAAACCAATTAGATTTAAAACTCTCAATTTCATTTCACTGTTCTTGACCATTGCTTTGTTAATTGAAATAGAGGAGAGCACATTGGCGTTATCTGCTTCATTATGATCTTAACGTTTTCTGTGAACTACTTCCAGTAATGAGTAGATATTAGCAACTTTCAAGAGACTAACGAATATTTTTATATTAAAAGTACCACTGTAAAAAAAGATAATTATTTTTTTCTAGTACTCCTTCATAAATATCTCTCACGAATAAGATTCGCTGACAGGTAGATCAACAAATGTTAATTTTAATTCACACGTGTACTACTGAAGCATTAAAACAGAATGATGTACAGCTCGTAATTATGAAATATTTTGTATGAATATTTTGTTGACACATGAAAACAGAGATAAAAAATCTCCTGATGTAACAAAATTAAAATTTCTAGAGATTTCTAGAATTTTATTTTCATATTTCAAAAATTGTAATGTAGCAATTCAGTTCTCGAAGTTTAAATGCTTCAATATTAAGAAGTAGTTCCCGTAACTAGAGTTAGAACTGAAAACTGATTCACAATCTGTGTAACCTTATACTCCTGTTTATTGCTTTTATTTGGCAGTAATTTCATAATAATTTTTAGTAAAAATACTGCTGACAGTAGGAACTGTCGAATGTCACATGACTTAATTCCATTTCTTACTCACATATGATGATAATATTTGCATTTTTACTTTGAAGAAGACGAACAATGAAAGAATGCTCATCTTATAATTTTTAATATCTCAAGTCATGTCATAATTTTCAAAAGTGAAGAACATTTTATGCATTTCAGAAACGTCATTCTGAAAATATGAAACATTTTATGCTGCATACAAGAATCCCGCGGTATTTGAAACAGAGACTGCAGCTCGTCTGCCGCATAGCACTTCACTGCACCCTCTCCCCTCCTCTAATCCGTGTCAGCTCACTCAGACCGGATAACGGCAGGATAAAATGGAAATGCACCTTATATGGATTGAATACAGTACCTAGTCCATATAAGAAGCCTTGCTCTGCTGCTTCCCAGGCCTAAGAACAGCGTCGGTTACACTAAAAATAACTGAAGAACTATCCATCAGAATCAAATGAAACTTCGACTGTCGTAAACATCAAGCACGTCAGCTGTTTTTTGCATAATTATTAGGAGAGCAGTTCCGTTCGTCGCTGATACAAGTCCATGCTTAATATGGGTAACGTTACAAGCGGAGCGCATCATTTGTGGGCTGCTCTTTCTTTGTGCGAGTCTGCCGTTCAGGGAATGTCGGTGCTGCCAACCTTCAAACTACAGTAGACGAACGGTCACACTACATTTTTTGCCATTCCAAGATACAATTCTTTTTGATTCTTTGCAACGACAATCATTGTTTGATTCTTGTACAGAAACAGCTGTTTTTATTATGATTGTTACGTAATATTCTTGTCTTGGCAGGGTGGGGAGACTTCCCCACGGTCTGTGACGACACGATGAGCATCAAGGCAGAACTCATGGCCACAACATGAAGTTCAATGGACATCATTCAACCAACCACTATTCAGCAAGAATCTCCCGGATAGTAGCACCTTTCTGAACTCCTTTGTCATCGTACGTACTGTATTTCAAAAGGTATGGAAAATGTCTTTCCTAAGTGTGCTGTTCTATAGAAAGTGAGTTTGATATGTAATTATATTGAAACGTGAAATTATCAAGGATTTCATCCCATCTACTTGCTATCATTGTGAGATCCGAATAAAAATACTCAACTTCATTTCCAAACCATTAACTAAACTTTCTGTTGAGATGCAAGCAAGAATGACATTTCGTCAAATAATCGTAAATGCAAAGCGTAATGCCAAATAAGATAGACTTGTTCTTTGAAACTAACTGTTATCTAACGAAATATTAATTTGAAGCACATTATTTACCCTGTACTTTCAACACTAACCAGTGATAATCTACTGTCAACAATTTCAAAAGGTATTTTCAGTCGTCCCCATGTAATTAGTGAACGCCAAAGTAAGGACGCGATGTGTCTGTCATTTATTGTCTACTATTTGCAACACGCCCGAGAGGCAGACAACCTTGAGAGAGTCCAGTTAAATCTCAACAAACATCCGTAAACTAAATATGAATTGATAATGAACTTTTAATCAGTATGTCTTTCTTGGTGATAATTAAGGGATATATCCTAACAAACGAAAGCATTAGCTTCACCCACTATTTTCGAATACTTGGTGTTTCATACCGCATAGGGATGCAGTATAGACAAGAAAAGGAAAACATACAAGACAAGTTGAAAGAGCACGCAGGTTCTCCGTGTCGATGCGATTTGAAAACATACCGTACATATTTTCTCCTGCATTCATTGAAATTCTATAACACAAGTTTATTTTTTTCTGTTTAATACTCATGATAGTAGATGACCAATCGATTTTTTTAATTTCCCAGTGACGTTTTATATATCTACGTTGTTAACGAGGAGTATTGGGTCCACTTGTACATTTTTTTTTGTCTTGCAATAAGTCAAATGTTTTGCTTCCCAATATTGTGACTATTATTATATATAACATTAAGATAAATGCCATTGAAAGCCTACTTATGTTATTGTTTTAAAACCACACAAGTCGCGTAGATTTTCAATTCTTTTTTCTCCGCTTCTTCTCTATGTTATCCTCGTTTCTCTTCTTCTTCTTCTTCTTCTTCTTCTTCTTCTTCTTCTTCTTTCCCTCCTCGGAGTGCCAGCAAATATCAATGTCGCATGAGGATTGCAGGGTTGTTGCAATACGAAAGCTTGTTACGGATAAACGTGAAACGCGTTCCCTTCAATTAACAACCTTCAGTGATTCACGATGCTAATCTAATAATACCATCAACCGAATATCCATCACGTCTCAGGCGAGTCTACGAACGCGTGCGCCGTGATCTCGCCGTGCTTAGGCCGAGCCAAAAGCCGCGTTGGATGCGCAGGGCACAATGTAGTTGGCAGCGTCGAGCTTGTTCCTTCGGCGACTGCTTCAGCGCTAGAGGCAATTTAGAGCTCGCGACGAGAGAGGCGTCGACGGCTGCCTGGGCCGCGGAGCAGCCTGCGCGCGGGGGCGGCGGCGGGGGCGGGGCATGGGGGCGGAAACGTGAACGGATGAGTTCGCCTCTTTTCCCGCGTGTTTGAGATTCTTCCAGAGTTATTCGATCCGGCTTCGTAACAAATTACGAGAGGACGGTGCCAAGGCAGATAGTCAAACAAGTCCCCGTGTTGATCATTCCTGTAAAATACGCACGGAAATATTTATAGGGCGTAAAGAAAGCGGCGTCGTGGATATTAAGACGGTTGTGGGATGTGCGTGGTGTTTATTTCTTTAGCTCTGTCTACGCATATGTTTACTTCTTCGGCTTAAAATCGAACAAACATTGCTATCGTTATATGTAAAAACGAAAGTTTTAGGAGTGTTTTGAATACATATACATCTCCTCACCACCGGAATAACATTCAAATTACGGGTTTAATAGTTATGTTTAGATGAAAAGTCATAAGTACAGTGTTCTCTCAGACAGTTTTATTTAGAGGATACTAAATCATCGAAGAAAATACAATGAAGTTGAAGACAAGGAAGAAAATGAATGGACGAGTCTTCTATTGTTCATTCAAATATAACTGTAGATCGTGAATGTGGATGAGCATCTATATTCTAAATTTAAGCAAGGAGAAAACTTCACACATCACACACACACACACACACACACACACACACACCCACACCCACACACCCACCACACACACACCACACACACACACACACACACAACTAATATATTATTATATACATATATATATATATATATATATACTATATAATATATATATATATATATATATATATATACACATTAGATGGGAACCTTAATTGGTTTTTTGAGTAAAACAATTTCTGACCGTTCCTGCAGCCTGCGCTAAGTGGCACGTCCGTCTTCGTCGGCGAAGCAACTCAACCACAGCTGCAGTCTCGCCTCCGCGTGTCGTCAATTGGGCGTGCGTCCCCGTCCCGCGCGCCTCCTCCGCCTCGCTTTAGGGTTGCAGGTGAGGCGTGATGGTGCGGGCCGCCCGCGCCGCCCCGCGCCGCCCCCGCGCCAGCCCCCAACGCGCCCCCGAGCCGCCCCCCGCACGCCCCGCGCCACCCCGCTGGACTCTTTCTATTCATCCCTTCTCCTCCTCGAAACGTGTAGATAGTGGAGCACGAAACTGACAATTGTTTTTATGAAAGAAAATGAGGAAAGAGAGTGCACAGCGAATAGATCACAACAATTCAGATCAATGTTGTTTTTAAATGTATTCTAAAAAAGGCGGGACGGTTGTTTGATTGTCTTGTGAGGACTATAGACTGTGGTAATTTGTCATTACTTAGAGCACATCAAACAATCTATATCTCTCTATCTATTGGATATAGTTTCAGTCGTTTCCGTATTTGAATCATAGTTTCTTTTTATTTAGCTAATTATCTTGGAATTATATTTTCAATTCTTCTGTCTCAGGCTGACTCAAGTCTTAGTGTTTCATGTGTGTAAACATTTTGAAGGGGATATATCTGGGAAGTCTGTGCTAACTTGATGTATAGGACAGAATTCACCTATTTTTTTACATTCCACTTGTATAAAATGCCCATGAAGAAGCTCAGGAATCTATGCCTCTCGTGTGTAGTATAGATGGGGAGTCTCCATCGCGCATTTTCTAAATGTAACGGTAAACAGTTCTTATTACACTCATGTTCACACTGTAGTCGTCGTTTCTCGAACTGCATCTGAGATATCAGCGCCACGCGGCGGTTGGCAAGTTGGCCAGCGACGCGCGAGTGAAGCGAGGCGGTACAAAGCGTGAAATGGCGATCACACGTCGCTAGGATAGCAGAGGCGCGGCGCGCGCGTCGTCGCGAGGAGGCGGGTCGAATAGCTCTCGTTTGGTGACAAGGCCCGGTCGCGGCTGTCACTTCGCTGCCGTTGGCTATTTTTGCGGCGCCCCGCCGCCGCGCAGGCGGCCGCAGGTCTGGCCGGCGGGGGCGGGGCGAGAGCCGCGCGTTTTTTTCGGGCGGTTCGCCGCGAGGGGCGGATGGATTAAACGAGGCTTTAATTGCTCAGTGGCGCATGTGTCTCTTCGGGAAACGTCGAAGGAGAAAAAGTGCGAGCAGCGGCAGGAGGGGCCGGCGGCGGCGGCGGGCGGCGAGGGGAGAGGTGCCGGGGCCAGCGCTCGTGAACGACTAACTTCCAATCTCTTCGGTATTACGACGCCCGCCGCCCGTCGACGAGGTGCACAGCCGAGCTCGCGGACGACTCGCGCGGCCGCCGCGGAGTCGTCGTGGAAGCAGCAGCCCGCCGCCGCCCGCGCCCGGCGCCTCGGACCAGAGCTACGGGTCGGCCGGCCGCAGCCCCACCCGCACCACGCGCCCCTACGCCAAGGGCGTGTCGCTGGACGACGACGACTACCAGTCGCCGTACTCGTACAGCGAGTACGACGAGCCCCGCCCGTCCGAGGAGCGCAAGACCGCCCGCCGCTCGCCCAAGCTGCGCGCCTCCCAGGAGCGCTGGTCCGCGGAGGAGCGGCCGTCCGACACGTCCGCCGGCGGGCGCGGCCGCGGGGCGTCCAACAAGACGCGCTGCCAGGTACGGGGGGAAAGTGCGAGCGCTGTGTGTGTGCGTGCGTGCGTGCGTGAGAGAGGGATAGAGAGAGGCGGAGAGAGAGACAGAGAGAGACAGAGAGAGACAGAGAGAGTCAGAGAGAGTCAGAGAGAGGCAGAGAGAGAGACAGAGAGAGAGACAGAGAGAGAGAGAGAAAGAGAGAGAGAGAGAGAGAAAGAGAGAGAGAAAAGAAGAAGCAAGATGAAAGCGAGTGAAGACGAACGACGTCGCGCTGCCCAAAAGCGTACCAGAAACATTGATGTTTCAAAAAAAAAAACAACTCATGATATACATAATATTTCCAGTTGTTTTGTCTCTTTCCGATTACTTGCAATCAAGAGCCACTGACAAATGTCAGTGTTGTCGATACTCTGGCGGCACGAAACCATTCGCAATTCATAACCTTGCTGCAATCTTGTTACATTTTTTGATTATTTTGTATTCACTAATATCATCAAACTGTATTTTCAATCCTGACTACATAGAACATTTATTATAACATTAAGATGACAGTCAAATTTAAGGTAGAATGTACTTGAAACTTAACATTGATGTGTTATGATTCACATAAGAAGCAGGACTTTCTACTTCAATGATTTATGAATGAAAGTAAACGAACAGTAAACTTGCAAATCACAATGCTTTTTATTTTTCATTTCCTGCTTTACATTCCATAAACATTATTAGTAACATATTTCTTGTACGTGATGAAACAAAAAATATAATTCAGGTAATTCAGAGCTGTATTTAAAAATGGAAACGGGAAGGGAAAATACCATCTGTTTCGTCCTATTTTAAACATCAAAGGCTTCCTGTCAATCGCCATCGTGATGAGGCGACGTTTGAGCGAAATGGGCTTGCGCCAGGCCAACTGCCAGGGCGTGCCGAAGAGCGCGGAGGGCCGGCCGCGCTCGTCGTCGCGGCGGCGCGGCGTGCCGCCCGAGGAGCAGCCGCCCGTGGGCGCGTGCGCGCTGTCCGGCTGCCCGTCGGCCAAGCTGAAGCGCGCCCGCAAGCGCAAGCGCAAGCCCACGTACGGGCAGCGCGCCCAGGGCCGGCGCCAGCCCAGCTACGCGCAGCCGCTGCCGCTGCCGGCCGCGCGCCGCCCGCCGCGCTCCTTCCTCGAGTGCTCGTACTTGCCGCGCGGCGCGCGCCCCACCGCCAACTGCGCGGGCGTCTTGTTCTGAAGGCGGGTGCCACCTCTCACACACCCTAACGACTCCTCGCATGACCTGCACGACACCAGTTTCCCCAAAAATTAAGATGTCACCTCCAGCCTTCATGAATACTCTACTCATTTCAGTGTCTTATTAAAAATTAGTAGTGTCCAATAGCACGTACTTGAAATTCTCGGCTATCCGGGAGACGCCGCGTTGTTGGCTAGGAGGCCGACATTTCGCCTGACATGTCGCAGGCTTCCTCAGGGCAGTGACGAGACCAGCCAACGACGCGGCGTCTCCCGGACAGCCCAGAATTTATGGATTCGACAATTCAGAGACTTCAACGGAATTGGGACCTGTATCATTTTTTAAGCGTTCCTTGTTCTATTCGGGGAAAATTTGTAAAGAAAAAAGTTGGAGTGTGATTTGAGAAAAATGTTAAAAATATTAAAAATTACATAATTTTTTTTCTACAAATTACAATAATTTATAATTATTTTATAACATATAAATATTTGCAATGTTTGAAAACATGGAGTTTGCCGGAACTTCGATAGTATCACTTTTTTACCGTCTTTTGGTAGATACGAGAAGAAAATGTGAAAAAATTTGGAGCCATTTATTTGATAAAAAATTGATTAAAAAATTAAAAATACCTACATTGTACGTAAAATTATTCGAAAATACTCATATTTTTAAAAAAAATATTCACGGACTTACTTCAAGATGTTTTTAAAGAACAGATTTCATTAAAAACTATCTTCAATATTGTATGTGTAGGAACACGAGAAAAAATAAAATTACTCTTTGTTTTTCACATATTAATTATAAAGCTACATATACAGACACCATATATCTAATTAGGTTACAAATGTTTCCATCCACTGCCACTGTAAACTTCCTATCCCTTTAGTTGTTTTACAATTACACGTACCGAACATCAAAGCTGTGGAGTTCATCTGCCTTGGGAGGACCGCCACCTTGGAAAGGGGTGTGGCAGTTGTGGTTTCGCGTTCGGGGCAATCAAGGGGCCGACGACGGCGCCCTGTCACGCGCCGTCGGCTGCAGGCCACGCGTGCGACAGGGCACGCCCCCGCGCGTCGGCGCGCCCACCACGCCGTTCGTCTTGTGTCTCGCTGCCTCCCTCTCTCTCTCTCTCTCTCTCTCTCTCTCTCTCTCTCGTTCGCTCGCTCGCTCGCTCGCTCGCTCTCACGCACGCACACGCAGGGGACTCTGCACTTATTATTTTAAATCAAAATGTTAACATTAGGTTAGTTTATCTCAGACGCAGGAAAAATTCAAGGAATTATCAGGCGATTTAATATCTGAGAAAAATGTGTTGTATCTAATGCAAATACTGTGATATTAATAAATATTGAATGAACACTTAAATTTTATTCAAAATCAAAATGACTACAACTATTTCTAGATGTTTTCTTATTTTTTCACACGTTTTGGGAACAAAACATCAAGGCTTATTCCTAGTCTCCGACGCCCTTCCAGTGATTCTTCTCTGCCTTTGGTCCCAGGACTTGGCTCGTAACCCTTCTTGTCCTTTTATTCTATTTAGGTTGGTGTCAAGTCAGGACCTTCCCCTCTCCACTGACGCACGCAGGGCCATCTCCATTTTTCTTGTGGGATCTGTCGAAGTGCCCCGTAGAGCTATTATCACAGGTTCAGGGTGAAGTGAAGATCTGTATGGTAGGGAAGGATTAGGGTTAACGAGAGGTACATGGTGGTTGAGTTCCATCAAGCCACGTTACTCATGATCAAGAAATTACACCGCCTAAATGCGATTTTGACTCTCCTGCGAGCTCCTACACCACCCAGGACCCGGGAGACGCCGCTCAGGGCATACACTGATGTTACTGCAGTTTCTCTGACCGGCAGTTCCTAGGTTTGAGTCCCGACGGTGGAAAGATTTTAGACCCTATCTACATAGCTAGGTCCGTACCTGGAGGAAAATTATAAAAACCAGTTACTCTGATCTGTATTTTTCTGTGGTTTCTCTGGTCGACACCAGGCAAATGCTAGAGCAGTACCCGAACAAACGAGCCACGGACCGCGCGCGATCTTTCGTTTCCCTTCCTTGTCCTTTCCTTACCCCTTACTTACACACACACACACACACACACATTCACTACCACACTTGCCGAGAGGCCGGTCGGGAGCTTGTCCGGTCTGGGGGGTGTCGGGCTGATGGGAGATATCTTATTGGGGAAAACTCCGCTGCCAATGGTAGACCGGCGCAAGATTTCACTATCCGGTAGGAGAGATAACCGCCACTTTCCCCGAGAAAAAAACATACACTATGCTTACAGGACTAATGATCTTAGTAGTTGCCGCGCCGGGAATAACTAATCTATCAATCAAAACCTCCGACGGAGACCAGGCCTGACCGGATTTGATTCGATTGATTATGCTTGGTCAGGGGGAAAGTCCATCACCGTCTAAGCGGTACTCGAAAACATGTCCCCTCAACCGATCATGTCAGCCTACCTTAGAGACCTCTGGAGTTCGGGTGGAACTGTAGTTATTTTATTGCTCATGAATGACTGATATTACTGGGAAAGTCCCCTAAATGTAAAGTTCAATGTGTTCTTTGTTAGCTGGCGGGATGTGTGTCTTCGGGAAGCGGCGAAAGAAGAAGTCTCTCACGGAACGCGCGAGTTGGCTAAAAGAGACCGAATCAGAGAGGAAATCGTCGGTGCGGAAAATGTCGGCGGGGGGCGAGTCCGCGAGGTCGCGCGGTCGGCGACTGACTGCCGGCTCCAGACGCTTCAGCACGGCTTCCAAGCGCGTGTCGGCGGGCTCCAGGCGCGCGTCCGCCAGCTCCAGGCGCGCGTCCGCGATCTCCGGGCCCTCGTCCTCCGAGCGCCCATCGGCCAGCTCCAGGCCCACCTCCTCCGAAGTGCGGAGCTCGGCTGCGAGCTCTCGGCGGGCCGTCGGGGACTCCAAGCGGGTCTCCCGGGACTCGAAGAGCTTCGAGGCGGAACGTAGAAGCACAACCGCGAGCCGTAGAAGCACTACGGTAGATCGTAGCTATGCCAGAGGGTCTAGAAGTTCCACCGTGGATTCCAGAAGCGCTACCGTGAGCCGGTCTCCCAGAGGGTCGAAAGGTCCTACCACGCGTCCCAGAAGCACCACCGCGGACGAAAGCTCTACCAAAGAGTCTAGAAGCACTAACGTGTCCCCGAGAAATACTACTGCGGGTCCCAGAAGGACTACTTCGGGTCGTGAGCGCGCGTCTACCGATTTAAGGCGTCTACACTCTTTAAAGCCGCAGACGCTCGATACTGAATCCAGACACACATCCACGGACTCCACAGCGACAGACACGCGGCCAACGGCCGCGAGCACCAAACCAAGAGTAACCGGCTCCAGGAGCGCCTCGACGAGTTCTACACCTGCCTCCAGAGACTCCAAGCTCCTCTCCGAGAACAATATTAGGGCATCAAGTGATTCCAGAAGGGGTTCCAGAGTATCCAAGCCCCCAGTTATGGAAGATAACCAGTCCACGGATTCCAGGTCTGTCTCCACGAACACCAATGCACACGACACGAATAAAGCGCGCGCAACCTCAATCTCCCGACCCACTGTCAGGGGCTCTAAGCGCACCCCAACTGACCCCACACCCCGTGTCAGTGACACCTATTCCGACGCCAGACCCACATTCGCCGACTCCAGACGTCTTTCGACCGGCTCCCAAAGATCATCTATGCCAATGCGTCGCGCCTCCACCGACCCCAGGTCAACCTACGCGGCCACCAGGGAACCCTCAACCAGCCCCAGGGCTGCAACTGCGGAAGTAGGTCGCGCCTCCACCGACCCCAGGTCAACCTACGCGGCCAGCAGAGAACCCTCAACCAGCTCCAAGGCTGCCTCTGCGGAAATGCGTCGCGCTTCCACCGACACCAGGTCAACCTTCGCGGCCAGCAGGGAACCCTCAACCAGCTCCAGGGCTGCAACTGCGGAAATGGGTCGCGCCTCCACCGAACCCAGGTCAACCTTCGCGGCCAGCAGGGAATCCTCAACCAGCTCCAGGGCTGCAACTGCGGAAATGCGTCGCACCTCCACCGACCCCAGGTCCACATTCCCCGACTCCAGAGGCCTCCCGATCAGCTCCCAAAGGGCATCCACGCAGATAGATCGAACCTCCACTGACACCAGGTCGACCTCCTCGGCCACCCGACGGTCCATAACCGCCTCCAAGGACTTATCCGCGGACGCGGGTCGCGCCCCCTCGGACGCCAGAGCTTCCTTGGCGGGCGCCAGTCTCGACTCCACCCTCCTCCCTTCGGCCACCGCCCGACGTGCCTCCTCGGTGTCCGAGCCTCTGCCCGAGGAGGACAGGCCTACGGACAGCGAAGTCACCATAGACACGGAGCAAGACACCACCCGCCTCTCCACGATCGCCCAGCGCCCGTCGCTGGACTCGGTTCGCCTCGCCTCCACCCGGCGCTCCACCTCGAAGGCCCCGCCGCCCGCCCCCAGAAGCTCCCCAGGGGACGCGGACCGGCCCCCTTCGGACGCCAACCAGCTGCCCCTGCTGTCCGGGCGTGAGTCTGCGCGCAGCAGGAGATGGAGTCGGAAGAGCCGCGCAAAGCCGGAATCCAGCGTCATTACAATCCTGTCGCCGCCGCCGCCGCCCGAGGCCGCGGGCGCCGCGCGCCTGTCGGTCGTGAGCGAGTTCGTCGGAGGGATGGCGCGCGTGGACGAGGGCGAGGACGAGGACGAGCGGGAGGCGTCGGAGGACGCGCAGGCGGAAGGTGAGCCGAAGCGGTCGCAGGACGCCGCCAAGTCCTCGGGCTCGTCGGCGTCCAAGGAGCGCGCGAGCGACGGCCCGCGCCCGCCCGCGGCCTCCAGCGACTCGCCCGCGCAGCGCTCGATCATGCGGACGCGGGACGGCCACGCCCCCCGGGATAAGGCGGCCGTGGTGCGCGTCTTCTACTACGACAAGGAGGGCATCTACCGGCCGCGCGACCAGCCGCCGCCCTCCGCGCTGCCGCCGCTGCGCCCGCCGCCGCTCCTGCGCGAGTTCCGGTGCAACACCGCGCAGCCCTACGCCAACCCGCTGCGCAGCGGCACGTACCTGCACCGCTGCGGGGCGCGCCGAATGTGAACAGGTGAATGGGCTCTAATACTTTACTTAGGAGATCGTTGCTTCAAAACTCTCTCTCTGGATCCACGAGGAGGGAAATGAGAGAAACTTGTCGCGAAAATTTCCAACAATATATTTTCGGATAATATTTATCCGAATAAAATCCGAAATTCGTATCGGAGCATGGACTGAGAGTAGCCTGCGACATTTTACAAAATCTGTAATGACTTACTCAACCAAAACATTTGGACTGCCCCCCCCCAAATGTGTCTCAGGAACCGCCCCTGTTAAAATTTGTTCTACTAGTTTACTTGTTGATCGTTGCTTCAAAAGCCGGTCAAGATCCATGAGGAGGGAAATGAGAGAAATCTACCCCCGTATTTTTTCTGTAATTTTTAATTTTAACTTGTCACGAAACTTTTCAGCAAATATATTTTCGAATAATCTTTAAATCGAATAAAATCTTATCGGAACATGAACTGAGTGTGACCTGCGATAGTTTACAAAATCTGTAATGACATCATCGACCAACTCATTTTGAATCCCACCCCAAATGTGTCTCTGGATCTGCCCCTGTTAAATCTAAAATTAACTTCATGCTGGATATCAAGTATAAGCAATCTATGCTAATGAGGGTGGGTCTCCAAAAAACGTAAGAGGTCAACGAAAGATATGTCATATTGTATATTACAGAATAAGATATACGAACTGAGTCCTTAGGAAAACGAAAGCCTGGCTTTAAGAGAAAAGAAAGTATCGTCTCAGTCATCATGACGATCAGGTGGGTAGCACCATAAAATGTGCTGCGGGTTGCATGTGCCATTGTTCGTCCCCTTTAATTATGTGTGAACTTTGTGTGTGTGTGTGTGTGTGTGTGTGTGTGTGTGTGTGTGTGTGTGTGTGTGTGCCTTGGTGCAAATTCCCAATTCAGGAGCACCACAGTTACGGATTTTGTGGACGATAGTTTCTTATAAATAGTACAAACTAGTCATATTTTCTTAGAATGTTTTGTTAAAGAGGTGATCACAATTATCTCGATTTTTACCACTAACGAATGAGTTAAAACTTGGGAATGCGTGTCTCTGCTGTCCTAAAAACGTGATATTTTGAATGAAATTCGTATACTTTCTGAATTTGTGTGATATTGCGTTCATTTATGTGTGGTCTGTATGTGAATTTCATAAGTTAAGTTCGTCTTGAAGGGAGCAGAGGAGAAATCTCAATTGAAATACGAGTGATAGTTTCTTACCTATTTTACCCTAACCCAAGCTGGTTTCTGTGGATCACCCTTCTTGACCATCGTTCAAGAGAGAAAACAACGTCTCTGAGATTTCGTTCTTGCCATCGCTAAGATAAATTTCGCAAGGTAAGCAACACAAATCCCAGCTAGCCTTCCGTGGATAATAAATAATATTTCAGTTTTGGTGAAAGTGTGGCTTACCTTGTTAGAACGTATGTCGTCTTCATATTTACGACGTTTTTGTGGCAATGTCAAGATGAGAGAGTATATTACGGCTGAAATCAAACTATTAGCAATTACGAAGAGCAGGACTCTTGCTGTGATTGGCGTGGAGCATCTTGTTACTGCCTCGAGTACTTTATTTGTGGAGACCGGATACACTTGGTTCGTGATAATTTACATTACAATATCTATTATCGGGACATGTGAAGGATGCATTGAACATATGTAAACGGGATGCGAATTACGCAGGACGGCTTCCATAGATGTCGAAATAGTTTAGCTGTAACGTGGCGCGTGAACGCGATACGCCCCTCCTCCCATCGCCACACCGCCGCTGCTTCGCCGGCCACTGAGAGGCGGGGGCGGAGCACGTTTGGGGGCGGGGCCCTGGCGAGGCACGGGGGCGGCGAGGATACGTGGACGCCCCGCGTCTGAAATTTCAGTCTTCGCCCGCCCCCGCCCCCGCCCCCAGCGCCGGCGCCAGTGGCTTTGATGTGCCGCCATCCTATGAACCGTTGCCTGCGGAAACCCGACGCCGCCGCCGCCGCCGCCGCCGCCGCCCCCGTCAGCGTTCTGCGAGCCGCCCCCGCCCCGCGGTGCGTTCTCTGGAAACCCTCCACCGCCTGCGCAACGTGAAAGGTTACAGTGCCCGCGGACTCAGGTCTCCACTTGCTAATGCGATGTGAATAGCAACTGTCCGAGTGAAAAAGTGTGTTTTGCAGCATTTCCTAAGGTAACATGTGCTGTCGTAACATTATGATGTCGTATGTGCTGTTGGTAACATTTGGATCAATAGGATTTAGTATTCTATGTGTTAGGAGAATATATAATGTTGGCAAAAAAACAGCACGATCGGTTTTGATTATTGAGTCTGAGTTCATATCTTAATTTCTTAGAGTTTCTAGCTTCCACACACCTTGCCGATCACCTTCCTCGAACTCGTCTTAACGTGTAAAAAAACAAAATTAATACAACTAGCATACCCGTGCCAGAACTTTAGCATGTTAAATCCCACCCTCTTTCCTATCCATTCATTTCTGTATTAAGTTAATAGGTGTTAACGAAATGTATTTTTTTGCTAAAATGTATAAAGGTATCTTCTGATGTACTTACAGAATATTCAATGGAAATAAAAAACACTATGCAATTGATGTTTGAAACACATGTTCAATAAAGGTTTCTTCAGTATTATAAACAGATGTTCTTGGAACAATTCACAATACTTACTTAAAACATTTAAAGTGATTATACAATCTTCCTCGACAGCTTTTTCTTTCCTCGATAGCCACAAAAACGTGAGAAAAAGTTTTTTACTCCGTAGAAAGCTATGTAAATTTGTCCATGCGAAAATACAGTATCCGGCCAGTGCAACCCTACTCTTCACAATAATATTTAATTTTATTACCGAACGGAGAGGTACACCCGAGCAATTCAATTGCATAATTAGATGAGATTTGCGTATAGTTGCAGATTCTGCAGGGCTCTGAACAGTCGGGTAGTATCATACAGTATCGCAGTTCAGCCTGTTTTTTGGTTAGTTACATCGGAATAACCGGCATACAACTAGCGATCCTCGTAAACGTAACATAAAACTACAGATAGCTGAAGTTACCATCGTCACCATCACCCGTGAAATCAACGAAGTTTTGCTTTCCGGAGGGCGTTGCTGAAATACACTGAATTGTTTGTGAAGTTGCATTTTTGATAACAGGTTAAGCATTTAAAAATTAACTGGGGTTATTTCTTGATATTTTCTTTATGTAAGGTCCAGATCTTTTCAAACCAAAATAACAGCCTAACATTTAGTATAAAAATGTTGCATCACCTCTAGCCCTATTAGAAATAAGTGTGGAAGAATTAAATATGTATTTAGTAGAAATGAATGACAAGCTGTATATTTTTGTTTTTGTATGAAAGATATGGAATTGCATCCTTGTGCAAAATACAAAACCTTGTTGAGTGGGGCATAAGAAAAAGTTTATTGCTTTGAAAATGTTCAAAATAACTTCACACATATGTACGAGTATGTCAGTTTCTGTCAGTTTTAATGAATATCTGTAAAAGTATGAAGAAGTCTTAATGACAGAATTTGGAAAATGAATTGATCAAAATATTGCTACTAAGCAATTAAACTCTCAGAAATTAATTTTGTGAGTGGTTGTTGTTAAGTAAAAAAGGTAGTTCTGAACACTTTTGTGAGAGTAAGAATTTACTATTCGTTGAAGTTCACGAATAGAGAATTACTTCAGCAAGGAAAAAGCAAGACAAAATATTAAAATTCCAGCATTTGGAATGTCAATATTTTATTTGTAATAATGTGTAAAATAGTTTAGATGTAATTCTGAAAATTGTAATCCTCTGAATTAAAAGACAAACAATCACGATTACCTTGGTTTTTATTAGCCCGTATATGTACAAATTTTCTACTCTCAATATACCCTTCTGCATGCATTCAGAAACCCTTTTTTCATTTGTGTAATTTTGGTACTTATTTACACTAGCAGTTTATAGATATTTTCAAGAAAAGTAAACAAATATGGTTATGGTCCAGTTTCTAGACATTATTAAACTTCAATATTCAACATTAATTGAATATAAATAATTTCTTTTCTTAAAAATAATTCTACATCATCTGTTATATATTTGGATATATAACATAGATATAGATTCGACAGGGAATTAAAATATATAAACATTTTCTTTTTGGTTGTCTTAAGGAGAATGAAACTTCATTACTCTTGATGTATCGAATGTAATCGGCGTAGTGTTTGTTTCTCGCCGCAGTGAACATTAGATTAACACAATCAACCGCATTCAACACGAAGCTGCGCCACTGATGATAAATATGCTGTGGTATCATCGAGTAGCGCCGAATATTACAACCTCTAATAGAATGTCCAGAAATATTTCATTTTATAGATTATGGAATGAAGAACTATTTTTGAGAATTTAGAAAACGTCTCGAGGGTTTCATGTTTCATGTGATAGATTATTTTTTTCTAAATTTAGCAACTGGATTCATCCACTTTTTCGTTATCAGGACCTTGTGATTACGACCCCCCTGAGAGTATTTCTAGTCCGTAGGGAGAAAGGAAAAATGAAATAAACATAAAATAATTAGTAAAGAGTACATTCATTATTACAATGTTTTTTTTTGGTAGAACACTCTTCAAACATACAATCGTATGAAGCTACTATTCTCTGCCTCGCACTGCTTCAGGTTGGGCGCATACATCCATTGTGAATTTAAGGGGAAATAGAAGCGGAGTCAGGGGAAGCTAGTCGTACACTCAGAAGCGCCGGGCTTTCCAGGCGGGCAAGAAGCTCGTTTCACAGGCGCCATAGATTCTATTCCGCTGATGACGGCTGCAGGAATAGGCGGAGCCGGCGGCGGGGAGCGGTGTAGCCTCTCCGCCTCCGCCTCCGCCTCCGCCTACGTCTCCGTTTCCGCCTCCGCTTCCGCCTCCGCCCCAGCCTCCGCCTCCTCCTCCGTCTC
>BOPP01000011.1:12007583-12017816 GCA_017312745.1 Gryllus bimaculatus
GTTAGTTGGCGGACAGCACACTGAAAACAGGGTGGTATTTTTTCGAAACTTCTATAAAGTTCTATGTGTACATATTAGTGAAATACAAATTAATTTTTTCCTTACAGGATCATAAGTCCGCGTTACCCGTGGCAAAGTAAAAATTGTAAAGCCCATGTGTATACATGGCAAGTACATGAATTTCAATTAATGTGAAGAGGGCTATTTTTCAAGAAAAGTTTCTTGTACACTCTAATGTAGACTAAATAAACCAACCCAATAAACTGTCAATATATAACAACTGTTCTAATAGTTCTTATTTTGTTTTAATTCTTCTTATTTTTCAGCTCTAATTCTGCTTATTTTTCAGCATTATGGAATATTTCAACATGTTTAAAATAACTGTAAAAAATGTGTAATAAATGCAATAAAGGAAAACGGTTAACATTTACTCCTAAATGAATTCCTTACTTGTGCGCTGCGAATAATTAATCAATACAGGATTTAGTTTGTTTGAAGTCTGTAGAAGTATGTATTGACTTTGTGTAGAACAGATGTCTGTGCCAGTAACTTTACTGTTTCAGCTATTCTTCAATGCGGTAGACAGACGTAACCATCTCACGAGGTTAGTAAAAAAGTGGGCTTACCGATTATGAATCTGTATTCAGTTAAGACAGATTGCGAAGAAGCGAACTATCTCGTTTCATCTGTGTGAAATGTGAAAAATAAAATGTGAAAAGACTGCGGTTTGTACGGTGACGTGTGTTAGCAAATATTTAAAATTTGTTTTTAATCTCGCATGGAGTAAGCGTCTCGTGTGGAGGCGTGTTCACATTGTTCAAATTTTCAAAATTCTTCTATTTACAATCGAAATTATATTGATTTATAAATTCACTTTCCTTTATACAAGGAAAAAGTTTAAAGAGAACAATTGCTACCATTTTAAGAAAATGTTTAAAAGGTTGCATAGGCTTCATGCTCATTGCCTCCAAAATTATGCCAGGAGGTGTACCATGGCACCTCACGGATGCCACCGCAGCACCTAGGTTCTAGTACCGGTGCCGAGCGGTTCTAGGTTCTAGTCCCAACTGAGGCAGGATTTTCGACACTAGTTAGGTAGCTAGGTCACGTTCTGTTGATGTCTGAAGAATCTAGCGGCCGGCTGGCCTGAGGGTAATTTTCCCTGGTTTAGCCGATCAATACCAGGCAAATGCCGGAGCAGTACCCTAACACACAGGCCACGGAACGCACGCAATCTTTCCTTCCCATTCCTTACGAATACACACGTACTTGCGTGCACTACACTACCACACATGCCGGGAGACCTGTCGGGAACTTACAGCTCCCGACTGGGGCGGTTGCCCGCTGGTGGGAGATGCTTTGTGGGGCGGTTCGAGTAGGGGCAGAACCTTGTTGGGGCGGCTGGGTCGGTTGGGAAGTCGGCTGCGGATGTCACCCTCCAGTAGTAGAAGATCACACTTCTCGAGCAAAAAACACTCTAAACTAACGGGACTAATGACGTCAGCAGTTGACGCGACCGGAATCGCTAATAATCGAAAAATTAAAATTACTTTAATGATCCCCTGAACGGCCAAACTAGATCTTGCACCTGATTTCTTTAAATGTTTCATTCCAGTCTTCTAATCTGTCAGGCCTGACAAGGACGAACATATGATATCAAATTGCGTGCATTCTCACCACAAAATCATATCTTAACTATATTTGAATCAGTATTAATATATATTAGTCATGGCCGTATACCGTAATGAAATACGTTACGTAATACATTTTAAAGGAGTAACAACATAAAGCTGTGGAAGTGTATTGAATATTGCGAGTCTTAACTGTTCAGTAAAAACCAATATAAAAAAATGTAAATGCATAACACGAAAAAAGGAATAGTATCTAAATACGAAGGTAATAATTTGAACTAACCCACTGCAGGGTAGGATTATATAGTTTATTAAATTACTAAAAGACTAAAAGGTATAGACTAAAAGGTTCTCTACAACGTGATCTTAAAATCGCTTCGGTCCCAGGTTCAAAATAGAGGTAATGCGAGAATGGCTGCTCTAACCCACAGGGACCTGGGAAAGATTTTTTATCGAAAGCTATAGCAGTCTCGAGGTGAAGCAGTGCTGCCTTCATGCATCGTAGGACGGAGACTGGCCTAGAAACGGCACACACATCAAGACGACAAAGGAGCTGACCTATTGAAACCTTCCTGTGGTCTGTGTTGGAAGTTCAAATCTCTTGTTCAAGCAAAACGGATCAGCCGACTAGGTGAGATTATTATTTCTGCGAAACTAATCATCTAAATTAGAAACTCGTATTAAGTCAAAATTGAAAATCGTCCAGAAGTAAGAAATTAAATTACCTGATAGTTGTATGGAATTGAGAAAAGCTTGCTTCCAAAGTACATATACAATAATCTTAAATCGTCTAGAGTATTTTCAATTTTAATTCTTAAAATAGAGATAATAACAACAAAGAAACGTTAAAAATTTAGGTTGCTGTCAAATAAATTTTAGATGTTGGACCTACTTTCACTAGTTTTAAAACTTAAATAGGACTAGTAGTAATTAACAGTATTCACTTGAATGTATTCTCTCCCACGGTTTTAGAAACATTTAAAGATGGATTTTTACTATTCGCAAAATGTTAATTTTCCTACGCACGCTATTATTAATATTCTTATTGCTGATGATAAAGTTAATATTAGGATTGTATTGATAGAAGTCTCGGAAGGTGGACTCATGAGACAGTTATTATAAAACACGCGTTTCTGTCCAGTTTAGAAGCAGTGAGAAATAATTAATTCTGTCCCCTAGACATTTGATTTTGTGTTCTTGTCTAAAACTTCAAATAATTGAAGAGTAAAATCTTTTAAAACGGTACTGTGCATCACGATCTCCACAATAGATCTTAAAACAATGATTTATGCTAGTTATCATTCATTCACACGGGTATAATCTGAAAGTTTTGAAAAAATATTTTAAGTTTGTTTTTATGTAACAAATTTAAAAGCCCAGTACACGACATTTGTAAAGTGTTGTAAGGGAATTTGTCAAATAAATATTCGCTGTTAAAAATCATTAACTAGCGCTGAAAGCATTTTAAGAAACTTGTAAATATCAGAATTATAAATTATAATTTCAAATATATTGAATTGGATTCCCAGAAATAAGTATTAGTTAAAAAGCTTCTTTTTATTTCGCTTAGTTAAAGATCGGATATATCAGAAACAAACGTTTGTAGCGTTTTGCCATTATTGATTGAATAAAAACGTATTAATGAGCGTATAAACGTATGAATAGCGATTCAGAATTTTAACGTAATTCCATTTCAAATATTAAGATGTTAAATTATCTTGTGAAATTCAAAGACTGGCTGCCTGTTCTAGAATTCAGGTCTCACGTTTTTTGTTTCAGAAAGTCAGCAGGAGCAGCTTTGAATCATACGGTGAAGATCTACGGAAGGAGCGCAACTGAAAATGTAGAATTTGTATTAAGCATTTATTTTAACGTTGTATAAAAAGTTCGTTGCAGGTTTCGAAATGCGAAACTAGTCTTGTTAATTTTAACGAGATAGTTTTGAGTAAATGGACTTCGTTACGAAACTGTTTGAAACGTATGAACGTAAACTAACTGGAAAAGAAGTAGAAGCGTTAAGAAATCTGCAACTACTCTAAACTTAATATTTATTTACCTGATGCACCAGTTTGGATTTTGAAATTGTTTGAAAAGTTTCAAAATGTAAAAAATTGTACGGTTTGTTTTTTGTGGTTTGTGCTTTAATTGTTAATTAAAATAATTAATTTAATATTGTGCTTTAATTGTACGAAAGTTGTGTGAGAGGATTGTAAAATGGTTTATTTAAGATATTACGGTGTAATTTTGTATTAAGATCTGGTGGAAAAATAGAAGACCGTCACTGGCTACATGGAAACTTTTATTTCTGATCTTTGCAAAGAATTCCCAAACACTATCTTCCTAAAGGTATAACAAAGTTCCTGACATCCTACATTTAAATAAAATTTATGTTTTGTGACTATGGAGAATACAATTTACTTTAAAGTTTCTTGAAACGTTAATTGAAATTACAAAATTATGTAAATTTGCAATAAATTTATTAATACAAATTTAGAATTAATAGTTCTAAATTTAAATGATAAATATTCACTTCTACACAAACCAAAAAATCTGAACAAATGAAACTGGAATGGAAACCAAGAAGGTTAGCAGTATTTTAAGTACAGGTGGTAGTATGGCAAATTCAATATTTCTTGAGGTGTAAATTAAACGTAAATGAAACATATGAAATTACATTTAATATTCACGTTAAATAAAAATCAAAGTTGAATTGTGAAGTAACATGTGAGAACGTAATTTTTGTTATAAAAGTTTCAATAATTAAATTACAAAATGTAGTAAGCGGGTAGAGTATTGGATTGCGATGTTAAGTTAAGAAATGTCGCACGTCGTAGATTAACACGGTATATTTCGTGAAACGGCAAGAGTTCACAAGCAGTTGCCTACTTTTTTCTGCGATGAGCGTTACTTAACGTTTGTCATCGTTCAAACACTTTCGTGGACCCCTACATTTTTTACGCTGTGAAGCATTTTTTTTTCAAAAGTTGCCGAAACCCTTTTTAAAGTTTTTGTTTTACCGTCAAGAAATTTAAAAAAATGTAAGCGTATAGCTGGATGGTGACACCGCTTTCTGAATCCAGCGCATTTTCAACCGTCCAAATATGATGAAGCGCTATAAAGCAATATTTAGCAAAATGTCCCGGCGTCCCCAGGTCGTGCTGCCGTCTTTCGTATTTGATGAAAGCTAAAGGAGTCTGTCTAATACCATACGTTTTCCTATTAATTGTGTGGTAAACCAAGGGCGTCCTTTTGTAAACAATTTTGTACTATTATTAAAATAATATAGATATTAACGATCTTTTTATTTAAAATTTGTGCATAGAGGTTTATCAATAATACTAGTTAGAATCTAAAGTATTAGTGTTTAGTGGGCCTAACGAGCCTGCTCCATGCTCCATAACGACCTAACACACATGCTCCATGGTTAAATTTTTGTCTCTTGTGGTCTGCTGCTCCATGAGTTACAAATGAGTTATGAAAGAACCTCTACACACAAGTTTTAAATCTATTAAAACTTATGATAATGAAAAGGATTAGAAATTGTGTGTAGTAACAAGCCAGAAACGCTAAGATTCTTTGTCACGATCTTTTTCAAGCAAATTGTATGGACCATGAAACACGTTGAAAAATGTTGGAATTTGAGAGCTCGGTCAAATAAAAATTCATTCGATATTCCCTTAGATGACCTTAATAACTTTTTGCATCCGCTGTCCATGAAATAGACCCTACGTTTGAAGCAAAGTCACTGCAGATGCTGGAAACACAAGCACCTCTCTCCGATGATAGTCGGTTTTTACAATACACATTGCGAAGAAGTCGAAAAATTGTTAATGCAAAGCATTTGTCCCTCAGTCTTTTTGTCGCTGCTCGTTAATTAGAACCCTTATAACACTCTCTGTGAATAAATAACTATTTTCTTTAACAGATAAATACATCCCCCAAATGTAGATACTTACTTTGGTACTACGACTACTTTTAACATGAGCAAACTCCACAAACACTAGTCAGTGTCATTAAATGTCACCTCAATGTGTCATTAAATGATTTGTATACTAGAATATGCATGCAGCGAAAGTCAGTAAGACTGTTTAACAATAGTGTATGACACGCGTGCTAGAAGTGACTGCGCAACTCGTGATAAGCGATTTTATACTGCAAGTATAAACTATTGCGACACGCGTGGTAAAAGTTATTTTATTCTGTGATAAAGAATGATTCCGCAACGCGTGGTAAATTGAATTTATTCTGCGAGTAGGAATGATTTTGCTACGCCTTCTTATAAATTTCAACTTCAAAATCGATATTAATAATTGGTAAATTTACGCGGAAAGCGCTTAATTGGCACCCGTTTTCTAATTGTTTATAGTTGAGTACAACTTTATTTATTTTCTTACAAAATTATTACATAACTAGAAGACTATTGAAGGCTAATTAAATTAGAATTTCTGAGGGCTAATTAAATTAGAATTTCTGAAAACGGTGCGGTGGCAGACACTTTTGTATGGAGCCGCTCCCAATTTTTCGCGTTTGTAGAATGTAATAACACTGTTGAGGGGCAAGAAAAAATAATTAATTTATTAAATATAAAAGTTAATTCTAATGTTGAACTGCATTTTAAATTTTAACTCCGGAATTTGATTCAAAACAGGCTTAAAATATTCGCGAATTTTGACGGAATGTACTTCATGGCCCCTCGCTTTTCAAATGTTTATAATCTAGTACAGTGTTATTTATTTTGTTTCAAAATAATTACAAAGTTAGTAGAATATTATAGGGTAGTTAAATTGGAGTTTCTGAGAATGGGGATTCCGTGGCGGACACTTTTGTTTATAGCAGTTCCCAATATTTCGGATTTGTAGAGATTAATATTCCTGATGAGGAAGCAGATAAAATTTGAAATGAATGCTTGTAAAAGATCACGTTCGTGTTAATGTGCTTTATTAATTTCAACTTTGAAATTTGATTCAAAATGTGTTTTAAAAAAATCGTGAAATGTACGTGAAAAGTGTTCTTCATTGGCATTCGTTTTTTAATTGTTTATAGTCGAGTACAAAATTATTTATTTTGTTACAAAATTAGTACATATTTAGTAGAATATTGTAGCCTAGTTAAATTGGAATTTCTGGTTAGGGGGGGGATGCGGTGGTGAAGCCGCTCCCAATTTTTCGGATTTGTAGAGTGTAATAACACTGAGGGACCAGACAAAATTTTGAAGTTATTACATGTAGAAATTCACTATGGTCCTAAACTGAATTATTAATTTCAATTGATATTTGACTCTAAATGTAATTTAAAAGTATCGGAACTTTACGTAAAAAGTGCTTCATTGGCAGCCGTTTTCTAATTGTTTATAGGTGACTACAAAATTATTTATTGTTAGATAATTAGTACATTTCTTGCAGAAGAATAAAGACGAATTGATTTTGAATTTCTGTGACACTTTTGTTTTCAGCCGCTCGCAATTTTCCGTGTTTGTAGACTGTAATATCTCTGTTGAGAGACGAGATAAAATTTTGAAATTAATACATGTATTAATTTACTGTGTTGTTAAACTGCATTATTAAATTTAACTTTAAAATTTGACTCGGAATGTGTTTTAAAAATCGGAAAATATACGTGAAAAGTGCTTTATTGGCCCACGGGTTTTAATTGTTTATAGTTGAGTATAGAATGTGTATAATTTTGGTACAAAATTAGTACATAATTAGTAGATTATGTTAGGCTAGTTGATTTTGAATTTGACGTGGGGGTGCTAGCTCGAGGTCAAACTAGCATCCCCCCCCAACTTTCGGATGTTTTTGTATTGTTTATAATTGAGTACAAAACGATTATTAATGTGGTACAAAATTATTACATAATTAGTACAAAATGATGGCTACTTGATTTTGAATTCGAACAAGTGGGGGTTCCAACCTGATGGAGGTTTGTTAAGGTACTGCTACGGCATTAGTCTTCGAAAAGTACTGATAAGAGATGCAAGCTGCTGTATTTATCTTCCCAACAGAGGATGAATTCAACCATGTTCTGTAGTTTCGGAAATCCTCCACCACGCTCGAGACCAAGGACACCCTTTTCACGATGCAGCAGATGTCATGGCCACCCTACCACTAAGACATAGCAGCCAGTCGAGTTGGCGATGGTGACAGGAGAAATAAATCATGAATAACGTAGTTATTGTGCATTGGATGATAATTCGTATTTCAGTTCCTAAAATAATTTGACGTGGCGCTGTTGGCAGCCT
Organism: Gryllus bimaculatus; assembly: GCA_017312745.1. Classification (NCBI taxonomy): domain Eukaryota; kingdom Metazoa; phylum Arthropoda; class Insecta; order Orthoptera; family Gryllidae; genus Gryllus; species Gryllus bimaculatus. Next base: position 12,015,456 of record BOPP01000011.1, read on the forward strand.
CTGCTCGGTCGGAACGAACTTCTGAAGGTGGTCGCCATGGTTTCGAGTCAATTTTGTAATTCTTTGTCAACTTGGTCCTAAATTTTGTCATGCAAACGTGTATTGGAAGCTTCTTGGTAGGTCCCTCACAAGTCACAGTACACGTTGTCTAACACATTTCAGATGATGAAGTTTTATGTTCACGAAATGCACTCAATGATTCAGATGGCTAACTTCAGACAAAAGGTAGCTTTAAGATCTTTCATTAAAGAACAGTTATTTCAAAAAAATTCAGTTTATTTGTTCTCTGTTCTCTGTGGACGTGCCTCTTTAGTAATTCAAATGGAGTTCAGTATCCAAGACCATCCAGTATCTATTAATAAGTTGAATACTGAAGTCCATTTGATGCTGATGAAAGCTGATTGAATGATTGATGATTATGTAATCAGAGTCAAGTTTTTAGCGTTAATTGTTGACTCTCAGTATTAGCATACAAATTATACAATTTATAAACTGCTGATAACTTACACAATTTTTTTTTTTATTGCCGTGCACTACCATCGTAAGTCAGCGAAACCAAAACAACCTTCATCGACATGCTTTCATTGCATTCCTCACCCAAGACAAACACGGAACTTTCAGAGTTCGCCAAACACAGAAATATGCAATATTGTTTAACGTTATCATACAATTAATCAATTATAACATCAATTGTCCTAGAAAAACTATTAAACATAACTATGTAGTACTTCGTTACCTGAAGATTGTGACGTCGCAAGTGGAGACGTCGCGAACATGGAATACCGCGAACTGTGAGCTGCCCTAATAAGCGCAGCGGCTGCTGGGCGGGCGGCCATTGTCCCGGGCGGCGGGCGGGCCGGGCTGGCTCTGTAAAAAGAGGCGCCGCGGCTGCCGCGTCATCTTTCATAATCTCTCGCCGCTATCTGCAGCCGGCAGCTGCTGCCTGCGCGCCAGATGCGCCGTGCGATGCAACGGGCTCTGCGGCCTTTTTGCAATGGCAAACACCCATTAGCTGGAATTGTGTAAACATCATTGCAAAAGCCCTACATGTGTTCCGAATATGTGGCGTGCCCAACAAGTGGTCGACAAGTCGCCCTCGCGCAACGCCCTGCCGCCCCTCCCCTCCCTCCGAAGATGCGCGGCGACAGCCTCCCGGCTCCGACGGCCCAGCTGGTGGGCCTGCCTTGCGCGTGACGAGCGCAGGGAGCCGACGTCAGTTCAAACGCGCGCGCGTCGTAATTCTGCTGGGCGGCTGGAGACGGGGATTGCCAGATCTGCACATCTCGGGGAAGGAGTGACGTTGGCGGAACGTCATGATATCGAAATGAGAAGGGAAAATCGACGGAACGGGATTGGTGGTCTTGTAAAGTCTGAGTTTTGTAGTGTGCTAACGTTGTGTTATTGATATGAGATAAGAATAGGTAAATAGAGAATATCTAATATTTTTTAAAGTCTTTTTAACTGCTTGGTACTATAGCGACCACTGTGATTTTTAACATTGAGGTAACTGCAGTAGGAACACACACTGATAACCTAGACACACACACACACACACACACACACACACACACAAATTCATGCCCAGGTCGAAATTCGAAAACGACCCTTGGAGATTGGAAAACTACCCATGGAGATTGAAAAACAACCCTTGGAGATTGAAAAACAACCCTTGGAGATTGGAAAACGACCCTTGGAGATTGGAAAACGACCCTTGGAGATTGGAAAACGACCATAGCTCTTCAGTTTTTGCGAGCTCGGCTATTCAGGATGGCATCTATTACTTCAATGATCGAATTTTGAAAGAATTATTTGATGCATTTTGAATGAATAAAAGGATAATGTGGAAAACAGTGAAGTCGCTCTAAAATTTTACAGGTCGTAATTGTTACGAAGCAAGGAGATGAAAGATATGGGGAAAAGAGGAATGGGAGGCAGTTGAGGTTTAGCGAAGAAAGATCAGAATAATGAATGAGTTAAAGAGAAAATGAAAATCACCGTCAAAATATAACTTTTGTGGCGTCATATCAGTGGCCTTGTACAAACGTGACAAAATATTAGCCACGTGTATTTCATGCTCATGGACAGCGCTGGCGGGAAGAGACGCCGGGCTGAACAATGGCAAACCTAGGGAGCGGAAGGGAAGGGGTGCCGCGTCGAGGGTGGGCACTTGTGAACCTCGTAGACCACTTGCGGCAAACTTGGGAACCCCGTAGACAGGCTAGCTGTGGAAACGCGTCGGCGGAAACAGCGAGATGACGCAGTTCCATCAGCCGGACCAGAAGGTAATATAAACCGACCCCGGACCTAAACTCCTTCTTCTGATTCTTGGGCGCGTCGGTAGGAAGTCGTGTGGGTTGTGCG
>BOPP01000011.1:12027146-12041334 GCA_017312745.1 Gryllus bimaculatus
ATCCAAATCAAACAATCCCTTCCATTAACCACCAATTCTGAGTTTGCATATACAGAAGCAGACAAACAATAAATGCTAGCCAACTATTTCAAAGATCCTTTTTATCCCAATATTTCTATAGATTTGAATGTCCAAAATTTTGTAGAGAAGTTTTTCAGATCTTCATATTTTACTGCTCCATTACCAATTAGTTATATCTCTCCCTCTAATGTTAAACAAATAATTAATACAAAAACAAATATTCTCCTGGTGTAGACGGCATCCCCTTCATAGTTCTAAAGCATTTACTTCCTCATGTCATTGCTTACTTAACTACTACCTTCAACGACTGCCTCAGACTAGGTTATTTCCTGGTAAGCTCGAAAAATCTATCGTAATTCCAATATTAAAACCTAAAAAATCTCCGAAACATTCCTCTAGTTACAAATCCATAAACCTTTTACACACTTAGTCTAAAATATACGAAAAAGTAATTTAAAGAGATTTAATAAATTTCTTCTAGATACGAAAGTTATCCCTTCCTTTCAGTTCTGATTCCGGCCTCTTCATTCGACCACCCACCGGCTTTGCAGAATAGTAGAAACCATAGAACAAAAGTTTTAAAATGCGTAATATCGCTCTGCAGTTATTTTAGACTTTTCTAGTATCTGTGACAAAGTCGGGCACTCAGGTCTCCTCTACAAATTGAGGAACTACGGCATCTTGTCAAAGTTATCAGCAGTTTTATCGTAAATAGAAGCTCTTTTATTCGAATAAATTCCTCTCTCATCGCCCGTAAGATAATTCAGGTCAACGTTCACCTCTCTTCCCGACCCTCTTCAATTTGTTTACAGCTGATATACCAAGTAACACAATATGTTTCACGACTTGGTACGCAGATGACACCGCGATATTTTCTTAAAATCAAGATCTATGAGTAGCAAATCAACAGCTTACAGTCATCAACACGTACTCTGACTGGGGTGCAAAGTGGCGCCTGCACTTAAACGCAGAAAAATGTGAAGCAAACAGTTTCGCACTTAAAAGATTAACCCACCCTCCATTACAATAGGAAGTTCACCAGTTCCTTGGATCCCATCAAACAAGTCCATAAAATGCCTAGGAGCGATCCTAGACACTCGTCTCACGTGCAAACTTCATATTATTCATCGACTGAACAAAACTATGCTTAAACTATCATAACCCTGCATATTTATAAAATAGCATTAAGACCATCACTAACATATGCCTGTTCGGTTTGGAGCGGTGCAGCACAAACAAACCCAAAAGGAATTCAAGTGTTTCAAAATAAAATTCCCCGAACGTCGGTTAACGCTCCATGGTATATATCCAATAAACAGCTCCACAGAGAATTGAACATGAATTCCATCACCCAGCACATTTCAACATTAAAAAAACAATTCTTCAGCAACCTAAACCCGGTGATTCCCGGTACCAAACTCTACAACCTTCGAAACTCCAGTAACGGCCCTTCTGAAATTAAATCACGCCTTCCTAAAGTATAATTCAGACCACCGTTACCACCATATACACGTAATCATAATCTCACTCCCCCCTTTCCACTCCCATCACACCACTGCCCTAAGCATAAAATCCATATAAATGAGGTTCCCATAGAGGATTCACTCTCACGCATAAAATTGGGTTGAGTTACTTTAATTGCAAGTACCTCGTTGCTTTTGAGTTAAAATTGTATAACTCGTTTCTAGTGTTGTATCCTATTTCAAACGTGCAAAGTGCTTTATCCACTGATCGGTTGCAATAAATTAAAGAAAAAATTTTCAGCATTATGACTTGGTTTTCTAATACAGTTCTGGAGGACACTCTCAGCAGGGCTGCAATGTAGGATCCTACACCCCCTCCGCCACCGCCTACGCCTCCACCTCCGTCGTCGTCTGCACCTCCGCTTACACCTCCGCTTCCGCCTTCGCCTTCACCTTCGCCTTCGCCCCCGCCTTCCCTCCACCTCCGTCTTGGTCTGCAACACTGCCTCCGGCTCCGTATCCCTCTGTCTTTGCCTCCACCTCCGCCTCCACCTCCGTCTCCGGCTGCGCCTCCGCCTGCGCCAACGCTTCCGGTACCGTGTAGGCCTCTGTATCCGCATCTTATTCCGCCTCCGCCTGCGCCTTCGCTTCCGTCTCCATCTCCGACTGCACATCCGTCTCCACCTCTGCTTCCACCCCCACCTTCGACTGCACTCCACCTCCGTTCCCGCTTCCATCTACGCTGCCTCCGCCCGCCGCCTCTGCCTCGCGTCTTTCCACCGCTCCCACCACCCGCCTACCACCGCCCCCCCCACCACCGCCCCCCACCGCACCACGCCACCACCTCCACCACCGCCACCACCTCCACCACCCACCACCGCCACCACCTCCACCACCGCACCGCCACCGCCACGCCACGCCACCGCCACCGCCACCCACGCCCCGACCACCCCGCCACGAGTCCCTCGGACCAGAACACTGTCGGCCTTCATCTCCTTGCTATAGCCCCCCCTCCTCTCCCCTGCCCCGCACTGCGCGCCCTCCATCACTTTTGCAATTCAGCTACAGGAGCCTGCGCTGCGCGCAAGCTCCGCAAGACGACATCGGCGGCGGGCGCGGCGGCGGCTCGCGCCCGCGATACGGAGCGCTGAGTGAAGCGCGCGGGGGCGTCGGACGAGGCGGGGCGAGTGATTGGCGGGAGCCAGGGCTTACGGCGACGCAAACGAGCTGATATGTGCCGATAGGCCGCCGCACCCGTTCGCCGCGCGCCTCTATCGCTTCATTACCCCGCGCGCCGGCGCCCCTCGGCGGGAGGAGCAGGCGGCGAGGGTCCCCACGCTCTCTCCTCGCCCGATCTTTTTCGACACTCACCACTTCCTAATCACGCACTCCTTCGGCTCTCATTAGCGTCACATGTTAGAGAAAGGTACGATATTTAGCAGTTCGTATCAACTCTGAAGAAAATGTGTAATTTGGGTTGACAGTCTCAGTGAAACATATTTCTGAAGGATTCCCATCTGCCGTTAAAATGCGAAAATCCATACAAAATAAGAAATGTCAGTGAATTATCCGATATAGTGCTAAAAGCATTTTTACTTCTCGTCTTCTCTCTCTCCTTACATCTGCTGTTCTTCTCTGTCTCTCTCTCTCTAATCTCTCTCTGTCTCTCTCTATCATATCTCTGTCTCTCTCTTCTTCTGTCTCTCTCTATCTCGCTCTGCTCTCTCTTCTGTCTCTCTCTCTGTCTGTCTCTCTCTCTGTCTGATCTCTCTCTCGTCTGTCTCTCTCTCTGTCTGTCTCTCTCTCTGTCTGCCTCCTCCTGTCTGTCTCTCTCTCTTCTGTCTCTCTCTTCTCTCTGTTTTCTCTCTGGTCTGTCTCTCTCTGTCTCTTTCTGTCTCTTCTCTTCTGTCTCTCTCTCGTCTCTCTCTGTCTCTTCTGTCTCTCTCTTCTCTCTCTGTCTCTTCTCTGTCTCTCTCCTGTCTCCTCTCGTCTCTCTCTCTGTCTCTCTCTCTTCCTCTCCGTCTCTTTCTCTCTCTCTCTCTCTCTCTCTCTCTCTCTCTGCGCCTCTCTCTCTGTCTCTCGCTCTGTGTCTCTGCACATCGACAACAACATGTCAATGTTTCAAAACATATAATTTGAGAGGGAGCATGTGTATTAATTTAAAATTAATTAATTAACTGACAAAATAAAGTAAAAAATAATAAGAGCATTAAAAAAATGTTTTCTGAAACTTTGAGCGCTCAGGGTCATCTCAAGGGGTCTCACCTTCTTCAGTTAGCTGTACGGAGAAGATCATGGGAAGAGAAGAAGGCCCTACGCCTTTGGCGAACACGTTACTTCTTAGGCTTTTACATTTGTTGAAGTTAACAAATGGCGAAATATTAAATTATTTTCTCCTAATTCCTTATGTTAATGAGAAAATTTAAAAATCATCAAAATAATTTTATCTCCAGGAGTCCTCTTTTAATAATAATTTTCTTAGCAAATGCTACTTCTCTACTAATTTGAAGATACCGTTCTCTGTCTTCAATATCTTGTGTGCTTAACCATGTATTACAAGCAATTTTCTTGTCTCGCTCTTTCCCTGCCAATGAAGTATTTTACCATGGGTCACCTATTCCTTTCCCACCAGTATTCCTAGGCTCTCATAAGCTGCTTGATGAACGGCATCTATAATTCCATCGTGGATTGTTTGCATAGTTATTTGTCTCACTTCTGTTTCTTACTCAACCTGTGCTTGTAGAGGAACAATATAGATGGATCTTCAAGCAAACACATTTTGTATTCTTTTTTCCCCTACAGTACTGGATACTGAATTTCCAATTGGTGTGTCTTGTTTATATAAGAAAGATACTCTCTTTATTTCAACAAAAAATGATCTGAGTTGCACTCTGCTCCTCTATAGACTCGAACATCTTTCACCTTTATTTTGTTGTTGCGTTTGTCGGTAACGTTATATATTATTGTATTACTCATTCCTCTAGAACAAGTAAATTTGTGAATGTCTTTACGTTTGAAAAAGAACACAACTTATATTTATTAAACTTAACAGCTTATTCACATAAACATACAAAACAGTCGCCATTTAATGTTTATATAGATTCGCATGAAACACATAAGAAAAAAAATGTAAACATTTTTGAACTGGAAGTTTTTATTCGCTTGCACTCGAAACCGTTTGGGATTTTAAACGTTTTTATTACAAATAATTCCAAGCTTTTGGGTCTACAAAAGCATCAAAGAAATACATCCTTCGTATATGTATTAACAGAGCGTGAAGAGGTTATAATAATACCATGTTTACTTTTAGAATGCTAATTTTCAAACGTTTGAACGCCAATGGCACTTGAGACATAGACTTAAATGTACTGTACCTTATTCTTAATAACAGTTTACAAACAGGATCAGTTTCGGAGAAAATAATGTTCTATAATTTTTTGGAATATTGTTACATCTAGAATCAAAAAGAAATACTTTGAAGTCAATTTTGATAGCCTGCAGCGTAGTGTGCTGGGTCTACTGGTTCGAATCCCACCTGGGGCATGGATGTTTGCTCTCGTGTTGTGACATGCTGCGGCCCGACCCAAACTCCCATGTATCACCGACAATAGCTTATTCCGTCTTTAACCTCCCTCCGAATGAATGTTGTGAATGTAACTACCTGCATTCCAGGAGGAGAAACGCTCTGTAATGCGCTTAAGGGCCGCACCCTGGGCACCACCTGGTAGCCACAAAACCTCCCTCCCTGTACAAGAGTTCAAACGCTGCAATGACTCACCGTGGAGTTAGGAAGTGGAGTCAAGGGACTCTTGAGTATCTAAACGGCAGGGAGCGTCAGCAGACAGCTGTAAGTTTAGTTGACGTAAAATGCACGATGTTGATTATCTAACATTGATGAACGAGTTGTATTACGAAACAAATATCATACTCATGTAACTCTGATGTAGGTGAGGTTCGAATGTAGTTGAAATCTTCCAATTTTTGAAAATTCACAAGTTTTAGTGAAAATCCTATTTGAACGTATTTATAAAGGCACTAAGAACAAAATTTGAGAAATTCTAATAAAAACTGAAGAGAAACATTTGAAGCAATTTTCTATTAAATGTTCAAAATATTTTGCGAAATTTCGTAAATTAAAAGATTCCTATTAAATTCACAGGGCACAGAGTTCCGGCAGATCTATAGGAAAATAATGGTTTTAGAAGCAGTCCTATGAACGGTTTAGTTGCTAGTGTTGTTCATAGATAAAGGACTAATACACGTTTTTAAGAAAACAATTTAATCACGATATCAGGGACCTCCAAAACGAGTATTTTGATCAAAGTATTTACATCGATGTTTTACAACATTCATTGATTGATTGTAAATTATTCCGGACACGTTAACTACGTAGGTCACTACATCTTTATGTACTAAGTACAAAATTTTAGGATTAATTCAATGAAAATCAGAAATAATAAATTTATATTTCAATCATTTTCCAAATAGTTTGGTTGGAAGTACCATAATTCAGGAGAAAGGAACTGACGTGTGAGGATGTATCATGCATACCATTTATTTTTAAAGATTCGTAGCTGGAGGAAATCGATGAATCTTCATCTCCGTATTACTTTCAGCTACGTCTCACTCCGTATCGTAGTAGTTACATTTCAGCAATGTATTCGTATAAAAACGTTCTTGATGCAGTTTTATAAGGCACTTGCAAAAAGAATGTATTTAGACATCAGTGAATGTCCTTGCATTGACCCTGTTTGTCTGATAATATATGAGCACTGTCCTACATCAAGACCAGTCCTAAATAACATGTCAATCGCTTTGCCAGACCAATGTTTTTCATACTGGAAGCGTAAAAACAGGTTTGAAAGTAATGTGAAGATGGTCGGAGGCACAGCACTGCATCACTCAGCAACAGCTCTCTTAAAAAGTGGTGTTCTTCTTTAACTTAAAAAAAATTGAATCTTGAATTTGAATTAATTTTTCAAGTTTATCATATATTGTAGATTTTTATCATGTAAAAATTATACTGAAATTATTCAAATCTTGTTAAGTAAATGAAATCCTTAATCGAAATTCAACCTACATATTTTCGCAGAGCGGATCACATACATAAAATTCAGACAAGAATTCAGAAAATGGACGTAGAAAAATATTCATTCGTGAATCGAATTATTGGAGAATGGAACGGGAATGGGTTTGCCTGTGACAATCTTTGATCCCTTTCCTCGAAGCCTGAGCAAATTTAAAAATAAATTAGTTTCCTGACTGTCGATATGTATATTATAATTATCTTTAATATTATTCAGCGTAACTATGACAACTATGTTATTATTATTATTATTATTATTATTATTATTATTATTATTTGCAGTGCAATGGCCTTGTGAAATTGAGGGAAACGAGTGTGTAAAAACGACATTACAGTTCAGTGTTTCGCAGTGCGGTGAAGTGAAATGGAGTGATATGAAAGATTGCACGGTGAAATGTTCACGTTAATAAAGTGTTCACGTTTGTAAAGTTGTTAAGTTCAGTAATGTTAAGTTAGTATATTCTGACACCAAGTTCTTGAACTTCATTGCAGAATTAGTAATAAATGTAATCTAAATGAATCGCAATACATACTTCAAACAATGTCGGAATTGAAGAAACAAGTTGTTTAATTATTTAATGTCAAAACAGTTAAATAAATGTTTATCGCTCTATGAGGATGAGCAAGTTTTCTTAAATTCTAGGATCCCTACCCTAACTTATATACAAGCTAAATTCTGAATACGGATGGAAATGTGGGTTTTGAGCAAAAATTGATAAGAAAATATTCGCTCCCGCATAATAAAATCTTCTAAAGCAAACCAGCTATATTCGGCCTATTTATTATGAATTATTGTGCCCTTGTGAAGGAATCGACTAAATGCCACTAGAATATGGAGAATGATAATTCAACATATATCTCGCTGAACTCTAGAAAAGGTGCAGAGATAGTGAAGCGACATTTATAGCCAGCATGTTGAGGTCTTCAGAGACCAACTGGGAGACATCTCAGCATTCACTCAAATGGGAAACGGGAAACCTAATCGAAATGGAGGTTATTTACCCAGAAACTAAAATACAATACGTTTTGCAGGTTGCTTAGAATTATACAGTTCCAACGGTAACTGATCATTAAATATCAAATATTTAAATAAATAAATAAATAATAAAATAATATATAAATAATAAATAATAAAAATATTAAATATCAAAATGTTAAAATTAATATTACTTTTCTTTTAGATACTCAATGTATTCTCTCATCTAATATTTTACATGGCACTTAAACTTATTTTAATCGTTTAATGTCATCAGGCAATGTGTTGTAAAATAATGTACTTGTTATATTATATGTGAATTTTTGGTAGTAAGCTGTTGATACTAACACCAGATGAATGTGATTACTACGCCGAGTGTTATAGACAACGACATTAGTAGAAAATATAGTTCCACCCTTGAATAAGTCATTTTTGGCAAAACCACTGATTCGTAAATCCAGGGACAAGGTAAAGGCAAGAGTTCTAGTTTTATAATGGGAGGCTTACAAGAACCACCTGTGTGAGGTTTGCTTATTATTTATATAATTCTTAATTGTAAATTAAAAATCTTGGATCTACAGGATGTGTTTCCGTAGAATTGAACACCCTATCTCAAGTGGGAACTTTCGGGAAATATACACAACGAGCAGCGTGAAAGCTGACTGATTTTGAAAGAATTCTGATATAATTATATTTTCTATTTACTTGTGTTTTACCATTTCAATTGAAAACAAATTCTATGATATTGTTCACAATGATGCGTCATAACCTAGAATTAGTCTTCTGAAATACCCAACACCAGTATAAACTGTTATCAAATAAACAAACCAATTCCTTAACCCTTCACTGGTCTGGGTCAGTCAAGTTGGTACACACAATTTGGTAACTAAAAGCACCGATTTATACTCGTAGCTTTGTGGTATTTTGTATTCCTCGTTCAAGATCCCCAGCAGATGATCGTGTGTGGTTTTTGGCAAAAATAACGACGTAATTATATTTTATTGTTCATAATGTCTGTGTGGACCCCACCAGAAAATGAGTGTCAGTAATATCAGTAAACTTCAATATTTAAGATTTTTCACGTGTCTTATTTGTATGTTTTCTGTAGATTTGTTTTTCTGTGAAGCGGTCTATTCTCTTATCGACAATATATGACCAATAAGAATTATCCACAAAACAAAAATCTAATATTATAATTGATTACAATACCAAAGCGGGCATAGATGCACTTGACCAACATTGTGACAACTACTCCGTGAGTCGGCCAACTCGGCGGCAGTTGCGGTAGCTGTTTCTGGCCAATGGTGATGTTTTATGTAGTTATAATCGTAGCTGGTGTAAACACTAGCATTCTCACGTACTACAATAAAAAATTCCGAAAAAAGAATACAGTAGAAATACGTTGACGGAACTTGGACGATCACTTGTACAGCCACGTATTTTTTTTACGTCGTGAGACCGTTCTCTGCTAAGGATTAATTCCAAATGATATTAGCGTTAAAACTATGACTATGAGATAAAAAAATCCACCTTTCAGAGTTTTTTAAACACATTATCGGTGACGTAACAGTTAATTACTATTTCCACTTTAAAGTCCTAACAATGACCGTCATATCGCCAAAAAGGACTTCGAGAAAATAAAAATTCATAATGAATCATATATCTATTGGCATTTAAAGTCTTTTAATGTATACACTTCACTTATAATGTATGTCAATGGAAAAAATCTTCTAGAAAAACAGAATGTGTATATATTTTACTTTTGCTTTATGGAGCAGCATGAACCTCACCGCCTAGTGCTACAGAGAGATTACTATAAGAAGAGACCGCTTTGACAACTACTGCTTGATTACTGCGTCGCTTGACTACTGCGTTCGTTTAGTTATCTCATTTGTAAATGGTTTTATCACTATCTTGCAAAGTCATCGCTCTGCAAGGCATTCATTTGTTTCCCTTCCTGTCAAAGTGAGTTCCTTCTTAAGGTACATTTTCTTTAGCTGTTAATATCTCCGCGCAAGAAATTACCCATCGAATATAGGAATGGAAACTATTGGAAATATGTGTTACCGATATTTTCTCACCCCTTCTATGACAAATTATTTTTTTGAATATTGCAATGAATACTAAACTTGCTAATGGCAACTCCTCATTGTATATTTGTGTTATTATTGTTTTAAGAAATTCTTGTTTCTATATTTTGGGGGGGGGGGAAATGATACGATTTGCGTCAAAATTACTCCGTAATAGTTCACATTAAAAAAATGTACACGGCATCTTTTAAATGTCCCACATAGAGGGATAAAATGTTTTGAGAAAGAAATGTCTCGTTTTAATATCTTATGCTATTTCATTGGAGGTGAAGAACAGGCTAGAAAAATATTTAATTTTTCAATTTTCAAAATTTCAGAGATTTTTATAAAAATCGGAACTTAACCATATTTATAAATGTACTTTCTTATCTTCTAGCAAAAAAATAAAAATAAAGAAAAAATTGCAGTCATTTTTCAGAACATTTTGAAACTTTTACAATAGCTTTGGGTAAAGAACCCCCAGAATTTGAATATTTTAACAATTCCTGGAATTATCAATCTTATTCCCGACATGTTCCCCCAAGTTGGAGCTCAAAAGTTTCTAACTTGGACGAGTTATGCGCGACATATCCATCCACTTGTTCATATACGTAGATATTCCGATTTCCGGATTCAAAACTTCATGTATCTTCTCCGCCATCCGCCCCAGTTTTTTACCATCATTGAAATAGTATAATGAACCTTAATCTGGACACGTGTGTTAAGTTACGGATTTTACGACCCAAAATTAAAGGTAATATTGTGGAGGTGATCCCAATACTTTTTCTCCCTATTCTATACCACACAGAAGAAAAGTAAAAATCAAACATTGTTTAGCCAAACCAGTAAGGCGAGCATCACACTATCTTTAGGATATCCCACATTATTACAATATCCCAAAGGAAAATCCCTCGTAGACAAACAGAAGATGCTAGCCATCACCCGCTACCACCCAAGGGCAGATCCAGCCCATCATTTGAGGGGCTGGCGGCATCATAGATTTTTGTTAAATGATAAACGTATTTGTTAATATATTGTGGACTATTTTCGTAATGTACACATATGATTATGTACAATATTATCTTTAAATAATTACGTAATTCAAAAAAATTCTAAATGATTTTTCTGAATAAAGAATGTAACAAACGAAAACTCTCAGACCTTTTGGTGGACGGGGGGCTCGAAAGATCCTCCCCACTGTCCCTGCCAGTGCCCCGCCGGGGCTGGCCATGGACGACCTGAGCGCGGGGCGCGCGGGGCGGGGCACAGGCGGGGGGCAGCGACTGCGGCCATGGGTTGCGGGGCCCGCCGCGCTCGGCGCCGGCGCTAATCCCTGCGGAATTTGTTTTTGCGCTCGCAGCAGCCGCTGCACAATGGCCGGCCCGCCTGATGTATGGACTGCTGCGCACACTCCGCGCGCGTCGCCGCCCGCCCGCCCGCCCCCGCCCGCCCGCCCGCCCGCCCGCCGCCGCCCGCCGCCGCCCGCCGCTCCACCCTGTCTCGCAGAGCGACCACCGGGTGCAGGGACGCAGCTAGGGCTAGGCTCGGAAGATATTTTATCCCTAATGCTGTACTGTTATACCGATATAACAACCCACTTTTAACGTCCGGCGACCGTTAAGGAGTTTATCAGTCCGCCGTCCGTTACGATACATTGAAACAAATAAGTTGTATGTCGGAACTAATGATGGCAAAATAATCCTAGAAAGAAAATTAGTTATTCCAAGAAGATATATATTCTTACAAGAGGGTGATATTATGAAAAGAATTCAACGACACACGGTCGATGTCAGAAATAACAAACTCGGCTATCGCCTCCATTTACCAACTTCAATTCGGTTATTTTGGGAGGCCAAAACGCGTATGCGTTATGTGCTCGAGGAGACATACTAGGTTTTTGACATGCTACTTTACTTCGACGACACCATGACTCCAAGGCGTAAATATCCGAAGGTTTATTGACCGATTAAGCCAAAATTTTCTAGCATACTCAACGTGGTGTAAGTAGTAATACATAATATGCGTCACGCATTCAAATTCTACAATATTTTAGTAACTTGAGAGATATGATGCATATGTTTTCAGAGATAAAACTACGTAGCGATTAATCAATTCTTCTTTGAGAATGCACACAACTGCTCAAACGCCAAAATATACTGCAAGGAAATTAATATACCTTAGCGAATTCTAGTCGATTTCTACTTTGAGAGTATGAGCGGAATATTGCGGTAGGCTACGATAGATGGAAATACAAGTAAAAACATCAGAGTCCCGCCCGTTATTAATAGGTCATAAATAAAGACGCTTTGCAAGATTCATTATTGTATAAAAATATCGTTATTTCTTTGCATTTCTCTTTCATTTTGTTCTGTTGGCACGTGAGGAATGTATGATTTGAAGTCCCTTTAATAAGATAAGGGTTAATTTTTTTGCAAAGATGTAACTTTTGAATGTGGCATCTACATTGAATAAGATGCGCGATCAAGAGCTTCTGAAACTGATTTGATACTTTAATGCCGATAGCGCTGCCACACGATAGTCTAGTAGCTACAAGTCTAGTAGGACATTTTTTAACTGAAGAGTCGTTCATTTTTATGCCTCTCAAAAACATTCAAAATCTAATCCACCGATCGTCCGGAGGTAAGGACCACAGATGCACAAGAATAGTGACACATCGCAAAAACTGTGTTTTATATGAGAACGCTTTTGTCTTGACTGAAATTGTTTATTTCGCGGCCTACGTCGAAGAAAGTGTTTTACTCTCAATACTTCATGCCTTCTTCATCTATAACCTCTTGTTAAACACACGTGTCAATGTAATACTTGAAACCATAAATCATAAAACGTAATTGACCTGTTTCGGTTTAAATATTTCCTTAAAGAAACAAGATGTTTTATCATGGAATATGAAATAACAGTTATGGTAAGTTGATTTCAAAGTTCAATTTGTTCAAACATACTAACAATTTACTTACCGACGCCAAGTACATACTTGATCTCTGGTGATCTCTCTGTTTTCCGAATTCACTGAATAAAATCACTCTCGATGAATGAACCAAATGCATTAGTGTGTTTGATTGCCAAAATAAACCAAGATTGTGTAACAATTTCCCTATTAAGGTTCTGACTGTGAAAAGAAATGATTTTTTTTTTACTTCTAATAAGAAACTATTGAATGAAATGTATCATTTATGGGACAATCAAGCATTGGATGTTTTTCAATAGCCTTTCATCTCTGGAATAATATTACAAACAAAAATGAATTTTAGAATAATTAGTAAATTTCCTTAAAATTAAGGTCTGAAGGAAGTTATTAAGGAAATTATTTACTCATTATTTTCTCAACAGGAGATTGTATAATGAAATGGATATTGAAAACTTTTGCTTTTTAATATTGTATTTGTTTGCATTGTTATTTTTTGACATATACATTCTTGAATCTACAAAAAGTTAATCTCAACTATTTTCAAATCAAGATTCATTGCGAAGAACCTAATGAAGTTTAATTTAATATAATAAATATGCACTTAAAACTTAAAACAAATTTTTAATGAAGATTGCTAAACCTTTTATCGTCTCTCATATTTTCATTTTTTGGAGAGAAATTGAATAATTGCATACACACAATGCTAATTAAGTAAATAATGTACTGAGTGTAGCTATAAAGGTAGAAATGAAGGCGAATAGAATAAAGATATGTTGAATTTTGAATAACCAATTATCATCTGATGAAATGTGGTTTCTTCTTCCTAAAATATTTGCATACATTTTTCAATAGTTCGTTGTGGGTGTAATTTGTGGTTTGATATACATATACTGAATATTCAGACATCATTTGGGTTAACTTAGCACATGGCTATTTCAAACTAGCATTTTAGAAGAATTGTAACCGTGAAGCGGATGTAATGTAAGTGACAATAGTGTTGTTGTTGTCTAACACAAAAAATTGTCGTCAAATGCCAATTAGTTGTGCACATAAGGTTCCGCATGTCCCACGTAACGAAAAGTCTCATTAATATGTGAATGAACCATCAGCTCTGTCGGTGGAGGCCATAAACTCAATTAGCCACGCTCAACTCGCAGTTCTCACACTTCTACATCCATCGGCCACGTACTTACAGGACGCGACGGAATTCTTTTTGCGCAATTACTGCGCCGGAGGAACAGGCACACACACAATGCAGCAGCTCGGCAATTTCATCTCCGGCCACTTCCCGCGAACGACAATGGACTTTTGATTCAAACACACCTTTTGTTCTCCGCATATACATATGTTTTCTCCAAATGAAATGGAATCATTACAGTTGAAGAACACTGGCGGAATATGGAAATCGGCGTCCTCGCTTCAGAAAATTTGCACAAGAGGATGTAGCAACATTTACGATGTTCCACCTCGTGCACTTACGACCGCCCGTTTTCGGTCGCCTCTTTCTTCTTCTGGAACGGCGGGGAAGGAACCGGGACAGGCATGCCGGGCATCGGCGACCAGACGAAAACACAAGCATTAAAAAAAAATAACAAAAGACACAGATCGTGAGTATAGTTTTATTGCGACTTGCGACACGGTGGGTTT
>BOPP01000011.1:12058158-12069760 GCA_017312745.1 Gryllus bimaculatus
CACGCCAAGCCCCGCCACGCCACGCCACGCCATGTCGCGCGGTCGGGCGTTGCACTAAAAATTAATCAAACTGCGCGCTGGCTGCTCTAATTAACAGCCGCTCGCATCTGTCGCCCTGCGCCCTTCGAGCGTCGCCCTTCGCCAGACGTCGCCTGCGCGCAATAAAGCGGCGTTAACGAGGGAAGGCGCACGCGCCGGCGGCGCAGCGCGAAGCGGCGCGGCGGAACGCGAAGCGGCGAGACGCGAAGCGGCGGAACGCGAAGCGGCGGAACGCGAAGCGGCGGAACGCGAAGCGGCGGAACGCGAAGCGGCGGAACGCGAAGCGGCGAGACGTGAAGCGGCGAGACGTGAAGCGGCGAGACGCGAAGCGGCGGAACGCGATTCGGCGGCAGCCTCGCGCTGGCAGGAGGCGCGACGGATCACTGCCGCTGGCAACACCCGCCGTCAGACTATCAGACCGTCCGGCAACACGCTCGGCCAAGCTCTCACCTAAAAGTTCGCCCAAACGGCCGTGCAAATGCTGGCTCCAACTCGCGTCCGCCGCTCGTCCATCGCGCGAGCGCCCGATCGGGACAGCGCTCGAAAGCTCTAAGGCTCCCTTGACTCAGTGCTCGAACGCCAGTTCGCTCGAACACAAACGCAGCATTACGCATCATCACAACGCCTCGTCTCAATGTACCGACAATTCAACCCTCCAACGCTCCAACTCCCGAACGCCGAAATTCCAAAACGTTGGAACGCGCCAACGCCTGAACGCTTGAACGTCTGCTGAAAGCCTGAACGCCTGAAAGCCTGAACGCCTGAAAGCCTGAACGCCTGAAAGCCTGAACGTCTGAAATCCTGAACGCCTGAAATCCTGAACGCTTGAAAGCCTGAACGCCTGAACGCCTGAAATCCTGAACGCCTGAAATCCTGAACGCCTGAAATCCTGAACGCTGAAATCCTGAACGCCTGAAATCCTGAACGCCTGAAATCCTCTCTCCCCGCCTATTAACTTTTCCCAACAACCAACATCCCGTCACCAAGTACGTCCGTCTAGAGACATAAAAATATTTCCTTGTCATAATATAGCAATTCTCAAATGAATATTTTCTTTGAAGAGAAAGCTCTGATGACAATTTCAAAACTTCAGCAGTCAGCAAATGTAAATCAGGGTTTCATAACAAGCCGAATATAACATTTCCATGAAACATGAACGTAAGAGACTACGAGTATTTGTGTACCATACACTTCCTTTTTACTCATACATCCTGTTTGTTTTCTTTTGAAAAATAAATCCCAATTTTCAAAATAATACCCCTTTAATCAGTCTTCCTTGACCTTGAAACAGTAATTCATCTCCCGCAGGTGAGAACATCGTCCCCTGTCTAACAGTTCGTTCCGAGAATGAGCGCGGCCGTCCCGACGCGTTGGCGGCCCAGAGAGAGGGGAGGGACAATTAGGGCAGCGCGCAACCGAACGCAGGTGACGAGCGGCGGCGGCGGCGGCGGCGGCGGCAGGCAAATTAGCACGCCTGCCAACACAAACAGCGGCATCCGTCTTTTCCACGTCGGCGCAGGCAGCGCTGTTTATGTTGGCATTAGCGGCTAATTTGCAGCGGCAACTCATCCGCTGCTGCAGGTTCGTTCAGGCCAGGTGAGCTCCCGAAAGAGCGGCCCCATGGAGAACGTTTATTTTTCTGCCGAAGAATGACTCAAGAGGACTATAGCTCGCTGGCGATAGGATTAGTGACGGAATTATGTGTTCTAGTTGCTGATTTGTGCTCTTAAATACAGAAATATAATCCAAAGAATTGATATTAGAAGGAAAATCAAAGACTACGTTGTTGGAATTATTTTTTGACAGTGATCTCCATTGCAGGTGTATTTCATTCACGGTGAGGTAAAGTTTACTCTATTGTATTTTAGGTTTACCTGTTTTAATTCTAGTTTTCTTTACGATGTTGCATATTAGAGCAAATCATAGATATTTACATAAGATATTTATTGCATTTCGTTATTACAATTAGTTATTGTATTTATTGAGAAATCACATGGCTTCTTCTTTACATTGTGGATTACTTTACATTGTGGATTAAATGTGAAATATTCGAGTGATGTACGCGTTTCATTATGATATTCTGTCTTTTTTTACACTGATAATTTATTAGTTTAAATATGATGTCATCTAGATTTAAAAATTCGTTTCGTTAAAAATTACTTTACTAAATATCAAGGTTACTGGGATACTCGAAATTATTCCATTGTGGAATAATACAATAAATTTGTTACTGAGTCACCAAACCTTCCTATATTAATTAAAAATAAATATAAAACTATTTTAAAAACGTCATTTAAAAAAAATCGAACTTGTTTTTATGTCACAAGGACAGCTTTCCATCCAGGAATAATACAAAAGGACTCCGCTCGCTCGCAAACACTGCGCATTGCAAGAATCAAGCCACGTAGCGCAGCGTTCCCCGCGGGCGAATAGAAACCATAAGGCGGCGTCTGAAGGACTTTACCTCCGTCACTTGCGCCAAGTCGCGCGCCCCCGCGAGTATCTGAGACAGCGGTTTCCGCTGCTGCGACCCTCGTTTGGGCAGAGCCCCTCTCGCCCCCGCCCCTCCCCGCCCGTCCCCTCCCCCGGGCCCCGCGGAATCGGCCGGCGGCGCTCGGGCCGACACGGCGCGAGCGCCGTACAATGGCGCGGCGCACGGGGGGGGCGGGGGCGGGGGGGCGCCATACATTATGTATCGCGGGCGCGCGGCGAGTTTGCAATTAAACTCCTTCTCCTCCCCACCCCCACCGCCGCCGCCGCCCCGGCCCCGCCCCGGCGCGCGCGAAACTTCAAGAGTGTCCGTTCCGGACGGCTCGAGCGCGCTGTATGCGCGGGGGTGGGCGCAGGGACGGCGGAGGAACTCGGGCGTCTTCGCAGAGCGGCGGCGGGGTGGGCAGACTCGCGGAGGGCGACCAAGTTCATGAACTATGGACACGTTTCTACAACGAGCCCCCGAATAATTAGCGAGAAGTTAAGCAGACTGTCCGCGGGCCGTGGAAGGGGGGGAGGCGGCGACAGGGGTTGGCGAGGGGGAGGGCACCGACCCAGGGGCGTACGAGAGGAGAGGTGGGGTACGGAGACGCGAGGAGAAAGGGTCGGGGAACTGAATGAGGAGGGCTTAGAGGACAAGGTTATCAGGAGAGAACGTGCGGACGACGATGGAATAGAGAACTGTAGCCGAGCGGGAGGGATGTGGGCGGGAGTATCACAAGAAATAAAATCCTAGTACGTAGAATTATGTGAATGTCGAGAGTCAAAAGGCCATCGGAGACACACGTTCAGTGTAGATGTCTGCATAGCACGTAAACGAGGCGAAGAGAAGGCAGCGGCGGGGTACAGGAGTCCAAGGAAGCAAAGGTCAACCAGCAGGCGAACGAAGGGCGGGCGGCGATGGGAATCGATTCCTTGAAACGGTTCCTTCCCCCCCCCCTACCCACCCACCGCTCGCCGTGCCTCTGCGTACAAGCGGAACGGGCTGGGCGATCTCCATGTTGTTCTCGGAATCGCGCGCGCTGCTTTGCAAGGGGGCGCGGTCGCGAGCGCCCGATGATCACAGGCCGCTCTCTGAAATAGAAGCGCGTCGCTGTAACACGGCTTCTTTGGTCCAGAAGAGAAGACTTCGGAAGTCTCTTGGCGATCCGGCTGAAGTCACAGTTCCCAGAAGCACTCGCCCTAGGCTTTTCAAGCTCTGCAAACGACGAACTCAACCGGAGAAATGTTTTCTTACAAACAGCGTCTTAAACGCTTCCGTCTTTCTCAAACCACCCACACTTAATAGAATAAGGGAATATCTTAAGTTGTCAATAATGTAGAAAAATCTACGTATTTGGTTCATTCAGAAATCACACAAGAATCCCATGAATAATATATCAGGAAACTTAGCTAAGATTTTGCGTAGCCTAAAACGTTAAAAATAATCAAACTCGTATGTTGAGTTTAACCGTCAGTGAGATTTTTCATTTTCATCTCAAGTTGAAGTATTTTTTATTTTAAATTTTTGATTAATTGTGGTTAGTTTGTAACACAAGATGGATTTAGACACTGGTGTGGCATGCGCACAGGAGGGACCAAAGTGGCGTGCCTCCCCCCCTTTTTGAGAGGGGCACGTAGTTCTACGAGAAAAACATTTTGCTTCTGCATATATGATTCATTTCTGATTTCCCTCTCTTAAGTTGGCAATTTAGAATATTGATTCATGACATTTGTGGAAAAGACTCATTAAACTATTTGGAAATTCTATAAATGGTTCAGCATAAAATCAATTGTACTAATTAACTGTATCATTAAAGTTATATATGTCTTCTTATTTCATGTTTATTTATTTTCAAGTCAAATATTCCACATGTAAATTTTAAAAAGAAGACAGGAGGTGTCACAAATGCAGTTGTCTCCTGCTTTGTGGTTTTCGGTTGCACCTTCCTATCACACGCAGATAATTGGTTCTCGGCACTTCTTTGTTGCTCGTCGTCTGATTTTTAGGGACAGTTGGCGCGGTTGTTGGGGTCGCGGGGGGGATTTTTAGGAGCCGGCTCACCCGGTCCTAGCCGCCACTGTACGGTGGCGTTGCGGTGGTGAAGCAGAAGACCTCGGCGGTTTGCGGCCGCCCCCGTGTGAGCTCTCCCCCCCCCATCCCGCCCACGCCCGCGCCCCCACCCGCATCCCTTCGCTGCGAATAACGCCCAGAGAATGGCAACGCACATGGGGGCTTTTTGTCATTGAGAACCACATCTCCCCTTCATGAGGCGTTGGAGCAACCCGTACGGTCTCTGTTGAAGTAGAATGGTGCATTTCGTTTATAGACAATACGAAGGTGACAACGCGAAGAGAGAAAAAACTGGGGAGTACCGTTTAGAAATGAATGCAAGGTGCCGGCGGAGAAACGGATGTTTTAATAACAGATCTTATGAATGAGTGCGGCATAATATTGTATTGCATTTGATGATGCACATTTCAACTCACGATTTGAATTTTTCACGTTTTATATTTATTTATAGAGATGTTTTTTTGAGAGAGAAAAAAATGATTCAATTCATGATTTTTCATTTACGTGAAGACGTGAAATACTGGTTCATTGAGGACAATGATAGAGATGTATCCTTCTCACAATACTTATCATATTTTTTTATAAAAATTATCACTCTATAACCTTCGATATGTAAATAATGAACATTGTAGAAAATGTATTAATATATTCTGCAATTAATTTTGCATTTGTTCTATCTAACTAACCATATGCGTTTCGCAAAATAATATAACCTAATAATAAATTGAAAATTCAAAAGTAATTTATGGCAACTTTCTTCTCTGTTTTAACGTGTTCTAATAATTAGCAAAAAATATTAATCGCAAGAGCATGAATTGGAACAAAACCAATAAGACACAAAATAACAAGTGAGTTCGCTCATTAAAACATCTGACTATTTTTCCAAAGAAATAGCGTTTTCCACAAGAAAAGAGCAGAAAGAGCTCAAGGACAGCGACATCTGATTTGAACATGACTGCTGGCAAGATTCCGGTTATGTGAAGAGTTAAGAACGCAATAAAGAATCGCTTACTTACAAGGCACGTAAACGTGGCGAAGCATGACAAAAGTTACAGCCGCCAGTGCCACCCAGACGCGCCTTCGTGCTGTTCAGTCAGCATGTAATCTGCACATTCGTTGCGCCAGAGAATGGCTGTCACCGACTTGATGCCGCATATCAAGCAACTGAGATTTCTGTTATTCTGGAATTATTGCTCGCGTTAACAAGCTGCAAGTTTACGAATGCTTCATCATGTCAAATAGAGTATGAGAAATCTGTGCTAACGACGGAAAGCGATGTGGGCGAGATAACGTACGAAAAACGTACTTACTAAGTTCCATAAAAAAATCATACATGTCATTATCATTGTATTGCTTTAAAGGTTGTTTGACGATATGATAATTGTTAGGTGGTCCCCCTATCTGAGGGGAAAAACAAAGCTTTCAATATTTTCTATTCTATTTTGAAGAATGTTATTGTCAATCTCCATTTGGGAGAAAATGTTTCGTCGGTCTCTATTTAAAGCGGAGATTACAGAGTTAAACACTAATTGAATGTAAGAAACGTATTGCCACGCAATCACAAAGAAAAAATCATATTTCAAAAATTTCAACAAACAACATAAGATAAAAAAAATGACTATCATGAGTGGGAAATAAAAGATGAGGCCAACAAATAAGGAAAGTGTGTATTGTAGCACAGGAAATCTGGAAGGAAAATGCCACAAGTTATTAATTACCGGGGTGTGTGCATGAAGACCAAAGGCAGAAGACGTAAGGCGTAAGACGTAAGAAGAAGAAACCCGGCTATAAGGAATGAGCTGATGGCTCTGCGATTGGAATAAAGGTAAATACGAATCATGAGGAATGAATTGAAAAACGAATAAATAGAATTGGTTAGCCGTACACATGATTTAAACGCACAGAACCAGAAGACACCGAAGAGAACCGGAGAGACATCCGTGATGTACGACGAAATGAAGAGCCGAGGAAATGAAGTGCGGATAACGAAGACCTCGCATGGAAGGGGTGAAGAGGGAGGCGGGGAGTCGGCGCAGCGGGCACGGGCGCGCCCCTGAAGGAAGACAGTGGGGTGGATGCGGAGCGGGGCGGGGAAGCTGAAGCGAGGCAAAGCGAAGGTGACGGCGCTAGGACAGGGCGGGGACGGGTGTGACGCGATACGGCGGGGCGACGCAGTGCGGGACGGAGCAGGGCAGAGCGAGGCGGAGGAGGGCGGGGGGGCGAGAGCTGGACGAGGGCCCAAAACGAAGAAACGCGCTAGAGAAGGCGGGGTGGGTGGACGGATAGCGGGGCGGACAGGGCGGACCGAAGCAAGACAGAGCGGAGGAGAGGGTGGGCAGGGAGAGCTGAGACGAGGCAAAATGAAGTGATGAGGAGAGGCTGGGGGTGGGCGGGAGAGCTGGGCAGGGCAAACGAAGGGCGACCGCAGCTAGGAGAGGGCGGGGCTGGACGAACGGGGTGGAGGAGGGCGGGGCGGGGAAGCTGCGGACGAGGCAAAACAAGTACGGCGCTAGGAAGAGAACGGAGGCTCGTAGGACGGATGGGCGTGGTTAGGACAGGCGGCCGGCAGGCAGGGACAGAAGCAGGAGGAAGAGGGCGGGCAGGGAGAGCGGGACGAGGCAAAACGACGTGCCTAGGAGAGGGCAGGGGGTGGGCGGGGCGGGGCGAGAAGAGGCGGGGCGGGGGGAGGCGGCGAGAGTTGGGCGAGGCAAAACGAGGCGACGCCGCTAGGAGTGGGCGGGCAGGACAGAACGGGGTGGAGTAGGGCGGGCCTGGGAAAGCTGGAACGAGCAAATCGAAGGTAACGGCGCTAGGAGAAAACGGAGCTGTAGGACGGGATTAGGGCGTGGGAACCCAGGGCGGGCCGGAGCAGGACAGAGCAGAGGAGGAGGGGGTGGAGGGCCGGCAGGGAAGAGCTGGACGAGCAAAACGACGGCGGTAGGAGAGGGCGGCGTTGAGGCGGGCGGGGCGGGGAGGGGGGGCGGGGCGAGGCCGGGTAGAGTTGGGCAAGACAAACGAAGGCGACGCGACTAAGAGAGGGCGGTGTAGGACAGAACGGGGAGGTGGGGCGGGAAGTGGACGAGGCAAAACGAAGGTTAAGCCTGCGCTAGGAGAGAGCGGGGGTGGGAGGGGATGGAACGGCGGGCAGGGATTGAGCGAGCCGGAGCAGGGCAGAGCTGGGGCGAGGCAAAACGAAGGCGACGGCGCTAGAAGCGCGCGCGGAGGCAGGGGCGGGCGCGGGGCGGGGCGGCTTCGTTAGCCGTACCGCGTCTTCCTCATTTATGCGGCGCTCGCGGCCGGGACAAAGCGGGCGGCGGCCGCGCCCGCCTCCAACCGTTTTGCTATTCTAATAGGCGGACCGGCGGCGCCCTCAATGCCGACGCCGCGACGCGGGCGACGCGCGCCATGTGACCGACGCGACGCGACGCACGCGGCGCGCGCGCGGGCGAGCCGCAGGTGGAGCAGGCCGCCGCGCGGTGGCGGAGAGGAGGAGGAGGAGAGGAGCGGAGGAGACGCTGGGGCCTTTGTCCGCTGCCGCCGGCCGCGCGCCATCATGCCGACACGCCGCCGTCGTTAATCGTGCCGCCGACCGCGGCCAGGTGGCGGGGCGGCAGCGAGTGGGTGGGAGGCGGCGGGCTGTGGGCATTGAGTAGGAACGGTTGGTATTGGGTGGCGGAGGCGGGTGTTGGGCAATGGGGAATGGGCAGAGAATGGTGACGGTGGACTGCGGTGGGCAGCAGCGGGCAATGGGCAAAGGACGGAGAAGGTGGGTGGCGGCAACGATGGCATAGGTGGGGTGGGAGGTACTGGGTGGCGGACCGGGTGACGACGGGGCGATGGCGAGAAAAGAAGACGACTCGTCGTCGGACAGTACCGCTCGCCGCTTCCTCTTTCTCCTCTTTCACTCGCCTTTTCCTCCACCTCCGTCTGGGAGACGAGCCTTTCCTCGAGTTGGAGGGCGGCAACCAAGGATATGTGTCACCAGGCAGGCGAGAAGGCCATTTTGGCCCCTTCTTTATTGTTTCTCTCATTACCTGTGAGCTGTCCAAAGTGTTGCGCTCTGATCCAATAATTTTGGTAATTGATGTTGTCAATAAAGTAAACTTTAAGAGAGTGAAAACATAGCTACTTGTTGGTAGTGTACTTTTCGAATTTTTTCGCTTTCAAGAAAGGAATTAAGTGTCAAATAAAACAAATAGTGATTGATAATATGTACGTTAATGTGTTAATATCATCTATTGGATTTGGGTTCCCGACTACTCTTGAAATACCCGACCAACCAAAAATTCTAAAAAAAAATGTACACAATCATCCTTAAACAGAAACTAAGCACTTAGTCATACTGACAAAAATCTATATTTATCGTTTCTTGTTATCTCAAATATGTGAAATGATAAGCCATAGTCATCACATTCAGAACTTTGGTGGAAAAATATGAATTTGGATGAGGCAAATGTTGACACATTTTCCAGAGAAACACCACAGATGTCAATCTTTGAATTCTTAGAAGAGAGATTTTCATGAAAAGTGCGAACTTAAATTTGGAGTGCCGTAATTTGAACGACGATAATTTTTCTTTTGCTTATTCTTAATTTAAAAAACAAAGATTGGGTTCTCTCGTATTTAATTATTCCTCTTCTTATATTTTTACAGTCGAAAACACGGCACACTCATGAAGTATAAATTACTTTTTATGTAAGCGTCTCCCTTATTCATTTTCGTTGTACATTACGTGCTGTGCATGACTACATCTTGTTTACTTCCTCTGGTGGTCAAGATTTCAGTAAATGTATAGAGTTAATGGATATGTGTTTAAATCAATTGTAGTGCAACGTGAGTTCCATCGTCACTTGAAAGAGATGCACGATTGACGGTCAATAATCACGAATCTTTTCATGTCTTTTAATGGAGAATTACTTAAAACTCCAAATGTACAGCTTTGATCTGAAGTGCAGCATCTTGGAATACTTTTGGGGGCAACAACCCTGGGGAGGAACTGACTAGCAGAACTCTCTCGTGGAGAAGCTCAAGGTTTGAGAGACGGAATTGCTAACTGAAGTCCTGGACGAGAAATAACATTTTCTTTTGAATTAAATCTTAAGTAAAAGCAATTAAAAGAGTCCAACACGTGCAACTGTTTGGAATGCTATTAAAAATGTCGTCATTGTGCAAGCACATTCTTTGAGAATTACTAGAAGCCCCTTTCCGTTAAGTAGATTCACCCTAAGAGTAGAAAGAAGCTTTCAACAAATGTATGATTCCAGATATATTGTTTTCCAGAAAAATAATGTGCACAACCTCTTTGCGTGTTATTTTTCATTCGACGTCTGGCAAGCAACACTCAAAATGGAGTTTGCGTGATGCAGCGGGAAGCTGATAGTGATAGTGCAGATGAACTGAGTGGCTGCCTGCATACCAAAACGACGCACTTGTGGATATATTCACGCCAAGTATAATCCTAAGAGCACTTGACACCAAATCAACCGCGTCAGAAAAACGTAAAACAGATTTTTGACGCCCATCACATCGTTATTATGCAGAACAACGCTGCATTATATGTATTCCAGAAAAATTATTGTAACGTTCAGTTCGCTATAGTATTATACAAATAACTGAGTACAAAATCGTTTACTGAGTATAAATTATTCGTATACTTGAGTACAAAATTGCTAGATGTTATCATTAGTGCACAAGGAAATTATTTCTTTCTTTGTGTCTGCTGAAATGAAAAAATTAACGCATTTAATATAGAAATGTTAAAAACTACGCAAACGCTATGACGACAGAAATCTGTTAACTTTCACGAAAATTTATTTCAAATCACTCAGCGAGCTATTCACAGCTCATAGCGCACGTATCAACTCACGAGAAGTGGGGCGTCTATCAGCACACACTTAGCACGAGAGCGTCGGCTGGCGGCAACAAAAAACAGATTGGGCGTCCCGTCCATCGTGGTCGAGGGCCGGGAGGGCTCTTGGGCCCTGATAGGGTGGCACCGCGCCGCCTTATCTCAGCGGGCACCGCCCTGGCGGCCCTTCTCAAGGGCTCTCCACGCCCTCGCCCGCCACGCCACGCCCCGCCACGCCTCACACCGCGTCCCGCTCTACCCAGCTCCCTGCCTTCGTCCCACGTCCTCGTGGCCAAGGATAAGCTGGAATAGTTCAGCGGAACCCTGTTGCTCTACTGCGTCGTTGAACACGAGGCAGATTTTCGACACTAGCTACGAAGCACCTCTAGCTACACTTCACCAAACTTCACGTACACCAAGCCACGAGACAGCAAGAACCTTCGTTCACATTTCAACGCGATACCTTGATTTTTACTTTTAATCGTAAGCGTTGGTGAAATATTTTCCTTTCCTGTTGCGTCCGTTGGATAGAACTCAACAAAAAGCCTTAGAGAACCAACCAGCACAGAATACAGGGACTAAATCGTAGTTCCATGTGGAAGGCAAAACGATGTCGTAGCAACACCTCTATTACTTGCCCCCCTCCTCCCCCTTGCAATTGCTCGCCGAATTCACATCTTAACATTTGATATATCACATCATTTCACCGTCCCGACTAAGAGTCACGGTAACGAGGTGGTTTCATTTAACCTCAACTAATCATTAGAATAATTTCAACGTCATTTATTATATTCCAGAGGGGGGTTAAAGCTAAAATGACATCTCTTTCATATTTTTTTTACTTTTTCACTTCTTAGTGCCTCCTTAAATCATTATTCAGTATGAATCTATTCCCTAAACCTGCCTTGACTTCATGCACATGAAAATACGACTGGTCATTTCTACCCATAACGTCATCCCTGAATCATCTCATTTCTGCGATGCTACACACAGTACAAAGCTTAACCCGGTGAAACAAAGGTCGCCGCCAGGCCAGGCGCCGCTGCCCAGCGCCCGAAGCAGTCGCGTCCTCACGTGCCGAATTTTCTGCGCGAATTTCCACTCGCTGTTCGAAAAAAAAAGACAAAAACGAGTGGAGCGCGAGCTGCCACCCGGCGCCGCACCCCTCCCCC
>BOPP01000011.1:12096215-12106809 GCA_017312745.1 Gryllus bimaculatus
GTTCCGTGTGTTACGTTGACCAAGGATCGAGCGCCCATACGTGTTTACTGACACGGAACGTACGAGCGTAACACGTAAAGCACTTCAGAATACACTGAACCAACAGCAGTTCTTGGAAGCTAACGAGCGCATGTATATTCCATAACACTACAATAGTTATATAAATATAAACTATACAGTTATAGTGGCCATCCATCCTCTCTGTTATCTAAAAATAAAACGCAACCTATGGTTCTTTACCAAAATACGAAATGAAAACTTCATGCTCACAATACAATGACGAATCACATGGGGAAAGAAAATTATGGGTTTATATGAACATTCACTGTATTTCGCTGTTTTAAAAAGTGCTAATATGTCAGACAAAAAAATTGACGGGATTTCAAATCATATTTGTCTTCTTCTTTAAATAAATTCAAAAGAAACATTTTCCCTAGTGCATGCAAAATGCCGCAGGACACATACGCGAAGAAGATGGAAAATCAAATATCTCCGTTTGAACGTTAAAAATTGTTGTAGTTTCTTTGAACCAACGACGTTAGGTAGCGGGAAAACCCATTGTTCCCTGAGTTGCGTCTAGGACAGGTCATTTTTCACAGCATGTTTCAAACACTTGTGATGGTGTCGGGGGTCGGTTCGTCGCGGCTGCGCGCGGAGAGAAAGCAAACACGGGCGGCCGGCGGTCGCGCTCGTTCGCACGCGCAGCCACACACGCACGCGCGCTCGCTCGCGCGTGTTCGCGCCGCACGCGGGCGCACGTGCACGCGGGGCAGCGCTGCATTCGCTCGAAGCTGGCGGCGATCGCTGACGCGGCCGCAATCTCCGCATCTGCGTGAGCGTGCGCGCGCGCGGAGGCGACTAATCTGCGCGGCACGTCTCCGACGCGCCAATGCGCGCACGCGTGCGTCCCGGCACGCCCCCGCCGCCCACGCGGCGGCCACATACGACGCGCCGCGACGCGCCGGCTGCGGGGTGCTCGAAGACTGAAGCGAGGATATGCCACGACTGGCTGCTTTCCTGCGGAATTCAATTGAGTGGCCCGCCCAGTCGATTCAAGCGTAATTTGTCTTTTAACAACTCTTAATATTGATGTACTACTACTGGTTTGTCACAAAATTTAGTTCGGATGTCGCATACGACGCGCTGCGACGCGTCGGTTGCGGGGTGGTCGAAGGCTGAAGGGAGGATATGCCACGACTGGCTGCTTTCTTGCGGAATTCAGCGATGGTGTAACGGTTAGCGTACCGAACTGTTGTACCCAAGTTGACGATCGAAGCCGTGGATTTTTAAGGGCGAAAAAATCCTTCATACGGACCCTTCCTTCGGAGAAGTAAAGCCGGCTGTCCCATGTTAGTAGATTTACTTCCATGTAAAAGATCAATCCTAATTGAAATCGCCTGTTTCTCCTCCAAGAAATACCTCCTTTCTCTGCTAGTTGGTGAAAGGATCGTAGCGAAATTTGCGTGGTCAGACAGAAGAGCTGGTCTCATGGCCTGAGTCCAACTACGTAAAATAAGGCATCAATTCAAATCAGTTGAGTGACCCGTCCAGTCAATTCATGCGTGATTTGTCATTTAACAACTCGTAAGAGTGATGTACTACTCTTGTTTTCTTACAAAGCTCAGTTCGACTGTCTTCCTGGTCCATACAAGCTGAATTTGTGGTTTCATGCGGCTGAAGGGGGATACACACTGCGCTGGTTCTTTGCGACATTTGGTTGAGCAATCTCCCGGTCGATTCATGAGTAATTTGTGGTTCTGAACTCCTTGAAGGGTGATATACGACTGGTGGTTTCTTACAAAACTCAATTTGGATTTCTTTCTGGTCAAGTGGAATACAGATGTCATCTCGTAAATTTAATATCAGTGAAGAGCCGTGACAGTTGATTTGCTTCAAAGCGTTTTATTAATATATTAAAATGTGTTTGATTTTGAGTCATTTCTGAACTTTGCTCATCGGTGAGGATTCTAAACTAAACAGAACATGTTTTCTGTTTTGTCTTCATTCGACTCAAAATTCTTAAGAAGTTTGGATAGTTCCGAAGTTAGGTTTTTTGTTGCGCTGTCGACGGCGTATCAGATTATGAAGGAAGAACATATTTCACTTTTTCATGATTTTCTACCAGTGGTTGGAACTCGATCGTGTCGTTGTCTTGCTAAGCACAAGGATGACACGAAGGACGACCTCCACGAAGTACTAGCTGATAAACAAAGGCACGAACGTTGTAAAATGTGATTGGTAATCGTATATTTTAGATTAAAACGGTAATCATATGTCAACTTGTGGAACGACTTATGCACTTTCGATAAGCGCATGCTGACTTGCTTCATTGCGTTGTAATCAAGTTTATGGCACGCAAAGTTGTAGCCGACATATTTTGAGCTCGGCAACGTTCTAACAATGCCATTTCATTTGCTAAAAATAGAAACAGATTACCGAATTTGGTGAGAAAAATTTTAGAGAGAAGTGTATTTTCGTATTACACGTAAGCAAATCATAGAATAGAATATTTAACTTTGAG
Organism: Gryllus bimaculatus; assembly: GCA_017312745.1. Taxonomy (NCBI): domain Eukaryota; kingdom Metazoa; phylum Arthropoda; class Insecta; order Orthoptera; family Gryllidae; genus Gryllus; species Gryllus bimaculatus. The sequence goes on from BOPP01000011.1 coordinate 12,098,737, forward strand.
ATAAACTAGTAAAATCTGTCGTTTCTGCAGCAACACTATCTAATTTTACTAACTAGGCTTCTGCTTTTAGCAAACGGGATGGCTTATTTCAACGTGGTGTACATTAATATTTTATCACTAAAATATGTCGGACAAGTATACTAAATGAGTCTACTAATAACTGTTTATAAAACATACTTTTCCTACCATCATTTCTATTTCTTTTGATTGGTTCTGCTGCACTGATAAGTCATTTCATCATAGAGACGTTTTTTAACAAAACATTAATACGATGAAATGAAACTTTTCACAGATTAAAATATTTCGTTTCAAGGATGTTAGTTTCCTGTTAGTATTTCAGTAAGGATGGCTTAAATTTTCTTCATAAACAGAAGCACAGCTACTCAGAAAGCATTTTTAACTAAGATTAATGGTATTTGTTGTAAGTTATTTCAGGCTTGGAATGAGAATTTTTGGGCAGAATATGTTTTAAGCATAATCCGATACATTCTCATATTTTTTGGAGAAAATACTGCCGTTATTTTTTTTTCTTTTCGCATTTTTATTTTTCTGAATAGTATACACAGTTCAAGTTAACATTGAAAACGTTTCACTCATATTTTATGCTTACTATAGATTTTTAAATACTGACCCATTACTACTTTACAACTATCTACTACTGTTAATAATTAAGAAATAAAGTTAAACAACTTTCTCGTCAGTTATCTGTCATGCTGTAGGCAACAACTTTGATTTTCACAGAGACATTGAGTCGGCAGCGCTGCTGTTTGGACTTTGGAGCGGAACCTCGCGGGTGGAGGGGGGGATATGCTTATCGTCGTGCTAATTGGCCATCCGCCGCCCTCGCCCCCGCCCCCGCCCCCGACTCTGCTACAGTTGCAACACGCCCGAGGTCCGTGACGTCACACAAGCCCCAGACTGCTGGTCATAGCCTTTACAAAAGAAGTACTTGTTCGGTTTACTATCAAATCTATGCCTAAGACACTAACTCGCAAATCAGTATTGCGAGCAGACAGACGAAAATCATGGAGCTTGTAATTGGACGATTTTGTCTTAAAAGCCTATTTGTGTCAAAGGAATTAATCTAACATAATATTTACATTTTCTGTGGAAACAGAATGATGTTATAATCGTAGCTAAAATTGCCAATTTTTGATTATAGTTCGGTTTCCAGGCTCTAAAATAATTATCTACAAAACAATTACAGAATGTAAGTAGTATATGGTGTACGAATGAAGTGTTGACGAATGAGGCAATGATAGGAGCCGTGTTCGGCATTTTAAAAGGACTGCTCCAAAGTCACTTTTGAGTCACAATTGAGTACTTCAGATTTTTAGCACGAATTCGTGGAGACTTACAGGTTTATACTAATCTTGGGATCATACTCTATATGTCAGGTTTTTAAAGAATAAAAGAGTAAGGCAGGAAGACAGTCTTTCGCCCACACTCGTTAACATATACCTCGGATATGTAATTAAAAGGTGGAAAAACGTAGTGCCTTCAAGAATTCATCTGGGCAAAAATACATTTTTAAATATTCTTTTAGATACTGACGACCAGCTAATCCGGCAGGAAAACGAAGATGATTTGCATACATCTATTTACCAATTGGAGCAAATTTTTATGGAGTAGAATCTGATAGTTTCAGTTAATGAAACCAAAGTAATGGCTTTTAAAGGAAAAGAATCGACACATTTTAACTATACAGACTGTGAAATTGCGTATGGAAGAGAGGAAGATCACCAGCAAGATCCATAAATTTCAAGCAGTATGTGGAACGACATGTAGAACGTTTAAGAAGAAAGCACGAAAAGAAATAATAAGCTGACAGGAAAGAGAATAATTGGAAGGCTACGAACAAGATAGAAAGAGGCTGGAACAGGCAATATGCCTAAGCTGTAAAAGATGATGATGTTCCAACAGGATGTCAATTACATCTTCAGGTCTAATATGCTCATTTGATTCGGTGATCACGAAAAGTGACTTTCCTGATTCAAAGATTGATTGTCAAGCCAAGCGTGTGTTTTGATGTCGGCCGAATGAACACAAGTGATCCCAAATGATCACAAATGATACCTAGTTAAATTGTATTTTTTTGGTAGTTAAAAATGTTAAAGAGATCACACTTTATTTCATAGTAATTTCCATAATTAGATTAGTTTTCACTTTCAATAGCCTTTAGTCAATAGTCTTTATGAAGCTGCTACTTCTATTAATAGTCAATTTTTGCCCGAACTGTAGCACCGCTTAAGACAGGTTTCTCTTAAATAATTATAATTATATGGATAATTTTGCGTGAAAATCTTTTCCTTTTTGCAATCAGAAGCTTCCTCAAAACTCGCCCGCTAATTTCTTCTCAGCACTTTTCATTGTCGATTCACGTTCTTCGATTATCTTTGTTTACTTATATCATTTATTACAAGTATTAAGTATGTTATGTCATTGAATTTCACTAACTCGAAAACCTTTCCTCAACCCATTACAAAACCTGACAATGTTGTTTTGAAAGGTCAAGAAAAGTGTTTCTGATTGGCGGTTGAAAATAAAGAATTGAAAAAGCAAGGAATAAAAGTGACTTTTTGGTTCTATGTCCTATGTAGTTGCAATAGTACCATTAATTATATTAATATTTTTTCTGTTAGTTTTATTATAAAAAGTTTCCTCGCTATTCTGGAACGTTCTCCCCTTGATTTAAAATGAAATTCTTCAGAAATATGGTGTTGAAATTTCTAATCTAAGAGAGACCTGATTGAGTTGTGATCCTTCGCACCATCATTTCTTGTGGAGATATGTGGAAACCATCAGTCTCTTCTTATCTAAAGATATTTCTTTCGTTTCTTCTGAAGTCTTGGCATTAAGAAACATGTCGCTCATAAGTAAGATGAGCTCGAACAAGAACTCGTCTTCCGTCATGATTCACGTTATTCCGCGCTTAATTATCGCTGTTTGGGCGATCTGTTCTTGTTACTAGGCACTACTGAGCGAGTCTTTGTATGGCACACTCGAACCTTCATTCGTCACCGTAATGTTCTTATCCATCGCATTCACAAAGGATGTGTTTTCAATCCGGCTACATTAGAGGAACATCGCTATGGTTTCCTCAATTATCTTCATGCGTTTTTGAATCTTCATGATAACTTTGTAATCGTTGAACTGAAGCAACATCACTGAAAGAAGTACTGGAGTAAATTCAGACAAAAAATAGCGATAAAAATTCAAAGTTTATGATTTAACGGGTAGATATAATTAGTTTAGTTGTAAACAAAACTAAGAAAGCATGGGATCTATATGTCGTAATTTTATGATTGCTTTCAGTAACTGAAAAAAGTGATCAATAATTCCAGGAGTCTGTTTTTGAAAAAATATTTAAACAATTTAATGTTTCTACATATCAATATGCTGACGTGTTAATATTGTCAGCTAAGAAGATAAGAGATTTGCGTTCATGTTCAGACAAACACACAAAACCAATTCCACATTATGTTAATGGAAAGTTCGATTAAGAGAGAATACTATGTAAAATCACATTTATTTAATTACCAGACGATTACTAATCATAGGCTAGGTCTAAAGTTAAGAGAATTTTAAACCCTTCAACGGCTAGAATTCGACTTTGACACGAATTAGTTAGCGTGAATACATTTTACAAAGTATTCCGACAACATCTCATCTCAACATAAACAATTATAATGAGTGAGCGAAATTAAACATCCTTAACCATTTGTTCCCTGCTTCGATGCTGCAGGAGCTTAGAGAAGAACCCAACTATGCGGAGTCAAAAGCTGCGGGTGGAAATTCTGCGTACAGCGTGGAGTTACATGTGATTGTGTCGTGATTGCCTTCTCATACCACAACACATCACATGTGAACCCACATTTCTCCCTCATGATCACCCCTATTATCACCCATTCATTGGCTGGGAATGGCAAACCATCAACGTGAATATCTTCCTCTTTCCTCTCCTACGCTCGGGGACCGAGTATGGTACTAATCATCAAGTGCGTCGTAGAGAACCTTGGAAACACCAGCCTTTCCGCAACCCGATATAGACATAATGCTACGCAGAGAGTGTGACCAAGGAAGACCTTCTCTGGCCTCAGCTCGCCCAGGCTTTGTCGGCCGTCCCCGCCCCCGCCCACCGTTCCGCCCCCGCTCCCGCATTGCCGCCGCAACCACATACAGGGAGACGTTACAATATTTGTCCGGCGGCGGAGATGACCCGGACGGGTCGGCGCGCATCGTCCCAATCTAATTCCAATAACAGTCATTCTATCACGCAGGCCGTCGCCGATGACGCTGGCTGCTCCGCGCGCCAACCACTCCTCCGCGCCATCCCCGCCAGCGCCCCGCCCGCCCCGCCCACTCCCGCCCTCGCCGACCCGCTCGTCTTCCGCCAGCGACGACCCCAGGGCCTGTCCATGCTCTCGTATTTACGTCGCACAGATTCCGCCGGAACCAAGTTGTGGGCAACTTCATTATGAGTTTTATTTAGATTTTGTGCTCTTCCATTTCAACGCTATACTTCATGTTTCAACGTACTTATAATCACTTTAAAAAAACTATAATTGCTTTAACCTAGTTTTTATTGTAAGCAAAAAATGTATGTAATTTTTTTAAAATTGAGTATATAATTAAAACATGCATGACTATCTATTTATTTGATTAAACCCTAATTGTAAAGGATATGTACAGTGCGTTCAGCTGCATCTCATATGTTAGCCAATCATGACCGTGCCTTGAATATCGTCTTTACTATAAGCAGAAGATTCATTTGAACTAGTATTCAATTATCGATGTGGTTGAAGCCTAAAAATTAAGACTATTCAACAAATTTATCGTGACCGTCAACACCTATCACACCACGAATATACTGACAATGATGATGCAATATTGGGAAATATTTAATCTCATCACTAGAGTACTTGACAGTCGTTGACATGTTATTTGTATATTATTGTAATATAAATATACAGATACAATGTGTGCTTCGCGAGTGAAAGGCATCCAGAAATAAATGATGCCTTCCAGACTTTATGAAATATCAGTACATGCTGTTCATGGACACAAATAAGAACTACAATTAAGAACTGTTTTAGAAGAGCGCACTGACGCAAAACTCTTCTTGGTGGTTAACAAAATCCCATTTACAAGATCTGAGGTCGGTTACATACATTTCGTTAAACGAGCTTATAGAAGCTCTGTAATCTATTATAGAAAAACCCAATGCACTTTTAAAACATAAATTTAAAAAAAATCAGTAACGCGGAAAATTATTATATTTGCATTCAATTTTAAATCGTTTCTTCCTCACTAATGGAATAGCATTTTTGCGTGAAGGAACTGTTTCTGTCGATGGTCCACTACCCCAAATTTCATATTTTACTGCCAGAGATTATCGTGTGTCCTATGGGGATCAGATTTCAGCAGCATCTATTGGTAAGCCAAGGTTGTTTACAACCCTTAAATTATGAGGTGATAGAATGAGGATGAGGGGTGAAAGCGACCAATCAGAATACGAGCCATGCTGTAGCATGGACTGCGAAGCTTGTCAGCCTCCTCGGCGCGCAGACTATGTTGCCGCAACCGTCTGGCTCCACGGGAACGACTTATTATTATTATATTATTATTATTAATTATTAATTATTATTATCTATTATTATTATATTTTATTATTATTATTATTATTAATTATTAATTATTTATCATTATTATTGATCTATGATTAATTATCATTATTACCATTATAATATATGATCATTTAATTGATTAAGTTTCGGTCTGAGAGTCGAGGGGGGGGGTCAGCGTCTCAGTGACGTAGTCGGCGGGCGGAGGGGTCGCTCCCTGACCTGCGCCAGCGCGGAGGCCATAATGGGTCCGCGCTGTGCGGCCGCGCGCGCGCCTGTCCAAAATCTGCGCGCGCAGCCGCCGCGCGCGGCCGCCCGTCGGCGGCTGACCGCGCGTTCACGGCGCGCTGATACGATGGGCGGACGCGCACACGTTAGCACCGCGAACGCGCCCTCCCCCCCCTCTCCCTGCCCCCGCCAAGTCGAGGGTCGCGGGGCAGGCGCTCCTTACGCGTCCAGAAACTCGACACGTCTGCTGCGCGCGGGGTGGTCATTGTTCGAGCAATACGACAACTATTTTAACGTGACCCGCGCTTCCGTTTGACCAATTATTGCTGCTAATTTCGCTACCCTCCTTTCACCAACTAGCGGGGAAAGAAGAGTATTATTTGGACGACGAAACAGACAATTTGAATTAGGCTCAGCGGCTTCATTGAGGCTTGACGATATTTTACGTGTAGTAAATCTACAACATGAAACAGCCGGCTTTACTTCCCCTCCGAATAAAGGATTTTTTCGCCCTTAAAAATCCGTGGTCTCGATGAGGTTTGAACCCGCCGAGCCGTGTAACAGCCCGATACTCATCGTCGCCATCAATGTTAGGTCATACGGTCGGCCAAGCAATCAGTTCACACCAGATCTTCAGCAGTTGTGCTGGGAGATGTTTGGCTATCCATGATTTAGTCCGCATCTCGACCCTGGCGAGTTTCATCATTTCTTACACATTAAGAAACCCCTGCCCGGTCAACATTACGCTTATCACAGTGACGCAGGATTGCAGGTATCTGTCTAACACTGGTACCCATTCTAGAAGGCAGACGTGTACAACACAGGAATATGTTATATCCATGGTTTGACAAATGAAGAAATTCTGGTAGTGATTATGTAAAAAAAATACTGTAACATGTGCTGCCACAATACAGTACAAGTATTTGCATGAAATTGTGCTTCCTTTTTGTTGACGACTTAGGTAAACTTTCTATCTCGATGCGCCTCATATCCCTTCATCGCCTTTCATTTGTTGAGGGAAACAGTAATCTCTATCTTGACATATTTTGCCAGTCTGACGTTCCATGAGATTGAAACGGTGATGGACGTAATACGACACTCCGTGAGTCCGGGCATGTAATTTTCATGTCACCTGTGGGGGCGATATGTACGATACAGAGAATGATGTATGCGTACATGCACTTACTAACTTGCGAGCTGAACGCATAGATTCTCATACTTTGATGTACTACAAGATACCTTCAATTTTGATATTTTGCAGTAATTAATCCTATACCGTTTGATGACGGGTGACCAGTAAATAATGTCACACACATCAGTTTATTCTTGTAGTAATATTTATGAGTGAAAATCAAATAATAAATTCTTCTTTGACTTGATTGATTATTGATTCCGGCGTCTCAACTGCTGAGGTTAATAAGTTAATATTCCCGTATTGTAGGACATGTTTTTTGCTCGGGAGGCGGCTGTTATCCTACCGCGCTGTGATCTGGCGCCGACCTACGGATAACCGGGTTTTTCTCAACCTGGGATCTCCCACCAGCGAGGCACTACCCCAGCCGGGTCTTAAGGCATGTGTGGTAGTGTAAGTAATAGGACAAGGAAGGGGAAGGAAAGATCGCGCGCGGTCCGTGACCTGTTTGTTAGCGTACTGCTCCGGCATTCGTCTGCTGTTCGGAGAAACCACGGAAAAATACCGATCAGAGCAGCCGACCGCGACTGAAATATCGGTTGAATTATTTCCACCAAAAGACCTCTATCGAGTGTGGTGGCTAGCTGTGGTCAGCGTGCTCGTTTTCCACTTCGCGGCCCCGGGTTCGATTACCGGCCAGGCAAGATTATAGTGTGCGTTTTCCATGCAATGTTCCAGTATATGTTGCCGTGAGACGATGAGAAAATTCACTTCTCAGGTTGAGAAGACCGGAATAGGGCGAGGGGATACCTACGTGCTAACCACACGTTTCCCCTTAACCCAGGGCCGCGAGGCGGGGGTGTCGCCGGAAGGCCTGAGCTCGTTCGCGGGCTGTCGCGCCAAGTACACACACACACACACACACACACATACATACATACATACATACATACATACATACATACATACCAACTTCATTGCAATTAGGGTCACATAAATTCATGAATTGCCGAAGAAAGAATGACCAGAGACACTGTGAATTATAAGGAAAGGCAGAAGAAACTTGGAAAGACTGAAGAAGAAGAAAGA
>BOPP01000011.1:12111044-12124884 GCA_017312745.1 Gryllus bimaculatus
CCGCCGCCGCCGCCGCCGGCGCAGCGCCGGGGATAGCAACCGGCCGCTTCACAGAGCATCTCTCATCGCATCCCTCCATGGCGTCTTCGTCGACACCCGGAACCGCTATGCCCACGGGCAGTTTTTGTATTCTCTACTAAACACTATATTTTGTCACCGCCAATTTATATCAACATTATCTTGTGTCGGGTCGAAACGAGAGTGTATCTTTACGGTAAATCAGCAATGTCGATATTTGGCTAAGTCTTTGCGTTTGAAATAATTACTCGTATATGCGTCGTCATTGCCAACAATATTATTTATTAAAAATCAGCTTTCTATAGCTTAGCCATCATTATCAGTTTTCATTACTGCTTTTTTAATAAATAATATTGTTGGCAATGACAACGCATATAATTATTTTATTGGAAATGCCAACGATAACTCACCACAATACCTACTTTGTGTTCGAACTGAATTTTGACCGTCACTTGGTGAGGGGTATCCCTGCTGATCGTCGGCTGTTTCCATGTGCTCCTACTCCTCCCTCCCTACCGCGTTCAGCTTTGCTAAATGCAGGCCATCAAAATACGTGTTAGGATCCGTAACGTCACAAGAATACGAGTCTCGATTGGATACGGAAACAAAATTCCTATTCATTTTTCTTCCTTCATTATTTCCTGCTGTTTCCTCAACTGATGTTGCAAAATTGTTTGAGTACAATTCTTTATTTTGTAGTCTTAGCAGTCGCATCTCTACAAAATGGCTCTCTAGTTTGAATCTATGTAGTTGAAAATAATCTACTGGGTATGAGGTCTCTGTCCTTTTAAGTGTGGTCGGATCACATCCTTCTTGATATGAGACACAATAAGTGTGCTGTTCTGCCCTACCCATGAACTAACTACAGTTAATGGAGAGCAACTAACGTTATTGAGGCCTGAAACCCCTATAATCGATTAAGCGATTACTCACTTTCAGTGGTAAGACGTTGATGTAAACGGATGTGGAAGGATAACATTCGAATTGGGAATTGTCTAGTTCATTCTCATGGTGAGTCAGAAATTTAAAAAAATCCTGCAAAAATTAACTTTATTTTGCAGTATTCCTTGTTTTTACAAACATAATGAGGATGTTTCACTGTCAAAAGCAGAGAGCCTTCTGATTACTTTAGCACCGTTAAGTGTATTTTATTATGTTATATTCTTTAGCGCCTGAAGTGTATTATTTTTGTAAGTTATTATGTAAGAATTCGTACGAAAACTATCGTCACTATTAAAATGATTTAAAGGATGTAAATGGACAAGAATCTTCCCCATTTTTTGCAAAAAACTGTCTTGAACATGATGTTCACAAATTAAGTCTAAGTTTCACAACTCATTTTGATATAAAAATTATCATGATACACACATAAATCACTCTCAGGCACTTAATTGACATTAATATTCAGATAACGGCGAACTAACAAATATTAAACAAGCTGCTCAGTTAGAATTGTCTTCAAAAAAGTTTGTTCATCGTGACCGTGTTGTTTTTTACATGAACCTTTCAATGTTCTCTCTTGATTACGTGGTTTGTTCCCACATCCTTGATATTCTGTGATCTCTGCCACCAGTTTCGCAAGTTTCAAATATCAGTCATTTTTGTCTATGACGTTGCTTCGATGGCTACCATGAATATACCTCTTGTAGATCTCCACAGGTGCTATGAATAACTTGAAAATATCATCATGTGGCTTTTATATTTTCATACATTTCATTTTCTTTGTGTATTTTTAAGTGTCGTATTTTGAACTACATGCGTCTTCCAAATTGTTTTGAAATGAACATAAATTTACGCAAAACCAAATCTTTCATAATCCCAATCATTTTAGCGTGTAATTCAAAATTATTACCCGTGCCGTCAGATAGTCGTGAATACATACATGTAGCTGCCCAAAATCTCCTGAAGACGTCCCTCCACACAATCCCCCAACTGTTGGGTACTGCAATGATTATTAGTGAAAGAAGTCAGAAGTGTCATGGAACAAAACGATGCCAGACAACCGCGATGATTAACGTGCTCACCTGTCAGAGCACATCTGCAAGTCATTGTATTCAGACAACACTGGAGGCGCCAGGAGGCACTCTGGGCGTCGCTGACCCTCCACCTCACCCACCTCATCAGCGCGATCGCAGGCATCACCCACGACGCAACTGGGCACAGCGCACCGCATCCTTCTCTGCTTGGAATAAAGCAGAGCCTCTGTGTGTAGTACTTTTCTGCTCATTAGGATATGATATATGTTTTAAAAAAGTGGTTCCGTACGCAAACATGCGAATTTTGACTGTGACGTGTTTGTTTTCGTTTTGTGTTTAATGCTGCTGCCCGGAATTAAGTCAAGAAAAATATATAAAATTTTATTGAAAACTGATTTATTCTAGTTGAAATTTTCTTATTTCAGTCGTTTTTAGCAGGGTTTTATCACAAAATTTGTGTTCAATGGTGTGTTTAATTCTACTGGTCCTCGAATTTTAGGTTATTACATGACCAGGAAATATTCATTTTGCATCAGCTCTAAATTTCAATGCTTTATTTTCTTACTTTAGCGCGAAGGAAAATCATGCAACTTGGAAAAGAAATCTTTTAAAGAAAAATTAATTATGCAGATGTTGAAGCATTGTTTCACACACACACACACACACACACACACGAGTTCACATTACGAGTTGACTCATTCAAGACTTGCCATGCAGTTGCGAACACTTCTTAGAGAACCACTTTTTAAAATAGTGGTTAAAAATTGTCAGTATTATTAAGAAACCGAGTCAGTTATTTGATTGATCAAATTGTAACCTGAAAAGATTATTACACGATCTACAACATCTGGTGAATAGGCAATTCTAATGATTCAGATATAAAGGGTTCGGTAGTTTCGAACACAAAAGGGATTCTACTGAGAGGCTTACAAAATGTCTATATCGCTTAGATACTTTGCGTCCTGGTAAAAAGGACGTAGAATTATTCATGCTTACCCGCGAAAAATGATTATTAAGATGAGGATGGTTCATCGAAATGAAGATTGATTCAAAGGATGCAAAGGAAACCTAAAACCTGTTGAAAACTACTACAAACACAACTTATTCCCGCAGACAAATTCCACGCAGATTAACTAGAATTTGAATGTCATTCGTAAGCGTGAGAAGCGAAGAGTTCCATTGACTGATTGATTGATTGATTAGTAGTTCGGGCGCCTCAACAGCTAAGGACAGTAGTCTAGTAAATATAGTGCATTTATTTCTTCAGGAGGTGGTAGTGATATCCACACCCCCCGCAGGATTTTCAGACCTGGCGCCAACCTATCGTCGGTTAACGGGGTTTTCCTCCACCAGGTATCTTTTACCAACGGGGCACCGCTCCAGCCGGGACAAGCTAAGCTTCCGATCGATCTCCCGGCATGTGTGATTGAGTAGTGCATGTCAGTGCGTATAAGTAAGGGTTGAGGATAGGAAAAGGAATTGGAAAGAAAGATCGCGCGCCGTCCGTGTCCCGTTAGATCCGGCATTCACCTTGTGTTAATATGAAAAATCACGGAAAACTACCGACCTGATCAGTCGGTCGCTAGAATTCTCCTACAGACAGCGGCTGGATTTGAGCTAGCTGATAAAGATCCTAGTGTTGAAAATCCTGCCGCCGTCGAGACTCCCGGTCACAGGTACAGTAGTGACATCAGCTGATGCCCTGAGCCACCTCTCCCGATCGAAGAGCTCCCCGGCCGCGCATATTGCGCACCGTGACGCCAGCAACTTCACAGCGGCGACGCGTTCGCCGGCCGCCGACGGAGGCGCTGTACCCCGATGCGCGTCATCCCGCTCGAAAAGCGGCGGCGCCGCGCCGTCGGGGCCTGCGATAGAGTCGTCAGCGGCCGCGGCGGCGGGGGCGGGGGCTGGCCCGGGCGCTCAATGCCCCTAACGAGGCATTGAGGCGGAGGCGGCGAGGACGCGCGCTCAATTAGCACGGCACGCCGCCTCCACACTGGCTGGCGCCACCCCCGCCGCCGTCCCTCCGCCCGGGCACAGGAATGCCTCGCGTTTCCTCCAGCCCGTAAGCCAGGGTTTCGGAGCAGGGGGCTCTTATTACGTTCATTCTTCAAATCCGAATTCTCGATATGAAATATTTCAATAACGTAAGAATTTATGACTTATTTTTAAACTGTTAATGTCAATTCATTAAAATATATTCACGGATTATGGCAAGAGTCTCGTCAAAAATAAAGACAGTTTATTATTATTATTATTTTGGAAACTGCTTGTCAGGTATTGTATCATGGAAATAAAATTAATATTATATTGATTCTTCTTTGAATTGGAGCTCTCGACACCAAGTATCACAATAGTACAATATATTTTCTGTGCTGTTAGGGCGTTTTTCGAAATTGATTTATGAATTGATTCTTTTGAATTCAAAATTGAAAATTAATTGTTTGAGTTACATATTAGTTGTGATGATTTGGAACGCTGAGAGTATTTTTTGTTTGTTTGTGGAATAGTGTAATAATGGGCTGATATTCAATGTGCACTAGATCAGTCAGGAATAAGGACAATTTCCCTTTTCCAAACAAAACAAAAACCAAAAGTTACAAAAAAAATTCTTGACGTAGCACTTTGAAATTACTCCTTTGAACTTAAGGAAACTAATTTCATCATATTTATTAACAGTATTAGAAACATCTGAATTGTAGAGTAAGAAGTTATTCTCTTAGGACTTAACTTACAATTTCATGGATTCCCTGGTTGTAATGGAAGAATCTTGTACGAATTAGAAGTCGCAAAGATGGAGATCTTCACTACAAAATAATTCAACCAAGGAAGAGTAAACTACTCTGCAATGTCATAAGTGTTTCGAGGAATATCAGCAGACAATTATTTATATTTTTGCGATGCTCAATGTGGAAAAGAAACCTCATTTCCAACCGCGGAGAAAAGTCTCAAATGTCTTTGTAAATCATCTTAAAAGCTCCCGGCGTCACGGTGATTAACCAAGCTCAGATAGAACTGGTACGAGGGCTTAAGTCCTTCGTTTGGCTGGCATTAAGGAATTCGCGCTCAAATGCTACAGATTCTTCCAGTGAAAATGCAAGAGGTCACTTCCCGACTCGCAAGGCTACGTTCACGAGTGTTCTACAAAATAGTCATCAGAAAGTTGCAACTCGAAATAGAAATACTTGATACCAGATTTCAAAGTCCAGTAAATGCACTGTAAAGGATGCAGCCTTTACAAAGCTGAGAGGTCCAAAATTTGTAAGGTTTTTAATATTCTAATATCTTAAGAAATAGTCATAAAGAACGCCTAATATACTACCTATTTAAAATCGTTTATGTACAATTTGCTTGGGACACCAAGAGTACATTAACCGCGAACATTGGGTTGCACAACAGAAATAATGTATTTAAGAGGTATAAATTGTGATTTGTCCAACCAACAAACCTAGACTGTCGTCGTAGAAAGAGTTTAAAGAGATGTTGGTGCTAGTTTCACGATGGATAGAGATGCATATCCTCACATTCAAAAACCTCGCACCACATCATACTGTGTTCAATTTACAATAGTAAATTTTATCAGTTTACATAGGTAAACATGTAGAGATCTCTAGAAACCGGTCATATTTTTCGTGCATTTGGAGAAGTCTTTATGTTTGTGTGGAAATATGACTGAATCTCAGTTCCATCTCGTGGGTTGTCCAATGTTAGTTCAAATTGAAAAAAATAATGTTATCTGTGTAGAATAGGTAAGCGATAGAATATGCAACAAGGATATATTCACTCATGTAGAATAAAATAAAAATTAAAAAGAAAAAATATTAAAATGAAGGTTCAAACGAAATAAGTTTAAAAAAGAACAAAAAAGAAAATGTAAGCACCCGTCAGGAATTGTCACAGTTGTTCCAACGGTCGTGTTGCCATGTACAGTTCATTTGTGTATTATTCTAAAGAAAAACTGTATATTAATCACAAACGGCTTGCGTATAGTTACTCAATGAAAAGAATCTAAAGAAGAGATAGGTATGAACGAACACATTCAGAAGCAGTGACAGAGAAGAAGTGACAGCATCGTATTCATTCTTTCAAATTCTTTCTTATTCTATTTCCCTTCGCTCCTGTTTCGTGTTTTCTTTCTACATTCTCTTTTCTTTTTCTATCTATTCATTTGTGTTATGTAGCAAAGCCTCGTCATCTTTTCATTGGCCTCTCTAGGCGCCCATCCCTCTTCTTTTGTGTTTTTGGACTTCATCTAGCACATTTTTCAGCAGTTGCTTCACCAACACGAGTTGTTTGCTGATGACTTCATTGATTCAGCGATATTTCCTTAATACTTACAGAGCAATAATACCGTATAGAGCAATAATCTCAGAAATCATATCTTTTATTCCTTATTATATGGCTTCTTTTTAGAGCAAATCAAGAAAGTATTATCAATGTAGATTAAATTATTTTTAAAAAAATCTACGTGCAACTGTAGTTATACGTAGAATATGTTATGGATCTTGAGGGTATATGACGTTTTTCCAGCAATCATTGTCTCTTATCCATTGTTTAAATTATTTCTCCATGCCACACCAAGTTCTTCTGCTATTATAAGAAAGAATTCTCTAATTCAGTAGAAAATTACAGGTCATATGTTGTTCACTGAGTGTTCTGGAAATTTTCAATAATGCGATCGGTAGGAAACTCTGCGACCTGAGCAAAATGTTCGGACAGAGGCCTCAACCCAACTCAGAAAATCAGTTATTAGTGCATCTTTATTACGATTCCAGGGGTAACCTGCAGGTCATACTTAGAATTCATGAACAATTTGATGAATTATGATATGATGACATTTTAGAAACATATGGAAAAAATAAATTCTTGGCTATACGGGAGACGCCGCGTCGTTGACTGAAAGGCCAACGGCGCGGAGTCTCCCGGATAGCCAAGAATTTATGGAATCAAGCCGCGGAAACTTACGTGTGCACTTATGAAAATGAGAATTAAGGGAAACTGGATTAACTCGAGAAAATATGCTGCATATATTCTTTGCCCATCACGTATTCGAAATGGTTCCAGCAATCTCAAAGCTTGAAAACCTGCGCTCTGGACGTTATGGCACGGGCCACCCCCATTAAATCACACTAACCACGGAGCGTGTTTTTTTTTAAGTTGCACTTTTTCTCATGTCTGTATTTGCGGATACTTCGGAATCATGAAAATTATAACCCCTTCGCAAACATTATTTGAACTATTGTATTCTCATTTCTATAAATCAACTCCCTTCCATTTAACCCGAATTGGAAGAGATACATTATTATTCAGCGAGTACTTTTGATGAAATGATAAATGATGATAATAATATGGTGGAATGATGGGGGGGGGGAAAGAGACGTATTAAACGCGACCTTAAGCTACACTGAACTTACACTACACTGACTAATGTCCTTAGCACAGGACAGGACAATCACTACAGGACTAATGTCCTTAGCAGTTCACGCATCCGGAAGAATCACTAATCAATGAATCAATCAAGCAATCGAGCGAACTTAAGGGAGTAGTGGTCTTAGTAAACAAGACAATTAAATTAGTTGTGATTATTGTGATTCTAAGTTGAGGGTTGTTCTCACCATTTGGCGGGGAACGATCACTACCACCTCCCGATGGGATAATCACTACACTTACAGGACTAATGACCTTAGCAGTAGACGCATCCAGAAGAATTACTAATCAATCAATCAAGCGAACTCCAGAAAGCAGTGATACTAGTAAACAAGCAATTTAAATTAGTTGTGATTATTGCGATTCGACCGTTGTGGTGACCTGGGTGTCCTGGGTGTCCTGGGTGACCTGTGGCGACCTGGGTGTCCCCTGAACGGTCTCCCCCGCCGCTTCACCGTTCGTTCCTCCTCGTCTCCTTCCCGAGGGCGAGGGTGTTTACGGCGCCGCAGCGGGCGGGAAGGGAAGCGGTGGCGCGCGGCAGCTGCCGGGCGGCGGGGAGCGCGCGCGGTGGGTCCGCGTGGACCGGCGCGTGACTGCGCCGACGCTCGCCGCGTCTGGCGAGCCGACGCCGTAAATCTTTCGCCGCGCGTGCGTAACCGCGGGGGCCGCGTGGCCACGCATGCTAACGCGCACGCACCCCCGACCCCAGCCCGCCGACCGCGCCTCGCCGCACCGGAAGAACCGCCGAAGAAGCTTCCACGCCGGCGTCTCGTGGCGGAGACTTCAACACGCGGTTGAGAAGGCTTCCGCGGCCGGAGGTGGTATTGTCTAGGCTAGCCGGGACGAGCCGCGTGTCTGTCGAGGTGGCATTCCTCAGAGTGTACTACTCTGAGATGGTGCTGCAGTCGGCTCTGAGGAAGGCCGCAACATGGTGGCCGAAACGACATCCACCACGACTGAGACGCGGCTCGTTCCGAATGGCGTAGGCAATGGAGACTTCAACACGACGCTCAGAGTTCTTTTATCCGTAGCTCAATAATACGAAAAAAACGTCCGTTTGGGATATTATTAGTCTTAATTTTTCATTTCAGATTTTCTTTTCCGTTTCATTAATTTTTTCTCCTCTGCGTTTTATGTTCAGCTGCTCTCTTTTTTCTTTTCTTGCTGCCGTTACTTCTTCACCTTCCCGGTACGGCCCGACTTCCAACGTCGTGTGGGGGCTTGAGGACCTTGTGTTAAGCCGCAGCACTCCCCTACCTCTTATGACAGTCCTGTCTGGTTAGTACTAGGGTCGGGGATTAGGAAGAATATATAGTTCTTGAGAATTAGAAATCTGTGCGAGATCTTTAGCTGAAATCTCTTGATTCGCTGATGTTGAATGGTGATTTCATTTTACTTTTTTAGAAGCTGGTTATTCTTCGCTTTCGGCGAAGTCAGTTCAACATCACTGCTGTGGCAACAGCAACTTATAGCTTTATGGCTTTTGGTATAATTTACCAGTAATTACGTTGTATCACTTGTTTTGGTGACATGTGGTTCTAGAGAGCTTGCCAGAGGAAGAGGAAGTTTTGAGTGGAACTATCTATCTCATCAAACTGCGTGCACAAAACAAGAGGACCGTTAGAGAAAACTTTAACAAGACTCAGACTACTTTAACAAGATAAGTAGACGCCTCATCAAAATAGTTTGTGCATGAGCAGTATACTGTTACACAAAATTACATTCCGGTTAATTTTTGAGAAAAAGTTCAAATGCGACTGATTTTAATAAGTTGCACAGGTTCAGTGGCAGATTCAACTCTAATATTAATTTGTTGTATTTGACTCTATTACTACATTTCTAGTCAGCCTACTCCATTTGAAAACAAATTTAAGAAAAAAAACACGTGGCCATTCTTTTGGAATTATTCGTATATTATAAATATTATATAATGATATATATATTATATAATGATATAGACCCTATATATATATGTATTACACCGTAATCACTACCCTAATCAATAATTATGATTTAATCATATGTATATAATATATATAACGAATTAGTGTTCGCCCAGTTCTATATATTAAACAGCTGTCGCCGTTTCTCCTTCTCCATGCCCTCTCTATTTGCACCATAGAAGTTCATGGTAGCGGTCTTCCTACGCTTACTGTCTTTACTGCTCCCGGCACCCATGCCATGGAGTCTCCGTTTTGCCATCGTTGTTCGCCTGTCATTCATCGCCCACACTAAACTAACCGAACAACCACGATCTTGTTGTATTTTTTTTTTGTTTTTGTTTCGTCACAAGGGATGAGATTTCACATCCTCATCCCTTCTTGGATATAAAAAATAAAATACAAAAAAAAATTAGTTTCTAAAACAAAATTTGTTCGCCCCGCGGGCAGTCGAGTCCGCGCCGCGAGCATCGCCAGGGTTCCAATTCGCACCCGGCGCGGAGGGCCCCAAGGGCCCGCTTGGCGGGCGGTCTTTCCGTTTAGAGGGATTGCGCGGGGGCAGGCGCGGCGAGCGCTTCTTTGTTTCCGCGCGGCGCTTCAACGGAGACAAAGAAGAAGAAGAAAGAAGAGAAGAGAGAAAGAAAGAAGAAGCACGGAAGCCGCGCTCCGGTGGTGATGCGCGACCGCCGCACTCAGGCGACTCGACCTAGCCCGGGTGCAACGCGCGCCCGCATTCACCCAGGGCAAGCCCCTGCGAGACGCATGAGGCGCCTTAATCCCTGGCTGTCCGTGCTTGTCGGCCGAGATCTGCGGCCCGCGCCCGCGAACAACTCCGAGTGATGATTTAGTCGAAGGAAAATAAAACCCAGGAAACAAACAATGCGACTTTATGAATATTAATCGTCTAGCATTTGAGTTCCTATTTTCCCCGCGTTTAGGAATTAAGACAAGCATGTGTGTCTTGACAATTCTTTTGCAAACGTGTTTTCTTCCGTGTATCCTAAGGATATGGTTGTTTCTCAGAGAGACTTGCTATTTTGCAGCAAAGGAACTGTTCGCATAAAAAAAATAACTCGTTATCGTAGATAATTCGAGAATTCTAATTCGAGCATTGGAGTTGTATGTCGACATGCTATTCCCGCCCGCTCCCCTCAGGAACATGATAATTGTAAAGTGACAAAGTTATAAGAAACCATTCCTTGGAATTGAGTCCAAATTTTTAAAATGAACTGTTATTTGTTTGCCCAATTGCCGCAATACGTAACTT
Source organism: Gryllus bimaculatus (assembly GCA_017312745.1). Classification (NCBI taxonomy): domain Eukaryota; kingdom Metazoa; phylum Arthropoda; class Insecta; order Orthoptera; family Gryllidae; genus Gryllus; species Gryllus bimaculatus. The sequence continues at coordinate 12,121,673 of BOPP01000011.1, forward strand.
GCAACAAAGAAACTGCATTCAGCTATTGGTTGTATTTAAATTCAGTAAAAATTCATTGTTGTTTCAAATTAATTTTTGGCAAATTTGACTCGCTTAAGGAAATGCTTCCTCTTATACATTCGTACTTACTAAGTATCCATTTCCCTTCAGCAGGGGTACCGGGGACTAGTCGAATGCATTTATAAGTGTGCAAAAGGAGATTTCAAGTTAATACAGCAATGGAGTTTTTTTATACGAAAACAAGACAATCATTGGGGTAAACGGTAAAGTAAAGCCCGTTCAATGTGGTTTAGAGAACGGGTATTTAAGAGTTTGTGACGTTCCGATGTTTTTTTTGTGCTGTTTCTGTTGTGGACAATATAATAACAAACAATTAAAATATGGAAAAAGCATAATTCCATGAATTACAGTATACAGTCTTCCCCAACAAATTATCTAATTTCGCGTCTCACAAATCAACCAAGAATTTCATCGTACTATACACAGATTTACAAGCATACTCCTGTTGCGGATTGCCGAAATACTCGTACATTCGCAAGACCTTGTGAAACTCCACACACGGAAATAAATTATACTAATCGAGAAATGTGAGTCGCATACCATCCTCCCGTCACCGGCTTAATCCAATCCCTCGCACGTCACGCGCACGTCAGTCGGCGCCGTCGGCAGACGCTAACGCGTACACTCCCGCCGCCCTTCGACACGAGCAGCGACATGCGCGTGCGCGTCCGTGCCGTGATATTACTATAACTCTCTACGAGGGCCGCGCCCCGAAGGGCGGATCCTAGGGGTGCGCCCATTCGTCGCCTATTCCTTCTCACGTCGAAAGACATCCAGGCCCTTTGCGAGGACGGAACGCCACAAAAAAGCCGACTTTTACAATCGCTGCGTTCCTTCCAACCCACAATAGCACCGCCTGCCTCGCGCGCCCCGCCTGCCCCGCGCTGCGAGCGCGGCGGGATCGGCGTGCGCGGAAGCGGGAACGCGGAGGGAAGGCGCGAGTGGCCGCGGCGGTGGTAGAGCTGTAGAGGGCGGGGCTTAGCGGCGGGGCGTCGGTTTTGGAGTTCCGGAACGCGAGGCGTGAGCGGAGTTGGGGGTGAGCTCAGACACGTGGGGGGGCGGGCGCGACCGGGCTGGTTCACAGACGGCTAGGTGTTTTAGTGGCTGTGTTGGGTTCAGGCTCGGACTGTTGCGAGCGCGGGACCGCGCGAACTATGGGCGACGGGCGGGGACGCGAGTGGGGTGCGGGCTGGAGCGAAATCGCGTGTTTGTGAGAGGTGGGACACGGGTGCGGGCGAGAACGCGGGCGGGAGCGCGGACAGGGAAGTGAGGGGGGGTGAGTTGGGGCGAGCCCCTCGCGCCGTGAATGCTCCTGGGTGGAATGCACATGGTTTTGTGTGCCCCAAAAGAGCTGCGGGGTGATGCGCGTCCGTTTGATTGATTTCATTGCGAGCGCGGAGGGTTCATTGCAATCGTGGAAAGAATGCTCCAATATTGTGTCAGCTCTTTGGTACACATAGTTGATAATAATGGTAACTTAATGAAGAATAACTCAGTGTTTCATATTGTACTAGGTTCACCTCGAATCTTTCCGTACGCTTCTCAAAGATATAACCGTAACTTGTCTTTTCGTGTTCGACAATAATCCTATGTATCGTATCATTAAACATTAATGTTTTGTTTTCGTTCCATTCCAAAAGATTCCAACATCTCGTGTCACATAAAAAAGAGAGTTTTGCCTAATGTGTATCAAAACGTCCAATGGTGCAAATACTCTAATTTAATAAGGCAACATTTAGCATTGAAAATAATTAAACTACATCTTCAGGTCCGTAATGATCTGTATCTGTTTCGAGACAGCTGTTTACTTTCTTTGATATGTTAGTTATTCAGCGAGACCGCGAGTCCCGAAAATAAAAATAAAAAAAGGAAATCTAATCGCGCGAATGAACATCAACATTGCCTTAACTTCCTAGCTCATCACGACAGTATTATACATCACTCTGACGTGTCCATTCTGCGCCTCGAACAAGGCCGCGTGCGCTACGCGAGCGCCCGGGCGCCTGCGCAGACGAGCGTTTGATTGCGCGGGTCGCCGCGGGGAGCGCCACGGCCGCGCCAAGCGAATTATCCAATCAAAATGTTTGAGATTTGTTTTGAAAGCTGACAGCGGCCTTTGTGGGCGGTGGAGAATTAATGTTGCCCCCGCCGCCGTCGGCCGTCATGCTGGCGGCTGCTGTTGCTGCTGCCTGCGCCGCAGGCCACAGCATCTCGCCGCGCTCCAGCCGCGATCTCCGGGGGCGCCATTTCGTTTTCACGACTGTGTCGGGTTAGCTGACCACCTCCGAAAAGGTCTTGGGTCGGTGTTGTGTCTGTCTTATCTTCTATCTCAGACTCTCTCTCCCTCCGCTTTCATCTGGTGCGAATAGACTATCATATTCACATCTATTTCCATTCTTTTATGTATTACTAATATTGCCATTCCAGATTTTTAGAGACAATTCTTCGACCATTGGCCATGAAACGTGTGTTACAATTAGCATAGTTTCTTTTCGCATTTATCGCAGTTTCATTTCCCACGTTTCTTGTACATCAATAATCAAATAGCCCTACCTCTCACATATCATTTCTTGCCCCTTGGAGATGCACCACCATAATTTATGTTCCATCGTCACAGGGGAAATCACAGCACCAATATCATCGGGCGTATTTTCTCAGCAAAAAGTTCACCCTCTGTCACCTACTGCATCCTCTCCACCTTTCTCCTTTCATTCATCTTTGCTCGGAATTTCCATCTCCTTGTTTGAACGTCTATCCGTCTATCCAACCGTGTTCATCCACTCCACCTAATTCCATCCCTTATAAATCATTTCTTATGCTTGCCTACGCTCGTTCCTTCTTAAATCACGCTATTACCATTGCCCATATTATCAATGAGAGGATCTCTCTCTCTCTCTCATCCTCTACCTCGTGCCTTATTTCTCTCTACCTGTCCACCTTCATTGGCCATCACCCGACACCAACAGCTCACGTAGCCTCCACCCGACTGTCCGTCGCTCTCCATCCCTTACGAATCCTTTTCTTTCTCTCCTTGGCTTGCCTACGTACCTTCACTGCATCATCCCTTTGGAATCGCATTCCCACCAACGTAAGCGACTGTATTACCACTCCGAGCTGTCCGATCCATTACCATCTGCAGCGTCATCTCCACC
>BOPP01000011.1:12138152-12153683 GCA_017312745.1 Gryllus bimaculatus
TCACATTCTCAAACACGCAATAGTTCTCGGGGCGCGTTTTCATTCAACAATTTTAAAATATTAAGTACAATTCAATAATTGTATTAGTAATAACTCAAGACGAGCTTGGGATGCATGTGCAATAATACAGCTGAGAAAAACCTTAAGGGTTCTATAACACAACATTATGTACGGAGACAGTAAATATGAATACAACAGTCAGAGAATAAATACGATTCGTTCGTGTATTCAAATGTTTTTTTTATTAACCAGTTTTTAATAATGTTGTAAACAACGTAAAATGTCACAAACTCCGTTGTTGTTTATTTTTTAGTATACCAATACAGTAGAACCGACCTCAGCGATATTGGGAAACTGAATATTACAAAAAACAAACTACATAAACAATCATAATAGGCAAGTTCGCTTATTCTATCATTGAATATGTATTCCAAGCAAAAAGTGAATAATGGACAGTGTTTGTTTAAGGAGTCGATGTTAGTCGCTTCAAGGATATTCAGGGAGATATTCATGCGTTCCTGAAGAGTATTTATTCAAAAAAATAAGAATCTACACAACTTAGCTCTCGTTAATTCTAAGAAGCTTACATAGCCAATGTTGAATGTTCTTCAATTTTATTAACTGTCATATATCAACTTTGTGATGTGAGGGTGGCATTAACAAATAGTTATTTGATCATAACCAGTAATTCTACATTAAAAACATGATGTAAAATGGAAAATTAATTATATTCGGAAAGAGTTTGCTTTCTGGCCTCTTTAAACTTATGCTCTATATGGTTCTGGTCTTTGAGAGAGATACGCATTTCAAGCGATAATTAATATATTTGGCAGCGGTTCATCTCGCAGAATAGCAGTAAGTATTTTGGTTTTCCTATTAGCAATTATTTGTTATTAAAATTAGTGAAATACTAACTTGAGATTTATCAAAAGGATCAATATTTTCCAGACAATTTTTTGATAACGGAAATACATGAACTATAAAAGTACAATTTTTCAAAAGATTTTTTTAAAATATTGATACAACCCTAATACCTTTCTGAATACATAAATAAAATTCACAGATAATGTGTACATTTCCTCCCCTCCATGACTTGAATGGTCCCCACAATCGTTCACACATCACTAACTCATGGGAAACATTTTATCCTTCTGTCAAGGTGATTTCTTAGGGTATAAAACTTAATTCCGAATAATGATTCGTTGTTGTTTTTTTGGCAAATATTGAAACTGACATTCTAAACGCTTTCAGATTAAACGGAGAATAAGGTCATAAGCGTGCGATCAGGGACGGCCATGCCAACTTTTGAAAGAGGCCCTGTAGCCTTACGAAATGAGATATTTCATTTCTGTAAATATATTCAATATTTGATTTTCCACTTTTGTAACTCGACAATTTAGGAAACTGTTGTACGATATTCGGGGAAGAGGCTCCCGAAGTAATTTGTCAACCATGAAAATGGTTTTACCTGATATCAGTTGTATTGTGCTTACTCAACATTGTGTCGTTGAGGTTATAATTCCATACCCCTAGCAGTTTTATTGATTTATTAGAAAAATAAAAAAAATAGTTCAAAGGGAAAGGGGGTCCAGAAATGTAGCTGGACCCCCCTCTTGTTTTAAGCAGCGCACGACTATTAATAAGGCTGTTACTAGACAGAGAGATAATTCCATAAAGAGAACTAAACGTTCGGACAAACCATCCGCGTAGACACAAAAGCAACTTTTTCTAAAACATTTGCGCAGGCAGCGAGCGCATCTCTCGAGCCCCTTCGGCCTCCCCGCTCCCAAACAATACGTCCCTCCCCTGCTGCGTTCGGAGGTTCCAATTTGTCTCTCGTGTCGCGGCTGGCGAACAGCGGCGCGGCGAGCGCTGGCGAGCTACCCGCGGCGTCGCGGCGCGCCCTAGCGTCGCCAGCGGGGCGCGTCGCGACGTCGCCGGCGCCGCCCACAACGCCCGCGTCGCCCCCAGCGTCGCCCGCAAACGCCGACCGTCGCGCGCAGCTTTCGCTTTGATTGAGTTCGTAATTTGTTTATGGAGCGGTGCGGGCGGCGCCGCCGGCGGCGGCGGCGGCGGCGGTGGCAGCGCGGCGTTGTCGCCGGTCTTCGGCAGCGCGCAAAAATAAAAGCGCTTGTCCCCCGCCGGCTAAGCTGTAGTAGGTTGAAATAATAGCGGAAACATTACGGGACAATACCGGGGCATAAAAAAAGTGGCGAACTCTGGTTATGTCAAATAAACATAATGCCTGAATATATACGAGAATGGCGTGGCGCTTTTTTTTTTTTTTTGTGCTCCCCCTCTTAGAAAAAAAATGATTTATACCGGACATTCTGGTCCAAGTATTTTAAAAATTTCAATGTTTGTTTCAAAAGCGTTGTTTTTATTGAACCATAAAAGCGCGCGCGTGTACCTACACGCGCTGTGCTCCGGATCGCTGCGGTGATGTACGCGCTCCAGCAGCGACAACCGCCCCTAAATGCCCCCGCTTCGGCGTTCCGCCCCGCTTCCCCGCCCCCTGCGCCGCCCCGCCCCCGCCCCGCCGCCGCCCCGCCCGCCCCGCCCGCCCCGCGCCGCCCCGCCCCCGCCGCCCCGCCCGCGCTCCGCCCCGCCGCGCCGCGCGCCCCCGCCCCGCCCCGCCCCCCGCCCTCGCCGCCCCCCGCCGCCGCCCACCGCCCCGCGCCGCCCCGCCCCGCCCTTCCCGCCCCCGCCGCCCCGCCCCGCCCTCGCCGCCCCGCGCCGCCCCGCCCCGCCCCGCCCCGCGCCGCCCCGCCCCGCGCCGCCCCCGCCCCCGCCCCCCCCCGCCGCCCCCGCCCCCCCCCGCGCCGCCCCGCCCCGTCGACGTCACCGCCCTCCGACCCCTCCACCGCCGCCACCGCCGTCGCCACGTTGCTGCGCCGCTCCTCCCACCGGGAGGTCCTAAGGTTCGAGGTGGTGGATTTTCGATTCTAGCTAGAAAGTTAGGTCAAATTCGGCCTCTGTCTAGAAGGGAATTGTAGCGGACGGGGGCCCAGATCGGTAGTTTTCTGTGGTTTCTCTGATCAACGAATGCCGGAGCAGTACCCTTACAAAAGGGTCTCGACCCGCGCGCGATCTTTCTTTCTGTATTCTTGACCCCTTCTCTCCCCTTTCGCGCACGCACACATACACACACATACCAACGAATCTTACATACATTGCACTAACTCACATGTTGAACACTAGTCAGGAGCTAAAGGCATGACCCGGCTGAAGCGGTACCGCACAGGATGAAACCAGACGGAAACTTCGGACGCCGAAATATATTCCCATCTCGATCAGGTTTGGTTCAGTTTCCCTGGTCCTTTGAGCAAATGCTGAGATGGCCCCTTGTTTGCTCCTGAACAGTAATATAACTTCGCGCTCTCCACCCAAGGCATCATATTGATTCGTCACACACGATTGTAATTGTATATGTGACTCAATAATAATAATAATAATAATTATTATTATTATTATTATTATTATTATTATTATTATTATTGGTCGACGCCTGATCTCACGTTCAAGGCGGGAACGGAACACCGCCACATCACGAAACGTAATACTCACTACACTCACTAGTCTAATGACCAAAGATGTTAACGCACAAAATAATCAATGAATATGCTGTTCTCCTCCCGCACCCCTCGTGGTGCAAAACCGTCCTCGCCCCCCCCCATCGCCCCATTGCCACAACAGGGCGAGTGAGGGGAACGGGCGAACTCACGATAACTGCTTCACGCCTCTCAGCCGATTCGCCTTTCCGTCATCCGCTCCAGTCCCGCAATTGCTCGTCACCGCCCATCTCCCGGAGTGCCCCTGCGGCCATTCCCACGAAATTGCGACGCTCTGCTTAACAACTCCGCTACTCGCGATTGACGACTCGAAATTGGGGAAGGCATAAGCAGGAAATGAAACAGAAGCAGTGTTACGTACACACAGCAATATGATGTGATGAAATGGGAAGGAAATCAAATTGTTCCCTCGAACGATTAAATAAAATGTCAAAGAAAGCTTACAAAACCTACGTTAATTGCGAGGTAAAGTTTCTGTACTGATGTAATAGTGCACGTTTCGTCTGCTTCATGTACTTCTATTTTATACCAACTGAACAAGTACGTTCTTAATTTAATTACTATTTAATTACTTTACTTATTTTAATTACTTCATAACTGTATGTTATACTCATATTTCAAGTGCATTATTCTTTTTCTAAATTGTGAACTTTAAAAAAATATACCTTGTGGTAATCTTGTGATTATCTGTCGACCATGAAGTGGTTCGCTAGTTGGAATCCGCTTAGGACATTTCACGCCTAACACAGAATTTTTCGTCTTATATTCTGAAATAAACACTTCTCGGTCTGTTGACTTCCTTCCAAGAGTACTCAATTAATTCCAGAAATGATCCGGTCCTCTTAATGCACTCAATTTTTTAGTGTCTGCTGCAGCCTACCGTTGCGCGTTCAAATTTCCTCGCTGTTACACTCCCCACCTGAACTTCAAATAACGGGAACCTCTCTCACGTGATCATCCTCACGTCTCTTACTATTTCAATTTGCCTCCTTCTTCATATGTTGCTCTTTTCGCAAAAGGTTCACTCTTAGAAACTGTTTCAATCTCAAAGAAGCACATTCCGAAACCCCACTTCGTCCCCTAATCAGGAATGATTGGCATTGACAGTATTCCGGAGACATTCTCTCTGTTCACTGTCGTTAAATCATTGTACCAGAACAAACCAGTGGCGATATATTACAACAAATTTTACCCTGTCATAAAATTAACCATCTTAACGCCGAGTAAAATTGCCTAATCTAAAGGACATAAGTATTTTAGCCGCCTCCCGCAATCTCTTTTCAGCACAGAACATGAAATTGCTTTAAGCTAAGAATACGATATTCAATTCGTAGAAGGGTATTTTTATTCAAGAAAAAAATAAACAATGACAAAACCATTAATAAAATATAAATATAACTCTGTATTTATTATTTATTTTCTTTAATATTGATTTCTTTCTTTAAATAATTATTTATTTTCTTAAATAACGATTTTTTAATTTTCTTCATTATTTATTTTTAAGTTTTTTTCTTAATTAAATATTATTTGACTTAATTATTTTCTTTTTATTCATTTATTTTCTTATTTGTGTTATTTAATTTTTTGTTTTTTTGTTTAATTGTTTATTTCACTATTCATTTATTATCTTCGTTGCATGGCGGTCCATCTTCACCCCGCGCGGCCGCTGGGGTTGTCGAGGGTGGGGGGAGGGGCCGGCCTCTAATCCGAGCACCCGCAGCCCGGCTCCGCCGCGTCGGCGCGCGCTCGCTTGTTTATGAGCTGCGGACCGCCGCCCGCCCCTCCATTGCCCGTTTCCGGAGGACTCGTATTTCCAACTGGCGGTTTTGGTACTGTCTCCTGCTTCGTTCACGGCAATGCTTTCGCTTAATCGGAAAAACAAAACAAAAATGGAACGTGAATGTGTCATATCCTGGAGCTCAAAGCCTTACTGTTTAGAGTGAATAATAATTCACAAACACTCTCAACAACGAGATCGCTATGAATAAAAAGCGTTGCATTCATTTCATTTTTCTCTGTGCAGTGTGTTTTATTTCAGAAGTGTAAGTTTTTGATTTCGGCAAGTCATTTCATTATTTTATACGATGATATTTGTATTACTAACAGTTTTATATTCATCCGATTTCCTTTACGACTCACAATTTATTATCAGTTAGTTATTTCGAAAATGTTATACCATTCTGTTTCATTTGGGAGCTTAGACAAACTGTCCATCAAAATCCGGCAGCAGTGTCATTCTAGGCACCCAAGACCAATTTTTGCCGCGTCATACTAGGAGGCATGAAGTCAGAAAATCTTAAATTGATAGTCATTTATTTTGATTAGAAATAATGCACCAAATACTTCCAAATAATGAAATAATGATCATTTATGAAGTTGTTGACTCAGCGATTGCAATCCAGTGAGCAAAATTCTCTTTTCAAACTTGAAAAAAACAACAACAAAAAACAATAACGACATCAGATTAATATTTGAAGAATAAAAAGAACTTGGTATAAGCACAATATGCACATACTAGAACATTAGCTAATATTTTTTCTCACTTCGACAAGTGAGAGTTTGACCCAAGAATATTCAAAACCAAACTCATTGACATCGATTTACGTAACATTCTGTGAAATCCCGTTACAAAATGTTGACAAATTTCATCTCAAAGAAAGAAGAAAATTTTCCATAATTATTTTTGTAAGTTTTGTACTTGTTAAAGTAAAATAGCTTCATTTAAATTTAGGAACTTGCAAAAGACGTAAATATGTCATAAATGCAATAAGAAAATTGCATGAATGTTTACAAATTTTGGGACAGTAGAATCATTATTCACTATGAAAAAATAATTAAATACGTTTCTGAAAATGTAATCGAATTGTTTTATATTTACTAAGACCTGTACATTAGCCGCGTGGACAATAACAACAAATCCTCCGATCCACATTAACTCAAAAACGTAACAGTTAATTATAATCACTGGCCATTTTTGGCAAGACGACATATGTTTTCATACGATTGCTGGGTACGGGTTTATATATATTCAGTAATCTTTTCATTTAAAATCACTCAATATTTTAACTTAAAAAGAATCGCTACGTTGGTTTTGCTAACTATAGCACACGCTTGCTGCGCAAGAAATCGTCAACAATGTTTGGTAGATTAATTGGAACTCCCATAAAGCAACATCCAAGGCCGACTACATTTATTTCGTCTTGGAAACGTGATTAAAAAAAGTGTAGGCAGATGATCGTTCTTTCAATTAATTTCCAAATATAATTAAAATTTAGTGCTTATAGTATGAAACTGGTTAATAATAGCAGTAACAACAGCACTGGGATACAGTATCATTAATTGAAAGCATTGAATGTTAAAACTCACAAAATTTAGTTTCGTAGAAAGCTCAAATTTATTTCTAAACGAAAACCATTGAGCGTTGTAAATATAGCTAGATTATAATAGTAGTAGTACTGATAACAATAATAATAATAATAATAATAATAATAATAATAATAATAATAATAATAATAATGTGTGTAGTAATTATGAAGTAATAAAATTGTATTGAGGTAGTACAAATATTCTCTAAAATAATCTGAATCCGAGCGGACATTTCGCACAGCTCCGCCCCCCTACGTGCACAGCATTGAATCCACCACCACGTCACGGCACGCCCCTAGCCATGTCACTTCGGGACTAAACCCGTCAATCGCCCAAAAGACATGCGCATAGCGGCTCAATTCAGTAGCGCACCGCCGACGCACGCGCCGACTTTTCCTCGGCTGCCGAGAGCAGCGGCGTGGCGTGGCGTGGCGGGGCGACAGGCGCGCGGGCGTGACGTACGGGAGGTGTTTGACACGGAGATGGCCCGCGAGGAGAGCGGACGCACCTACCTGCGCTTCACCGCACGACGCGTCCGCTCGCTCGCTCGTCCACTGCTCGCGCGGCGCGGCGCTGTTTGCCGTGTTTGCGCTCACGTCTCCGGATGTGTTACGCGGTTATGTGCGTGAGGGCGACGGAGTTGAAATTAATTTACTATTTGAGAGACAGAGCTAAAAGATTGCAGTATGAAGTGAACAATATATTTTTTTTTTTAAATACCGCATATGTTTATATGTCGGAAAAATAAAAGTGTTAACATTCGAAATTAGGACTTACATCTCCAAAAATTGCGAACCACTTTGTGAATTAAAAATACCGTTACGGATTATTTGGGCACGTAATGTTTAACAAGTTAGTTGAATATGAGCTGAAGGAAATATTTTTGTATTAGTGGCCTGCAGCCGCAAACATGGTGCTGAACAAAACCACACAAAATGGATTTCCAAAAAGCAGAACTCGCACTGCTCAAGAACAACAAATTAAATGATATATTATAATACGGCTAAAAATTAATTATTTAAAAAAATAGCTTCACGAATGATCAAATAACACACTCACACACAAAGTTCTTTACATACCAAGAATATCAAAAAAGTTTCTCTTTCGTAAAGCAACTCGCAAGTAGCAAATATCGAGGGGCGCCCTTTTTCTTTAGAGCCTTGCTGTCGAATATTTTTCTTTCGATTTCTGCGTGTATTTAAAATTAGTAATAAAGATGTTCTCTGTGACTCCGATCTTACATTTAGTTACGGTATCCTTTAAAATTTCAAATTATCAGTGCTTTTATTCAAGCCCAATTCAACCAGTAAATTATAAATTTTACAACTGGATTAAACTTCACATGAAGAAAATTAAAGAAAGAAAAAGAAAAGAGCCACATCACGAGAAATAACACAAGTCAAGCAACGCAACGAACATAACCCATTTTAGCTCATTGCCGCTCATGGAGCACTTTTTGATCTCGTATCTGCGCTTCACAGAAGCCCGCTTTGATCGGCGAAGGACAGAAAGAGCAAAAAGCCGAGAGGCCGTGCAGGGGCTGGCGGCGGCGTGCAGGAAGCGCTCGGTTCGGCGGTCGCGACGTCCGGGCGGCTCCTCTGGGGCGCGGTAACGCGGCCCGTGGGAATCGCGGGCGTCCTCCACGTGCAGTGACGATGGTGTGGCGATGGTGTAACGGTTAGCGTATTGGATTGGTATACCCATGTTGGCGGGCTCAAACCCGATCGAAGCCGTGGATTTTTAAGGGCGAAACAATCCTTCGCAACATTCCTTCGTACGCCTGCCTTCGGAGGGGAAGTAAAGCCGGCTGGGCGGTAAAGATCCTCAAGCCTAAATGACGCCTATGAGCTAAATTCAAAATCGCATGTTTCGTCACCCAATAAATACCTCCTTCCTCTGCTAATTGGTGAAAGGAGCGTAGCGAAATTTGCGTGGTCAGACGGAAGAGAGGGCCTCATGGCCCGAGTCTCGCCATGTGAAATAAGGCATTACTTCAATTCAATTTCTCCACAGCCACTCGCGCGCAGCGGCGGCCGCGCGACGCAGGACGGGGACGACGATGGAGCGCATGCCCCGGACTGTCCAAGCCCATAGCGGCGCAGCCGCCGGCTCGCTGTAAACATTCCCGGGAAACATAGCGCTTACGTATTAAAGATACGAGTGCTCGTCGCGTGGAACCAAGATATTCTCCCGCGCTCGGACACGTTTTACGGTTTTTTACGGCGTCTTAGCGAGTTATTGCGTTTAATTACCGCGGGTACGTCCCGCAGGAACGAGGCCACCTCTGGGGACGGAGGAAGGCGCGCGGGACCGGGGAGGCGGGACCGGGGACGCGGAGGACGGCCGGGAAGACGGCAGTGTGAGTGGACAGAGGTGGTGGGGCAGGTTTGGAGTGCGGGGCGCAGCGGGTGTGGGATGGCACCGAGTGGAGCGAGGCGAGGTGAGGGGCGGGGCAGGGAAAGAGGCGGGAGGGTGGAGCGAACGTGGGCTGTTTGGAGACATGGGAGTGGCAGGGCCGGGGTAAGTGATGAGGCGGGCTTGGCAGGCGCGGACTAGGAGGCGCAGGAGACACTAACCGGGGAGTGGGGGGGGTGGCAGAAGCGGGGCTCGGGCGCGGTGGCTTCGGGGGCGGGGCTCGGGGGCGGGGCTCGGGGGCGAGGCTCGGAGGCGAGGCCTTCGGAAAGTAGATGGAGAGGCCGGTAGAGAGCGCGGGAGTGAGCCCATGAACGAGGCGGGTGGGGCGGTGAAGCGTAAGCGGGCAAGGTGGCAGCGGTAGACGGAGCTGAACAGCGGAGGCCGGCTGGCCGAGGCGGGGCGTGGGGGGCGGGGGCTGAGCGGGGGTGGAGGTGGGTGGCGCGGCGCCTGACGTAGGCAAGCGCGGGCCTTCCTTATCCCGCGCGTTCCGCCGCCTCAGTGCCGCCTCGGCCGCGAGTGGGAGGGTGCGAACGCTGCGCGCTGGGCCGCCGGGCGGAAATGGGTCGAAGCCCGCGCAGATTCCGCCGCCCATCATCCCTACCTGGCTCCTCCCAACAACCAACTCTCTACGAGAATCATTAAATTTAAATTTTGGTTTGTGTACACTTGTGTCACTTGGTGACCCTCGGGTGGCTAAGGGAAGGCGTGTTCGCTTTCTGTGGTGCGATCCCGTGTTCGATCCCCGCTAGGGGTAGAAATAGAGCTGTAGCCTATAATGTCTCATCCTCACCTATAGCTGTAGGACAGAAAGGAAAGGTTTAGGCGCACCAATTGTGCTAGATATGATGAAGGGAATACGTCATGAACACCAAATGTCTCACTTACCCCCAGGCGTGGATAACAAATAAAAACATAGCCCAGAGCTGATAGCTGGGTTAATTCGACTAAAAATACCAATTACAACCGTCCGTACATACAATTCTGATAATAGAGCAATGTTAGGTGTTTATGAGAGTTATTTTTATCATGAGACAATCTTTTAATGATGACGCGTCACTTTTTCTGCGTTGTCTGAATAACTTTATATAGCCTTACTTATTAGATGTTAATCTTCAACGCAATTAGTTTACTTCTCATTAAATAAATTATGCAATTACATGATTTTGAAACATGATGCATTAAGTGACTTTGGCTTGATCGCGTCTGCGTGTAAAAGAAGCGAATATCATTAAAATACTGTTGTTTAATTTATGCCCCGCCTGGATTCGAACTCCGGAACGTCTAGTGTGAGCGTTCATAGAATGCATTTTGTGATAGAAACCGAAGATTCATACACAACACGAAGAGTCATTTTTCAATATTCGGAGGTTGATTAGACTCGCAGTTCTTCACATTGGTTTTCAAAAACATTGAGATTATACATAATTTAATAAACTAATTTTAAAAGTGAAAGAATTCCTATGTATGAGGCTTCAGAGCTGAAATATACACTACTGAAAATCCGCAAATAAAAAGCATTGTCATCGTATGTTCTTCTCATCGCTGACCATTTTGAGAAGCTCGTTTTTAAAGTAGAGTTCGGCTGATCCAAAATATTCTTTGCTAATTTTGAGAGTAATTTATTTCTTTAAACTGCGACAAATATTTTGTGTCCGCTCTGTCTGTTAGTTGGGTTCTGATGGTGCGGCTGAACGGAGCGATGAACGAAGTCCACATCTGTGACGAGTCGAAAACGAATGCGTCGTTCCTCACAATTTTCGTTCGTCGACATTCTGCACGACCAATGGGAATGAACCACTCGTGACAAACGGCTGGCTTTCATTTTTTCCACGCCGTGAATTCAAGTTATAACGCAACGAAGCTGACCGCGAGCAGAACGAACGGCTGGGAGCCCCGCGACCACCAACCACCAGCCAACCACCAACCACCAGCCGCCAGCGACGCGCTGGCGAAGGCAATTTCGTTCAATTTCTCACGGGATAACGCTCCGCTCTCAAAACAATAATGCGCCTTTACGATGGCAAAACTGCACGGAATAATATGAATCACTGACTGCCCATTATTCGAAAACATTCAGCAACGTATTGGAAAAGTACGTTCATAAAGCTCACTGAATCAAATCTTGAAACAATGATTCGAACAAAAGAGAATTCATAGAGTTTGCAAAAACCGCTATAATTATATCAAGACTACGAAATTGATTTTTAAAAATTAATAAGAGTATATAATCAAGAATTTAAATACAATAAAAATACTTTGTGATGAAATTACGTTACAAATGTATACACTACATAATTTAAAGTGTTCTATTATTTATACCTAATGTTAAAGTATATGAACATAGCAGAAAGTTCGCCAACCCCAACTAAATATCGAGATAACTTAAAATTATTGTAGTGAAATAAAGGAAGTGATGGAAATTATATAAATGCAATCAAGAAGCGTAACATCTTTTAACGTATTATTATAAATGTTTGCAGCATTTTAAATTGTATCATGTCATCTGAATCGGAGTCATGTTGATGATTTCGCTATAAAGATTTTTACATTTGATAAAATTGTATTATTTGTTCATTTAGTGAATTCTAATCGTTCATTTCGCAACATAGTTTAGAAATAGTATATCTAATTACACCTTTAAGAGCAAACTGTACTCATTATTCTGCCTATACCACCCTTTAACTGGCGGAGGGAGGCATCTGTGCCGTGGCCCCCTCATAAGGCCTAATGTTTTCATTTGTTACCTTCCTTTATTTGGTAAAATTGATTTAAATATTTATTTATGTTAGAATTATATAATTATTTAAGTAATGTTGTACAGTACCATGTGTACAATATAAAAATAATATTACTACAGTAAACCCTTCGTTAACACGATTTACAAGGAACTAAAATAATCGGTGTTCTTGTTATAAAAATTCGTGTTATCCGATTTTTATATATATCCTCATTAATATGTTTCTCTGGCGGGAATAATGTCTTTTTCGTTTGACGACGAATTTCGTGTTACGCCAGTTCGTGCAAACGAAGGGTTACTGTAATAACAAATACATTAATTTTTTATCTATGACGGCTTCCTCCAAAATCATCCGCTGGATTTACCCCTGTCCTTTTATGAGTATAACTCGGAGTGGATTCAGTGGCAGCGCGCCCAGCCGCGATCGGGGCCCCTTGTCTTAGGCCTAAACGAGGGCGTTGGCGGCGGCGACGGCGGCGGTGGCGGCGGGCGGGAGCGCGGCCGGCAGGCAGCGCGACGGCCCGACCAACGACCTGATTCGCGGGACGGATGAATTTCACGTTTAAGTTCGAGCTTCATTGGAACTGGCATAAAGGAAATACAATAAAATGCCAAAGAGGCATATCGGCAGTAAAAATTAAAAATAGGTTATTAGCGACGTTAATTACTCAATCGACTTACTTTCCAATCTGGTCTTTCCAGCTTCGAGGGCTTATTTGGAAATTCCCACAAAATGTATCGAAAGATGAATGTGGATACCGGTTGTAATTAATTTTCACCAGAAAAGCTAGTGGATAAAGCCCAAATAGAATTGTATGAGATAAGCGAAACGCAGGTTTTGATGTGTTCCACTCATCATATTATTCGCAACGAAGACATTTTGCCATGTTGGGTTTAACGAATGCAAATCTCAATTATCAATATTAATTTATGAAATCAGATTTCAAAATACTGCGACGGCCCTCGTAGTATGCTACGACGATATGCTATCAACGAGGGCATAATTCTCTTGTATAATTTTCAAGTGAATGAACAAATATGACTAGATGTTACAATTCTTTTAAACACTTAAAAATTTATGAAATCTTTCTTTAATATTCATATTGCCTAATTAACTTGCTAGATATTCCAATTTCTTGCGATAAAACCGTCCTGGAGATCATTAATTACAAACAGCTTCTTTGAAAATAGAGATTTCATTATAAAATTGGAGTAATAATAAAAAACAACCAAGTTAGACTACTGTTAACTACTTATTAAGATTTCGCCAGTTAGCATACTAAATATTTTTGATGGTTTGTATTGTCGATTTCAGAAAAATAAATTTGTTTTATTATTTATTGAAAACATGAAAGAAATAATACATTTTACAATAATACTGAACAAAACTTCACTTTCCTTCCAAACGTACTGTATGTGAAATTGAAACCGTAAAAAATGTGAAAGAAATCATACAAAAATATTGAACAAAATATCTCAATCTCTAATTTTATACTAAAATATCTCAATACTCCACTTTCCAAAATATTTTTTGACACAAATTCCATTGTCAACTTTTAAGAAAACTTTTAAAAATTGAAACAATATTTCTTTAAAAAAATGATATAAATCAAAGAAAAAATCTACATAAAGATGAGAAATTCAAAACGTCTACAAATAATTTCGGTGTTAATTTTAAATGGAAAAAATCAGTTTAAAGGAAGTATAAAATTTCATAAAGTAAAATAATAAGGTCTCAAATTTTAAAAAAATGTATTTAATAATAATAAATACTGTATAAATAATAATAATAATAAAAATATTAATAATTACATGCAACTGTACGCTACCGTAATTAGTCATTTCCTGTATTAGCTCAAGAACAGGTATAGAAAATACAAAAGTCAATTTAATTTCAACGACTTCATTTCGTTGAAAACATTTGTTTAAAAATGGATGAAATTCAGAAAATAAAATACGGAAAATGTTGGAAAATTGCGCTTTTCGTATGAAAAACAATTTTAAAAAACGACTTCGCCCCGTCGATGACTGTTACTCACTGACAAGCGTCCCCGGCCGGGTCGTAGCGGAGCGGAGCACGACGCGCGCGGTGGAGAAACGAACTCTTGGCGCAGCGGCCACGCGCAGCGCTGCGCAGAGACTAACAAGCGCCGCCTCGCTGCGCACAAAGACACTTGCTGGCGGCGCGGCGCGACGCGGCGCGGAGCGGCGAGGCGGCGGTGGCGGCTGTCGCGCGTCGCTCCGACCGACGACGCCACCACCGCACGCTCATTACGAACGCGCTGTCATAAAGCACGGCGCACAGGAGGAGTGGAGCGAACAGCCAACATGGCCGCTGACGCTGTAGCGGGACTGACCCGGCGGTCCTGGGTGGCGGCTTCTTGACACTATTCGATATCACCTATTCAGTATAAGTCATCACCCCAGGCGTGATTGCAAAGAGGCTAGAGACTGGGAAGTTGTTCTAGTGCCATTTACAAACAGGGAGGCTGGTTAACAATTTCAGGGAATTGAAACTTGACACGGCTAGGCAACTACGAAACGAAGTAAAAATATTTTTATTATTTTAAATTCGGTTTCACTTTGCCCATCCTAGTTGTTCTTATCTATGCAGAAGAACGTATCGCCTCCGTCATGTTACTGACCCAGTATTATTAAAAAATGGGTTCTCCATAGTAATTATGAAATTAATTTTGATTTAACGGATCGCCAAAGGTGATTTAGGGCTTGAAATAATGTCACTGCAGTGCCTTTGACCGGGAGGCCGTAGGGTGCGAGTCCTGACGGTGGCAGATTTTCGACGTTAAGTAGATAACTGGGTCGAATTCAGCGGCTGTCAGGGGGAGATATCTAGCAACCGGCTGCTCTAATCGGTAGTTTTCCGTGTATTTTACCATTAATACAGGGCGAATGCCAAAGCAGTCAGTACCCTAACAAACCGGCCACGGACAGTATGCGATCTTTCCTTCTTCTTCCTTGTTCTATTCTCTTTTTTCAATGCACTACATCATCATACTTATCGGGAGTCCAGTCGGGAGCGAACAGCTTGTCCCGGTCGGGGCGGCGCATTTCTGGTGGGAGATATCTGGAGAGGAAAACCGACGTGTAAGTCGGCGCCTTAAGTCACCATCCAGCTGAGAAGAAATTATCCCCACCTTCCGGGATTCATTCACTTCACCAACGACCACAGCTCTGACCGTACTACTTGACGTGCCCGGAAACATCAATTAATCACTCAATCGGTAGTGCTGCTCGGCCTCGCCCGCCACGTCACTTTCTCTGACGCGCGAGCGAAGAAGGCAAATGAGAAAGTTCCGCTCGTTAGAAGGCATGCGCCGGAAGCAGCGGCGCGGTGTCGGGATCAAGTGACGGGGCGGAGGGGCTTGGCCACGCGTTCACTCTGGCTCGCCGAATCCGACGCTAGAGCGCGTCTTGCTCGAG
>BOPP01000011.1:12165838-12210705 GCA_017312745.1 Gryllus bimaculatus
GGCCCGTGCGGCGGCGCGTCGGGCCTCGCTTTTTGGGCGCCGCGGCCGTCGCGGCCGGGCGGCCGCATTCTCGCCGCTTTTTGCCCAAATTCGTCAAATGGGGCGGCGACGGCCGACTGATTTAGACGTGCGCTTATATTTCGACGCCGCCGCGCTTTTTGCGCCTACGCCTGCGGCGGCGGGGGCGGGGGAGGATTCAGCGCGGTGGCGGAGGCGGAGTCGGTGGCGGTGGAAGAGGCAGAGGCGGAGGGCGCTAGAGGTGGCTGTGGTGGAGGCGGAGGTGGAGGTGGAGGCGGTGGAGGAGGTGGAGGTAGAGGAGGTGGAAGAGGAGGCGGAGGCGGAGGCGGAGGCGTTCGCACCCCGTCGCGCTCAGAGACAAAGCCCAATTGTTGTTGGCGCTAAGTCGCTTACAATTAGGCACAGGGGCCGTGAAGGATAATCGTGGTCATGGATGAATGCGTAACTGATAGAATCGGCAGTCCTACTTGCTTTAATTAGCCTGTCGAACATATGGAGCATCCAGTTTCCAGTGAATTAAAAAAAAAATATATTCTAAATTTCTGATTTGTTTTTTATGATAATATTCTAAAAGTTTAAGGTTGTACGCCTTCTCAATTACGATAGTAAGTACAATATTCAAATAATTTTAGCAAATGCCCTTCAAAGTTTTATTGATTTTACTAATTATTTATGTTGTGTCTAGTGTAGACTAATGAAGGAAACCAATGATGTAATCTGCCGAAACGTTGCGAAATAAATACCGCAAGATCAGACAATGTTTCATTATTAAAACATCACTTCGACCTGAATGTTGATGTTTCTTTACATTCACGTCTGTCTGAAAACCTGATGGTAATGTGATTGTGATAAACTGGATTAATGCATAAACAGACTAAGCACTTGTCAAGTCGAATTGGCACTTTATCCGATGATAGAAGATGATCGATTCATCTGCATCACAGCCTTTAACGTGACGTCACCCGGAGAGCCAAGATCATTCGTATGAAGTTATAAGCTACAGGGTCATAGTGTTTGGAGATTTCTATTTCATGTTCCAATGTTCAGCTATTCTTTGTCTGCAAAAACTGCAGAACGCGTGGTTAGAAACGTGCAATATCATGAAATATATGTAATGTAGATGGACTATATTCTATGGACTACTGTGAGCTTTTATTGCCTGGACTTAGTTTTTTTGTTTGTTAGTTACGTGAGTGTATTTCAGTGCTCGCCAAACACAGGATCTTTAAGATGCAACTTCAGGACGTAGACGTTAGAAATTGGGTTCCATTGGAAAAACATTTTCACTTACTAACACGGTCTACAAAGTACGGAATGCTCGCACGAGTGTAGCTAGTTTTAGATTAGTTTACGAATATGTAAATATATTTTGTAATAAATTAACAAAGTAACAAATTAACAAATGTTTAGGATTTTAGTAATAATAATAAAATATTATTATTATTATTATTATTATTATTATTATTATTATTATTATTAGGAGTTCCTGTTAGCGTGATTAGGAGCTCTTAAAATATTAACCCGGCCCTGGATGACAGGTGCTATATCATATTGAAAGCTGTATCATATGTGGAATACGTATGAAAGGTGAAAGATTATCGTAAGCCACCTAGATTGAATTTTAAGATGATCATTTTATGCATGAAATAAGTCGTATATAAAAAAATCATTCAAGTTTTATTCTGTGATCAGTGAAGCCTAAAACCCAAAATTGTAGCTAACGTATATTTCCCATTCACTATTTCGAATGTTATGCCCTAATTTGAAATTAGAAAGCAAACTGTTCTACGTTAATTTGTAAAACTTCTTATTAAACTGAACTTTTACATTCATTTCTAGTTGATACGGAAATGTCAAAGAAAATATTTTTTGTGACGAACGTCTAGATAACTATTAGTCTGAAAATGCGATTTATAATTCCTCTTTGGGATACCCATAAAATTATTTAATTTATTTTTTAAATAAATTGAAAACAATGTATATTTAACATGTTTCATTATTCACTAGGGTTTCTATCATCGAAAATTTTCAAGTACGTATGAAAAGTATCTTATGAAAAATATGAATAATGAATTTTTAAAATTTTTCTCCTTGAATCGTCAAGAACACAAGAACTGAAAAATATAATTCGCTATGTTAGAAGACATTTCTTTTGATGGATTTTCCCATTTCGAAGACAAACTTTTTGCAGTTGCAACCTTCTAAGATATCTACATCTAACTCATATTATGCCGATTGACACTAGATTTCTCAGGGCGAATTTGCTATAAATGAAATATTATTTTGTCGGGTTACATTAGTAAATTAAGCAACTGGATGCTAATAAAATCGGAGGTCTCCAGTCACGGATATCTTAATTTCAATGCGATTATTATAAGAACCTAAAAGGCCAATAAAACAGGATAAACATTTTTTTATTTTTAAAAACACATTTAATGTATCGTACTATAATATAAAAAATGTGAACATTTTGAATATATTTTTAACGACAACTGATAAACTTGTACTTGAGTTTCTTACAAACTTCCACGACCCTTGTCACAAAATTCGTCTCTCCTTTCAAAAATAGTATGCTGAATACTTGTGCTGACGAAATGTTATGACGATTTAAAACGTTATATTCAAAATGATTTTTTAAAATAAAGTAAGTGTTTAATGTGTATTTTGTCTAAATAAGTAAATCCACTCGTGTGATATGTGTAATGTAAATACTGGTCAAACGGATAAAAGAAATTGCTGACAACGTAATCTAGTTGTACTAAATGTATGCTGCAAACGTGTTGAGTGCATTTGTGCATTATCAACTTAATTCCGTAATTACTTCCTCGTGTCTATCCACGCGATTTATATACGTAAATCCAAACTAGTTTGTTACGCATATACCATTTATCACGAGATAAATAACTACAAAATTTTCACATTAAACAAAATGTATACAACTCAAATGGGAGTAATGATAACATACACTAATAGTCTTAAAATTGAATGTGTACATAACATACCTGTTTTGAAGCGTGTGAACAAACGAATGCCAATTGCATAGAGGAAAAAACCGTAGGTATCACGTGAAAACTTCAGTACTCATTGTGCCAACCATAAATTCATTTTTCTGCTTTCCTTTTCTATCATGCTGGACAAATCTCAGTCCTTGGCAGCGGCGAGAAACACTGAGCTCTGGACAATTATCAGTTCGTATCAGCTCTCTTGTATCACACTATCACCGATGGCGCCGCGGTCATCGCTTTAAGTGAGCGGAGTATCGGCGACCTCTTGAAAGGTGATGATGAGGCGTTAGGATCGCAATGATCGGTCTTGGCAGATCTAATTTCCTGGTAGTGCTGCTCATTCAAATAGAGGAGTGTATGTTCAAATAGTTCCATGTAAATGATGGCATCCAGATTGTCTGTCGAGTCAAATATTTCGTTCTTCGAACAGTTACTTTTGAAGCGAGTGGTAATGGAAATCGAAATGAACCAGAAAAAACATGATTTATCAGTACCTCGCTCTATTTGTTTGCTAAGAGAACTAAAAATTTCTGCAACGAAACTATGAACCGTCAGGTTCTGAACTATGCTTTACCTTTTGTAGTGCAGGTATTTTTGCTAGATGTAGATTCTAATATTGCGACGAGTTTAATAACAAATAAAAATGGTAAGATTGAATTGCACAAATTATTTCATTATCAATTTAGTTTTACATTGATTTCGAGATTTTGCATGTTTCTATCCACTCCACTCCACTTCCACGACCCTTGTCACAAAATTCGTCCCTTCTTTCAAAAATAGTGAGAGGGGGTAAACTGAAGAGTTCAAAAGTGTAACAGAAGGCCTAAAAAAATTCGTTCTGTGGAGTACTTCCTGAGTAACATAAGTCGGAAACTGGGCATTAAGATGCCACAACGGCGCACGTTACCGAGTTAAATACTTAACAAATGGTTTACGCAACGCACAATAAGCTACAAACACTTCGCTGTCAAGACATCTTTGACCAATTTTCTGCAGTCAAGGGTAGAAGAAAATCTGGCGGAAGTGGTGAGAAACTAAACATGATTTTGTAGACATCAGATTAAAAATGATATTTTACAAAAAGTAATATGCTCAATTCTACGAGCAACTTGTTAATGTTCGTGTTCAGAAATATATTACATTATTATTCGTGTTACAATCTACTGAACTCAATGTTCCAGCTATAGCGTATGCACACGTGAATGCGGCGATCGTTTGATCGCTGAACAATAAATTCCGCTGCAGCTGTATTGCCACTAACCAAACGCTGCTGTCCGTTGGCCTCTCTCTCATGACATAATAAATTTAAAGTGTTCTTATTTAAATTATTTAAAAAATAACACTAATTTAAACATAAGTAAATGTTTTGTTCATGAAATTATAGATGGCATATGTTAACTTCCCCAAGTTTTCACCAAACTTCCAATATTCCAAAATGCTTTAAAATTACAGTGTATTACTATTCTTAGTTGTAATATGTAAAATTTAGTGTTCTGTCACCAGGTTGTATACCTACCAGCAGAAATAATAAATCTATCTATCTATTCTGAAGTCACTATTAGTTAGATTTTAAAATCAAAATTTAACATTAATATTTCTGGCACAAATATTTCTGTACGAAAACTGTTCCGCGTATCCCGGTCTTAAGACTTTTGACTTTTGTACTTCTAGCTTTGGATCTTGATGTTTCTGTACAGGAACTGTATGAGAATCTGCTCGAAAACTGTACCGTTTGAACCGGTCTTAAGACTTTTGACTTTTATACTTCTAGTTAGGGATCTTCAAGTTTCTGTACAGGAACTGTATGAGAATCTGTCCGAATACTGTACCGCGTATCCCGGTCTTAACAATTTTGGCTTTTATTCTTCTATTTTGGGATCGTGAAGTTTCTGTACAGGAGCTGTACGAGAATCTGTACGAAAACTGTACTGCGTGCATCGGTCTTAAGACTTTTGACTTTTCTACTTCTAGCTTGGGATCTAGCTCAGGAACTGTATGAGAATCTGTTCGAAAACTTTACCGCGTGTACCGGTTCACGTGTACCGATCTCAAGACGAGGCGCGGAGCGATCGTGGCGGGGCGCGGCGGAGCGCGGCGGAGCGCGTCTGTGGGGCGCGCACAGCTCGCGGGGATAAGAGGCGTCCGGGCGCGGGGCGTGAGGCCGCGCTGTCACCTGGCGATGACAAATGACGAGCGAGGCGCGAGGCGCGCCTCATTCCCCGGAGGAATCCTCAGGTTAAATACGCGGCTAATGTATGCGGACGGACAGACTGGAGGGCCGGGCGGGTCGCTCTGTGAACGCGGTGAGTTATATGCGAGCACCCGGACCGCATCGCCCCGCATCGCCCCGCATCGCCCAGCATCGCCCAGCATCGCCCAGCATCGCCCAGCATCGCGTAGGGCTTCTCCACTTCATTCAGTAGTGCGGCGTCGCCCGACATCGCACTGAATCACTTTGCATCGCCCAACTTCGTTCAGTGTCGTCCCGCTTTCCTCCGTTTTGACTTGCTTCGACTGTACTTCGACTGTACTCGCCCATGTTAGTCCCGCTTTCCTTCAAACAGAATCACCCAGCATCGGCTAGCTTCGCCCAACATTTTCCAGTATCATCTACCATCGTTCCGCATCCACTGCAAAAAGTCGAGGAGAGAAAAACGAGACGCGGGGGTGGACCTAAACGCCTTCATTTTTAAGGACAAAAAATGCAATTCTCTTTCAGAACTAAAAGAGGAACATACAAATTCATTTATTTTAAATCGCTTTATAAATAATGTTATATTAAATTTTAATTTATTTTAATTAATGTATTACAAACGAAAAAATATTAGAGAGCTAGATAAATGGCAGAATTATGCATTGAAACTTTGCGTGTTTTCGGACCGCAGAGACCAACTCTTCTGCCTGGATTACACCAGTCGTTTTTCAGAAGGGTTGCTGGATATAGCACCGCACGTATTCATATTCTATTTCGCTCTTCCCCTAATGAATTAAATATCATAGAATCAGATTTTCCAATTGGCATCCGCAGTACTTCATTCCCACAAACCCCATTCCTCTCGCTTTTGCTCAGTATTTGCGTTTAATCTAAATTATATATTACTCGCTGCTAGGTTCAGTATCCCCATCGCCCGCGGGACAAACACAGAAGTCATAAGCCCTAGAATGGGATCGTGTATTCCGTTCGAGGAGTCCTGGCCTCCCAGCGGTAGTGAGCCTGTCATTAGCGGGGAAGAGCCGCTGCCGGAGACCAGTGTTCCGGGGGCTGGCAGGGCCGGCGGGGCGTGGAGGGGCGTGTCAGAGGGGCGGGGCGTGTCTAATAAGGGGCGGCGCGGGGCGACAGGTCGGACGGCTCGAACGCAATTAGACTCCCTAATCCGGCCCCCGCCGCCGCCCCCCCGGCCCCGCCCCCGGTCTGCCCCCAGGGCCCCCGGCAGGGCTACCTGTGCCGCCGCCGCCCCGGACACCGCCCGCCCGCAAACCCCTCCCCGGGCGACGGGGAGGTGGGGCGACGCCCAACGGCTGCAAAACGCGTTCTTCCCCACAATGCGGAGGCTGCGCGGCGCCGCTCCCGATCGCCCTCGTTAATGCGGCGCTGTGCAAATAGAGCCGTGTCACGGGGCCGCCAACCCCCAACGTCGGCAACAGGATGGGAACTGTTTCTTGCTCTTTCTCGACGGTTGGTACATGTGCGCTTACAGTCTTGTTTACTAGTGACTTAGGTAGAGAGACGAGTGTATGTGAAATACTTTGATGCAGTCACAGCGACAAGTGTTACGCCAAATTACTCTCGGGGTTTTGACATTTCAGGATGATAAAAGGATAAATTAATCCATTACATTTATTCAGTCATTTACTTTAATTATTTCAGAAATGTACTTTTTAAGGATGATATTGTTTAGAAGTGAATGCTTGTCCCTTCCATCTATTGCTACGGAAATTGATTTTGATCATTTTTTCCTATTGCACTTTTCCCTATCATTTTATTCCTTTTCTACTCCTTTATCGTTCTTCTCCTTATTCATCTCCTATACCTATGTAATTATGCATCTCCTTCTCCTAATCATCTCCTTTCTCTGATTTATATTGTTCCATTATCCTTCTTTCCTTATCATTTCACTCTTTTTTATTCTCTTCTTCCTTTTCTTCCCTTCTCATTTTCCAACTTCTTCTGGTTTTCTTCTTCTCCTTCTCTTCCTTTTTCTCCTTTTTCTTGTCCTCCTTTTCTCTTCTTCTTCTTCTTCTTCTCCTTCTCCTTCTCCTTCTCCTCCTCTTTTTTTCCATCTCCTCTTTTTTCTTCTCCTCTTTTTTCTTCTCCTCCTTTACTTCTTCCCCTTTACTTCTCCTGCTTTTCTTCTTCTCTTTCTGTCGTGATGACTCCCTTTCGCGCCTGATTCCCCGGAGGGCCAGTGGGGCCGCTTGTCAGCGTGCCAGCGGGCGGGCGCCGGCGGGGGGGGAGGCGGATATCAGCGCAGAGATCGCGGGCGCCGTCGTCGCCGCAGGGCCACCGGCCCGGGCGCAGCCCCAATTAAGCCTCCGGCGCCACCGCCCCGCCCACGCCTACGCTTGCCAACCGTCGCACCGCCCCTCTTCTCCAGGAAGAGTCCGAACCGCTTGCTCCTCCCGTCGCACGATGCACCCCCGTCGCCAGCAGATTTGACTTAAATACTGCAATTGCATGGCTGATTAATAAATTGTCCGGTGCATCATTTGAATTCGTTGGGTGATAGAAGAATAACGAACAGTTGCAGCGATAAGATAACTTACAATTTAGTGGTGAGCCAGGAAATGCTAATTTATCTTTACCGAAACGTTCCGTATTTCCCCCGCTAATGTTCTACTTTAATGCGACCCTACATATGCGTCCATCTCATCTTTAACTTTTATCGCGTGTCCAGCAACTTCATAAATATTATTACCGGATTTTATGGTGTATTATTTCAATCAATAGTATACGTTCATTCACTGTGAATCCAGAGGCTTGTGTTTTACGATTGACGTGAAACATTATTTCTACAACATTTTAAGTCGTATGCAGTCATGAATTGATAAACACGTTTGGTTGGGTTGTGTTTTATGGAACGCAGTACAAATGTTGAACAAATCATTAGACTTTAAAACCAATTTCCTGTTAATCAAAAAATGCAGGTTGGACACATAAAACGAAAAAGTTTGGCCATCCTCGAGCATAATCTCAACTCAGTAAATCCTGAGCAGGTTGTTTCGGATCAGCGCTCTTGTTAAACACAGCCCTCCGGATTGCGGCCAAAGTTGTTTCAGTTCTCGCGCGAAGTAGGGCAGCTCTCGCCGGACGGCGAGGCAGGTCGTCCTGTTCCGTCCCGCGGCGCCTCCGCCATGCTCGGCATCTCCCCGTCCAACCCCTCGTCTCGCCCAGACCAGCGCCACCCCACCCCGCCCCCCGAGCCCCACCCCACTCCTTGCTTAGATCCATCATCGTCCACTTCCGCCCGTCCGCCCTGCCGCCGCGGCCCGCCCATCCGGCCCCCCGCCTCACCATCCTGTACCGCACCCTTCCCATCCTCGCTCAGTCCTACATCGTCCCACTCCGCCCGCCCCGCCACGCCCCGCCCTGTCCCGCACCGCCCGCCCAGCCCCCACCGCCGTGCCCGCCCCGCCCTCGTTCCCCCCTCCCCGCCCCACCATGCCGTGGCCCGCCCCGCCTCGCCCAGTCCCGTTCTCCGTTCCCGTCCCCACCCCATCCTCGCTCAGTCCTGCATCGCCCCCCGCGCCACCCTGCCCGCCGGCCCTCGCACCGACCCCTGCCCTGCGGCGCTCCCGGACGTTCAAATTTGCATGAGCGCGCGCGCGCCCGCTTCCGCCGCCGCCCGCCCATCGCCCACCGCCCGCCCGCCCGGGCGAAGTTTCGCCGCCGCCCGAGGAGGATCGCGACTCCGGCCACTTACGCCTCATCAATTATCCAGGCGGGCCGCATTAGCCCCGGACGGCCGTCGCCGTCGCCGTCGCCGCCGCCGTTAAGTTATGCTAATTTATTTATTAGGCCGGGACGCGCGGCTACATCGCCTGGTCGAGCGGAACAGAAGTAGCAGCGAGGGGGGGGGGAGAAGAGACGGCTGTCGCGAAACGCGCGTCGTCCCGGGTCGTCCCCGACTCCGTCCTCCCCGTCGCTGTCCGCGACCTGAGGACGTCGCAGGTCTCGCCTTGGGCGAGCGAGGCGTAGACGACACCGCCTTCAGCCGAGGAAACCTCCCCTTCTTGGAAGCGCCGCGCCCGCCTCACGCCTGCCCGTTGTAGGCGGAGGGCTACACCGCGCGTGGTTAACGCACGCCTACACGGGGAGCGGCCCTGCCCCGAAGATATTCATGTACGATCGCTATTAATTACTAAATAAACTTCCTATGCAATGGAGGCTAACGCGTTCATTTGAGTCTTTGTGTCAGATCGTTGATCCATTACGTCCTGTGTTGGTGTTCAGGTTTCGGAGCGAGTGAGTATTAGTTGAGTGATTTTGATTTTTTCTTAATTAGGTGAATTGTGAATTATTATGTTTGAGACTACGAATATTGGCTTTGGAAATTAGAGATAATATGATGTTTAATTCGTGAAGATAAAACAACTAAAATGTTGAAATATGCATTCAGGTGAGGAATCTAGACGATCAATTTTGGAAAAAATAGGCGATAATTTCATATTTATAATGTTTGCAGCACTAAAAACAATTATTTTCCATTTGTTTTTGAACACGTTTTGATCATCATATTCTCAAAATTTGCATTGAAATTATGTCCTTTCAAGATTTACACAATGCATTTTAATCGTTTCATATGCCGAAACTATTTTATGTATTTCGCAATGAGATCGTTGAATATAGTGCGCACCACAGTATGAAATACAACAGCAACGTACGTACAAACACAGAAGTGTGGTCTTATACTCATGGAATGCCATGCTACAAGTCAACTAGAAAGGGGGAAGAATGGTGGAATATTTTACTTCACCATTTCTTAGCTATTTTAATATTTAATCCCAGTGGAAAATTGTCAGCCAGTTGTCACTCAATTGCGGAATTCTACTACGGATGAGGAAACGCCGATTGTAAGTCTCCCACGCAAATAAAAGGGAGTGAAAAAACCGTTTATATCCAAGGAAAATAATCTTTGGGTACACGAGTGAACTATTATTCTTTAAGTGAAACACATTAATAACCCGATAGTACCGATAAGTGTTTAATTGTCTTAATTACGTAATTTCAGCAAATATCTTAAATTTTTCACTTTCATCGTGCTTGTGTGAAATAATTCTAAAAATATAAATGTGTTGCAGAAGTACGAAACAAACTGACCTATTTACTTATTATTTTACAGCACATTAGCATTAAACAGGCACACTTGTGATTAGATACAGAAACTCGTCTTTGTGCACAGCTTTCTAAAACATCCCCTTTCGCGCGATTATTGAGAGTCAAACGGGTTGGTAATCACATGTCGATATTATTTCGATACCTATATTGGTCACAAATGCACAATACCGGATACCTGAAAATGTCAAGAGGAAACGCCTAAAGTGCAACTAATGAACACTTAATGGACCCTTAATCAAAACATTAAGTAAATAGATACGATGCTTTATTTTTCTCCATGTGCAGGGCTGGACAATGAATAAGCGTTTTGTATCTTTGACAGATCCTTTAATAGATGGAACAAATGGGCCGCATTTTTCTCTCTTCTAGAAAACAATTCACACATGATAAGCTAGATCAAAGAGAACATTTGAAAAGAAACTGTTGTTAAATAAACAATGAAAGATCAGTAATATTCAAGAACGAACACAATAAATGTTAGTAATTCTTCTTAGCATCGACAATTTAAACTAAGTAAGAACATTTCAATAAAACTCCAAAAATGGTATGTCATTACAAAAAGGAGAATTATATTTTCAACACATTTCCTAATGGTTATTTATTGAGTAAGTATCTTTTTACATTTATATCACATAAAAAAATTCAGAATAATGAAATTAGGCGTGAGAGTGTCGTTTGATAATAAATCGAGTTTTGCAAAAATTTTATGACAGTAATGTAGTAAAACGTTTAACCCATTTAATAAAATATCTAATGTAGTATATTTTTCGTTCAAATTTAACTATAATATCGTTATTCATCCTGTGAAATATGACAGACTAATATTGAATAAGTGTGAATAATATGGCCGCGGAGAGTGCTTGTTGCGAATCGGATTACAGTTGCAAATAGTGAGCTCAGGGATATTGCAACAAGTTATGTCCTAATAATTCTTATTAAGAAACTGATCTCAATATAGTAAATTTTGATCTTATATAACCAAATTAGATAAAATATTTTCGATAATACAATATTTAATACATTTTTATCTATCTAGAAATATTACAAAAAAAATATTTTATGGTGCATTCTCTTAGACCTCGTGTGTCGGTAGTACGTAACACAAATGTACCAAAAGGTTTGTTGATCCCTAAAATTGATTGCTTATTGGAGAGGTGAGCTCTGGAAACACGTATCCGTGTGCACAGGCATCAAGCCAAGAGGCCGCCGCCATTTTTAGGCCTAGGCGTCGCTGTCGCGTTGGGGACATTCAACGGCAGCGGTGCCTGCGGGGCCTGTGACCCACTGCCTTTTCCAACACTTCCTCTCGCGTTCTTTAAGCTTTTGGTGTCCTCAAACTTCTCAGCCCGTCTGTCGTGCTATCTCCTCTAACAGAAATGTTTTCCCCGACTTTTGTACTCTGATTCACTTTGATTTCGAAGATCATCAAGTAAAAATATTGGAGATACTATTATTTAATTATTTCAACGTCCAAAATCGTAAAATTGTGCAATTCCTTAAAAGATGCCAAAACATGGAATATTCTGTTCATACATTTTCAAACGCGTGTGAGTTTGAATTAAAACATTCTGATTAAAGAAAAATAATTATTGAAAGGAGCTCGTTCATTGAATAACACGTGTTTGCCATGACATTTTTTTCCCTTTTGGAATTAATTTTTTTAATATAAAATAATTTACCTTTTTTATAAATCTAATCATGTATTGTAGTGAAAATAATGCAATATTTTCATCTAGCACAAATGTTCCTTAACTTCACTGTTAACCTATCACAAGAAATAGGGAGTAAATAATGGCTAAAATATTAATATATTTTTTAATGATCAAGAAAATAATCCAAGAACCAATTTACAACCTAGTCTTTCATTTTACAAACACTTGTAAAATGATTTCTGAAATCAGATGGATCGGATAGGGGGTCATAAGGGCGTTACCCTCAGCATGGCCAAGCAATTAATAACATTTAATAATAATCATTTAATAATATTGAAATGTTGAAAGTGTGAAGTCAGAATAAATATAAGAATACACTATAACAATTTCTAAAATATGTCTACCAATTTATGACCTAATCTACAGTTTGTGCGCAAGTGATTGGAAATCTGTACCGAATGGAGGTCGAACGCACGTGGCTAGTCTGGTTATTCGTTACTCCGCCCCTGATCACAGAGTTCGTTTGTATCTCGTTGTAATCCGAATTGCGTTCGTTCCGTAGCAGTTCGCCCGCCGACGTCTTACATGTGACTACGCGGCGCGTACATTGTCTTCTTATATTCCAAGCCGCGGGCCAAGCCAAGTCTTGCAGCTGCGAGCGCCTTGGCAAGGGAGCCGGCGTTTTCGCAAAACACAGCGCTTTCATCTGGGTAACGCGGCCGCCTCCCAAATTAAGTGCAACTTAAGCCCCGCGGCGGCGGAGGAGGCATTTGTGGCGGTGGCGGGGGCGGGAGCGAGGAACGAAAACTGAGGGGGCACTAAAGACGTAGCTGTCACGGCACTGCCAACATCGCCCCACAGCAACCAAAGTTGCACTACACCTCTTCTTCTCGCGACTCGAGTGGTACTAAATCAGCCGCCTTACGTCTGAATGGTTTGATTGAAATTAAAACTCAATATTAAAAGAGTTGAGTTCTTTCGTATCAAATTTGAAGCAAACATTCATGACCGAAAGTCGATCATTTCTCAGAACACAGGGCATATATCTGTGTTACTATTTCTTCGTAATATTTGTGTTGCAAAATATATTTAGTGCAAATTTTCTTACAAATACTTTACTAATAAATAGAATATGCAATGAAATAAAATGTGCCTTTCCATAAACATTATTTATCAAAATATTTTTTTACTGAATTGAAATACTGTTGAATTTCTAAGTCACTACCATCAGCCTACAATGTATCACAAATAACTAAAAAACCGAAAAAGAATTATGACAAAATAGGTACTCAATTAAATTCCATTTAGCTTGAAAATGTTACGTTAAATACCTTTCACCCGAAATAGTGTTTACTCCTTTAAATTTTTAAGTAACTTGCATTTACGGGTTGCGACGCACAGGATGCGATGTAGCAGCAGTTGGCCGTCCGTTCTAGGAACTCGACAACTTCAGAGAAGGGATGCAACATCGACAACAAAAGAGCAATATTCAAAACATTGCTGTTCAAATTTAAAAGAATCATTTATCAGAATACGTTGATCCATAATCACCTATGTTTTTAAACACTTATTTTGTAAAACTATTGTAGTAACCTCGTTGTAATAACCTAACTTTGAGTTAATATACATGAAGGGCACGAAGCGATTTCATTTCACGGTGGTCGTGTTTATCAATTTATAAGTGAAGTTTAAGTGACAAAAGAGTCAAAATCATATCAGGACAATTTTGAAAAAATCCATTTTTTGATCAGATAATACAAATTAGAACATTTTATTTACCAACAAAAAATCGACAACCTTATCGACTACCTCTTGGTCACTTTGGTCTGAAGAATGTCAAGTTATGAATACATGACAATTAGTAATGCCTTTCTTATTAGCTTTTATTAAATTTTATTTAGAAATAAAATAAGTCTTGATTGTAATAAATTTTTCTGATTATTTTTAGATATGATTTTTTTTAGGGCCGAAACATTTACCAAATTAATTATTCAAAGACAGAATTATTGTGTCTGTTTTGAAAAAAAGTTCCGAATACATTTTAACATTTATATCGAGATAATAGATGACAACATATTCCTTACAATACAGGACATGCAGGGAGGAAACAACGAAACTTCGAAAAAAAATTCTTAAGTCAATTTTAAGAATATTTTGTTTAATACTGTTCTTCGAGATTTCGAATGAGTTTATTAGAAAAAATATCCAGTAAAAGCAAAATAAGCACTCAAAATTTGATTTGCGAAAACGCTTTCTGTGCAAAAAGTTGCATTTCGGAAACATAAAAACACTCAAGAAACATGTAAATTGTTTATTAATTCCAAAAGAAATTAATATACTTATTCACGAAGAAAAATTAACACGGAAATAAAAAAGCATCCAATATACACAATTCAATTGCATTTTGATTTCCGTCTTAATTTTTTTTGTAAACAAAAATATTCATTTCTTTTTTAAATAATAAACAATTTACATGATTATGGGGTGCGTATATGTTTCCCAAATGCAAATACGGCATTGAAAGTATTTTTACAATCTAACTTTTGAGCGTTAATTGCGGTCCAGACATTTGAAATATCGAATGAGTTTATTAGACAAAATATACCTTAATTAACTCAAAGTATCGTTGTTTCCTACCTGAACATCCTGTCTATATTTTTATGTCCATCGTATTGGACATTGATTTTTTGAACAACGAGCGCGGATCGCCTGCGAGGCGAGACCTTTGGGCGCCCAGCGCCGCGGTTGGCAGCGCCGCCGGTGGGCGCTGTCTTTTGGCACGGCGTCGCGACGCTCGACGGCGGCGACGTTTCGCGGCGATTTGGCTCCGCCGCCACCGCGCCGTATTCATTAACTCTGCTCGAGCTGCCGGTCGCCATTACCTTTTTAATTGCCATACTTTTCGCTGAAAAGCACTGCTACGCCGGAGCGGTTTCCAGTTTATCTAATCGCCGGAGCAAGGAGATGGAGAGACGAGCGCATTTGTCGAGTGAGACTGGCGTAAAGGATGGCTTCAGTAGGGCGAAGTCGATGTTGGGAATTGAGAAATGCTGTTTTGCGAGTAAAAATCTGCAGCAAAAAAAACAGTCGATGCACGTGTAGTAGAACATTCGTATTTGCCTCTTGCTGGGTGGATTTTTAAATACGTCAATTTTCCTTGTTTATCAGGAAGTTATGTTGTCAAATGATGTCGATGAAACGGATATGATCTGAAGTACGCTCAGTAACGGTGGAAACAAGAACTTGTATTACGAAAATTACAGCGTATGTATCTCATCAGGCTGCTCTTCAACTATTTCATGAGCAGCGAGTTCCCAAAACTAGGCAGATGCTATCTAAGCAAGTTGAACTAAAATCTCATGCTGAAAAATACAGTTTGAAATGAAAGGAGAACTTGAAATGTATTTCGGTCATTTGAAAAGGTAATAAGAAGACCCAAAACATTATGTTGTAACTCCTAAAATACACATTACATGTCACATTTCTCATCAAACATTTTAATGAATATTTGCACCAAACCATATTAAAATCTCATTAAACTAGAGACAACACACACCGAAAAAATCGTCAACATTTACACCAATGAAACATATTTTTCTTCCAGATCTACGCTTTTCACAATTTACATAAACCTTGTCATTAGATAAACAAAGAAAATGTTTCTTTGAATTCTCATCACAATTTTTATAATCACAAGTGTTTGTAATACCTTCAAAAAGTACACCTTGATCGACTACAGAATCGACGAGTTATTACACAATCTCATGCATTGAAAGTACAAAGGTACGAACTGTACTTTTTACGATTAAAGGGTGTCTAAATATAATCATCATAAATATCACACACGATATTGTCAATAATTGCAGATGAGTTCGTTCGTAAATATACCTTGTATCCAATGGCCTCTCACGGCAATTTCACACGAATGGACCACTAGGCAGTCTCCGGACGGTCTCGCGTAAGTAGACGCAAACGACCACGAATTTCCCCTCCGTCGTGTTGGACTGCCATTCGGCTGCCCCGACGAAGCAGTCACGTGAACGTACCTGCCGGCGCTCCACGTCGCTCGCGTCTGCTACATCCCCTGACGTCCTCAGTGTCAGTCCTCAGCTGCCGTCGGGCGTCTTTCACACGAGATCTGCCAGCCGCCCCCGTCCTCCCCTCCCTGCGCCTACCGCGCCCCACACATCGGCGCGCCGCGTCGCCGCCCGCAAACAGCACGACAACATCAAAGACAATATACGAGAGCGAAGTAACACTGTCGGGAGTTCCTATAAAGTAATATGGCCTCTAATTACGAGCCGCGCTTTGCCGCCGGCGGCGCCCGGTCGCTCGGGATTGGCCGCGGGCGGCTGCGCTCGGACAGCGCGCGCGAGCAAAAAATAAACGCCCCTCCCTCCCGCTTCTCAAGCGCCGTGCCCTCTCGCTCGCCATGCCTCCCTTGGCGCTCCCCCCCCCCGGGGGGGACCCACAGGCTCCATTCACGGCCCCGCGCCGCTCTGCCCGTCGCCGGCGGCCGCCACAGTCGCCGAGCTTCCCCTCTCCGCCGCGGCCGCGCTGCCGTCCGCTGCTCTTTTTGTCGCGCGCTATCTCCGCGACGCTCCATTGTTCCTGGCGGCGGCCGCGGAAGAATTTGCAGTTTATCCCTGCGCTCCCCACCTCCCCCTCCCCCTTCCATCCCCCACCCGGCGGTCCGCGAGGCCGCTCGCTGTATCACGTTTAGGACCACTCCGCTACAGGCGCTATAATACAATATATTCTTTTATTGCGGGCATAAAGAGGTTGTGTTACACAGTATTGAAACGCTGTCGCGCTGTCCGGGGATTTCCTGCCTTTATCGCCATATTTATGTAGGGGATCGTGAAAAGAGCGTGGCGGGGATAATGCGGACTTTATTGTGCGATCGGGCGAATCGCGAACGGCGAGGCGCTGGCGCGGAGGGGGAGGGAGCGGAGGCGAGCAGAGGGGAGGGGGGGAGAGGAAGGAGGGCAGGGATGCGGACCACATCCACAAACGCACGCACAAAGAGCGTGTGTACACAGAAGCCTCGTTCTCGACGCCGCCCCGTCCCCGGGCTGGTCCTCCGCTCTGCTGGGAGCCGCCTCCTCACGATGTTGCCAGCTCGCGAAATGAAATGTCAGCGCCACTAAATGGAATTATGCCAAGCAGCTCAGCCAACTGTCTTCCCGTGTGAATGTAGAACCTAGCGAGACACTCCGGCAAATATTCGAGAAGCAACATTTTGGAAGATAACGAGCAAAACGAATGAATTTAGGGTCCATTTAAACAAGTTTCCCCCTGAGACATATTTACTAACACTGATCATTCGACATATTAATGTAAATTGTGTTTCTCTTATAAGAAACATTCAAACTGGAGAAATCTGACTCCATCCTCAGAATCCTCATAAATGTATAAAAAATTCAAGAATCAAATTAATTTGATTAAACATCTTGGTTACTTTACAGTAGATATCGTTAATATTAAAAGTTATCATAATCAAACACCCACCCAAACAATTACAGCGCATACCGTATGAATCCTCGGACGCATGTCTTTACCACTAGCCGTCATGATGAGTTGCTCTCTCCGACGAGTCTTTTCTCCATTTCGGCACCCGTCGCCCCCACGCATGTCCCATTGGCAACCACGCGCCGGCTGGCCATCTCCCGCCCCCGCCGCAAAACGGGCGTCGCGACACTTCAAATAAAAATCTTTGGGGAGGCGAGCGAGCACACCTCGGGCCCGGCCCGTCTCTTCTTGGCATTTGACGCGCGCGATAATGACGGGTTCCGGGGGCGGCGGCGCGGCGGGGGGGCAGGAGAGGAGGCGATGGAGTTGGCCGCGGTGGAGGAGGTGGAAGTGATGGAGGGTTTGTGGTGGATGTGATGGGTATGGTAGAGGAGATCGTGGCGGAGGTGAAGGTGATGGCGGAGGTGAAGGGTGATGCGGGAGGTGAAGGTGATGGCGGAGGTGGAGGGGATGAGGAGGTGGAAGTGATGGGAGTGGCGGAGGTGAAGGTGACGGAGGAGGTGGAGGAGACGAAGGAGGTGGAGTGTGGATGATGGAGGGTGATGGAGGTGATGGTGGTGGGGTGTGACGAGTGGTTGGTGGCGGCAACGTGACGTGTGGCAGCGGGTGGCGGGTGGCGGGTGGGGGTGCTGTGGTCGGCGGAGGCTCTGGTGGCAGGGACTCTGACGGGCTAACGGTGGTCCAGACGACGGCAGCGGGAACGGCGACGAAGCAGCGGGCGCACATCGGCCAGCGACGTGTGAAATATACGCCCCGACCGTTTGCGCGCGGATTACACGCTGACTACACGCGTCTCGCCCCCCCCCCATCCCACCCCCACCCGCCGCGGCGGGCGCCCGCGCGACCGTTCCGCCACAGGAAGATTTTGAAAGGCCCCAACGAACCGGCGGCGCGGAGATATTGGAACCGCTGTCCCACTGTGTCGGCGGTGGGTTTGGTTTGTGTTTGAGTTTGCACAGGATTCTAATATTCATTCGGAAGTCAATGCACCGCGTCGGAAATGCGCCGGGTGTCCACGCAAAATAATATTTGAGGTTTCGGTCGTTAGGCCCGCTTTGCTGATGTTGCTAAGCGATACGCGTTTCTCACTGCAATACGATTAATGGCAAGCACGTTTAATGGATATCCGTTTTGTCGACTAGGGATTATGAGTGTCAAAGACTCAAATCCATAGTTTGAGAGATGAACTTGTATGAATGTTCATTGCATGATCATATTGTCATGAGCTGCAAATATTGGTATTGTTCATCTAGCCTCATGAAAAATTCGTGAAACTGAAACCTATTTAAGTATAGTTTAAATAAAAATATCATAAAGAATCACTCATTCCTTGAATGGCATAGTATTAAATTAATAAAATTCATGCTGCTCATATTCTGAGTACTGTTACGACATAATAACACATTGCAATCGCACAGAAAATTTGCCTTAACTTTGCGCTCGAACCACCGATTAACGAGCTGGCGATACATACCTAGCAGGCATTGTCTTTGTAAACGGAAAACATCCAATAAAACTCCTGTATGACTTCTGACGTGTTCTGTTAGTATCTCCAAAGTAAGTAATCAGTGTTTCAATTAGCATAACTGCAAGCTAATAGTTTACGACGACCTCGACTGCGACTTCGTTCCTTGTGAGGTAATAGTGAAGTTCGCGATTATTTCCGACATCTCTAATCATAAAGCGGCAGGAAGCTTGAAGAGCAGGTCCCATCGCAATCGGGAACAAATCACTTCTTTCCGCAACCACAACAAGGTGCAGGCCTACTTACGCGCGGCGGTCAAAAAATATATTTTCGAAATAGACAAAGTTAGTTTAAAATTGAATTAAATTAATCGTTAAATTAATGAAATTCTTCAGGTAGATAACTGTATTTGTACAGCAAAACATAGTACATACTAGGTAAATCTTGAAATAGGAAGTAAGAGAAGTTGGAGAAAATGTAATAGAAGCCACATATCTCGGGAGACAAACGAGTTAGATGCAACATTTTAAATTTGGATAGGCAAGTGGACCGGCTGAGAGCGTAAGGCTTCCGCGGCCGGAGTCAGTATTTACGAGGCTGTCCGGGTGACGCCGCGTCCATGGCGAAGGTGCCGACGTTTCGGTCGCCATTCTGCGACCTTCCTCAGGGCGTAATGCCATTAGGACCTGCCATTAGGCGCATTACGCCCTGAAGAAGGTCGCAGAATGGCGACCGAAACGTCGGCACCCTTCGCCATGGACGCGGCGTCACCCGGACAGCCTCGTAAATATGGACCGGCCTGAGTTTAGCTCAGAGTCGTCGTAGCTGCTGTCTTTGCATCGACCGAGAACGGAGATTCTAGAGTTCGAAACGCAACGGTAGCTGACGTCTTGATACTAAAGGACTAGGTCGAATTCAGCCGCAGTCTGAAGTATTCTAGCGGTTGGCTGTAGTAAACGGTAATTTCCGTGGTTTCTACAAACAATACAAGGCGTTTGCCGGAGCAGTACACTAGCAAAGGAACCGTGGACCGCCCGCAATTTTTCGTTCCTTTTCGTTAACCTATCTTCACCATTTACACACATATTTAACCACACTTTCTGACCACACTTGTGAAAAGACCGGAATTGTCCTCGCTAGGGGGAGATACCTGTAGAGGGATTTCCCCCTCATGCCGGCGCGTATGTCGGCGCCAGATCTCATCACCCAGAATAGGAACACCGCCCTATCTAGGCATAAAAAACATTCCCCACACTAACGAGACCAATGGCCAAAGCAGTAGACGTGTCCGGAAACCAATCAATAAATGGATAGCAACGTGGGAATCTCCGATCGGATATTAGCGCTTTCCGAGAACGGCATCGGTGTTAGTCACATTGACCTCTGCATATATCACCAGCTCGGCACCAGTTGCTATAACAATACTAGACACCGGGATACCGTGTAGCTCTTTTGCACCAGCTCGGCCCGTAGCAACCAGCCCCCTCTTCAAGGAACGACAACCCGAGGCCCGAGGCCCGAGGCTAGAGAGCGGGCGGCGGACGAGGCACTTGGAGCCACGAAACTTCCGCGCACCGGTAGCAGCGTGCAAGGCGGCGGAGGCGGAAGCGGGGCGGGGGCGCGGGCAGCGGGCGCGCTGAACGGCACTTAGCTGCGCACGCGGCAATTGCGCTCTAATTAAAAGGCAGCCCACGGCCGCCCTGGCGTTCTCGCCCCCGTGCCGCGCCGCGCCGCGCCTCCCACAGGGCGGCGTGGCTTCCGCGCTCCCACCGCGCCGCGGCGATCCGTCTCGCGCCCCGGTTTTGTGGGCGTCCGGATTTGAAGCAGATGCCTCTTTTATTCCTTACCGTACACACTTTTGTACTTTATTTCTTTCAGTGATACTTAAGCGTAGATAAGCGAATTTTCGTGGGGCTAAAATGTTTATTTTAATGTTAATGCCTACTTTTGCGTGTTTCAGCCCATTTTATCTAATTTACTCAGTTTTACTAGTTTAATTATCTTCCAAAACTTTCAACATTTCGTTTTATTTTTGATATTTCGTATTTGCTACAAACGTCTGATATTATTATCTATTCTAGTGGTCGCGGTGAAAAATTCCTTCACTATTTCCGCGGTAAATATTAATTTACTACTCTTCTGGAATTTACAATATAGATTGTATATTTGGTAAACTTTTACAATCAAATGAATTAAATCATACAAAAAGTTACGACCATATGTGTAAACAAATATACAAAAAATAATTACTCAACCCTCCGGTGATAAGGCGAACATTTCCACAACGTCCGCAAGTGCACAAACACTTAAAATGGACTTTTCGGCAAAAATGAATAGTAAGTGCCCCAAAGCATTTTTGCACCGACGTTTACGGACATGAGAATACTTCCAGTCACGGAAAAAGGGAACTATAAATATACTATATACGAATATATATACTATTCGTGTGCAAGACATAACGATGGAAGTGCCCAGTGATAACTCCCGGCTGCATTTGTGTTGTATTTTGTTGCTCGCTACGTTCGACTAGCTACTTTGCATTTGTGGTTTGTATGCTGAAATGTGATAACACAAGAGTTAATTTCTAAAAAGATACGCAAATGACCAAAAATGTGGACGAAAACAGCTTAAAAGGTTTGACAAACACAATGTCTCGACAAAAAGGGTCAACCTGTTTTTTGTTTCCCGACCAATTATCAGTTTGGTATTTAGAATTCTGTGGGGTTTCCCCTCCAAGCACTTTCTCTAGCGGGGACAAGTTCTAAGCTTCTGATATGTGTGAGGATAGTGGTGTGTGAGAGACAGAGAGAGAGAGAGAGAGAGAGAGAGAGAGAGAGAGAGAGAGAGAGAGAGAGAGAGAGAAATAGGATGAGGATGGGAAGATCGCGTGCCGTCCGTGGCCCGTTTTTAGAGATCTGCTCCAGTACTCATCTGGTGTTGATCGCGGGAGCCATGGAAAATTAATGACCACCTCAGCCATCAACTAGAATTCTCCTCCATCCTGAATTCAACCTAGCCTTGTCAATAGTGTCGAACATTCGCCATCGTCGGGTATCGCACACGAGATCCTCCCTGTCACTGAACCTTCTCTCAGCCAATGAGCTCGCTTGATTTTCCCTTGGGAATCGAGGTTCAAATTTTTGTCGAGCGCTGGGAACCGGAGTTTAAACCATCTCGATTTTTGTCGAAATTATGTTGGTCAAAGTGGATTCACCGCTGGTTTTCCCGGAGTTTCTACCTTCCCCACTTGGGAGTCTCGCTTTTTATTTCATCCCCATTCAGTTATTCGCATCATGTCAACATCATTATCACCTAGCCATCTAATTATTCATCCATTGCAGGTAAGATATTTTAGGCATCCTTCTCACGTCGCGCCGCCCTACCAACCCCGCCTCGCCCTCTCTCCCCAAAATCGCCCCTCCGCTAGACCTACGGTCACACTGCCTGGGGACGTGGATACACCACAAGACCCAGGTTTCTATTAAGAATTCAATTTGGTTCCTCCAATGTGGATGTTTTAAATTTTGGTGATAAGAGGTTGAGAATTTCAGAATATATGTAATACCTCTTCAGGCAGGTCCACCGTAAGTGAAATTAATTTTTTTTGAGAGAGAAAATAAGTAATCATGTTTCTGCCGTATCTTCCGGTTATTAAAATACTTATAAAAGAAGATTATATTATCATATTTAATTTGCGACGAGGAGTATGAAGGTATTGAACATATGTAATTGTATGGTGAGACATCTTCTTTCAGTATTGAGTGTATTTTAGTAACAGATGTAGATATTCAGAGTTTCTGCGAATTTTCCTGTGTCAACCGAAAGACAAATTTATCGCTGCCGTCCCGAAATTTCAT
The DNA here is from genome assembly GCA_017312745.1 of Gryllus bimaculatus. NCBI lineage: Eukaryota > Metazoa > Arthropoda > Insecta > Orthoptera > Gryllidae > Gryllus > Gryllus bimaculatus. The sequence continues at coordinate 12,188,704 of BOPP01000011.1, forward strand.
CTATGTCCCCGGCCCTTCCTGCCTCTCTCACCCCCGCTATTCCTTCACGTTCTGCAGCTACTTTTTATAGACAGACGTAGTTTTGCCGCCTTCTTTATCGTTATTTTCGTCATCGTGACCGTCTCTGTATCCACACTAGTATCCTGTACTGCGTACAGCACTGTACCTGTAGTGCGACAACTACTGACCTCAATCGCTTCAAGTTCCACAAGCTCAAGGAAAATGTGTTGTGAAGTCGTGAGAAAAGAAATTATGATGTCTACGTCTGTGAGTAGGTTTATTCATTTCGCTTTGAATCCATTGTGCACATCGGTTTGGAAACAAAATTGAAATTTGGAAGTTTTATTTTTTTTTAAATCGTGAGATTGAGATTTTTTACATTAATGAAGGTTTTAAATACGTTATCAGTAAATTAGGAGATAAAATCATTTTAAGTCACATTGTAAAATATAAGAGTGGACAATACGTTAAAAGTAATGATTATCTTCAAAGTTAAATATAGAAGAGCTTGTTTGTTTTTAACATTCATGGATGAGTTATTTTTTGGGCCTAAAACAACTCTTTAAAAAAATACAGGCACCAATGTTTGAATTGATCGTTTGGTATACGGTAAACGTTTGAATTTGGTTACGGCTATGAATACGAAACAGCAGTAAGGCTATTGTAATGGGGGACTTCGAAATTTAGGTGGTCCAGATGCGACCCTACCCAACCTTCCCAAGGGTACGGTAATCTGTTTTTAGAAATATGATTTGGAAATTTAGATATTTACGTTAACTTTCTTCCTAAAGGTGTTTCTTTGACATGACATATATTCAATTGGTACTACATTAGCGTCAAATAATAATAGATATATACTGAAGTTCGAGAGTGCCTTACATACGATTTACACTCCTTTTGGCACACATTTTGGCAAATCTTTTGGCATTTCGGAGATTTAGCGAACCCGCCCATTCCCGAATTTTGGAAGCCCAGAATAGAAGCCACACTGCGCACGCTCGCGTTTGCTAAAACCATGAAATCACTCGTCAAAAGAAGACTAAATCGGTACTTTATCAACTTTTACAAAAGCTTTCCGGGAGAGGTGGCATCAACTGATGTCCATACAATGCCTCTGACCGAGGATCCTAGGTTCGATTCTTGACGGCGGCAGGATTTTCTACACTAGCTAGATGGTTAGGTCGAATTCAGTCGCTGTCTGGAGGAAAATTCTCGCGGCCGACTACTGTGATCGGTAGTTTTCCTGGTTTCTCCGATCAACACCAGGCGAATGTCGGAGAGGAACCCTAACAAATGGGCCACGGTCCGCGTGTGGTCTTTCCTTCTTTTTACTTGTCCTATCCTCATCCCCTACACAAACACACACACACACTCACTCACACTTACTCTAACGTGCACTGCACTACCATACATATGGGGAGACCAGTCGGTGACTTAGAGCTTGTCCCGGATGGGGATATCCCTGGTGGGAGACACCTGGTTAGGGAAAACCCCGCTAGTCGACGGCAGGTTGGCGCCGGATCTCGCCACATGCATACATGCACTACACAGACGGGACTAATGACCTCTGTGGTAGATGCGCCCGGAATCACTGACAATCAATCAATCAATAATTTTCAAAAGATTGCGAAAATTTTCCCTTGAAGAAAATTAAATGAACACTTGAACAAATATAATGTAAGTTTTTCAAATGTCAATATTTGATCAGCTTCTACATGGAATTCTATTGCTCTTGCTATTCGCTTCAAAATGATATTTGTTCTCCGATATATAGGGAAAATGGAGGCATTAAAATAAAGTTAATTAAGTATGAATTCAAATCACGTACGACATTCATGTTTCCATTGGTTTCTAAAATTGTAATAAGTGGCAATCATGTACATTTTCTCTTCTGTATTTTTATCATTACAGATTCGAATTCCTTCCTTTAACGAATAATACTAGCTAACATATTGACGTAATTAATGTAACTCAAATTGTGATTGTATCAATTTCCAAATACTAATTGAAAGTGCCCGCAGCTAAATAATAACACGGGAAAAATTTTACACTGCGCAAGCTGAGACACCACAATAAAAAAAAATCATTTCAAAAGAGGCGGGCTCCGAACAATACTTCAATTACTGAAAATATTCCCACCCATTTAGTTGCTGCAACTTGTCAATGCACGACACAATAAATGTATTTAAAAAATGAAAGTTGGATAAAATGTGACATGTCATTACACAGCCCGGAGCTTTTCAATTGTCGCCGACCTGGTTCTCCCATTCTCAGCGAACATCTAGCATACGTCGGAGTTCCAGTACAACGTAACTGGCGCCACAGGCGATGGTGGTTTTATGGCCACACGTAATTTTGAGTGAAACATCGGAATTGTTGAAGGGCTGATTATTCCCTTTCATTTGTTTGCCTGCGTGCCTCGAGGAATAATTGAACAACTGAAAATGAATCGAAAATTGAATTTTAATAAACGGTGGACTAAGATGACTTATTGCCGTAAGAGAATTCTTTGGTAGAAAAAAAATCAGAAAATAGTTCCCTAGCTTTTCGCAAAATTTTATTACAAAACAGTTTCAAATTTTCATTTAAACATGCATGTGTGATATTACATTTGCTTGCATTATGCACAGCGTGTTACACTCCACGAAATGGATGTAAAAGTCGTCCCCGTAAAAAAAATGATAGTTTTAAGACATGTTTTGCTCGATTTCGCTTCTGTTGGTATCGCCAGTAAGAAAAATGTTTTTGAAATATATTTAACAATATTCGTCTTTTTTTAAAGCAGAAAATTATAGTATAATATATATTCACTCAAACATAATTAAAGGATGTCTTATTTGTGAAGAACAGTATACATTTCTTCAATACTTTAAAAAAAATCGTAAATTCAGATTTAAACCTGATAATAGGCGCTATTGTCTCTCGTAGGAAAACGTAGAAATTTTGTAATCTTAATTTTCTAATTAAATATTTTTTCTTTTTCTAGAAACCTAATTGTAATTTCATCAAAAAATTATTTTTTTGTAAAAGGTCTTGTTTCTACACTTCGTGAACTACTCGACCTCACGAGATTACATTAATCATTTTCTGATTGCGATCTTTAATCATTACATAATGTTTTATGTAAATTGCTATGTATCTGAACGACCAGTAAGAAGTGAACAAAAACCATTGTATGGAGTCGATATTCCTCACTCACCGCAAATCGCAGATCACAGCCTTGCACCCCCTGAGCACTGCCGCCGCCTGCGCCAGGCACCAGCTCAGGGTAGGCACTCACCTGCAACACAGACACGTGGAATATGAGCCCCAAATGTTATATAGGTAGTGTGAATGCAAACATGGAGTATGACATGAATACATTAAATAATAGCGTCACATGAGGCGAAGAATGAAAACAGACGCACAACTTTGGCAGTAAATTGGCACAAAGTTGGTACACTGGCTTGAAAGACGTAATAATACCAGGCCATTGCTTTTTAACTATGTATATACTACTTTTACCAGATATTCATTAATTTGTGCATTTGTATACCACATGAAACGCATTTTGTATTTTGGTTCTTAATTGTAATTACATTTTCAGGGTTGCCCCATTAATAAAAAATTGCAATATTCGTGTTCCTTTTTTAAGGAAAGTAGGTGATATAAATATATTTTAATAAGAACTTAAGTAAGAGCTAACTGATAATTCGCTTGATCAAATAAATGTTCTAGCCTAAGAATGTGGATCGAAAGTGGGGGGAAATGGTGAGTAAATAAGATGAATAGAATTCTAATTAGTGAGTTTAAGTGGATTTAAAGACAAATTATCACGAATTGAAATTAATTTAAATGTTGCCTTCTGAACAAGACAAATTGTGCACAAGGGGAAACTTGAACACATTTCATAAAAAATGTACACTAGAAAAGTATCCGTAGGCTCCAGAACAAACTGCTGAAATTCGAATAACTTGACAATATATGCCCATGTCGAATTTGTCTGGAAGATATTACAAAATTACGAAATTCCACAACGTTTAGTAATTCATCTCAATGCTCATTTCGCCGCTTTTAATATAACGCAATTTCAACAAACACTTATTTTAAATTTATTTAACGCGCAGTAGATCAGTTTAACGTCATGTCTGATTAAAAAGGAATAAGACAAAACTGGCGTAGGCTTACGTTTTAAATTTAATACGATCTCAATTACTGTTGAGATAAGAGGCTAGAAAATGTCACACATTTTCTAAGCCACTTGAAGAAACTGTTTTTTTTTTTTTTTAATTTCTTATCCGATAATATTCTTTCTATACAACAACCAAAAGAAAATAATGATATATAAGTCATAAGCACCAATTTATTTATCGTTAATGACGCGTAATTCTAACGGCGGAGGACATTTGGCATCAAAGTTGCTTGCACCAGGTTTTCACAGCGAATGCAGCATGTGTGTGTTCGCAGATCCCTACATGGACAGGGTCATTGCTGCACAGTCCTGTGAGGAGACCATAAACATTACCTTAGAGAATGTGAGAGCCAGAAAGAAATCGGACTCTCCGCCATCCCCCGCTGTGGCGACAGACGCAAACAAAAGGACGGCGCCATCTGAGGGTGGGGGACACGACGAACAGTGTGTTCACGACCATTACCACTCCCGTAAGGCACTCTCTGACAGCCTTCGCGATTTGCCGAAGACCGTGATATTTTTATTGTAAACTTCCTCAGTGGCCTACAGTAAGCTACTGTACGTTTATTTAATTCCAGACTTCTACACGTACCGCACGTTTACTTCACGCTATAGTTCCAGGAAATTCTTCTGTAAACATTCTACGGATTTTTTAGAGTGTGAATGTGAAAAAATAATTTTAATTCGAAAATTCTTAACTTACAATAAAGTTAAAGCAAACTCTCAATCAATTCTTACACAAACAAATTCTTCCCAACGTCTTAGACAAAACATGAATCAATGAGAGAGGTGTTAAATTTTTGAGAGAATTGAAAGTAATTGTAAATAATTCATTCAGCGACACAGTACACGATTACTAACGTCGCAAATCATCTCTAGTTTTCTACGTTTTCTAATATGTACGACGTAATTCTCCCTCTTGAAAAACATTACACCAATCTGAGACGGAACGTTCTTAGTAATAGGAATTCTTTCTAAAAAAGTATCCACGCAAGCAATAAGAAGATACATTATTTTCGTTCTTGACCGAAGTTGGTGGGATTGTAAACGCACCAACAATCACAGCACGCTAGGCCTAAGTTCGGTTAAAATTATTTGGCAATATAATTTGGCATTGCTCTTACACTGTAATCACAGTTGGCATGGAAATAAATTATTTTCCATTATATTTATCCAAAAACAAAGAAAATATATCAAAACATAACTGATAAAAGTAACTGATACACTTTTTTATTAAATACAAATTTTGAGACATCAAAAATAGGTAAACGACCATATTATATTGTAAATAACCGAACGAATTACGCGTAGATAAAAAAAAGAAAGGTTCCTTACTAAACAATCTTTCCAACTGAACCTGTGTTGAGAAATTAGCTGCGTATGTATAATTTTGTATAATTTTTAATTTATCGAATCAGATAATCCAAGCTTCATGAACTATCCTGATGATGATTTATCTTTGTTTTGTCAGTTAAGTCTCAATTCAAATTAATAAACGATGTCACTTTTTAAGTACTCCTCCCCTCGCGTGATCTTCAATGGTTACTAATCCAGTTTTAGAAACATCGATGATTAAAAATATCGGTCGTTGTTACTCCAACTGACGTCGATATTTTAGTAATTTTGAGCATCGTTGGTTAGAAACCTCGTAGTTTCGTCGGCGATGCCGCACCCCTACTGTCGGCGGCGAGCGTCCTCCATTTTGCGCCAGGCTTCAGTGGAGGACGCTGACGACGGCCGCTGAAACCCTAGACGCGGGGCCGTGCGCGGCGAGGGTCGCGGGGCGGGGCGCGGCTGGGAGATGCCTATCGGGCGGCGACGCGCGCGCGTCTGGGCCGATGCTATCGGGCTAATGACGCCGCCGCGCAGGGCGCGACGCGTCCCTAATGGCGCCGGGCGGGCCTTTGTCTCGCCCGCCGCAGCCTCCGCGACCCACCGGCCCCGCGAGGCACCTCCCCGTCGAGGAGCCAGCGCGCGCTTCCCGGCGCAGAACCACTGAGCTCAGCCGCCGCCGCCGAGGTCGCCCACACAGCTCCGGTTTATTCTGCCTACTGGGTGCATTACCTTATATACACCCAAGCACCTTAGAGTGCAAGTCATGTGAGCGATATTTTTGACACTCATCGATGCCATACTCAATCAGGTTGTGTGCCGGGGATTAACACGTAGAAATGATTCGCATTTATAATCACAACTGTTGGCTGACTTGTTCTTGAGCCGTTTACCTCCTATTATTATTGGAAGTCTGCCAGCTGGAGAATGTTCACGTAATATTAATGTACGTATAACTTTATTTCACTATCGTCACTAAAACATTATTTTTAGTGAACAATAATAGCCTACTGGTCCACCCAATGAATTGGATTCTGATAATCTCATCGGTTCTGAAAATGTCGCTAGGGCCGTTATTTCTCGCGCCCCTCACCTTATCCCTTTTGCCCTCTCTGAACGGTTTGCCGCGCCTATTCTACTAATAGTCTCTATTTCATACAAATACATTAATAGTACCGCGAATGCTCGAAAAAAAATTAACGATCAAATTGAGGCTACAACGTCACTGTAAGAACGGAATATACTCGAAAAAAAAATGTTTTCAATGCTATCGAAACATTAATATCATTGAGCAACTGAGTTTCGAGGTCATAAATTGTGCCGTCAGTCATCTGAATGTTTATTTCATTCTGTAAATAAGTTACATTTGTGGAAGTGAAAGGCGTAAATGTTAGTACAGTGATATTAAAATTAAATATTTTGCATATTTTATAAGTATTATAGATAATGGTGCATTTAGTGACAGCGTGGTGTTGTATTTTCAGAGCGTTTTGCATGTTTTATCTGTCATTAATCATGTGTTCTTTTTGGTTCTTGCAACAGAAAATTAATAGAATTGTGATATTGAAGACGAACTTCCAAGCACTGGAAGTAAATTTTGTTTAACTGCTTAATTCTTGGAATAAACCCCTGGGTTGGATTTGATTTTTTTGTCAGAGAACAGTAAAACTTGTAGGTGACGAGTAAAGAAGAAATACAATCTCCTTCGCTTTCTTCATCTCCAGAATCTCTTCCCCATCTTTTAACCTGAAATAATTAAATGCTGATGAAAAATACCAAGAGAGAACATTGGGTTGGCGTGCTCAGATGCTATCTGACCAGATCTAGACTTCTTTTCCTGAAGACATAGTTTTTCTACTTTAGATAACTATTCTTATGTAACACATATATCGGCATGAATTACTATTTCACAGAAGAAAGACGACTTTTCTTTTGCAAATACAATATTATTTAAGTAATTGTATCGAAATAAAAAAAATGTAATCATGTGAACATCACTTCACAGCATCTCTTATTATAATACATTCAAATGTAAATGATCAATTCCAACAGTAATTTTAATTTCAATTAGCATGCTCCTGAAATGAATTTGACTTTAACTTAGCAACAATAGAATTTGCAATTATAGGTGTATCCTTGATTTTTGTTTATTCTTCTTACAAGTGCGAGTATTTAATAGTTTGCAATGACAAAAAAGACATAATTACTAATCTTTTATAATATCATGTTACTAATTTTTTTATTCATTTCCCTTTTAAATATACGCAGACATCTTTCATCGGATGTTTAATGGTCACTCCATATTTGATCAACGAATGCACAAAAGGTGCTCTGCATCTCACTGTCCTCTCCATTATTCAGGCCACAGATGCGGTGCATAATATGGTTTTCATGTGAAGTGGCAGGGGAGGCGATACGGAGGGAATAAGGAAGTTGTCTTGACTATTAAACAAAGCTGTACGATAACGCCACACTTGACAGGCCAACAAACAGACCAGCTGCATGATAGACACACTTTCAAGCTGCGTTACATATGAGAACATCTCTTTCCAGCCAAGGTCTGAGCATTGCCCGGATCACATGAGCAACATCGTTTGTCTTCCGGGAACGCCAGACATTATCATGTGAGACGGACGTCGAGCAGAATAATGAACTAGCAAGGCGTTGTTAGCTTCGAAAGTGCAAAGAACGTTTAGCGTTAGTTCAAAATCATGATTCTAGAGTGCAGAACTCTTGATAGAATGACGAACTACTACTTTCTTTTGATAGAAACATTTTAATTAGGTATTTAAATGCTCTTTTAGTTTCATGACATAAAATTGAACTTTCGTCAAAAATATGAAATACACAATGGTGCCCAAACAAGTCGAAGAGCTACCCTTTAACTTAGACCTCTGTTAATATTGAATAATGTCAAACATCGTATATTATTATGAAGAGAAGAGTATTTTAGACATAAAAGTTTAATTCTGAAACGTAGCGGTGGTCGTAAGGAACGATGCTACTACAATTAAGGGAGAAAACAAAAAAAGGTTCCTTTGAGTGTCGGAATGATGCATCATGAACTAAGTACTATAATACCCTGTACTTCCATTTATCACTAACAAAGACAAAAACCCAAGAACTTTCTCGTCATGAATAAACACAGGTTAGGAAATTTCAAAGATCAATATCAGTCCAATTAATTTCTACTGCTCACAACAGCTTTCATATACGCAATCTTAATAAACACAATGATATTTGAGGCACATACTACATTTTGCTTCTTATTTTTCCCCCCGAGAAACAAACTCGGTCGTTTAAGAACCAAAAAAAAAAGGCATGTGTAAAAAACTGATAACCGACCAATCTCGCGTCCCATCTTGTCACGCTACTCTACTCCAAGCGCCGCTTCCCACGAGCAAATCTTCTCTCACGGCGTTCGGAGAGAAACCTGAAATTTTCGTGTGCTGATCGCCCGTCCGACCGCGACCGGAGCTCCTCCGCATTTCGGGTGCGCGTTGCGTTGCGTTGCGTTGCGTTGCGTTGCGTTGCGTTTCCGGCTGCGTGGAGCGCCGCCTCCCCCCTCTTTGAGTCTGCACGCAATCTCGCGGCGAGCGCCGGCGCTTCACCTCGCGGAAGTGGCAGGACCAGGGCCGCGACGGGAGATGGCGATCGGTGGTTGGTGCTTCGCGTTCAGGATCATGAGTAGAATCCGGAAAATGTAGAATGACGTGACAAAATACGTACATAGATGTGTACTAAAACGATAAGATTATGTAATCAATGTATAAAACGTCATTTTAGGTGTATCAAAAACACGCACTTATTTTTTAATTTACAAACAAAAAATATTCCATAATTTGAAATTAGATTAATAAATATTATATACATAGCTTCGCCTACTGGATTACATTTTTTCGAGAGTATATTTTTTGAAATCAATGGTAGCCATTCTACAAACTGGGAACTTAATAACCTGCAAACAATCACTGTAACATTGCCTTCTCACGTCTGCTAGAATGAGCATTTGTTTTAGAAATTGAGATTAAATATAAAGAACGATGTCGCTTAATGTTTCCGTTCCTAAAGGTAATATTTCTCTAAATAAAGAAATAAATCGTGATGCATATGGTTTCTAGTGAATATCCTGATAAATATGATTCTCTCAGTTTTGGAAACTCAAAACGTTCTACTTATGTGATCTCTCAGAAGCGCATTTTGTACTTGGGCACGTGTTTTCAAGTATTCGTGCTTATTGTTCAAAGAAAAAACGGAACTCTCTTTTAATAAATTCAGTAGTTATCTTCCACGCAACAATGTAATCCTTAAAGGGAGTTCTATAGAAAGCAAGTATTTTTATTGTGGAACATTATTTCTAATTACCCACCCAAAGCAAGTTTCGTTCCAAGATTCCAATTCTTTGATAACTCACCGTCGATCTGACAACAAACCTGAAATTCAAAGCGATCAGTATATCAAATTGTGGTCCACAATTCCCAAAAGCTTCCTCAAGGAGTGCTGACTTTAACAGTCGTCATCGAAGCTGAAACATACCTTGCCGCCTGGGAAAACGGGGAATGTCCGAGATCTCTCCATTACACACTTATTCTTTCGGTTAATTTATGAGATAAGTCCTTTTGGCTTGGCGATGAGCTATCAGCATCTCAAACAAAGATACTTATCCAGATCATCATGCGAACATGCCACGTCAGCTGCACGGAACGGCTTTGTACTCGTAGATTATGGAGCCTGTTTTTCGACGCATGTGGTTGCGTGAGCAAGCAAAGCCGTATGGAAGCAAATCGTAGGTACCGTCTTGAAGGTGGGCTTTGGCGCTTCAACTACGCCGAATTTCTTGCTAGTAACTGCTGGCGTACATTTTACATCATTACATGTATTGTATTTGAAAATCAAGCCAGTCTTATTACGTGATTTATTATGATCGTATAGTATGGGTAATGAGAAGAAACGGTGCAGGTTATTGAAAAACGTTTCCTTTCCACTATCACGAAGATAATTCGAATTACGGCACTAAACGAATGGAATAGCCTGTTTTAGTTTACATTCCACAGTTTTCGTGAAAACGTTTGTTGTATGAATTCCGCTGCCCATGTCTGACACCATTGTCTTGTCAATTAAACCTGTTCTCGGGTTTCTTACTCCTTTGGTTGATGATTGCCACCTCCCTTCCCCACATCGAAAGGATAGATATACACGAAATTTAAAATTACCACCAAAACTAGAAGTAAATTTTCATTTTACTTCAAAGGTTATGAAAATCTAAAACAGGTTCAAAATTGTGATTATAGATAATTTTCTGTAGTACTCTTCGTTTGTCAAATGACGCTTTATATAAACGTTTGCATCCTTAAAATCTAGAAATTCATTCGTATCTACACGTACAACCTTGTTGATTTGTCTAATAACAATTTCTGTAAATAAATAAGTAAATAAAAATAATTAATGAGAAAAAAATAAGAATTAAAGTAAGAATTAAAATAATTTCTACAAAAATTACACGTCTATTATCGCACAATACAAAATATTTGTAATATTTCAATCATCCCATCCGAGTGTCACGAACTCAGCAGTTACGCCACTGAGAACCAACCGATCCCCACTTGTCCACGTCGACCAGTGCGAGTGCCTATGTAGAAATGTAGGCCATCGTACGAAATGTAGGCGAGTGCCTGCAGAAATGTAGGCCAAAGTTATTTGAAGTTATTTAAAAATTTAATATGCAAAAGATGTAGTTATATTTTCATATTCATTTTGATTTCGTATACTCATATTATCAGGGGGTGTCATAGTTTCGTCACTGCTGTGGTCTCTTTGGGTATTAATCCGTGCCTCCCAGCAGCGCTTTCGGTGGCCCAGCGACGCGCTCTGCACAAACCGCTGAATTACGCACTACGCCTCCAGCGGGGGCGGGGGAGGTCCCGTTGTCTCATTAACTGCCGAAGCGCTTTTTGGGTGCGCTTAATGGCGCTGGGATGGACAGCGGCCGCCCTCCAAAAAGGGCCGGCTCCGGCACTGAGGGCGACGCGAAGCCTCGACAGCTATGGGCGGCCGCTGCCACGCGCGGTGGACAGAACGCGCCGCGCCCCCGCGCCGCCCCCCGCCGGCTCCCCGCCGCCGCCCCCGAGCCGCCGCCCCGCGCCGCCCCCCGCGCCGCCCCCGCGCCGCCCCGCGCCGCCCCGCGCCCCGCTCCGACCCCGCTCCGACCCCGTCTCGACCCCGCTCCGACCCCGCTCCGACCCCGCTCCGACCCCCGCTCCGACCCGCCCGCCGCTCCGACCCCGCTCCGACCCCGCTCCGGAACCCCGCTCCGACCCCGCTCCGACTCCCCCGCCTCCGACCCGCTTCCGACCCGCTCCGACCCCGCTCCGACCCCGCTCCGACCCCGCTCCGACCCCGCTCCGACCCCGCTCCGACCCCGCTCCGACCCCGCTCCGACCCCGCCTCCGACCCCGCTTCGACCCCCTCCGACCCCGCTCCGACCCCGCTCCGGACCCCGCTGCCGACCCCGCTCCGACCCCGCTCCGACCCCGCTCCGGACCCGCTCCGACCCCCGCTCCGACCCCGCTCCGACCCCGCTCCGACCCCGCTCCGACCCCGCTCCGACCCCGCTCCGCCCGCTCCGACCCCGCTCCGCACCCCGCTCCGACCCCGCTCCGCAACCCCGCTCCGGACCCCGCTCGACCCCGCTCCGACCCCGCCTCCGACCCCGCTCGACCCCCGCTCCGACCCGCGACTCCGACCCCGCTCCGACCCCGCTCCGACCCCGTCCGACCCCGCCTCCGACCCCGCTCCGACCCCGCTCCGACCCCGCTCCGACCCCCGCTCCGACTCGCTCCGACCCGCTCCGACCCCGCCTCCGACCCCGCTCCGACCCCGCTCCGACCCCGCTCCGACCACCGCTCCGACCCCGCTGTCGACCCCCGCTCCCGACCCCGCTCCGACCCCGCTCCGTCCCCGCTCCGACCCCGCTCCCCGGACCCGCTCCGACCCGCTCCGACCCGCTCCGACCCGCTTCTGACCCCGCTCCGACCCCGCATCCGACCCCGCTCCGACCCCGCTCCGACCCCGCTCCGACCCCGCTCCGACCCCGCTCCGACCCCGCTCCGACCCCATTTTGGACTCCTAAAGGACCGCGACCTCACAACGTACAGTGGCCGGCGCGTGCTTTAGCGGTAGCTCGTTTGGCGCCAAAACGATTGTCTACGTCCAGACCTTTCAAAGCCAGAGCGTAATTCACTCAATCCTTTATCGGTGCGGTTAATCGGGCACGAAAAGTATTTTAAAACAAGTAAAAAGGAGAAAAGTGGGCTTGGATGACCGAGGTGGCTAAGAGCGTGAAGCGATTCAGCGTTTCGGTCCGAAGGGTCGCAGGTTCGAGTCCCGCCATTGACTTTGTCGTTTTTCCCCTGTCTCTCGTGTATGTGTAGTAGCGGAGAGCCTCGCCTTCTGTTCACCTCAGATCAAAAGAGCCCGCAACTATGTTGGTGTCTCGGGCATGGTCAAATATGCGTTTCATCCAAGGGTAACCGGCTGTCGGCTGGATAAAAGCCCTGGGGGAAAAATATTTTAGAAGATTTAAGTGTGTTCACTAACTTATTGATTTTGTTTAGGATTTTTTATCGATTACTTTAGAATACGCTGTCTTACTTTATGTAACGTACATGTGATGTTTATCTGCCCCTCAAAATATAAATTAAATTGAATAAGGAAAAAATTAACACAATTGTTCATCTAATATTGTACAAATACTACTTTTGCTGGTGTTGTAGAGAATCGAAAGCAGACTAGGCTTCAACAATTGGATTCAGCCAAGACATGAACATTCATAACGAATGTAATTCTTTAAATCCAAGGATTTTACGAATTATAATTTCCTCTTTAACCAAATTTTGATAACATACCATTGTCGTTCATTTCACTAATTCTCTGACAAATTGTAAAAAATGGAAAATGAAAATATTTTGCATTTGCTTTAGAGTTCTTTGGACATTACTTTTGTTAATTTGTTTGTAAAAGGTAAAATACTTTCTTGACACGCTATAATATCTTCGTATGACTCTTTTCCCCAGACAATCAGCTAAAAGTCCGTCTTTTAAACAAGGTTCTTGTTTGATTTAATAGATGTTTTCAGGCGATTTCAGAAGTTGCGCATCGTTACGTTTTCCGATTCATAAAGCGCACATCCTTTGAGGCGGTCATGATAGCGTACTTAATGCAAATTAAATTTTGCGCAAACCAGACAAACTGCGCACTGGAGAAAACACTGCGCACCTCCCGCCTTGTTACTACGCAGTAAATTTCTTAATTATTCCGTTCTTATGATAATTGTAGCGAACTAAATGTCTAATTTCTTCATTATATTGTCCATAACTGTCTGATTATTATCAGTAGATCTGACATTCTGTTCATTTGTAGGCAGAAATAACTATGAAAGTACAAGTAGTTTTGCTACTTGTCAATTAGGACAACGTTAAAAATAGAATTAGCAAAGATAAGGTTACGCTATTCTGTTCTCTTGGGCTAAGTGATATTTATTTTCATCAGATATTACTCTTTAGAAATTCTCCCCTTACAAAAAGCGCATATATTTTTAACAGAAGCTGTTTTTATAATTGTCTCTTCAAGGGACCTTCAAAAGAACTGGTTTGAATCAGCGGACCAGAACGGGAAACGCACATTAATGATACTTCTCACTAAGGCGTAAATTAAAGAAAGCAGTTTGTTCTCAGACCATTCTTCTCTAAAATACAGTTAAGAGAAGGTCGGCGAAGAATAAATGATCTTATGGATGTTACAAATCATCTACTCAAGCTAGAAGGTTTGCAAACTTTACCATATTTATAACATTAACATGAACACAACACATGTTGTTTCCTAAAAACATATGTTTTCCTATCTCTTTTAGTCGTAAATGATCTGATATCTGATTTTATCAGTATATGCTATTTTTATTAGCCAAGTAAAATCCCATTGAGGGCAAGGGCGTTCTACCATTCGCAGGCAATGCTGAATGAAGAGATAGGATGCTGATGAAGCATGAAAGGACTAGGATGATCGTCGGAGGGGGCAGGTGGGATCGTGGGAGGTGAGCGTGGGCTTTTTTAACCATCCCAGAATTCGCCTGTATGGCCGAGGGAATCCACGAAAATGTGGGTCAGGATGGGCGGCCAGAGGATCGAACCCAGACCTCCCGATTGCGAAGTCAGCGCGATATGTACTGTACTCGGACAGCTTATGTTACTGACATTAAAAAGCTTGTGTGAAAACTTTTCAAAGTCGTGAAAATGTGAACCAAAATTGAACGGAACGCGGAACAAAATTGGATTGAAGATTTTCGGCATTGGTACTGAGACAATACTATATTTATTTTTTTTATTTTTTTGTTTTCATGAGCAATTATCTTCATATTGAAGTACACGATTAAATGTATTTAAACCCAGATGTTGGAAATTAATCAATAACATAATTGTTCATATCCCGGAAACGTTTCCGTAAGATCGAAGAATATTACATTGAGCCCTCACGCATGGAGTGCTTCTTGAGAAAAGACTGCTCTTTGAGAAGCACCGCCTCGGCTTGCCGTCCGTATCTAAAGGAAACTCTCCGTATCGGAGGCTTCAGTTGGAGCCGGCGGTGCTGGCGGCGACAGGTAGAGGTGACACGTCTCCACTGCCTCTTCGTCCCGGCGGTTACAGTCGAGCGGCCGCTGGCACCTTTGGCTTCTCCGCCACCGACTCTTCCAACTTGCCGCTCCATCATGCTTCCTCTGCCCGCCGCCGCAACCACACCCACATCCATTACGCTAGTCACCAGCCCTCCACATCAAACTCCTCCGGGCCCCATGCGTACTATTTACTTAAGATGAGCTGCCGCATCTGAGCTTTTGATCTTATAAGTGGGACAAAAAAATATAGGATTTTGTGGAAAGGATGAATCATAATAGGAATATTCACGTAAAAATAGAATCGGAGGGAAAAGGGAGAACTGTCAAGAAACGTTTTCGAAAATTTGGGGGAATCATCCGAAATTCCAAATTACGACGTGCTCATGATTTGAGGCCAAGTGTAGTGTCCAGAACTGCGCAGCGAAAGTGTTGACCAAGGGAGTACAGGTTACACTTCAGTAGAGCCACGCCCCCCTCTTGCTATTCTCATGCTTAAGCTGGTCGGCGCCGCTTTCTCCGCCTCCTCCTCCACTTCCACCGCGTGCATTGCCATCGTCGATACCGCTCCTCGCCGGACGCCCTGCCTCCGCGCCCGCGCCGTCACGCCCGCCCGCCGCCCGCCCGCCCGCCCGCCCGCCGCTGCCTCAGCAAAGCGGAAGCAGCGCGGTGCGGCGACAAAGGGCGGTGGGCACTCAGGGCTGCAGCGCCTCGCGCGGCGCGCCACGTTTTTAACGGAAGGCGACCTCGGCCCATTTTCCCGCGCGGGGCGTGTAGCCGGGGCGGGGCGGGGCGGGGCGCGGCGGGGGCGGGGCGGGGCGGGGCGGGGCGGGGCGGGGCGGGGCGGGGCGGGCGCGGGCGGGTGCGGGGCGGGCGGGCGGGCGGGGCGAGTGGTGCCGTGGCGGGCGGCCAGGCGCGCGCCCCGACCGCCCCCGATCTCGGTCTCGCCCGCGTCCCCGGCGCCGGCCGCCCTCGCCCTCCGCCGCGACCCGCACAGCAGCGCCACACGAACAGCGCTTCTAAATACCCGGCCAAGCAAACACGGCGGCGGCGGCGCGGCTCGGCTCGGCCCCGACCCGCGCGCTCCATTCAAGCCCGCTGCTCAAACAGCGGCCGGCGAGGGGCGGGGGCGAATTATGGCTGCCTGGTTGCCGAGGAACCTCAAACATGAGGAAGCGACCGCGGGCGAGCCCGCGGCGCGGGCCTGGGGGCGACGGTGAGGGTGGCGGCACGGATGTGGGAGCCAGCGACAGCGCGCAGGTGGCGGGACCGGCATGGCGGCGCGGGAGGAGGTAGTGGCGGTAACGGAGGAAGTGGTGTGTAGCAGGGGAAGTGTTAGCGAAGGCCGTTGTGTGGCGGAAACGAATAGAGGGGGGCGGCGATGAAAGAGAGTGTCGGTCGGGATAGCGTTGGTGGTAGCAGAGATGGGACGGGACGGAGCTAGGACAGTGACAGTCTCAGTGGCGGGGGAAGTGAGTGGCGATCATGTTGGCGTTGGTTGGAGGGCAGTGGCGGCGACGACGATGACGGAGGCGGTTGGGGCGGCAGTTGTGGTAGTGGCGGGGACGGGATAGTGACGGAACGGAACGAGAAGACGACGGTTTGCCTGCAAAAAGCCGTTTAAGTGAGTGTGTCAGTGGCGGATAAAGATGGTGGCAATCGCAATGGTTGATGGCGGAGGGGACGGTGGTGGCAGTTGTGATGGCGGCGACTGAGGCGATTGGGGGTGGCGGGGATGGCTCGAAACGGCGGGGCGGTATCAGTGGCAGTGGCAATGTTGAAAAACGGGGTGGCGATCGCGACGGCATGTTTGATGACGGATACGGCGGTAGTAATGGTGACAATTGGGGCGAAAGCGGTTGTGGTGGATGTGGGGACGGGATGGGACGGGCAGGGCCGGAATCAGTAGCAGTGGCGGGGAAGGAGGTGGCGATTTGATGGAGGCGGTGGTGGTGCCGGGGACGACCCGAAACGGGATGGGTCTGTATCAGTGATAGAGGTAGTGGTGAAAAACGGGGTGGCGATTGAGATGGCATGGTTGATAGCGGAGGCGAGGTAGTGATTTTTGGTGCGATGGTGATGGTGGGGTAAGGATAGGCGGGGACGGTTTTATACGCGCACGTTTTCTTGAGCCCCAACATACCTCTCCCCACACTTTTACTAACATAAGCTGAATTCACAATAAACGATAGCTGCAAGTTTTGTTCGCAAACTCTCATAACCAGAAGTACTTACTTCCGTCCAACAAAAAATAGTTTTCTTCGATAAACGAGCAACAGATTTCATATAATAATAGCCCTGTCAATAAAATAATAAAACCTCCCACTTCCCTCGCATGTAGCAAAAGGAGGGCTCAAACGTGCAGGGATAATATCACTGACAGAGACAGTGGAGGTGCGGTGTCACGTGGAGTGGCGGCGGCGACGGCGAAGCCGCCGGCGGCGTTTGCACGCGCCTCCACGCGGCCCCTGCCTGCTCGCCCCGCGCCGCGCTGTTTGCGCTGCGGACATGATATTTCCGTAATGGAGCAGATTATGCGCGCCGCAGTTCGCGGCTTTCCCACGCGCGCTGAGTCACCAACGCAGATGCGGCGCCGGCGGCCGGGGGGGGGGGAGATGGCTCCGGAAGCGACACCAGCCTAGCCACCCGCGGTCATCGGAGGCGCTTTCTCTTTCCGAACGTTTAACGGCGGTTGCATAATAAATGTTAACATACTTCAACCTATACTTAGATCTAACTTTCGGGGTATTTTCCATCATTTGCTTGTTACACCCACCACACATCATTTGATGTGTGGTAGAAGAGTGCATATATGTGTGAGGATGGGTGTTGGAGGAGAGTCTCGCCACGTAAAATGAGGCATTAATACAAAACAATATACCTGTGAGGCACAAAAACGTTTTGCTCGCGAGTCACTTCAAAAAGTATGTTCAATGGAAAGCCGCGAACAAAAGCATTAATCAAGACGGTCAATAATGAATTGTAGCAAATAATTAATTAATGAAAATAAATTGTTATTATGGATTTTAATACCTGTTTAATATAGACAGTTCAAAATATTTATTATTTTGAGTTTCATTAATTTATTATGAATTGACTGTTGAGTACATGAAACAGATAACAGTTGCCAGACGGCCAAACATATAACCAACACAAATTACTGGAATAAATCGATCCTTCTGTTCCGTTTAGAGACATTTTCACAACATTTCGTGATTTACTTCGAACACCTGTGAGTCGAGAATGAGCTGAGCATCGTGATCCGCACGTTGAACGCGAGCCGCCGGGCGGGCGCTGTGAGCGAGTCGAGCGATCTGAATGGGGCCGGTGGGCAGTGGGCGGTCGCCCGTGGGCCGCGGTGCGCAGCTGTGTTTGTTTGCAGCGGCGTCCGCCAGGGCCTTCGACCGCCTCTGTTCTCCGAGGCGGCCCGCTCGCCTCGCCGCCGCTCACGCGACCGGCTCTCGCCTGTTGAGATTCGATTGGGAAGGTCTGGGTGCGAATTGACGCGGAGATCGCTTGGTTAATGTTTTCCGGTGCGTCAGCTGCTACTGTCATTATTTTCTTGTAACTGCAGTCAGTGCCTGTTATATCCTGGGAGATGGCGATATTCCTTTTCCGCTGAAACGTAAGATCCATCGACGACCTACACGTCGGCTAACGGAGATTCTCCCCTCCAGGTATCTACCCCAGCAGTGCATCACCCAAACCCCGCCGAATTCTTATGCTCTCGTGTGCTCTCTTGAAATGTGTGGTAGAAGAGTGCATTTGTGTGTGAGCATGACTTGGAGGAGAGATGAGGACACAATGAAGGCGGAAAGATAGCGCGCAGTTCAACAAAAATGTTCTTCTGCTTTGTGATAATATATGAAGGTGTTATGCATAAACGATCATTTCATCTTTCACTCGTTGATCCGTCGACCCCGCCCCCCCCCTCCTCTGGAGAATATAACTATTTCGCACCCTGAGTAAAGACTAAAGAGAGAGTAAACCAGCGTACGAGAAACTACGAGAATTTTGAATACATGTTATAAACATCAATGATAAGTTCCTCCCTTATATTCGTGTTATTTTCTAATGGTTAAACTAAATAATATTTTGTAACAAATGAGCAATGTTGAACGATTTAATTATGATTAAATAAGTTCTTCCTATTTGTTATAATTAAATAGGCATTTATCATTTTGTTATATTAAATATATGCATTTCACATTAAAAGTATTTTTATAAGTTTTTTTTTAAATATTACTCGTTCGCGGTATTCAAATTTTCACATTTTGTGTCTGTGACGATCTAAAGAGTTCTTAGACTGAAGACAATTCTTAGGGCTAGAATCTATTTATCTTTCTTGCGTAATTAATAGTAATTAATGATATATATATATCAATGTTATTATCATCTTTCAACCTAATTTATTCAACAATATAAAACATAATAAATTTAGTACATTTAACGTTTTTTACTCAATAAGGTTGCATTTATATATTCTCTCGTCATTGCACAAACGTTCACACCGACTTTGTGAATGTCCAAAGAGTCAGAAATGATAATGAACAAACATGCGTTCGCCGCGTAGCATCAATGACTGCATCTGTGGTTTGAATTAAATAACGGGGCTTCCTTACAGTTGTTGCGGATACGAGTCGAGCAGAAATCACGTTGTGCGCAATCTTAAGTAATCGTACGGTACATGAACTACTACTCGCATTATCGCCGAAGCTACATTGTGTCAACTCGAGAAACGCACAGCAAACACTGCAGCGAGATAGTGGGACCGACCTTCCCCACCCGAGGGTATTCCATTGACGGTGGCAGTTGCAAAAAGATACACGTGCGCCCTTAAACACGATGTCGAATGCTGCTGGGTTACGAAGGGCCCTTTGCAAATACTCATTTGGAGGCAGCGGAGATTTACTTTGGAGTCGTGTAAAAGGCAATTCATAAGAAGTTCTCATTTTATTTCGAAAACAGTTACTAAATTACGAGTGAAAATAAATGCTTGCATCAACTACCAAGGTAAAATTTCGAGTGAAAATTTAAACGCACACATAATTGCAAATTGAAAAATCGATCAATTTCAGATTACATCGCAAATTCTGAACAAACAAAGGTTGAGTCACCCATGAAACTTCATATTTACATACATTTTCTACTCTTCAGCCTAGCGTGCTATAGATTACCACACATGTAATTATATGATTGGGATATCCAAATCTTGTCAGACCGGTTATGCTTCACAAATTATATCGATATGGATTACGATCAGTGACAGAATATTGGCAAAAAGGAAAACCCCCTTATTAAACATTGATGTTGACTTCGTTGTATAAGTAGTTATACATGCATTTTCATATTTGCAGGTTTTGTGCTTCTTAAGTGAACGCATGTCATGTAATTTAACTTCACGGCAGGTGAATTCGAAACCCTACGTCTAAAGTTGAAAATAAATTTCTGAGTATCGAAAGATTAGTTGAGATCAGAGCATTTAAGTAGTTGAATATTTACCATGTTTGTATTAATCCACGGTATTTAAGCAGTAATCAATTTCTAGTGTTTCCGCAATAGCTGGTCTTATTTACTTAATACTAGGAATTATAAATTTAAGTACAAGACACAGCAAGCAATTATTAAATATAGTGCCGCTGCATTTTTATAATCATAGTTGCAAGTCTGTCATTAATGATGTGTGCACAGTTTGAAATTACTATAAGGATAATACAACATGACCCATCACGAAAAGTCTACACCAATATACTAATGATCTTGTTCTCCAATCAAATTTGAATAAAATATTATGTAATTACACGAACATCAGATAATGTTTCAAAGGGAGGTTTTTTTTACCGCACAAAGAGTGAAATTATTTTTCAAATAAGTACGGAAAATTTATTCTTTAAAAACTGTTTTTAATTGTGTTTCAGGAAGGGTTGCAACAAATGTCTTGCGTATTAAAAAGGAAATGGTGAAAACAAAACGTTTAAGTATTTCATTGTTAGTAGAACTAGCTTAGGATACCGGGAATTGCTCAGGCATTTATTTATTACAATTATGAATTAGAGAACTAGCAAACGAGGCGTTGCCCGGTTGTTTTTATAAAAGTGCTTCGTACTAATAACCGCATTTTCTTCGCGTGTTTTGGAGAAACGGAAGGGTCTCGCGTTGATCCGGTTTCATTCTCCACAGTCTGTAACACAAGAATTCTATCAGCTCTGTTCGCCCACTTCTGTAAATACTAGTGCATCCTATCCAATTTTGTCTTTCCCTGCCCCCGATTTGAAACCCCTGGTCTATTTCATCCACTTTCTAACAAAATTAATTAAGATATCTCAGAAAGGAAAAGGAAGTACCTTTTCTCACATCTATGCTTCTTGTAGAGTTTCGTAGATCATATCAATACAATAAAGCAAACTTCACTACAAAAATCATTCAATATTTCACAGCCTTAACATCACAAAAGAATTGACACATTATTGATTCACGATATTTTTCCATTAATTTCCTATCTATTGTACGTTAATACAATTGTCGCCTAGATGCAATAAGGTTAATTTCTGATGTACTTTATAAATTTCGTGTATGTGAAGAGAAACTGACAATGGTAATAATTTTCAGATAAAAGCAAACTTTATGTCACATTAAGAAACTGAATATGGGTCTGTGTCCGTCTGTCTATGTGCCTCTCTTTTTCTGGGTCCATGTGTGTGTGGCTCTCTTTGTGTCTCTCTCTCTCTCTTTGAGTGTCTCTCTACGTGTGTGTCTCTATCTGTGTATCTTAGCGTAACTCTGTATGTGTGGCTCTCTCTTTCCCTCTCTCTCTCCTGCCTCCCTCTCTCTCTCC
>BOPP01000011.1:12220237-12274637 GCA_017312745.1 Gryllus bimaculatus
AGCGTGGTTTTACGGCCCCATGGGCACAATGCTTTCGGGTCGGCTGCTACCAGCTAGGGGCATCGACTGATGGCACTGTACTGCCTCTAACTGGAGGTTCTAGAATTCCACTGTCGAAGGTGGAAGGATTTTCCACACTAGCTGCATAGATAGTACGAGTTCAATGGCTGGCTGGAAGAGCATTCTAGTGGAGACCTACTCAGTTGTTTTGATTCCTCGGATCAATACCAGGCAAATGGAGCAGTACCCTAACAAACGCGCGCGATCTTTCCTTCCTATTCCTTGTGCTATTCTCACTCCTTACTTACACACACACACACACACACACTTATATTGCACTACACTACAACACATCGAGAATGTCCCGCTCGGGCGGTGTTCGGCTGGTGGGAGATACCTAGATATGGTAAACCCCACTTGTAGGTTCGCGCCGGATTTCACCATCCAGCGGAGAAAGAACACCGCCATCTCCAGCGATAAATTATTCACTACACTTACGGGAATTATGAACGTAGCCGTTGTCGCGCCCGGCAAAGCGAAATAATCAATGAGGTCGGGTGCTGCAGATCGGGGTTCCAAACCTAACAGTAGCACTGCCTCCTGCGTCGACGTTCTCCAAGGTCTGCGGCAAGGCCGGTTCTAGGGACAGCTCCTGCTCCTTAATAGCGTGCCTCACGGGCCTCGGAATGACCTACAGTTAGCGGCTAACAACTATTTATAACTTTATTAATATAACCCCAAATTATGAAGAAAGTTATTCCTCCTACCGCAAAGGAATCGTTAAACTGGTTATTAGAGAGATTATCTGTAAATTTTCAATTATTTGTTGATGCTTTTGTGGCCGACTTTTAAGAGAAGATGAATGTTTTAATTTCCTTCCTGAGTGGCATCAGGGGTTAGAAGATTCTAGTTGGCGACACGTGCGAAACATACTTGTCGCACAACTTCTCAACTCCTGCTCGCCAATCCTGTACAGAGTTATCATACATCTCTGCTGAGTAATAAAAGAAATAATTAGGAAGTAAACTTGAAGAAGAACAAGAACGGTAACAAGAACAAAAAAAATCTTCGTGGGCTCATATAACAAGTCTAAATACAAGTTTGAGAACTTGAACATGTTTTCACATTTAGTTTTATGTTTTCCTTCCTTTCTTGTCTTTATCGAGATTAGAGATGGAACTTTAACGCAATAGAAAATGATAATTGTCATTTTTCTCAAAACTTCAGTGCGTTTCAATTATAGTTTTATCAAATATAAATCATAGTTCACATTTTTGTAGCACTCGTATCAGCAATAAACCAACATTTTCAGAAACAATAAAAATTTGTGAATAATACAGTTGCTATACAGTTTACATTGCATGTCTCATCAGTTCAGAACATTATGAGATTATTCATTTCCGAAATGATATATCTCTTCTTATGAAAAATATATTTTCCTTCTGTATAATAAAAAAAAAACCTTTAAAAATTGCTTTTTTAAAAAGTTTGGTCATTATGACGCAATCGGTTTTGTCATTAATGAGTACCAAAATCATTGTATTACTATAATAATATTATTTACGAAGATTTATTGTAGTTGATAAACAGATTAGCTATCTACTAAGGCGTAATCACTCAACTAGTAAATCTTCAACCGCTGCGAAAAGTAGATGACTAGACAACCGCTGCGAATAGTAGATAGACACTTCTGACGGTAATAGATTTTCAACACTAGCGAATTAGGTAGGTGGAACGTCCAGAGGTGAAGTACAAAGACCATCTGCTGTGAGTCGTACTTTAACATGAACACTCCGATCAATACTAGGAGAATGCTGGAGCAGAGCCTTAACAAACTGGCCTCACATTCCGCGTGATTTTTTGAATATCCATAAAGTTGCCTTAATGAAAACTAGCTCATAATTTTGTAGAGATGGATGAACACTGATTTTTGAAAAAAACTGCAAGAGCCTAAAATTTTGGGATTGAGCATTTAATCAACCAAAAAATATGAGCTAGTTTTCTTTGTGTTCTGCTATTGTGTGTGTCAGGCTTATGGGCATATTTTTTCTTCCTGATCGTGCCCACTTCTCCCTTACATCACATCACAACACACACAAACACCACACACACACACACACACACACACACACATATATATATATATATATATATATATATATATATATATATATATATACACATACATCATACATACATACATGCGCCTACATGAAGTTCAGTAGCATCATCGGAGACTGAGCTTCTCGCTGTTGGACGGGGGAGGGACTTGAGTGGAAAAAGCCGGAAGCCGAAGTCTAGACCGGCGCGGATCTTACATTGCTGTGTGAGAGATCCGGATATAGCATGAACTACATTTACGGCATTGATTACCTAGGATTTGACGTTCCCGACCAATCACCGGCAGATATATTAGTGATTGGATACGAGTGAGCGCAAAGAAAACTATTCGAGTCGCAGCAACGATTGGGGGTGGGCGATGCAGGCGGGGTGGGGCGAGCAGACGGGGGGGGGGTGGCGAGCAACTGGGGCGAGACAATCGCGTGACGCGAACCGAGCGCTGCCACCCGCCGCCGCCGCCTCTTGGTCTCACGGCACCGACAAGTCGACGGACAAGTTATTTTATGTCGCTGTGTTGGAACCTTCTGTTAAACGTAGCTGATTAGAGGCAACGCACTGGACTCACACGTGACGCTTGCGCAGAGCTGACGATTCAACTCCCTTCTTAGTCACTTTCTTTACTCTTTCGCTGTTTCTTTTGTTGCCGATCAGCAGTTGACGTGACTAATAAAAGGTGATATATACGATTTAATTTCGTATCGTGGACAAAAAACATGTCATATTCAAAAAAGCGTTTCGTCGCAGGATCAGATGCAATTTTAAATACAGCATATATAAAAAAATATTGTATGGTGTATTTTACTAATCTTTCCACACTCCGGAGTACACAATTGTATAAATAGTTTTCATTCCTTATATAATTATAATTACAATAATTAGAGGTAATTTTTGTGAGAGCGTAGGCTTCCGTGACCGGAGTCAGTATTTACTAGGCTGTGCGGTGACGGCCGCGTCCATGGCGAAGGTGCCGACCGTTTCGGTCGCCATTCTGCGACTTCCTCCCTTTACGCCCTAAGGAAGTCGCACAATGGAGACCGAACGTCGGCACCTTCCGCCATGGGCCAAGCGTCACCCGGAACGCTAGTAAATAATAATTTTTTGTGTTCCTTGTTTCTCATTTTTTTCTTTCGTATTTGCATTGATTATTCTCTAAAACAGGGTAATAATTTTTTCCCCATTTTTTTTAAGATTCCCCCTCATATTAAACGTCCGATGTTGTCGACAAACGATGAGTAGAGGGTGCTTGTGCACTTTCTCCCTGCAATCTCAAACACGCGGCAAACGGTCGGTTCCTGGCAAGATTTCTACCGCCAGCGCAGGCACTTGCTTTCCATCGCCGTCGCACCTCGTCGCTTCGCGGCCGCCTTCTGATGCAAATCGCACGGGCGCGCACTCGACCGGAGGAGCCGCATCTGCTCTTCGTTGCGGAGCAAATCGGTGACGTAAGAAAAGGGTGGGAAATCTTTTAAATGAGATAAATATGAAGCTTTTATGAAAAAATGTAATAACCTTGAAAATGACATTGTTTCATTTATAAGTCATCACGATAGTATATACCACTTGATGATTGCGAAGAAACCATATTATTCGATTCCTAGCTCCAATCAAACGTCTTCAAAACGTTTTAGTACCTACAATTTGTTCAACAAAGAAAGTCAAGACTTTCTTTGTTGGAAAAATAGTAGGTACTAAAAAGTTTTTGAACTTTTTAGGAGTACTTAGTAGGTACTTTCTTTAGTGTGGATGGAGCTAGAAAGCGATTTGGAAATCGGTTTTGAAGAAGTGACGGCTTTCTTTGAATATTAATAGGGATCAGATGCAAAGTTTTGAAATAAACATTAATACTTCAAATAATACATACATTCATTGAGTTAAATTTAAAAAATAATACTAGAAAAAAAACTTAGTACATAAATAGAAAAAAATGTTTGGATTTCATTACAATTTTGTGGCTGTTTCATAAAATTCTCTATTAGACGTTTAATTTCGGCTGAAATATATTCTAAGTTAGCGACGTAACTGTAAACAAGCACGGCATTAAACAAACCGGAAGCTTCGTCATGAGTGAGCGGCGGGAGACGCAACACGTTTCAGGCGCGAGGAGCGACCGCAGAGCTTGGCTGTGAGCGTTTTTGAAGCAATGAGGCCGCAATGAGCCGGGGCTATGTCCTCCGACCGCCAACGGCTTGTCATCGGCCGACGAGCCACATTCCCGCCTCCGCCCCCGCCCCGCCCCCGCCCCGCCCCGCGCCGCTCGGCGGCCCGCGTGACAACCCCACGAAATATTGGGCGCCCGCACAAAGCGCCCGCGGCAGTAGCCAAGGGCGGGGTCCGGGCCGGATGGGCGGTAAAGTTGTCAGCACTGTTTTGTTGGGAGGTGGTAGCAAGGTAAAGTCCACAGGTTGGCACGTGTCTCTATACGCACAAGTCGACGAAATAAGACCCAACACAAAGTATGAAATCTTCGGTTGTAAAAACTGTTTATTTTTAAAAATTCTAATAAAAATGGTATTTTTATTTCATTGACAGAAATATATTTATAATTATCTATTTATTATTTAAGTTTATTTCTTCTTGACGTTCTTCGTTTATCAAGTAAAGTGGAATTTCATGAAAATATAATTTATATTGATAAAAAACTCAACTTGATGGGCGTTCTCCTTAGAAGGCGGCAGTTTGGATTAGACTAGGTGCCATCCGAGGTAATTCATCCCTCTTCCTCCTGGTGTTAGAAAAATTGTGAAGTGTTGGATTACTAGAGTAATAGCACTTTCATATGTGTTTTTTTCGACTAATACAATTTTGAATCAAACTTATTGAACTATATTGAACCAACATTTAATTTTGATTTCTGTTCAGTTCTTTGATAGAATGAGCTGATGGCACCTTTAAATTACATAATTATTGGTTTCCAATTTCTAATCAAGGTTTTGAATTGCAAATTGTGATTTGCAATTGCAGTTCAGCTATAACCGGAAAATATAGATATTAAATCTAAATTTAAAAAAAAAATCCTTTGACTTTTGGAAAAAATTTGACATAAAAACAAAATGGTATCGGTAATGTAAAGTTAATAGTTTGAGCTGTCAGTGAAACAATAGAACATTTACCATATAATGAGAACATCCGTAAACGAAAAAATCACCGCAGAGATCTGAGGTGCAATTTGAAAATAATTTTCCAATACACTTTTGGTTCAGTGTTGAATAGCACCTTTTCCAACGACCGTATACTTAACTCGCCTTTCTTTGAATGTGCCGACTGTGAACACACACAGGAGCCAACTATCGTTGTTTTGGCTACTTGCTTATGGTCCATTTGTGGCGAGATAGCAGAGCACCCAAGCCGTTCAAAACCCCAGAAGGATAAGAAAAACCACAAAATTAAAACGTTTTTAAAATGAATAAATTACATCGTGTTAAGTTTTTCGCTTTAATTCATATAGTTTGTAGATACTATTAATTGACCGGTTTCAAACCGATACAAATACATCGATAGCATATCGATACTTTAAATATTGGGATACGTCAATTATGATTTTGTTCATTGATCTGCCACATGTGATGAATATTAATGCGCAACTTTCTATGACTTTGACACATCAGACATGCACTACTTGGGAGTGAAATCTTTGTATAATAAGTTGTTAGTGGTTCATTCCATGAATCTGACAGCGATCTGATAGAATGGCCAAGCAAATGGAAGTAGCTTACTGCGCAAAAAGCAGATTAGCCTGGTAACTGTTTAGGGTATATTAGAGGAGATTCAATGGTAGAGGCTGGACTGGAATTTACGTATGTACAATATCGGACCTAAAAATGTTCTGATAATGAATAACGAACTTAATATATATTCATATTATCTCATAGTGCATTAAATATTTTGAAAATTACAAAACTGACGTACAATAATTTCAAATGAGTCCTTCGTGTTCTTTACATTTTCTCTTTGTACAGTTCTAGATTTACGAGATGAAATTGGTGTCTAGAGGGCGTGGACGTGTGCATGACGGTGATGGTGGGTGCGGGGTCAGTTGTGGGCGGGTAGTAGAGTGTACAGGTACGTGACGAATGCATGGCGGGTGCGTGACAGGTACGTGGGGGGGGCGGAGCGTGGCGAGAGCGTGGCGGAAACGTGGGCGTGAACGTGTTTCGTGGAGGGGTGAGTGATCGGGTACGGGGTTGGGTCGTGGCGGGTACGTGGGGGTGTGGGCGGGAGCGTGGCGGTGAGCGTAGGCGAAATGTGGGCGTGAGACGTGTGCGGGACGGAAGAGTGGTACGGAAATGGGGTCGGGTGCGTGTGGCGGTACGTGGGCGTGGACAGTACGTGGACGAGGGCATGGGAACGATGCGCGTGGGTACGTGGGGGGGCGGACGTGGGCGTGACGTGTGCGTGAACTGTGGAGTGTGGTCGGTGCGGTCGGGTTCGTGGGCGATTGCGAGGGCGGGTGCGTGGCGGTTACGTGGGCGCGGTGCAAGGGTGGCGTAATGTGGCGCGGTAATTCTAATCCGCGCGCGGGATAGCGTGCGCGCGCGGAGAGCGACACGAGCGCGCGCGAAAGCGGAGGGCGCCTTTGCTTCCGACACACGTGCACGCCGCCTCACCCACGGCGATCAGAGCCGACCTCCCCAACTCTACGACAAGACGGAGCTGGAGAGAACCAATAATGTTATCCACGTTTACCTGGATTTACTTTAAATGTATGAGCAATTCGTTTATGAAATGCATTAATCAAAATATTTTCACTCTTAAGTCATTATGTAAGTTTTGAAATGATCATGTAACAAAATTATCATTCTCTAATATTTGTTGTTATTTTTTAAATAAACGTAATATTCCTCGCCACGCATATACTGGAGATGTTTAGAAGCTTAAATATAAGTCTCGTTTCAAAGTAAATTTAAAGAATTATGACGTTATAAACTCTCATCTGTTGCCAAATGGTTTCTGCATGATAAGTGTATAAATAATATTAATACATTAGTTGTTGTTAGAAACTAAACCACCTAAAACTCAACCTAAACTTTGGTAAAAACGAATTGTTTTCCTCTGAAACAGTTCAACACCCACGACTTAACCCCACACCCACCATCACTTGATCCTAATCCAAAATTTCATCTTGCTAGACTGTCCATTACCTGGAGACACAAACCCCGCCCTATCCCGGCAGTACATTAGCGCATGGGAGAAGTAAATCTGCGCACATGGCGCGGTTGGAGGCTCTGCGTGGGCCGCGGAGGGGCGGCGTGAGGAGGGTGGCAATGGCGACGATGGTGCGGGTGATGAGGGTGGCAATGGAGATGGTGACGGTGGTGGTGACGGTGAGGTGGCTGGTGGTGGTGGTTGTGGTGGCGGTGGGGAGGCGGAGGCGGGGCGGAGGCGGAGTTTGGAGTTGGAGTTGGAGTTGGAGTCGAGTCGGTGTCGGTGTCGTGTCGTGTCGGTGTCGGTGTCGGTGTCGGTCGGAGTGGAGTCGGAGTCGGCGGAGTCGGAGTCGGAGTCGAGTCGAGTCGGAGTCGGAGATCGGAGTCGGAGTCGGAGTCGGAGTCGGAGTCGAGTCGGAGTCGGAGTCGGAGTCGGAGTCGGAGTCGGAGTCGGAGTCGGAGTCGGAGTCGGAAGTCGGAGTCGGAGTCGGAGTCGGAGTCGGAGTCGGAGGCGGAGGCGGAGGCGGAGGCGGAGTCGGAGGCGGAGGCGGAGGCGGAGGCGGAGCGAGTGAAGTCGGAGTCGGAGTCGGAGTCGGAGTCGAGTCGGAGTCGGAGTCGGAGTCGGAGTCGGAGTCGGAGTCGGAGTCGGAGCGGAGGCAGGAGCGGAGGCGAGGCGGAGGCGGAGGCGGAGGCGGAGGCGGAGGCGGAGCGGAGGCGGAGGCGTGGGGGCTTTTTGCGGTCGTTGAGGTGTGGCGGTGGTTGAGGTGGCGGGTTTTGAGGTGCGGTGGTTGAGGGACGGCGGTCGAGGTGGAGCGGCGGTGGCGGCGGTGGCGATGAGGGCGGCCGTGGCGGTGGCGGCGGGGTGGCGGGAGCGGTCGTGTGGCGCGTGCCGGCCGCTGCCGCCTGCCTGCTAATCGCGCGCCGCGCATTGTATTGAAATGACGCTGCCGCCGCCGCCACCGGAAGGGGTGGCACAATGGAGGCGGCTCCGCGCCGCGCCTAAGGATAATCGCCCGCCAAGGCTGTCGCCGCCGCCGCCGCCGGAGCGGCCGTTCAGGGTCGGTTGCTGCTGAGGTGGCGATTGGGAGAGACCAGTATCCGGGAATGTGAGATCGGGAAGTGAGAAGTTCACATCACCGAAAGGGTGGAAGGTATTTTGAAACTATCAGAGTAGGTTCGTGACATATCTACTGAGCTGGTGTCGTGTCCAGTATAATACGAGTAACTATGAAATCAATGAATAACAACATGTATTGGGGTTACGCAATATTTTGTCTCGTGATAGTACCGTTTATTTAAGGGTTCTGGAGTGGAAATAAACAACTTTTCTTTTAATACATTGAGATGAAATTATATTATGATGTATTTATATGTGTGAAGATTCGATTAAATTAAAATGTATGTTTATGCACTCGTATTAAACGTTCGATATAAAATATAATCAGCGACCAAAATAAATAAATAAATAGCACTACATATTCCAAACTAAACCAGATAATTAATAAATATTTTCACTTAGAACAATAAATTAATTGTTTATAAATCAATTAATTAGATCTGTTCTGAGTTTTAACTTTTTTTAGTATTTACTTAATAAGACACTCGATTTTCTCTGTACTGCATTTTGCTGCTTCAAGTCTCTATGTGGTAGTAGGTCAGTATTTCTGGCAAGTTATCATAATTGATTTCTTCCTTTTTAATGCATATCAATACTGCGCCCTTCAGAGCAAAAAATTCATGACAGCTCTGATCACGCACTGTCTGGGGCGATTGATTTCGAGTCGTGTAACCAGTACACGGCACCCCGCAACACCACCCAGCACCGCCCCATACTGCCCCGTACAGCCTCGCACCACCTCAAACCGCCTAGAGTCAGCAAATGACACCCCACACATTGGGCTTATCAGGCCCATCATCTCAAGCAAACGTTTCAACACTTTTTCTGTCATCGAGCCCGGTGCTTCGCTCTATCATTCACGAGTTTACGAGCGTCACATGCAATGCACGTATTCACTTTCACCTTCACTATGCTAAACCCTTTCACGGCAGTTAATGTTCTGCTAATGGAAGTAATCAACTCTATGGACCACAATGCACAAAATAAAACTGAAAATATTCAGGCATCAGCAAACTGACTTGGATTGGTGCTGTAAAAAATTTCTGAACTTCAAGTCATTTCCAACGGTGATACTCTACAATCATTCAGATATTAATCTATAACAATTCTTTCGTATTATCGCAGAAATTGTGAGATACCTAAAACTTGTAGCCATGTGAGAGATGCTAAAGTTTTCGTTAAATTCCCAGGATCTCGCAAAATATTGCGAAACAATGAAACAGATTTTTAATGCACGTATTTGTTATTCTGCATTTTCTCATACCTCGCCTTCCGACTGAATTCTCAAACTCAGTGTGAAATTATGTCTGAAGCAACTGATGTCATGCGATAGAAAGCTCCAAAGAAGGGGCCACCCACCATTAAATACTTATTACTCACGTGTTGCGTTACGAAGAGAGAACTACTTCTCTGATATACTTTGCTTGTAAAGAAATGTTCTGTGTATCCGAATATACTACACTACGTTCCTTCTGAATTCCTGAGCAAGGTTTCTGTAAAAGATTTGGTGGAATGTAAAGGCAATACCACACTATAAGAGAGACTTTTATTTGTTGCCCTTGAGCAATGCGTTTGCTACTTTCTAGAAAACCACTTTGCGTGGTTTCGTCCGGCAGAATCGGCTACTGCAGTTGACCGTAAGACAACACTAATATCACACAATGAAAACTGCAAACTTTTGGCATCAAACAATCTCACTTTGCATTTCTGAAGTAAATCTTGCCATTGAAAACTTTGATTGCACTCTTTATATAACAGTTGCCGCTTGAAATTCGTTCCAGTTAAGAGAGATAATGTTAATTAAACGATTAGTCAGTTCCGACATCGTGTTATATCTCAGAAATGTCAAAAAGAGACAGCAATTAAATTAAAATTTAATCATAACGATAAAAGGAGTGGCATCATAACAATATGATTAGTTCTTCATCTTAAGGTCCACGTTATAACCGTCGATCAGCGCACCTTCTCGCCCATTCTTCCACTATGCTTTCCACTGATGGTACTGATCTTGCCGGGCGAACTTTCAAGGAGGATGGAGTGAAGACTCCAAGGAAGTTCGAGGCGGACTGCGCTTTCTCGACCGGCCTTGCTACACGCACACGCACACGCGCACGCACACGGGAAGATAAGGCCCATGCCTACTCGCGTGACTCCTCCATTGCGGAGTTTAAATGGGACATGTCTACAATGGACGCTGGTTGCTAGTTTTTAATAAGACCATCAAAAGATACCAAATTTTTCCTTGAAGAATATCGCAGACCTGTCAGTTTAAAAGTTTTTTCTATTTTTTTTTTCATTTTTGTCTTCTTCTTCGGCCACGACAGGCTTCGATACAATAGATTATTCATTGTTAGGAATAGGCATCCTTGGCATTTTGAGCTCATATTTTATCCTAACATGGACCTGAATCATTGGAAAGTTTTTTAAACCAGATTATTTTAATTGAATACGGCAAAATAAAGTATACATAACTTCCTCTAAAATTTAACGATATTGAAGTACAATTTGAAAATTTGCACTAAAATGAAAATATGGCAATAAAATTACTGAATAGAACATTTTCCAAAAGATAAGTGCGTTATATGTTCACTTTCCAACGCCGTTTATAAACGAGCCGGTAATACAATCCAATAGCACTAGTTTTGAGCGACCGCAACAGCATACACCGACTCGAACAAATAGAAGAGAACGCGAGGGGTTTGGTGAAGCTGACGATACAGCGGGGGCAACTTCGATGCACAATAACTGTGTTTCTGTAAATGCGAAATATTGTATCTGTACTTCTGAAAAGTCGCAATACTTTTATGCACAAAGTAAAAATAGCTTTATAATGATCAGATCTAGAAATCTCTAATTGTTTTTGGAACGGTGATATGGTCAACAAGCCACATTTATTTGCAGGGGGGGGTGGGGACTTTCATCTCAGCCATAAGGCACCATGTAGTTGTAGAGACATGTTTGGCTTCAATTATGATCTATTTATGGCATACCATCCACATATTCTTCTGTATATCGTCCTATTCATAATCGTTAAAACTATTGATAATTCACCTTCCACAACATTATGTATGAAGGACTTGAGACAGTAACGGAATAATTCACACCATCTCCAACGAGCCTTTCACTATTCGTGAAAGATAATATCTCGATTTTGATCGAAGAGTGTCACATCTTGTTACTACCCCAAGCTTTCTACAAATAAAATTTAATAAGATAAGCTACACTTTCCCCGAAAATCGAGATATCAGCAATTACGAATAGCGGGAGGCTGGTGGGAGCGTTATTTGCCCAGCTACTCGGCTTACCGACCTAGTTTGTGATTGACGGTGAAGTGCAGACTTGCTCTTCACTGAGGCCCTAGGGCGGCGGGCACATTCATTGCCTGCGGCGTCACGCGTTAGATCGCGCGTCCGATTAAAAAGGAAGGCGAAATGACAGCGATTAGCTGGGACGCGGGAGCCAATCGCGAGCTTCGTTACAACTTCATGTTTTGACATTGAAGCTACGGATTGGATAGCCGCGTGTCAGCTCATCAAAAGTCAATTTGCTCTAATCGGAGTATTGAAGCGGCGTCGTCACCTTTTTCCCAAAGTGAGACGCTTGTTATCACTGTTTTTCGTTTTACTAATTACAGGCAAATGTACGAGAGGGGATTAATGTCCTTAATCTCCAACGATTTCCTACTTTTCGTGTCCATTATTTGCAGAATTTTCAGTACAATGTCTTTCAGTCAGTTATTGGGATCAGTGTTCTAGACCATTTATTGAACTCAATGTTTGATTAATGCATTAATTTGAGAATAAACAGTCGTTTCAAAATTAAAATAAAGGAGAGCATGTATTGCCTTATTAAAACACAAGGTGTGTCTCATCATGTGACTTGAAAATATCGCTATATAAATAAAATTATGAATTCCAAATAATTGTTTTCCAGAAAATGCGTTTACATAATGAAATTTGCTTTCACTGCAATAGCAAATAGTTTGGAATAATCGTATCTACCTATTTTGATTCTGTATAGTGTCATATACGATTTGACCTACATGTATGTAGATAAAAATATAAAAGAAAATTCATCAAATGTCACCAAAAATAGAAAAATCAGTACAGCATTTTATAGCAAAATTCGTTTCAATTTTGCCCTATTTTCAAGCCGCATCCCCAGAAGTGAGCCACTTTTTTGGCCACTCAGGATCCTCTAGTTACATCACTAGGCGTAGTTATGAATCCAGCACTCGCCAACGAGTCAACGCGTTCGGAGCACTCGTTGTTATCCGTTCGCGAAGAACGGGAGCTGTTTCTCACATCAAGCAAACAGGCCCGGAGCATAATCTCACACGTACTCGAATAGCAGGCAGCGGGCACGCCTAATCGCTGAGCGTTATCAGGAAATTCACCTCCGCGCGAGAACCGCGATACCGCGAAGAGATAGACAGAGCAGATCGCGCCCGTGAATCTACGGCACTCGGGAAGCACTCGAGAAAGCCTCGTCCGGCCCGTCTGCGCACGTGCGTGGCGAGCCACCCGCGGCTTCCTTCCACTTTCCCGACCGGGCACACACTCGGTGTTACGCGACCGCAAGTGGTACGGTTAGGGCGCGCATTCTAAAGATCAAAACATTCTTTGAAAATGACGTATACGATGACCAAACAATAAGTGGAAAATGAAGTAAAATTAATTAAAAATAAGGGGAAATAACCTATTTTTTTTAAGTTCACAGTTTTCGTGAATTTGTTTATTCATTCAATATATTTTAAGATGTTAAATAAAATGTATTAATATAAAATTCTATTTAATTAGAGTCTTGGAGAAATGTACTGCTTAGCTACGGTCTTCCAACTGTCAGTTTTGAAAGGTGGAAGACGTTACCAAAGATCCGTGTAATTTTGACATTTGGAAAAACACAGTCCATTGCAATAGCGATGGTCATGAAGTGGTGATCAACAAATACTTTGTTTTAGTGTGTCATTGTAAATTCAAGAACACTCTCCAATAAAAAAAAAACTTTAAAATGAAACAAAATGCCGTAAAAATGACGACAAAGTGACGCAAAAGTACACAAAAAAATGACGCAAAATACAGAAAATGACATAAAAATCGAAAAATAGCAGAATATGACAAAATAGACAAAAATGATTCAAGAACTGTACATTTCTATCATCTACATATCGCGATAAACATTTATTTACAAGTTACTAGCCCAGTCTAGAATGCACCAATGAAAAGATGACATGTCATCAGAGACCAAGCCCCCGTAATGATTGAGTTCGTAATACACCTTTATATCATATGCATTTCATTGCGGAATGGATGTTTCCGCAGGATCCACGTTTTCCTAGGAACTTGATAGATTTTTAATCCTACTACACACAAGATTTTCATACGTTCTCGTATCAGAACTGATCAACGATTTATTTATTTATTTATTTATTTATTTATTTATTTATTTATTTATTTATTTATTTATTTATTTTTGAGCGAGATGACCCAAATGTTCTATATACAATTACTCCATTAAATTACTTAAAATGCCATATGACGGAACAAGGTAAAGAACTCAAAGACCTCACATCAATTGTCTGCCTTTAGGCTACAAGCTTACTAATGGAAAGAACGGTTTTTACTATTGACGGAGTGCATGACTTTTCTGGTACGAAGGTTTCAATGGTTAATCATTGTATAGTCTGCCGTTTTGTTACATCGTTCATTGGCATTGCTCTTTTATGATCATTACGATCATTAAGGGAGGTTCAACTTTCTTCTCTATACCAATTTCAATTTCAAAAGAAATTTTACGTGGTAAAGCACACCCATAATAAGAATATTTATAATATTATTTATATCATGCATTAAGCTTATGGGACTAGTGACCCAAGTAGTTGATACTCCCGTAAGTACGAAATAGTTACGCACTCACCTCCAGATGTCAGAGAGTGACTCTCTCTCTCTCTCTCTCTCTCTCTCTCTCTCTCTTTCTCTCTCTCTCTTTCTCTCTCTCTCTTTCTCTCACTTTCTCTCTCCCTCTCTCCCTTTCCTCCCTCTCTCCCTTTCCTCCCTCTCTCCCTCCCTCTGTCACCAGGACTCAGTTACTCTTCAACACTTTCTTCTCCCCGGACACCGAGTCAAATAACGATTCGCGTTTAACCGGAACGGCAAAACTGGACGTCTTTGTGCGCCTTTGGAAACGTTTAAACACGGGCACGTCACGTATTTCGAGCCGCTTACCACAACACGGCTTGAGATAAGCGTTGTGGACCAGGACTCGAATAGCCCAGTCAGCTAGAAGATGACGGCCTGTCACCAGTGGCTACCGCAGCAGAAGCCGCGGAAAATAAACAGCCGTAAATAAGAAATCCTCGGCAGGGGCGGGGGCGCGGGAGCTCCTTGGGGGCCTGAGTTACGGCGTCCGGCGTCGCTGCAGCTGAGCACAAGCCCTGTAATTGCGCCACGGCGACATAAATCGCCGCCGGAAGCCGCTTTCGTCACGTCCATGAGGCTATCGCCGTCGGACGTTGCCGTTTGGTGAAGCAACGCGAAGCAAACGGTCGTCTTTCGTCTCAGCGGTGGAGCTGGATGAGACGAGAGGACGGGCGCCCCAGGCGGTGAAGGAAAAAAGTGATACAAATAAAATAAGTCCTTCATCCCGTCTCTGACGCCGTGGTTGGCGCCACGTAATGTTCATAGTTGCGAGAATAACATTGAATTGAGGGGAGCTTGGGACTACACAAGTTTAGCCACATCGGTGATGAGACTGACCCTCTTCGTAAATTTCAATATCTCGTTTTTGGTGAAAGTGAGACTTATTTTGTTACTAAAGAAGTCTTGTTCATATTTATGAAGTCTTCTGGCAGTTACAAGATGAGTCACACTTCGATCAGAATTGAGATATTATCAATCAGGGCTAGTAGGAGATTTTCAATGGCTGATGTTTCTGATCCACTTACTTCCCCAAGCTTTTTAATTTTATTACAATTAGCCTTGCAGATCGAGGGTTAATGGGCTTTGAAACGATTTTGAATAGATACCTGTGAGTGATAGTGATACCTGTGAGTGATTTACGATAGTGGTTTTAATATTGTTAACTTGCGATTTAGTTGCTCATCATTGCGTGGCAGCAGCCCGCCTTACCGGGACGACGAATATATGCGGGGTCGTGACGGTGCGTGGTATAGCGGGGCGGAGAAACACTTGAGGGCAAATAGTATGGAAGGTAGCGGGATGGGACGAGACGAGTCAACGCGTCGAGAAGCGAGGCAGATGAGGTGAGATGGAGAGGGACAAGACGGGGTGGAACGAGGCGGAGAGGGACATGAGAGAGAAGAGACGGAGAGGGGTGAGCCCAGAAGGGATGAAGAGGAGAGGGACGAGGAGGCGTGGAACGAGAAAAGGAGGGACGAGAGGCGAGGAGCAAGGACGAGAGGGACGATGAGGAGAGGGACGAAGAGGAGAGGGACGAGGAGAAGAGGGACGAGGAGAAGAGGGACGAGGAGGAGAGGGACGAGTAGGAGAGAGATGAGTACGAGAGGGACGAGGAGGAGAGGGACGAGGAGGAGAGGGACGAGGAGGAGAGGGACAAGGAGGAGAGGGACGAGGAGGAGAGGGACGAGAAGGAGAGGGACGAGGAAGAGAGGGACGTGGAGGAAAAGCACGGTGAGGAGAGGGACGATGAGGAGAGGGACGAAGAGGAGAGGGACGCGGAGGGGAAGAGCGAGGTCGAAGAAGGGTAGACGGGGAGGAACGAGGTGGCAAGGGGTGATCATGAAGGTGCATGGGGGGGGGGGAGAGCGGGGCGAGGCGGAAGGGACGAAGTGGGTGCGAAGCACTGGAACGCGCGCGTGCGGCGCGGGCGGGAGCGGCTGGGGGCGGAAGGGGCGGGGGGGGCGAAACGCCGAGCGGCGGCGCGCGCAAATGGCACGACTTCCGGAGGCCGCTGCTGCAGCGCGCGTCAGCAGGGCACGCGCGCCGGGCGGCGGGTGAGGGAGGAGGAGGGGATACGGAGCCCGCATTCCTCACGCCTGCGGCATCAGACGCTACCGACGGATGGCGTCGCGGCGCCCGCCCACCGCCTTCCCTCGTCGGCAGCTTCCGACTCCGCCCACCCCCTCCTGCGCCTGCGTCAGGCCCTCTCCGCCTCAGCGCCCGCTCCAATGCACTGCGCATGCTTCATGCGTGGACGCTTCAAGCCGCAAGGGTGACAAGTGTATGTATGCGTAAAAATCCTAGTGTACGGTTATTGTAAATTACGTCTTGTTGTTCTATCCAAATTATAAAAAAAAATATTTCAAATACATATTTAGTGTAATCAGAAGTAGATTTTATTACGGCGATGAATCTCTAAAAATCAACGAGAATCTTGAAGAGTTTACCTGACATCATTTTTTTAATACCTAATTTTGTTTTTTCGCAATCACATTTGTCTTAAAGGTTGTTGATTTTACCAGCTTTTAGACTTTTATTGCGTTTCCCACATATACTAATGACAGCTACAGTTTTGCGTCTTCCGTTGTACCACTCCGGAAACTCACCAATGTATGTACGATACATTGGTGGCAATACGACGGCAGATTAAGCTATCAAAGAAAGAAATGTCCCGACTGCTAATTTTCTTCCGGGTACATGTTCGTGGTGGCTCATTCTAAAAACATCAGTGTTTTAAATACGGTATTTGGCAGCAAGTGGTATATTTCCGTCCCATTTCCATTTTTTAAAAATTATTGTACTTATATGAGTTATATTTTATTGTTTGGGCATTAATAATAAAATATTAAAAATAATCTTCATCGAGTCTATTATCAAATCTATCTTTATCGAAGGTATATTTTTCTCTGCCCTTTATATCTGCCCATATAACATAATAGATGTTTTGTTAAAATTGTAATAAAATGAGACATCGTGTACACCCTCCCAAAAATATCCATAAATAAATCTCTCCGTCTGAGCAACGACAACAATGATATACGTCATTGGCTGATTGGTTTTGAGACATTCAAAAAAATGGTTTCTTGAAATTTTATATTTATCATGAGATGTTTTTAAAACATCGACGTTTCTGGAAAAATATATCGATAATTATATAGAAGGAAACATACGATGTTAAACACCGATTAAAACACTGATGTTAATATATCGATGTTTCTGGTAAAAAATAATGTTTTTTTGCCATCGCTACTTAGGCACGTGACTGTCCTACCGATGGGCTAAGCCACTGTTACTCGGGGAAGAGGCTGCGTTTTTGCCGCTACCGTGTACATCTGCGCCGGATCTCACGACCTCGCGGAGACGGAACACCGCCACCTTCCGGGATGTAACAATCACTCCACTCACGGATCTGCGGACTTAGGAAGTTGACGCTCCCAGACATAATGCACATTCAAGCCCTCCCTCGTCACATTTTACTCATTGCCGCGAGCGTGTATGGGCCACTTTACAATAGTGCGGGGGCTCCTGTTTTGCGTGAGCACTAGGCACGTGACCCGCCTACCCATGGGCTAAGCCCCTGTTGCGCGGGGGCGGCGTCTTTGCCGCGCGACGTGGGGCGGCCCCTGAACGCGCCTATCTGCGCCATCTGACCCCGCGGCCTCGCGGGAACCTCTCTGGGGCTTCTGCCGCTTTGTTCCGCGCCGTAACGGCGCGCCCCCGCCTCCGCCGCTCGCCCGCGTCTGCCATTTCGCCCGCCGCCCTCTTGTACTTTCGTGGTAGCGATGCGAATATAATTGTTTCGTGTCTTCTGAGATCTAACACACGTACGCGCTCGTGAGATTCCATTTGTAACACGTTGTTAAAATACAAACAAACGGGAGAGGCGAAATGTTGAATTATCTGGCGTAAGGTGCTGCATTAGAATTGCAAAGAGCTTTTTGGAGATTCAGCAGTTTCGCGTTCTGGGATGCACGATTATTACCATGTTCATATTTTTTAAAAGCTTCTGTATGACTTTTTCTATTCGTCATCTTCCTTGTCAATTAGTCGTAGTGTGCAATTAATTGTTTTCGTACATTGATGATTACATTGATCATCATTACTTGGTTAGGCTTTCAAATGATATTGGCATGACCCTGCAATGCAACGTGTAATAACATATATTTTAGTAAGTACTAAGAAAGTAAAAGTGCACACGTTGAGATCCTAGAAGAATCATTACTACGAAGTTTTGTAAATTATCTAACTTCTATATGAAAATGATAAGTTTGATGTTTCATAAGAACAATAATTTTGTAAAAATCAATAATTAAAAAAACTTATGTACGTCAACTGTATTTCGTGACTGTCATCATTACGAAATATTCCTTCATGGAAAACGATACGCGAAGGTATAACAGTAACGCCCTAGTCAGACAAACGGACGTCCCGTGCTTTGCATGACCGATACAAATTCGTGACAAACGGGTTCGAGCTCGAGTGCGGTTTAACAATTCACAATCATACGTGGATGAATTATTTTACGTTTAGTTTTCGGCTTTTCCCCACTTGCGACAACAGTGGTACAACTCTCGGATGCTAACTGAAGGCCTTCTGTGATAGGAAAAATTTTGACTGTCACTCAAGTCAGAGGTAAATTTGACAATCACGCTGTCCTAAGCAAACCATGACAATGACTTGTACATATAATGATGACAGAATGATAGAATTTATGAGCAGGATTGAAAGGTACCGTGGAGCAGAAATTTCTTAAGAGGTTGTAACTGTTATTAAAAAAGCAACGTTTTAAAATATTGATCAATATTTGATGTACTTATTTTAGATTATGGAGAACGAATAGAAATAAAGAATCAACTCTAAAATCCAGTTGATAGTAAGAATTTCAACGCCTTCGTCGAACCAGAACCACCAAATGTTCTGAAATAAATATATTTTGGAAAATATAATTACGGGGCTTTTGTCGTGTAAGGCAAGGTAAGTAAGTAATGAAGGTACATGAAGTAACTATATAATCCTTTATGAAGTGACCATTTGATAATTGTGATTAGTAATTTCTATTGACACGCCTATTGGACGTATCAGTTGCTAATCTAACCGGAACAAGAGTGTAACTTTGGTATTATCTTGTAGTGAATATTATGTAACCCTTACTGTATCAGACGCATGTTTTGACATACAATGCACATGTGAGTGGTATCTGAGAAATAATCGAAATTAACCATAAACCTGGAAAGTAATGTGAAAACAATTTTGTTTTGAGTCACAATTCACAGTCAAACAGTCACAATCACAGTCACAGTCACAATTTTATTTTCAATTTTGTATGTTTTCTTCTAGTGTTATTTTTTTCGAATGCTAACTGAATGATAACTTACGTCATCTGTAAGTACGCAAACAAATATGTTGAATGTAATTCTTGGTTAGTTGTCGAAGGTCACATATGTGAACAAAATACACGAAGGAAGACACGCTTTGTTCTGTTATCGCATTCTTAAAAATCGTCACGTAATGTATCTCACGTAGAATCGCAATTATACTAATAGCCATGTGTTTTCACGTCAGTATGTAATTTGAATGCCAAAGGAAGGAACGGATAGCAATTCCCACTGGGGTAAAAATGTGTCCGAGACGTCATGTGACCGTCTCAACAAGGAATAATGTAATATTTATTTAGGAGGTTAATTGTAAGAAACGTCAAATAATTCCACAATCTGTTCTATTTCTCTTGGGCAGTTGCTGAATCT
This sequence comes from Gryllus bimaculatus, assembly GCA_017312745.1. NCBI lineage: Eukaryota > Metazoa > Arthropoda > Insecta > Orthoptera > Gryllidae > Gryllus > Gryllus bimaculatus. The sequence continues at coordinate 12,240,279 of BOPP01000011.1, forward strand.
ATCCAGTCTGCAGCAAGGGTTAAAATCTCAACAATTGTCAAATGATAGTGGTTTGCACAGAACAAGTAGATGGAATGAGAATCAGATACAGGGAGAATTGTGAAAAATAATGCCGAAGAAACCTTTTTGGCCCGCAACATTATCCACATGGATCGAACCCTTACTTAGACGTTTAAAACAGGTTGTTCTTGAACAAGCTGTGGAAAATCGCCGAAATTTGAAGAGCACATCAACATTTGTTTCATAATTTAAAATGTGTCAGTCAAAAACTCGTCATATCATTCGTTTCGTAATAACCCGTGCAAACGTTTCCGGTTTACACGATCGCACTCGTCCACTGCAGCGAAAGTATCTGGAGCGTGACAGTAGCAGCGCCGGGGGGAGGGGTTAATGGGCCGACTGATGGGATGCGTGCTCTCCAGCGCTCGCCACTTTGGCTCCTCCCGCCTTCGTCACCCCCCCCCCAGCCATCACCTCCCCGGAGTGCGCGCGGACAGCGTTTTTTGTCAACCTGCGCCCGCGTCAGTGAAGGACGACCCGTTGCCGATCAACTGCCAGCTCGCCGGCGCGTCAATTCGACGGCGGTCGGGTCAGCGTCAAGCCAGGGAGACAGATCCATTGGAAGCTCGAAGCCACCTCGCAGCATCCCAGACTGATTACGCGGCGCAGCGGTCAATTTTAGAATTTGTTATCAGAAAATCGATGTGGGTGCGTCAGAATGTTTGGAAAAATATAATAGAAGTAACTTTCAGGTGATGTAGTGAAAGCAAACAGTAGGTATTATTGTTTGTTCGGTGTGAGGAATTGAGAGTAGGAATATCCATCATTGCTAATTCCAGGAATTTGAAACGCTATCTGACACAGAATTGTCAGTGATAAAAATTTAATCATTGATACTTTTTCTATGATATTGCCTCTAATTTGGGTATATTATTCGTAAACCGTGAATTTAGAAAACAATTAGTATACGGAAATGGAAACGCAAATTTTCAAATACTGAAAGAAATTTCTTTCAAATCACCAAATACACTAAAAACGCATTGCTCATAATTAACTCCATTTTCTGCAGACAAAAAAGAATATCAGTAATTTCGCGAATGATATGAATCCTTCAATAATTATGTGATGATCTCTCAGAAACGATTCACCGTAACATTAGGATTATAAATAAATATTCACGCTCTATATTTACACTGTGCTGGAAGAAGAAACCCGGGTTACATCTGTCGTCCAAAAGAATTCATTTTCTTCTATTTCAAATTAGGAAATGAATCTAATGTTAGAAGTTTTTCATCGCTCAAATGGTAAATAGAAAAGCTTTCCACTTACGGCATAGGCAGTTTCTGAAGCATTTGACAACACTTTAGAATAAGAAGAAATGTAATTTGTACCCGGTGAATCGATTTGAATAGGAAAACAATAAAAAAGAAGACAATAAAGAGGGTAATCCCTCACGGACCACTAAACAAAGATTCGTGCTTAAAAGAATACACACGTGTCTTCCCCTGGCGTTCAGCATGTCGCTCTCCGTAAGCGTGCCACATTGTGTGACCTGAAATTGCATATTGTAACAAATTATATGTCCTAAATCGATTCCAAACAAAAAATTACTTTACCCAATATATCTGGTCGAAAACTAACGAGCTGAACGTGTTTTATTCATCATTTGATGTACGTTTTCGAGAATCAAATTACGTATATAAGTCCTGAGTGAATAATTTACTGGTAATTGAGAGGGATCATTCTTAACCTCTTACAGAGGATTATGAGATCATAAGATAGAACAACCTTCGATATCAAGTGCACTACAGTGTTTTTAAAAGGGTTTCTTTAACAGAAAACTTCAAAATTGTCTTTGAATCAGAGATGTGATACTTAACTATCACCCATTTTTTTTATCATTCGTTTCTATCATGATTATTGTATAGTAATCAAACGTATTTTTCCGAAGAGTTCTGAAAGGAGAAACAAAGTGTAATATTTTTTAATAAAAATGAGTATGTGATACCGCATTAGCAAACCGCACATCAGCATTCAACGATAATGAATGTTTGTACATTAGAGTGGGCACATATTTGTAACTCTTACTTGTCGCTCTACGTGTTATCATCGATGTTGGTGTTTATGCGTGTTGCAAATTGACAATTCAAGAATTATTGTTAATATGCTGTTTGATCTACTTATCTGTAATTGAGTTGCAATTGTCTTTGAAATAATAATCGAAGTTGATGAAGTCTTTCCCAACATTTTTATGAGGATTTGAATGATGAAATTTGAATGTTGAAATTTTTATGATGAAATTTGAATGATAAAATTTGAATGTTTTTTATTAATACCCACCATTATTAGATCTGCAGTGGGGAAGCCAGAATTCGATTAGATAATAAATTGAATCCAAAGAATATTTCTTCAGGACATCTGGATTCGTCAAAAGCAATTTTGTCTTGAGAAATTTTGTCGGCCAGTTGTGATGTTCCTGACGAATCGTTCGGTTAGCTCTTGGAGCGTGGAGACGTTTGGCTGAGGGTGCGAGGCGATAGCCCGCCCCATCCGTCACAATGCCGGATTTGGCCACTCCCACGCACCCGCCCCGCTCCGCCCGCCCCCGCCCCGCCCCTCCCCGCCAACGCGCCGCCCCTCGCGCGCTGTTGATGAGGCGGAGAAAGAGATGCATTTCCGGCGAAGGTCGAGTTCACCGCGCGCGTTTAAGTGCCGCCTGTTTGCTCCTGAAGGGCACGGGTGGGGCCTGCGCCGTAATCCGCACACAGTCAGCCTGACCCCCCCCCCCCCACCGTCCTCATGTTGTTCACGCCCTCCTTCCCAGGCTCTTCGTCCCCGCTGCCGTTCCCAATTTCATATTCCCCACATTTCATCACATCTTCTGCTCGAAACTGTAAATTACTAAAAAGACCGTTATGAGTTAAGAGATTGAGTTTACATCCCGGGTGCTGTGAATACTCAGGCTTCTAGTCCAGTAGATATAATGCATATTATGTCCAGGGAGGTGGCTGCGTTCGTCTCCTGGTACGTGAGGTCCTGCGTCGACTTACTGGTTAGCTTACGAGGTTTTCCCCTCCCGGAGTCTCCTCCAGCGGGACACCGTCCCAGTCGTGTCAAGCTCTAAGATCCTGCCTTATCTCCCCACATGTGTGAAAATGTAGTGCATGTAATGTATGTGGAAGTGGATGTTAAGGGTCAATGATGAGAAAGGAACGACTTGCGTGATCATTAGCTCAATGGTTAATGTACTTCTCCGCCATTCGCCTCGAGAAAACACGGAAAACTACATATTAAAACAACCAGCCGCTAGAATTCGCCTGCTTTGTTGCTAGTGTTGAAAATCCGCCACTGTAGGGTCTCAAATCCACAACCTCCCGGCGAACCATGCAGCACAACCAACGTGCTGCTTTCAAATGAGATTTTGATGCTTGAATCACAGGGACCAGGGATCTTGAGGTTCGCTTCGACTGTATCGGTATTGATACTTAAAATGTCTTAATAGAAATATTGGATAATTTGGTAGGGTACAAAGTGACTGTAATGTCAATTATACAAAGTTATAGAAATCTGCACAGTAGATCAATGGCACTTTACAAATAATAGCACTCGTTATATTTATAATTTCCATTCGAAAAATGTTTCTTCTACCCTCTAACGTATCTCGATGTGGCTCAAATTGTAACTTACAAAATGTGTTGTGCTTTTTATATCACTCGGGAATTATATCTGAATTTTCGCACAATAAATGTTCTATTTAGTTCAACTTCTAAAAATGTCCTTCAGCTGCACTGCGCAGAAAAAGTGTTGAATTCACATCTTTCACCCTTTGGATGCATGTATTTGTCAGTATCATACTGGTTAGTGATTTATTATCGCTAAATAGTGAACGTTCTGCATAGTGCGTCGTCAATAAACAAAAGCTGTGAATCACTACACTATCATACCCGTCACATAAATGTGCCAGCATAGTGATGCGTCGTAACCAATGGTTTACCAGTTTCCCCATCGAAGAATAAATAAAAACTACTTGCGCGAGGTCGTAAAACTGAAAGTACTTAAACTCCTTTTGAATTACTGAGAAAGTATCGTAATATTATAAGTATAATCGCTAGTACACTCGCTAATATTATAAGTAAGCCATTAAGCAAAATCCTACAAGCAGCAAGCATCTCGACAATGTCCATCGAAAGTGCGTTACTACAATATCCATTGAAAACTATTTTTCTATATTTTTCCTGTACAGAAACATGAGCAAATACATTGTACACTACCGATCATTCTGATAATGTCCAAACAAGATTGCATTGTAATAGCGTGTAGTAGGGTCGTTGAAAGGTAGATATTTGGGCTCTATTAGAGGGTCTATTTAGAAAAATGGGTGAAAACCTGACAACCAACATTTTTGAAAACCAATAACAATTGAGACAGAAAATGATTTCTGATCACCAAATATGGGTACGCTATTATGCTTTATTATGCTCGTCTATAAAATTGACTAGCCTATTTACAAAGCAGCGTATTGCCAAAAAATTAAATTTTACTACAAGGAAAAATAAAGAAATTAAGCCTTGTAGGTCAAGATAAGATTCAACGGGTTTTGGGTATGACTTATAATAGAAGAAACGCCATTTTGAACAACGATTTGACAACATGATGGCGAAGCGTCATAAGAATATACTGTTACCTAAAAATAGAAAACAAAGGTAAATAGGAATACGTCACTTTGGAAATAACCATTCAATTGTGTTGCTTTTTTTTAACTCTCATTTTTACCAGGTGCTCAGCGTTTAATATTCTGAAATGCTCATGTCATTAAGTGATTGCTCCGCGTATTTTCCCCTTATTAGAAAAGCGTTCGGGAGCGGAAATGCGTCGCCAGCGCGGCGCGCGCAGAAATCTGCCGTAAACGCCGGTCTTTACGCGTCCTTTAGCAGCCGCTGCCTCAGCACGAGGTTGGCGCTGCGTTTTCCGCGGCGTTGCAGCGACACGGGAGGCGGCGCCGACGCGGCAGAAGGAGAATTCGCGGAAGCGCTGCGACGCCGGGGCCGCGACGCGCACGGGATAATCGCTCGGGGGCGCGTGGCGGCGGGCGCCGAGCCGCCCCGCGCCGCCGGCGTCCCATTCCGTCGTCGTCGCCGCCGCCGCCGCCGCCTGCGTCGCGCGGAGATCATCGGCTTTCGCCGAGCCCCGCCGCGTCCCCGCCCCGCTCAAGTGCCGACGCGCTGCGGCGGCGGCGCGAAGGAGAGCCCCGGGAGTTGTCTTCTTCCAAAAGCCACGCCGCACTCCGTGATGCTGAGCCGTTTCGCGGCTTTCCGTCAAAAAGGGCTGGCGCGGATTTCTCGGAAAGCACGCATCTAAGCGTTCTGCGAACCGTTTGGTTGCGCTTGGTGCAAATGATGGGAAAGTGGCGGAGCAGTGGTGTACAAGAGTTGACTTCCGTTTTAGAAGAGAGCTTCGGGTGCTTGTGTGAAGGTTATTTAAAACAAAAAAATATTTATAACATATTTATCTAAAGGTATTAAAATTACGTATTTCTGTTTATTTGCTCTAAAATAGTCTAACAGATTTTCTTCAAATAGGTGTAATAAAAGCGGAGAGAATGTATGACAGTTGTAAATCAAGTTTCTTTAACATCTGACACACAAATTAATCACAAAAAAATATTTGAATGTTATGTTGTAACGATCGAAATAATACGTCAAATTATTTGACGAAGAGCAAGTAGTATAGAAAATTATTGATGGATTTTTTTACCCTGCAGAGAGCTGTTCTTGAAAAGGAGCATACACAGGGCCACAAGGCAATTTCTGTACCGGGTCATCCTCAGGGCTGGTATGACCAGCGTGCATATCCGATTCATACCAGCCCTGAGGACGACCACGACAAGATGGACGAAACGTCGGCAACACAGCCTTCGACGCGGCGTCACCCGGTCAGCCAAGATCATGCACATGACTCCGGCCGCGGAAGCCTACGACTTTATCAAAGTTCTCTTTCGGCGCCAAGTGAATGTTTCGTACAAGTCTTTTTTCTCTCGCGTATGCGAAGTAAAAAGAAAGTTACGTAATGTTGCAAAAAATCGATGTCGTCATTTTGACGGAAATACACGTTTAGGGGGTTTCCAGTACCAAAAAAGGTTTTTTTTCTTCAAAACGTTCATTATCTATCCGTCCGTTATTCCCTCAGTGAACAACAATAACATGTAACTAAATCGTTCACACAATTTTCTCAAAAAGACATATTCCTAAACGATGTAAGACGATTATAGCTTCTGTCACGTTTCGCGAATTTGAAATGGATCTTTCATTTTTGTAGAGATACTTTACATCAAGCTCCTTCGACATGTTTTAAATTGTCTGAAAAACACCCCCAAATTATTTCGTTTAATTTTTTCTCGTGCGTTTATCAAAATGGCGAGATAAAGAGACCTCTGGTGAGGGTTGAGTCCGCGTGGGGACCGACCCGGCGGCGGCGTCGCGGTGAGCGGTGTCGTCGGCGTCGGCCGCGCGGGGACAGCTGCGCAGCCAGGTGGCGGCGTCTGCGGCCCCGCAGCGGCGCTTTCACTCGGCGACGGAGAAGGCGCCCGGGCTGGGCGACCTCGCGGCGAGAGGGTGCGCGTGGGTATGAGGGAATAAAGCAGAACGGCTTCTGTTAAGATGTACATGCGTGTGGTCCAGCCGATCATTTAAGAGGGGGCCATCATAGACTTTTGTTAAATAATAAACCATTTGTTAGTATATTGTATATTAATTATATACTGTAGATATAACACTGTACAATATTATTGTTTAAATAATTACTTAATTCGAAAATAATGAAATATATAAATTGATTTTACTAAATAATAGAAGAAAAACGAAAACTCGTTGTCTGGGTGGGGGCCCTGGGGTGGCCCCCATGCCCCCTTCCCTGAATCCGCCGGTGGGAGTATGTATGTCTGATATGTGGATTTGTGTGTGATTGCGGAGTGGGTGTATTTATGACTATTTATGAAGTGAGGATGTGTAGGCGTTGAAGTGAGAGTGTGGATACGTATGTGAGCACATGCAATCCGTCGTATGTGTGTGCGTATGAGCGTGTATGTGAAAGTGTGCGTATATTTGTGTGTCAATGTTCACGCGCGCGCTTCTGTATATCTGAGTATACATGTGAATGTATAAGTGCGCGTCTATGTAGATTGAATAAGCGTCTGCGTGATCTTTTATCTAATTACCAGCTTTCCATCTCGTTTCTAATTTGTGTAATTAAAAGTTGTGAGGAAGTCGAGAGCCTGAGTGAAAGTTGATGCAAAACGTAAATGCTACCAAGTACTTCTTGTCGGCAGAGAGGAAACTACGTGAATACCGAAAATGTATGAGAAGTTTCTGAGAAGGTGGTTGGTCCGTACATTTTCTCTAAGTTCTTTCAATCGTAGATACGTTTTAACAGATGAAAAGGAAACAGCCCTTCCGTTTCAGCCATATGACCCTTCTGATACGTTCCATCGGAGCAGAAGATTGACCCAAATTCCTCTTGTACAGCTCGAAACAAATCAATTTTTCTTTTGATACGTGGCCGTTCTTTTAGACGTAAAAGAAAGAGCAAGGTATTTACAGACGAAAAGATAAAACTTGTCATTGGCGGGCAATTTGCAGTAATGACTGCATGCACATCTAGCTACTAATCCATCGAAGAATGACATTTGTAGATGTGCTTGCAGTCCATCGTAACAGAGGTTTCTAAATAATAATCTACGCAGCTGATTCCTCGGGTAATATTCAAGAAGTGGTTAGGAGGGAGAGCATATGATTGAGGAAGAGCATGTCATTGACCAGCAATGGTAAATGATATCATAAATCTCTAACATAACTTCGTAGGGTAATGGTCACATAGGAATCATTCTGTTATATCTGAAGTACTAACATTTAAGTTTATAATAACGAATATTAAGTTAAATAGAATAATAAATCATTGAAATGATTTAAACGCTTTCTCATCGACTCTTTTCTTTTGTTTCGTTGTTCGGAAAGATATTTTACTGTGTCGTTTGCATATACTGTGCCCCGATGAGCGGAAAACACATTGTTTGTCTACCTCAAGTAGTTTTTCGGTTGATTTGTGGATGCTACGGTGCATTTAAACGTGAGTAATTAACGATATGGAACCTTTGAAAGTCTTAAAGCGATTTCAAATTCACGGTAAAAGAATCACTTCGCCGTAGTTTAGATGACCAAGCTTCAAAGACTAGATACGATTTTCAAAGAAGAAGAAGTTGAAATGTGTGTATAAACGGGTTGATAAATATTAATAAAAAAGTTCATAATCATGTGGTTTGTTTCAACGAAATATTGTCCATAACGAATAATTTGGTTATATTGAATATGAAATCACTAATGCGAACCCCGACCGCAAATTCTCCGAATGAATTGCGCGCAAGCAGACGGAAATTCCAAGGGCATCGGTTTGACGGCGGTGTACGTACAGAGGGAGGGTATCTACCCAAACCAGCCTGTATCAATTTAGATAATTCATACCCGTTCCTACGTGAATGCACTTTACAACTTGCAGCGGAAATCCAAAACGATCACCCGCCTGCATCCCTTGAGAAGTAGGGATCGTCTTCGCAAATTTAACCACTTTAACCGGCTGGCTGCCTGCAAGTGAGGGAAACTGAGGGTTTTTTGCGGGGGGTGCGGGGAAAAATAACCCCTCGGGAGGGCAGAAGGGGGGCGCGTCAGCGTCGCGTGAGCGAGACTACGCCCCCATCCCCTTTCATGCTGCCACTTACACCGGCCGCCCCGGCGCTGCCGCCTCCACCGCCGTTTACTCCCCCCTCAGCATCCGCCCTCGCCCTCCTCTGCTTCCGTCCCCCGCGCCGCCTCACTGTCACCCTGCTGCCGTCCCCCGTCGATGCCTCGCCGCCTCCCATGCGCCACCCCCGCCGCCGCCCCCACCTCCGGCCCCGGTGCCTCCCGACGCCCCCGATGCCCCCGGCCGCCCCTGCGCCGCCCCCTACGCCACCCCCGCGCCACTCCCGACGCCGCGGTCGACGCCACCCCCGACGCCGCCCCGATGCCGGCCCCCGCCCGCCTCCACCGTCGCGCCCCCGACGTCACCCTAGCCACTTTTCCGAGGCTCCCCGGGTCGACGCCTCCCACCGCAGCCCCCGTCGCCGCCACCCTCGCCACCACCCGCCGCCACCCCCCCGCCACCCCCGCCGCCACCCCGCCGGGCCACCCCCGCCGCCACCCCCCCGCCGCCGGCCCCCGGACGCCGCCCCGGACGCCGCCCCCGACGCCGCCCCCCGGACGGGCCCGCCTCCGACCGCCGCCCCCGCGCCGCCCCGACGCCTGCCCCGACGCCGCCCCGATGCCGCCCCCGACGGCCTCCCCCGACGCCGCCCCCGACGCCGCCCCGACGCCGCCCCCGACGCCGCCCCCGACGCCGCCCCGACGCCGCCCCCGACGCCGCCCCCGATGCCGCCCCCGCCGCCCATCCACGTCGCCGCCCCCGACACACGTCACCCCTGCCACTTCGAGCCTCCCCGGGCGAACGCCTCCACCGCAGCCCCCGTTCGCCGCCACCCTCGCCACCACTCCCCCGCCAGCCACCCCCGCCCGCACCCCCGCCGCCCACCCCCCACCGCGCCACCCCGCCGCCACCCCCGCCGCCGCCCCCGCACGCCGCCCCCCGCGCCGCCCGGAACGCGCCCCCGAACGCCGCCCCGACGCCCGCCTCCGCCGTCGCTTGCACCTCGGGGGCGAAATGTGAGCCGAGTGAGCGGGGAGGTGGCTATCGAGCGATCAGTCACGGCTTAAGAGCTCGCAGAAACGCGCGGTGCGCTGCTGCGTGCCTAGCAGGCGGAGAGAGATAACATTCGCTACGTGTCAAAGGAGAAAGTGCTGTCATATAACTATGATCCAGTGGGGAAAAGGCTTCTTCTAACTGGAATCGTATTAAGGCATTTTTCGTCCGCAAGCGGCATTTTCTGTTAGCTGTAACTTTTGAAATTCATTTTGTGTTTAACGTCGAAAAAGTTCTGCCTGCACAGTACCTTTCCCAGCATTCGATTTTCTATTTCTCAGTGCGAATAATACGCGTTTAATGATGCGAATTCAAATGTTAATCCTTAAATATCTTGTGGTACCAATGGTCATATCAGAGATGAGTTTGTAAAATGTATTAATTAGAGATATGCTTGAAAAAACGGTTTTAACATGCAACTCGCCAAGTAAGAAAAAAATTCATTATTTGTGTAGACCTGAATTGATGCTTTCCTCTGTTTGATAAGAAAACAATCGCAGTATAAATTAAATACTAAAAAACAACATTCAGATAGTTCAACGACCACAGTAATTACTCAGAGTAGTCGGTGTGGCAAAGTTAAGGAAACCTTTTAGTCTCTTCCTTCCTCAAGGAATACGAGCGGATGCAATACAAAGGAAAACAGAACAGTATGAACTGTGAATTATTAACATTTAAACCCAAAAAAAAAACGGGAAAAAATTTTTCTCCGCCCCTTTTCCAGTGCATGAAACTACCCAAACCACAAACGGCTGAAGCCACGAAACCAATTGAGTGGAGCGTTTTCGTAAACGAGCCGAGCAACGCTCTGAAGTGCTCGTTGCTAACTCGACGTGTTCAAACGTTGAATTTGACTTTTGAGCTTCCAACTGTAGTGGGCAATTCCGCCTAATTACGTTAAGGTCATTTGCATAATTTCCTATGAATACTTGGACAAACAATAGGGAGTCAATTCCCTCCCACACGCATGTAAATTTCGCGTATGAAGAGAGATTTTAAACTGCGTTTCTTTTGGCTCTGCAACACCTCGGTATGACATTGCGAGGCGTCACAACCCAAACGAACAACTCGCTGTTACAAGCCAAGAAATTATCGCATTCCATTGGATTCACTGGGGGGGGTGAGGGGGGCCATGTGAAACTTCAACGACGGTTCAGAACACGCGACGAGGTTTGAAGAGTAAGCAAGAGTCGGACGGCGCGGGGGCGGCGGGGGCGGCGCGTGCTGCTAATGGTCCCCACGGCCACCGGAACGCCCGCGGCGCTGTAAAACAGAAAGCGTTGCCGGCCCCCGCCCCCACCGCCGCCAGGCGAAATCAATCCGACAAGCCACGCGGCCCCGCTCGCCGCTTCCGTGCACCGCGGGGAAACGCGTTTCGTATAAAACTTTCCACGCTGTTTTTTGACACGCGCCGCTCGCTCGCCGCCATTTTTGCCTTTCAGCGCCCTGAAAAGCCACGCGCAATCGATGGATGGGGGCAGCGACGCGCGGCCAGCCGCGTTCGATTTCCCGTTCCTGGAAGCGGAATAAACATACGGCGCAGCACGCGCCGCCCGCCTCGCTGGCAGTGGAAGAGCCATGCGCCTCTTGCTGGGGTCCTCTTGGAGGGGCGGGGCTGCAAACGGAGGGTCTCGGTTGGGAGTGGAACACTCGGTTGGGCGACCGTGATGGTTGCGCTGATAGCCCGCACGATTCGTTTTCGGAGGAGCCTGGATTGAGGGTCTGAATTTTCTGGCGGTTGTTTCAAGCGGATTCAAACGATTTGGTTTGTCTTCGGTTTGAGTGGCGGCACCAGAGCTTTGATCAGTAACCTTCTTCACTTGAGACTAATGGGAAAACGAGTTACATGATGCTGTTCAACGTTCAGACTTTACACAGAACATTGTCATCCCGTAATGCAGGATACGACTGGAATGAAATGGACACTAAAATGAGGTTAATGTAAGAGTTACTTGGGGTCTGCTGACATGGCGCAGTGATTTTGAATCCCTTGTATCAATCACCAAGCTTGAGCGGTATGGAATACAATCACCAAGTAACAGTCTCTCGCCCTCCACTCGCATTACTGAACACTTTTTTAACTTAACAAGCCAGCATTAATACAACACTCATCAGTAACAAATTGTATTTAATATTAATTTATTTATTTACTTATTTATTTACTTATTCACTTATTTATTGCTGCAAGTACAAAATGTTCATTAAATATTGTACGTTATTTGGAACAAACCATTACGAAAAAATACAACCTAATAAGTTTGTCAGCATATAATTATAGGCTACATTTACGACGTGTCATATGCGACACAGTCCTGTGGTTTGAGAATAACGACGGCCAACTGTCATCCCTAACGTTCTGCACTGTGTCTGAAAACTAGACGTTGAGACACAACTAGATGTGTACTATTGCGAGTTTTCAGTGCACATTCGTAGAATGCTTCAAAGCAATAAAATTTCATTCGCCTCGATTTGAATTATTCGCGTCCGTGACACTTCGATGTCCCGTCGATAGCACCGTCGATAACTGGATATTTTGAAATGTCACCAATGCTATTATGACAACCAGCCTTTCCTTCATGTAATGAGGTCGTACCGCGTCCAACACTTTTTTTGCTATTGAAGGCTGACACGCGTGGATGCACGGAAACTATCATGCAAGTTCAGTTTTCTCATTTGTTTTCCAAGGCTTTTAATACGTTTGTGGTCAACTTTGTTTTATAAATATTTCGGCCATAAATCAAGAAGAGCATCTCCGGAGAAACTATCTGTAAAGCATTTTCGAATCAACCATTAAATTCCAATTTTCTCGTATGTTTATTTTTAAAAACTGCTGATTTATTGAAATGTATATATTCTCTCACGTTTGCTACCGAACATTCATCCAAAAGTGAAAATTGATAAATTGTTTGAAATCTCAAGGTTCCCGTGATGTATGGGGATTCACTTGATCACAACCTTTTGAGATTTATCGTGAGTTTCCTCACAAATTACTACTTAATTTAATCTTCATCATTTACAAAGTAGTCACCTTCGCAACAGCATATTAAGCCAGCTACGTGTCAAATCAGATATTTTCACAACTCAGCGAAAACATAATTGCAACAGGCGTTTTTACAAAGCAAGGCCACTCGTTAACGCCCCTGGGATAAAAGTGAGCAGACAAGGTCAGATAGACAAAAGTTGTGCATCTACGCTGCTGGTTTCATGTGAATAGAACAACAATCATCATGAAGACATCAATTTTGTCACATAGAACAAACATTAAATGTTGAAAAGAAATGTTGAGGGACCGGTTGAAAACCATGTATAATTACCTCACATATCACATCATATAATTAACTGATTCGCATACCCGTACTCGTCCTATATGAAAGCCTTCATAGCTGTTTAGTTGACTTTACGGAGATACTCTAAAACGAACTATTTCGCGTGACCTCCATTCTTGTCTGTGACGAGGCCAAGCGATAGGCAACTGGTCATTTTTATTCCACCTCAGCCAAATGTTTCACTAGAACATTTTTTTGTAATTCATTTGAATCAGTATATTCTTAATTTTCAAAACTGTGTATCATCGCATTTATGTAATTGTCTTTGAGTGAATTTAAAAGAAAATAAACTACCTGACTGTAAATAATCCACGCGAACAATACTGAAAACCGTACTGACTTCTATTCCTCTACCAAACCTTTGTACTTCAGCGCTTCACATTACCCTATACTGTTCCTAGCAACTTCATGTGCACTCCCTCCCAACCGGCCATCTTTTAACTGGCTGTTTCAATCGGTCTCCGCTTTCATCGGCTTCCATGCGTTTGAGACAATGAGGACTCGTGCAACTATCGCATTATTCTAGCAGCAATGAAACAAAAGTAAATCCACGTTTTAATTTTATAGTTCTGTACAGTACTCGACATATGTGAGATCTGTGTACATAAGCGTAGTAGCTTCTAATAACGTATGTTAAGACTTCAATCCTCGAACTATATTCTTCTAAAGTAATTTTTCTTAACTAGATATTCGACTAGACACATTGACATGGAGAAGATTACTTTATTATGATAAAATCTTTGCCAGAGTGATGTTTCAATGGAAGTTAACGCATCGACGATTTAGCCGGCCAAATCGCAGGAGTGCTAGTCACTTGGTGACCATTTAAGGAATAGTGGACTGTTCTACGTATTAATTACCCATCTACGAGCTTTACACCCTTCTCACCTTTTATCGTTCCCCTCCTCTTAGCACTTCTGCTCCCACGATACTTCACGTCCTCTCCTCGCTCTAACTAACGAAGTCATATGAAGCACCACTGGAGTCCCTCCGTTACGATTTGTTACTCTTCTCACGGTTCGTCTGCACACTCGAATATTCTCCGCGTTCCTACTTCTCAACGGAAAAATGAGTAGAGTCCCTCCCGCTCGGGTGAGGCAACCACCCCGAGTTGCAGAGCCCCTTCACAGGTGGGCGTGCCGCTCCCCATAGAACGGCGCGTCGTATTTCCGCTGACGAGCACCAACGAGGTCCTTCCTCCCCCGCAGAGCTCACTTGCGGTCGGCGAACACCCATCGGCACCGCGCCACGCCACGCCACGCCGCGGGCGCCGTCAGGCAGCTGTCAGCGAGCGTGGCGGCGGCGGCGGCGGCGGCGGCGGCGTTATCAGAGTCCGCCACCGGCCCCGCCGCCTCGCCGCGAATACAAATTGCTTAATTTAAAACCTGCCCGCGCACAACACGGGTTTGCATACACAAACAACTCGACACAACGAGCGGCGCACTATCGGAGTGAGCGCCGCGCCGCGCCGCGAAGCGCTGGGAAGCGCCGCGAAGCGCGAAACACCCCGCTCGGGCGCTGGCGGGCCACATCCCACTCGCTTCTCCCTTACCTACCACCCCTTACTGTTGATTGATTGATTTGATGATTCCGGGTGAGTCAAGACATTTTCCCGTTAGTGTAGTGCATTTTGTGGGTCGATAGTGGAGTTTTTCCTCCGTTGGCTGGCGAGATACGTGGCGTCGATGTGTCTGAACGAACGAACCCAGCACCAGCGTGGCACAGCCCCAGCCGGGACAACCTCTAAACTCCCGACTGGCCTCCCGACAAATGTGGTAGTGTAATGAAGGTGTAAATGTGTGTGTGTGTGTGTAAGTAAAGGGTGAGGAAAGGGTGCTCTGGCATTCGCCTGGTGTTGATCGGAGAAACCACGAAAAATTACGGATCAATGCAGCTGGCCGCTAGAATTCACCTCTAGACAGAGGCCGAACTCGACATTGCTGTCTATCTAGGGTTGGAAATTCTGCCACCGTCGTAACTCGAACCCTAGGACCTCCCGATCAGAGGCATTGCAGTGACCAGTTGATGACCTGAGCAACCCGGTACCACCCCTTGTGATATGATTTATGTTTCGGAGCCTGTGAACTGCCACGATCATGAGACCTGTTTGTCATGATCTCAATGTTAGGCTGAATGTTTCATTTTTTCATGAGGCTGAATGTTTCATTCCGGAAGGTGGCGGTGTTCCTACCCGACAGGGCATGAGATCCGACGACGAACTACACGTTGTCTTGCGAGTTTTGTGTACATCCGGACGGGCAGGACTCAGTTGACACCGCTCCAGACGGGGCAAGTTCTGAGCTGTCGACTAGTCTCTCTAGACATGTATGAAAGTATGTGTGTGTGAGCAATGGAGGAGGATAGGAGAAAGAAGAGGAAGGAAAGATCGCGCGCGGTCTGTGGTCCGAATAGCCGTACAAACGTCTTCCTTAAATTACCTGACTGGAATTCCCTTGAGTTCTAGGGCAAAGGAGAACAAAACGGGCCAAAAGACCATTTGCCGCCTCCTGAGAGCGACCCGCACAGGTCGTCTGTTTTCCAAACAACAATCGCGTGCTAGAGCCGATACGCAGTGATCTCTTCCATTACTCGTCCATATCTCGGTTTACTGTCTTCACGTCGTCCGCCGGCACCTGGCCCCTCAGGAACAAAGGCAGGAAGCGGAGTGCTCGCTGCGCGACGCGCTCAGATGAGCTAGTGGCCCGGCGAAAGGGTCTCTCGAGATACAACCTCATTAGCCGGCCAGCAGCCTTGCGCCGCCTCGCTTCCCCGGTGATTCCTAATTTTTGTATTAGCAGTTGAGCGATAATTCCATTCGATCTTAGCGCTGTCACTATTCGATGCTTTTGCAGTAAATCACCTCACCTTGTACTTTGAATTGAATTGAATTGAATTTGCCTTATTTTACGTGGCGAGACTCGGGCCATCAGACCCGATCTTCCGTCTGACCACGCAAATTTCGCTACGCTCCTTTCACCAACTAGGAGAGAAAGAAGGTATTTCTTGGGTGAGAAACAGGCGACAGACTTTTTGAAAGAACTTCATTTTTGTTTATTTGATTTTCGAATGCAAATATGAATACTTTAATTCCGTCATAGTCAACTCACACTGGGATCATTAATACAAATGTTAGATAGCGTAAAAGTCAGAGATTTTTGTTTCGGTAACAAAATTTCAGTAGAGTGTTGGAACAAGTAGCAATTTTGACAACAGTAAGAAATTATATAGAAAGCACACGAATAAATAGTTCGTATATTGCTCTACGTTATAGCACATTCAATTCCAAAAACAATCTTTGAAAACTCAGATTGACTTCCAGCACTATTTGGATGGAATTACATCTATTAATATCTTTATCAATATTAATGCACAAAATGTATCAAACCTATCTATTCAGTCTGTATGAAGAGTCCATTACTGAGTTTTTCTGGTAGAGTTTGTTGCATATGTATAATATCACAAAACCCAAAAAGGACATCATCGTCTTTAACTACAAAAATCTTCCCGTATCAGTCGTCCTTGCCTGACTCGAAGCAGTCTTTCTGCTATCATCTTCACTCATCTTCACCTTCCCGCATTGCCATTCCTTTCGACACCACGCATTCCGACTCCTCGTATCTACGACCCCACCTTCCCTCGTCGCCAGAGGGATCCGCGTCCGTGGCCCGTGGCCCGTGGCCCGTGGCCCGTCGGCAGTCGCCAGTCGCCAGTTGCCCGTGGCCCATGACCCGTGGCCCGTCGGCAGTCGCCAGTGGCTCATGGCCCGTGAGCCATGGCTCGTCGGCAGTCGCCAGTGGCTCCTGGTCCGTGACCCGTGGCCCGTCGGCAGTCGCCAGTGGCCCGTGGCCCATGACCCGTGGCCCGTCGGCAGTCGCTAGTGGCCCGTGGCCCATGACCCGTGGCCCGTCGGCAGTCGCCAGTGGCCCGTGGCCCGTCGCCCCGGATGCGCGCTCCTCCGAAATCCGCCATCCTCCGAGCGGCGCCGCCCGCTGCCCGGAGCCCCCCGGGTGGGCGCGCGTGTCGGCTGCCATCTCGCGCGCGCGGGCTCGCTCCCCACCCGCGCCATTAGCATATAAATCGCGGCGATCTGAAATCGGCGCGACAGTTTCGGCGTCGGCGGAGAACAAAGGCGAGAGCGCCTCGTTAAGGCAGCATTGTGTGGCGGCGGACGCCGTCCCGACCGCGTCCCGCAGACCGCCGCGCCTCCGTCCCCGCCGCCGCCGCCGCCCCGGCGCTGGACGACCAGATCTACCACGGCGCCCGGAAAGGATCGTGGTGGCAACGACTTGCCGAGAACGAGCAGCGGCGGTAGGTGACGGCGCCGGAGACTCGGCCCTTCATTATGGTGCTAATACGTCTCGGCTCGTTTAGCAAAGCAAATTCGCGGCCAGCGGCGCCGCCTCCACCACCGCCGCCGCCGCCTCCGCCTGCTCGGCGGCTAACACGCGGGGGAGGGGCGGGGGAACATGGCTGCACGGGGGAGCGTGACCCTCTCGAGAAATACGGTGGCAGCAGCTAGGGCAGGAACGCAGAAGAGGAAAATATTCCAACAGAAGTGGTCTTCCAAGATATTCGCCAGCGCGGTGTATGTCGAATGGGCAGTGTATAGTCGAATGGCTGAGTGTTACTGTCGCGTGGGAGTCTGGGGGGAAAAAACAAACAATTTCTCTTTTTGGTGCTCCTCGCGGTTTCGCAAGGCTGGGGATCGGGGAGTGTGGATGGTAATTGGCTATTACCGGAATGAAAAGGTCGAAATGAGCAACGGTACTCCAACTTCGACACGTGCAGTTATCGTTCTGGTAAACTACTTGTGTTACTGGCAGAAATAACTTTACTAAAAACTACTGCATATTCAACTGTTTATTTGTAATAATAATAAAACTAAATATAATTTCAATTTTTAAGTAATTTAATAGACAAGTAGAAAATATTAAAAGTTCGAAGTTCAAAACACGATAAGGGAAGGGTTGAAATTAAACGAAACCATCGAGGAAGCAAACTCTTTTTGATAAACATGTACAAAGGGGCAATTCAGTTCAACACTAACAACTGTTCAGTGCTGCCTCGATTAGCCTTAGAGTGGCTCATAGACGATGGAATTAGAGGCATCAGTCGTATTTTGTCACTTCCAGTTCAATTGTTATCAGAACAGATTTGGTTTTGGAAATAATCATTTGACGCTTAACACATTCACTATTATTCTAAGCGGGCAGAGGCTGAAATACATTGAACTTTATAACATTTCTCACTCACGTAAAGTAATCAAAACCAAAACCCATCAAAATAAAAATAAAAATGAAGTAAAACGCACTTCGATTTTTAAGAGGTTTTGAGGCTCGACAACGAAACGCCGCTTGTCTTGAAAGTTGACACGAAGCTTAAGAATTCATATTCATCGGGGTAGTGTCCCAATCGTTTAAGAGGTCACTTCTCGAGTCTGACGGACTTTAATGCGTCATTCACAATGACGGCTTCTCAGCTTACAGCCTTACCCACCTCGCCCGACTTGTAATAAGGAAAGATACTCCTTTGAAAGTACGCGCTGACACCGAGAACCGTGCGGACAGGATGCAGAATTGTGTGCGTGTGTTCATACATAAATGCAGCAGACAGATAGCTGCAGTTGTTTGCCCCGAAGGGCAGCTACTTAGGAAATGAAATACGAGTGGCATTAGGGTTTCCATTCGCCTTTCTAGAAGGCCAAGATATTGAGATTTAGTTCTTTTTAATCATTTATGATACGTATTCCACGATATCGCATTGTGAACTTCTGAATTTGTGTTTTAATTGCCTTGCTTAATCAAAATTATGGTGGCTTTCTTGTCATGTACAATTCTCCACCTTTAATTACACTGAATTTTACAGTAGAGGTTTGTTTCTGTAATATGCCTAAAAAAATTCTTCCTTCATTTGCATTTGTTAAAATGACAGTTATTTTGGTTACGAATCTCTCATTAAATTATGTCTTTTGATCGCATTCAAGGGCGTGTTTTTCACCAAATATTAGAGAAAAGTTCAGCTTTTAATGTTGCTTGCCCCGCAAAGCTTTATCTTCTGGGGTTATTTATGCAGAAAACGTGTTTTTTGTACTTGTTGGAGTTACGAAGTGACTGATACCATAGAAGGGTTAACTTCGACGCTGATTTCTGAACACATTCTGACGCTGAACACATTTGCCCACTATCTCTGAAACTAGTCAAGTACTAATTTTAAATTTTTGGAAGAGGTCGACTAAGTATTAGTGAATATAAGGAGGCGAAATGAGTACAGTATGTTTCATACTTATGGATTTCTGTATAAAAGTACAGAAAAAATAATAATACATTTTACATATTTTGCTATTTCATAGTACATATTTTATGGATTCTAATAGTGGGCCAAAGGTACAGCAAAATTAACACAGGAGGGAGGTGGTTTTATATCTCCCCTCAAGACTGGCTTGTCGCAAGATTGGCCAATCCCTCGTAAACATACGGGTTTGAAAATAATATTAATAAATTTATATTTTCAAAAGATATATTAATTGCAAAATTATTTTAATATTAATAATAATGAATATATTTGCTGATCTGGATAGCCGAGGTAGCTAAGAGCGTGTACCGACTCTACGTTTCGGTCTAAAATGTCGCGGGTTCGAGTCATACCTTTGGCATGGTTGTTTGTCCCTTGACTCTTATGTATGTGTTGTTGTGGAGGGTCGCGCTTTCGGCTGACCCCATATCAGAGAAGCCCGCAAGTGTGTTGGTGTCTAATGTATGGTTGAGTAAACGTCCCATCATTCTGTGAACGTAAAGGGTAACCAGCTATAGGCTAGAATGAGCCCTAGGGGGAAAATAAGACATTTTTAAAATATAATATTTTAACCGTCACCGACTTAAAATTCAAACTATTTGATAAAATAGTGTAGAGGAGGAGAGGAAAAAATATGAAAATATCGGTTACATTTTTTCGGTCAAATTGATTACAAATTAAAATATTTAAATTAAAAGCAAGGTTTAAAACTGGATTGAAAGTTATGTTTTTAAATTGGTTGAACGTGGTTAAAAGTATGGTTAAAAGTTATTTTTTTAATATGTTATTAATTATATTAATAAACTGAATAAATAAATCCAATGTTCACGTGTTCTTTCTTTTCTAAAATAGATCGTCTCGCTTTTAATTTGTCTTCGGGTGTCTGCGCAGGGAGGGGGTGAGGGGTGAGATCCTGGGAGGCCTCCAGCGCCGTCGCAGCGCCGTCGCAGCGCCGAGGGCGGGGCAGCCAAGGCCGAGAGGAGCAAAAACATGCGAATAACGAGCCCCGGAAGAGCAGTGGCTCGGCCACCGGCCGCCCCGGCGGAAGCGCTCTGCGGAAGCCACGTCGTTCCGGAGAAGCGGTGCATCTCCAGGCCACTGCTCGCCAGCTCAAGATGCCACTGCACTGTCTCTGGACGAGAGGCTCTAGGTTCCGGTCTCAACGGGGGCAGGATTTTCGACAATAGCTACATACGAGAGCGTTGGCTTCCGCGGCCAGAGTCAGTATTTACTTGGCTGTCCGGGTGACGCCGCGTCCATGGCGAAGGTGCGGACGTGTCGGTCGCCATTCTGCGGCCTTCCTCAGGGCGTAATGCCAGTCGCACAACGTCCTGAGGAAGGTCGCAGAATGGCGACCGAAACGTCGGCACCTTCGCCATGGACGCGGGGTCACCCGGACAGCCAAGTAAATAATAGCTACGTAGCTGGGTCATTTTCAGCCGCAGACTGGTGGAAAATGCTAGCGGCCGCCTGCTATGATGGTTTTCCGTAGTTTCTCCGATAAATACCACGCGTATGCCGGAGAACAAATGGACCGCTGGATGCCGGAGAACAAATGGGTCACGGACCGCACGCGATCTTTCCTTCGTCTTACTTGTCCTATTGCTTTCAATCTTACACTTACACCCACTACACTTCCACACTTGACGGCAGACCAGTTGGGAGTTTAGAGCTTCTCTAGGTCGGTGCTCTGCTGGTGCGATACCTGGATGGGGAACTCCTGCCAGACGCCGTGTATGCCTACGCCGGATATCTTCATTCAAAAAGAGGAAGAACACAACCACACCGATTAAAAATGCATTACTCTTACGGGACAAATGACAGCCGGCGACGCGCTCCGAAACACGAAATAATCAATCAATCGGTTGGCAGCGGACTCTAGGCTTGACGCAAAGCGCTGGAAGTGGTGCATTCGCAGGCAAGCCAGGCTTGAGGCAAAGCGCTTGCAGTGATCCATTCGCAGGCAAGCCTGGATTGAGGCGGAGCCCTTGACACCGTCCCTTCGCAGGGAAGCCAGCCTTGAGGCGAAGCGCTTGAAGCGGTCTCTTTGCAGGCAACCCAGAATTGAAGCAAAGCGGTAAAATGGTCCATTCGCAGGCAAGCTCGATTTGATGAGATTATGACGCGCCGGATGTCAAAGTATCTTAGTCAAAGGTGGGAACAATGAAGATGGTAGCAGCGGTGATGGTTCTACAACTGCTTCGATTGCCTCGAAATGGACCGTTTAAGTGCAGCAACACTTCGTCATAGTATTGCGTCATTTTTCGCAAGCAAGGAAGGAGAACTGTCTTTATTTCATCACAGGCACTTTTTACTCGAACTAGGTAGTTTTTACCCAATGAGGTCGGTTTTTTCCTAGGAAGCTTTCCCCCAAGCAGGTATTTTAAGGAAGATTTCACCCCGAGGAGCGGATTTTCCTCTAGATGCCGCGAGGGGCGGTAGTGAGTGTAACAGATCGGGATGTGTTGCCGGTCGTTAGGCTCTCGGGGTACACGTGCATGTCATGCCGTCGACCAGAGCGTGACAGCGTGATGCAACGGAACTTACATAGCCCGCCTCATCCGCGTGCTCCGTGTGATTACATTCCTTCGATTAAAAGAATAAAGATTAGAATAAAATATTATAACCAGTAGAGTATAGAAATAAGTGCCTAATAAAATTTTGAATATCGAAGTATTTTGGCATGTGACCAGGGTTTCCATGACCATGTACCTGGTTCTTTACAGCCATTCACCATTAAGTTCCGCAGGAATACTGATGTAGAGAGTACCCATTGCATGTACCGTTGTAAATGAAACTAGTTCTCATTTTAAACTCGAGGACACTGTATTCCCCGCTCAGCAATATTAACAAAGGTTATGAAAGGAAAAGAAATTAAAATACAGTAGCAAAGAATTATCAATATTAATATCAACAGGATATTAGTATTTTTTCACAAACTGTGAGATCAACTGTTTCACAATTGATTTTGTTCATAAAATTGTGAGTTTGATACTATATAATGTAAAACAATAATTAAGGCAAAAAAGACTCTGGTTCAGTAATCTCTAAAGATTCTTGTAATTGCGACTTCATGATCAAGACAAGACATATTTTAAAATATTCACTTCGAAATTACTTTTCTTAAAATATAAATCAAACTCGAAGTTGAAATGCTCATGGATTTTTTAAGATTTAAGCAAAATTCTTGAATGTTTCCCAGATAATGAAGGGAAAAGTACAATTAGGATATTACGTAAACAACAGTAAAGTTATTAATAATTGTTTCCCTAACCTTGTTACGCAACAACACTTCCTCACGGCAGTTGAAGCCTTTTTTGAAAGAATTCTAGCGCCTACTTACATCCGCACATTTCTAGGGCCCTCTAAAAAAAGTAGAAGAAGAAAAAGAAGAAGAAGAAAAGGCATGAAACGTCGGAAAAAGTGCTGGTTATGAATTTCTGTTGCCGTAACATTACGAATTAGAAATAAACAATCTGCAAGAAAAAAAATTCAGTGCTTTTCCACGCCCAAGTAAAACAAGAAATGCTAACTGGTTCTTTACAGCCACTCACCATTAAGTTCCGCAGGAATACTGATGTAAAGAGTACCCATTGCATGTACCGTTGTAAATGAACCCAGTTCTCATCAACAGATAAACGAGTTATTTCTGATTAAAACGTCGATAACAATGAAATGTTAATTCCGCGCAGGTTAGTGGCTCTCAAAAGCTCAGGACGACCGGGAGCCGTTGCCCCGCAGACATCACACGTTCGCTTTTTATTGCTTTTCCACGCTGTTGGCGCGGGGAAGTAAAAGCTTGGAGTTCACTGACGCCCCGCGATCTGGTCTTCCGTTAATGTGACAACTTTTCGGTGTAAATTACCAGGTGGCGCCAGCGTGGGATGTGGTAAAGCGAATACTGCAAGTGCGGAAAAAGACCGAGAGTTGCGAAGAAACTAGCTCTGTGACATTACAGTTCGAGGAAATAATGTCCTCCTCTTCTAATGGCGCTAAAACACTAAAATGAAATTGTTTGACGTACGTTCAACTTACAACAGCCATAACGTCATAGTGAGTTACACCATAATTCCAATGTTCTGTGAGATATTAAATTATCCAAAAAATATAATGCAAGTAAAATGGTTAGCCACTTATTCGACATGTTAACACATTTCGATTGCAATAAAGGAACCTTCGCTTCCTTTGTAGGTTCGAATGCCACATTTTTACTCAGAAATTACTGGCATATTATATCAGTATTAAAAGTATTTAGTACTGTGTGGAAAGCATGATAATCCTAGTGATGACAGTAATTCATTCAGATAACCAGATCTGCACATTTCTTCATTATACGTTTCTATACGGTCTGTTTATTTCAGTTTCTCTACTTGTTTTACCATTGTTTCCCTGCAGAAATCAAGGAAATAGTATGTCCTATTTGGTGAGGTTCTTCCCATGGCTATGGATGACAAACCTATGATCATTTCAATTTCTAGATGTCTACTATCAGGTGCACGGCTGCAAACAGAAGTAGAGGAAACTGAAACGATAAATGTTCGTAATGGAGATCAGAACCGATTATATCTTTATTTTTCACTTTGTGCTGGCTCGATCTGGCCTTTGTGAGCTCTGCAGCGCCTGCAACGATAGTCACTCAACGAATAGTAATGTGAACTATGAACCAGAATGAACTCACTATCAAATTAAAACTAAATCACACAGAAAATATTTCTTGAAAATATTACAAAGAATTTGTCTTTATACTCATACAGGTCGGAATTCGGCACGTGGTTAGCTTCGGCTAAAGTAGGTTAGGTATTTTATCAACCCTCCAGGAGACTCATTAGAAAACGTGTGAACATTTTGCGCGCAAGAAACAGAGAATTTCGTATACTGCCGTCATTCCTCGCCAACCGTTCTGGAACACGTGACACTGTTCGGTTAATATCCTCCAGGAACGAGACGTCGTAAATTCAGGCTGAATATTCTCATTCAGAGAAATGCCTGCGTAGGCGTTAGAAGGCGTAAGAATTCCACCTGGAAAGTCGCTTTATGACCAGAAACGCAAGCGACTTCTAACAACTTGAAACACAATCAGATTAAGCACCCTAGACTCATTTCAATAGAATTTCGAAGTTCTGAGACGCTAAAACAGATTCACTAAATTTTGTTTCCATAAGGATCGTGGTTTCTTCGTATTTGTTTTCAATTTTTTGTTGAGTAAACAATGCAATTTTTGGCAATTAATGGCTTAGTGACATTCTTCTCCGATAAAGTATTTAAGGTTTCAGAAATGACTTTTGTCTAAGGGAATCATTTGAAAACAGAGCAACTGAAAAACTATCGTGTTCACTAAAAAGTGCATTTTCAGATTATAATGAATTCAGGGAAAATCTTTTAGAAAAAACCAAGCATTTTTTTATTTCGTGATGTTCAATGAATATTGACTGCAATCTCCACTTTTAAAAGTGCGTAATTCTTCCCCAACTTCACCATACTGTAATCAGAAAACTACATTTATACCATCCACTTATACCTTAATACATTAGTTAGCAGACATATATACATTAATACTTCTCGATTTGTAAATTTTACATTTGTTCTTAAAAGTTGGCAAGAATGTCATATTTTCTACAACAAAGTTTGAATTGAAACTTAAATTACTATAAACTGAAACACGAAAGTGAGAGAAGAAGCGTTTTACAGAATCGGACTTTGCTTATTAAAAAGCACGTAATTAGGAACTAGAGATGCACTGAGATAACTGACGAATTAAAATGCACGCCCATCTCGCATTTACATTCTCATCATGTCGTATTACAAGAGAAACCACATTGAAAAATGAAGTCATTTGTTTGTGTTACGCTTTGCCACACGAAATCAGTCTTCTTTCTCGAATAACCTCTTTGCTTTTAAAGAAACGCTTTCAGAGCCTCTGCTTTCAGATGTCGTATTCAGTTTTACTTTATCGGAGGTCTACATATTTAACTAAAAAGTAAATAGTTGCAATACAGCGAAAGGATTCTACACTGTAGTTCACGTAACCCATTCTACGTTACGTGAAACATGTTTTAATCGTTCAAGAGAAAGGCGGTGGATCCTTGTCTGATTTTAACGTTATCTTTCTTGTGGAGCTAATTAATTTGAAAGCATGACATTTGGTTATATTTCAAACACTTGTCATTGTCACTTTAAGAATACACTATTAAAAATTTCAATTCAAATTGTTTCGGCACGAAAAAAAATTAATAATAAGTCAGTGTCCGGATATAACAAGTTAAAACACAACGGGGACTCCCCGCAGTGCAGTCGTTCTGTGCACGAAGTTAAGTATGTGCCAGCACGGTATACGACTTAGATAGTGGAAGGAAAGAAATACACGGCAGTGAATATGCAACGCAGCAAACCGTAACAATAAAAGAAATTATACACAAGCTAACAAATATCAAGAATGCTAGAAAAACATTCACATTATCTTGTAATCAATATTTTAGATACATCACTGCAAAAAAGGAAAATTAAGCAAATATTGATCTCTGGATTTAGAATTAGATTTCCTTCTATGAATTTATTTCAGATTATTTATTAGACTATTATTGCGCAGTATCTATGTAATAATTACTGTATATTTTTTACATAATGCTTTCAATAACATATATTTTACATAAAAACTGTACAAACATATAGAACTAAAATCTTCGATTGCTGCGCTGTGAACTCCCGCAACTGTTTTTTAAAATTTAATTTAATTTTTCTTGTTCAGCCATACAGACTTTCAAGGGAGTGACCACTTTTAATTGATCATTCGCAACTCTTTGTAATTGAAACCTTCAAAGAGACACGTACGTTTGCGGAAATGGCTACGCGGGCATGTACCGTTTGCATAAGATACGTCGCTGCAATTAACGCAAAGCTCGTAGACATCTGACAAAGTGTTAGCCCCTGTTTGTTCCTCTTCATTTGCGGAAGCAATCAAAACCTTCGCAAATGAGTTTTGCAGACCGAAAGCCCCGATACTCGACTCCCGTAGTGGTGGGTTTTCTGTACTAGCTAGAATACCTTCAAATGACGGCACTGCGTGCTAGGTGCCAGCTGCCTTGATGTGTCTGTGGTTTCTCCGATCTATTCTCCGCGCGATCGCTGGAGTATCGTACTCAAAGGCCACTGGCCGTGCGCGATGACATCTTCCCCATTCTGTCCCAGCATCCATCCTGAGGACTGGGCAAAGGGCTGATTCCCCACTTCCTATAAGATCTTTTTCCCATGATCGCCGGCAGAATTGCACGGCGTTGTTGTCAGGTCAAAGCTCCAATTGGAATACAGTTTTATCAAAGTTTTACACCGGACTTTTCAACAAGAATGTGCTAAAAATGGACGTGTGTAGTTAACGTTTAGGAAAACCATTCGGTACTTCCAGAAAATAATAGTTGGTAGAACATATAAAATGTTTAATTCCTCCAAGTCGTATTTTTTGGAGCCCTACGTAACTTCACATTTCTGATTTTTTCGACGTAGATAGGGCATCTATTTGCTGTTGAACCATATTATTTACTTTGTTTAGCAATCACTTTAATATGTCGATCCTTTTAATATTTCATCACTCAAAATTATTTTATTTTCACTTGTCTATCTTTCGGTAGACTTACAACATATGTGTCTGTAAACGGGTGACAGACCTATAGAGTTGTCATGATTATAATGGGTACAAAGCCTCAAACGTGACATCACAAATAATATTTTTTCTTTGTAAAGTTGTGAAGTTCCTATCACTCGACTTTTGTCACTGACAGACCAACGGTATTCTTTTAAGATTATACCAAAATCTCTGTGCTCTCCGGATTATGAAACGAATTCAGAATTACGAAATATGAAACGTGGAAATTGACTTTCTGTGACTGCCACTCGGACTACAAGAAGTGGTTGAGTCGATCCCGTGGGTTTTGATATTCTAAACCTTTCAGTGGGTGTGGCGGTTAAAAAATTGGCATGAGATACCACTCCCTAAGGAAGCGGCCGGATGAAACACTGGATGCCACGAGAAGAAGTGCACCTCTGAGGCCACTGGCCGTCGGGGGCGCGGGCGGTCGTGAATCACGCTCGCAGGAAAAGGCGTACGCGAGTGACGTTTACGCTCGCCAAAGAACGCCCACGCCTGGCGACGCGATCTCTTCGAGGGGCTGCTCCTAAGAGGCATGGGCGCACAATAGCTCGTAAATACAGAAGTATTACAAGCGAAGAAAAAAAACATGCGCATGTGGCGGACAACAGACGCTGAAGTGCAGCGGGTCGTGTTACTACTTGGACAATGATGCTACTGAGGTTAAGATGGTGTTAGGGCTTTGTAGAACACACGTTTGGGATAGGTAGAACAGAAATGCTAATTAAAAAGAAAGCGGAGACGTACAATATTGCCGGTTAGTCGATAGGTAGGTTCGAATATCTATATGCCAGTAACAGCACAAGGTAATAGAAATATTTGTAGGCGTTTGACAAAGATAATGCTGTTATAAATTGTTAGGACACTGATATTGAAAAGAATAGCTACCGCCAAGGCTCTTAATGCACAGCTGTTGACGAGAACGAAGTAACAAAGAATTGCACTGGTAGTGATTGCACGAATGAATTGATAAGTTTTGAGACTTCATAATCCAAGAGAAAATTAGCACGTGGCGTTAGAAATGATTATCTAACAGCAAGTCTGAACTCTAAACAGGTGTTATGTAAGTTCACACTTTTGCGTGCTATTATATACGAAAAAATGCGTATTTTTTCTCCCTGACTTCATCCTATATGAGGAAGCATATAACGTGTTAAACACATGCTCGATCCTCGCATAGAAACACCGTGGCATATCTGGAAGTACCAAAGTATTATAAACGTTTCTTGGTAACGGCATAATATTATGAGTGTTTTTTGAGAAATTAAATATTTATTAATTAATATAAACACTTGAATGTCAAACCATAAAATTATTTATACAAACACCTGAATTTCATGTGATAAAATTATATTTCAAATATAGCCTGTCAGCAAATTGGGTGGTAAACACGTCGACTCGAACTGGCTCCGAAGTCACTTCACGCCCGCTGGCGTAAGTGAAACGCGCGTATTAGAGGTGTCTGCGCGATGATTGCTGGTTAAACGAGCGCCGACTTCCGAAATGAATGGCCGCCGCGCCGGGCACCGGCCTCGCCCCGGCGCAGCCTCGGGGAGTGGGGGGGGGGGCGCCTGCAGCTGCGCCATTAACAGCCCCGCAAACGCGCGTGCATCTATCACGCCCGCCCGGTTTCAATCCGCTCGCGCCACTGCCGGCGCTGACGCTCGATGCGGTTGTCTCCCCCTTTCAACACGCGCTTAAACGCGGTTTCGTAAGGAATGAAAGGCGTCGGTCCCATGTCGTAGGTTTAGAGACGGCCATTGCATGGTGACCAAGCTTGAGTATTCTTCAGACCTCATTTCGCTAGGTGTGGGGGTTTGGTTATTTTGGCAGCAAGACTATTATATCAAATCTGTAGCTCGTTTTTTGATATAACCTAATTTCGATTATGAGGGAGCAATTTTTTTTATCAGGTTTTGCCAACAATGCTCGTTGCTGCCATTTATTCTTACTACCAACACAAGAAATTATTTATTAATATTACTAATGTTGGTGAAGAAATGTTGGTAGGAGTTCCGGGGTTTTCAGAAACCTTGCGCGTATAATAAGAGCATTAACTCCATTCGTATCCATGTGGAACTTGCGGTGAACAAAGCAAAGTCAGCAGCTCTCTCGCCTCAGCCCTCCTCGAAGTTTTCCTAATCGTTTTATGATAAATAAATAAAGATATTGTATTATATTGATATATAAATATGGATATCTGACAATATCTTTATTTATTTATTTATTTATCATAATAAAAAGGTATCTACCTCACCAACAATCCAATTAACTAATCCATTTATTCAGCTATTGATCCTAATTCATCTCATTTCCATCTATCCGTGAATTCATCCATCATTTCAGGTAGGTCACGTTGGTTCAGGTATTGGAGTCCTTATACAACGTAGTATAACGACTTCAATTTGTACAATTTTGTACAACCATTACTGCTGGCGCTAGGTGTGCACCCGCTGTCGCTCTCGTACTACTGTGTCTCCGATGGAGGGGAAAATCACAGCCTCGCTGCCCGTCGCTCACTATTCCCAGAGGGGGGATATGGGCCACACACCTTTCTAACTCTGAGTAATGGGATTCACACACCGTCACTATTTGCGGAATTTATTGCATCATTGTCATTTACAGTCACCATTGTCACTGTTGTTTATCTATCGATTTATACACCATCTCGTGTAGAGTTTCAACCGTAGAGACACAATTGCATTACACATGTGATTTAAATGTACCCCGCTAAAAAATATTTCTACATGTCCACTGCGCATTATTGACATGTTTTTAAAAGGTAACTCAGTCAAATTATCATCCAAAAGTTTAGCAAGCCTCTGGCTTTATTTATTTCCATCCTTTCCTATTCTTCGATGTAAATTGAAGTAGTTCGCAACTATCAATGTTTCCGTCTCCTCCTGTAACTACTATGCTCAATTGTTCGTAGTCACTTCTTTATAAAACTATTTCCATTCCCACACTCACTCCCACTCCCTCATCCCCAATCCTCATCCACCCCACACCCCCACTCCTGCCACCGCCGCCTGCCCCGCCGCCTGCCCGCAGTCTGCTGTCCCCACCTACGCCCGCCGAGCCACGGGCGACACGGGCGAGGAGAGGGAGGGAGGGGCCACATCAAACAGCCCCGGCCGCAAACACACCCCCCGGCCGCAACCCTCAGATCCGCCGCCGCCGCCGCCGCCGCAGCCCTGCCGCTGCGTCGGGCAGGGCCGCCGGCCCGCTTTAAAACAATATATAACCTACACCGGAATAATATTTTCCCCGGTGTTTGCTCAGAAACAACCCTTGTCAATAGCTGCGCGGCGGGCTCTTCTTCTGTTTCCCGAGGGCGGGGGCGCGTATTTGCAGCGGCCCTGCGCGGGGGACCTGCGCCCGCCCCCACCCTCCTCAAGGGGGGCCCCGGTTCGGGAAAAACCACTTGGAACTTCTGAACTTCAACTCCTTCGCGGCTCTGTCGATATGATGGCGCGGAGCGTAAGAATATATGAGCTGATACTTCTGAAAGGTTGGAAACTTTGCTAGATATGGTATTTTTGTATCAACCGGGTTCGATTAATGGTTAGATGTGGATGCGTAATAGTATATCTAACCGTTGGGGAACGTATTTCATCTAGAACTAATATCAGAAATATTCTAATTAAAACATGTGAAGTCACGTACCAGTTCTGTTAATGAGAGGGTAAAATGCGTTTGCGAGCTATTTGTACCCAAAATAATAAATTTATTACAGATATTTCGAGCAAGCACATTCTAGAAAATTGTGAAGGCACATATACTGAAGTCACAAATATTTAAAATAATATTTTCTTGTTAATATCCGGAATCATGCTGATGTCCCTTCATTCTTATTCAAGGTTCTTATTGTAAACTTTCAACTTTAAATTATTTTTCTGGTATTCGCCACACAAAAAGTTCGCAGAAACTAAATGTTCAGATTCATAACCTAAAGAGTAAATAAGGAACACGATGCAAAGGAGCCAAAGATAACATCTCAATAAAGTAGTAACCACTGGAAAATTATATTTAAGTTGAATTCTAATTTGTCACTTTCAAGTCTGCATTTTAGAAGAAGCAATCATTGTTTTCGTCTGTCATCAATTCAAGTAAAGCAAATTTCTTGGTGAATTAAGAAAGTGAGTGATTGCATTATTTTTCCCTTGCCGTTTACTGATTGTATTTGACCCCATCGTAGGGTCAGAGTATAAGGAACTTTGTAGTTGGAGCCGCGAACAAAGTGAATGAAGTCGCATGAACGAATTTAAAGGCCGACCGCATTCAAAAGTCCGTTAGCGAGCACACAGCGTCCATTGAGAAAGCGGCGGGAGGCGGGGCGGCGCGGGGCGGTGGGGCAACGGGGCCTCGGAGAGATAAATCGTTAGCAGCAACAGCGTCCATTGAGAAAGCGGCGGGAGGCGGGGCGGCGCGGGGGTGGGGCAACGGGGCTCCCACGGAGCCGCGCGAACGCGCAGAGTCATTCGCCCGCGTGGACCGACCGGCCACGGGCTGGCCCTCGTTGCAGGGCGCCCGCCCGCCCGCCCGCCCCACTGCCGCTCGGCGCCCGCCCGCTTCTTCTGCTCCCGCTCACATCGCCCCGCCCATCACCGGCTCGTCCGCCTCCCGCCTCCTGCCGCCCATCGTCCCCGCCCATCCCCTGCCCGTCCGCCCGCCGTTTCCAGCCTATCGCCCGTCCGTCGCCCCCGCCCATCGCTCGCCCATCGCTCACCCATCGCCCGCCCGTCGCCCGCCCATCGCTCGCCCGTTTCAGCCTATCGCCTGCCCCGTCGCCGCCCATCGCCCCCCGTCGCCCCGCCCCCATCACCTGCCGTCGCCTACCCATCACCGGCCGTCGCCCGCCTCTCGCCCCGCCATCGTCCCGCCCATCCCCTGCCCGTCGCCGCCCGTTTCCAGCTATCGCCCGTCCGTCGCCCGCCCATCGCCCACCCGTGCCCGCCGCCATCGCCCGCCTCATCGCCCGCCCATCGTCCCGCCCATCCCTGCCGTCGCCCGCCCGTTTCCAGCCTATCGCCCGTCCGTCGCCGCCCATAGCCGCCCATAGTCCCCGCCATCGCCCGCCTATCGCCGCCATCACCTGCCCGTCGCCCGCCCCATCGCTGGCCATCGCTCACCATCGCCCGCCCTCCTCGCCACCATCCGCTCGCCCGTTTCAGCCTATCGCCTGCCCGTCGCCCGCCCATCGCCCACCCGTCGCCCGCCACACCTGCCGTCGCCTGCCATCACCGGCTGTCGCCCGCCTCTCGCCCGCCATCGTCCGCCCATCCCCTGCCCGTCGCCCCGCCCGTTTCCAGCTATCGCGGTCCGTGCCCGCCTCGCCCCCACCCGTCGCCCGCCCATCGCCCGCCTATCGCCCGCCCATCACCTGCCCGTCGCCCGCCATCGTCGCCCATCGCTCACCCATCGCCCGCCCGTCGCCCGCCCATCGCTCGCCCGTTTCAGCCTATCGCCTGCCCGTCGCCCGCCCATCGCCCGCCCACCTGCTTGCCCACTCGTTGTCGCTACAAAACGCCAATCGCCTCAACAAGTACACACCCTACCCCACCGGCCCCTGCCCGCTACACTCGAATACGCTACCGCGCGCTCTCTCGTTCGCCCTCTCTCCGCCACCTATAACCCACCGCCCGTTCAGCAGTTAACACTCACTCGCAGCTCCGTCGCTCGCTCGCCCGCTTGCTGCCGCGCCATCACCTCCTCCACCCACCACCAGCTCATCGCCATCGCCCACTGCCCGTTCTCCATAGACTGCTAACCAATCACCCTCTACCAACTCGCTGCACCACACCGCTCCTTCTGTCAGCCTAATTGACATTTTTAGACCCCTTTGGACTTAAATATATTTCCCCTCTACCGGCTATTTTTCTATATTTTAATTAAGGTCCACGCGCGACAAATCAATGTTAATTAAATAATGGTATTTTAAAAATTTATTAAATGAAGATTAATTATAGCAGATCAGAGCAGATAATAATATCATTTGCAATAGAGCTAATAATATTTTGAACATTTTTTGCCATTTGTTAAATGAAGTTTAAAATGTTCTTTAATTAATGTTTTGAATTGTTCATATCAAAGATTACTTAATTATATTTCAAAATCCTCTGGAACTGCAATTCTGTAGAAAATTATATTTTATTCAATTGCAGTTGCAGTTGAGATGTATCTGTATTTTCTATTATGCCAGTTTAGGTCCTGTTTTAAAATTAATAATTTAATGTCGGAAATGTGCTCATTGTTCCGCTCAGCGTTTTTCAATCGTACTACGCAATATTGCTAAAGAGTTAAAAAATAAAGATAAAGAAATAATTTGAAATACAGTGCCTATTTAGTTCCTTTGCCTCTTATACTACATTTTTTTTCTACTACATACACAAACCTTCAACAGACGAGTCTCGGAACATACAGTTCTGCTTTCCAACTTCTTCAATGTAGAACCACATATTCCAATTCGGGCACAGTAATGTCAAACCTCGCGACCATCTCGTGGCTCTAGCGCACCAATGCACCAGCCCACAGGGCATTAACGCGAAACACCCCAGCCCAGAGCAACATCCCGCCCAAGCAAGCCGTTCAGATCTCGCGGCAGGTCTGTCGCAGTCCTCGGACAAAGCGCAGGCGGGCGACGGCGGCGGCGGCGCGCGGCGGCGGGGACGCCGGCGCGCCGGCCGTTAGTGGCTGCCGACGCGTGGCCGAACCATGTTCTCTCCGCGCCGCCGCCGCCGCCGCCGCCGGCGCCCGCGGGGCCGGACGCAAAGCGACGCGCGGAGGCAGCGATGCGGAGCGAGGCGAGGCGGAGACCGCCAGCTGCCGCCGCAGCAAGCCGGGGCTCTGCGCCCCGCCCCCGGCGCCCCGCCCCCCCATCCGCCCCTCCCCTCCCGCCCCTGTCCTCTACGCTTCGCCCTACAGTAGATCTGTCGACGCGCGGGCGTTTGTTAGTCGTCAGAGGAATGTACATTCTTTTAACTACTGCGCTTGCGGTTTAAGTAGCTGAAAGGCGTGAGGATTTTATCCTGAATACATACGTAAAAAACTATTTTACGTTCCCAAGTAAAGTTAATCGTGTCAATTTCACGAACATACTCTTTGGTGCTACAAAATCGAAGAATAAAGTCTAAATGCTCAGAATTTTTTGAGGGCATATTTTTAATATCTTAGTTTGAGAATATGTTTTTTTTATTTAATTTGATAGAATCCATATTTTTATTTTACATTTGATCATTCGCCATTATTTACTCTCACTGTAATACACTTCAAGGCGTCTTTCTCTTCTCGCCACGGACGGAACTGTTTCCTCAATGTGAT
>BOPP01000011.1:12274662-12324026 GCA_017312745.1 Gryllus bimaculatus
TCCCACGGAGCCGCGCGAACGCGCAGGTCATTCGCCCGCGTGGACCGACCGGCCACGGGCTGGCCCTCGTTGCAGGGCGCCCGCCCGCCCGCCCGCCCCATGCCGCTCGGCGCCCGCCCCGCTCTTCTGCTCCCGCTCACTCGCCCGCCCATCACCGGCCGTCGCCGCCCTCTCGCCCGCCCATCGTCCGCCCATCCCCTGCCCGTCCGCCCGCCGTTTCCAGCTATCGCCCGTTCCGTCGCCCCCGCCATCGCTCGCCCATCGCTCACCCATCGCCCGCCCGTCGCCCGCCCATCGCTCGCCCGTTTCAGCCTATCGCCTGCCCGTCGCCGCCCATCGCCCACCCGTCGCCCGCCCATCACCTGCCGTCGCCTACCCATACCCGGCCGTCGCCCGCCTCTCGCCGCCCCATCGTCCGCCCATCCCCTGCCCGTCGCCCGCCCGTTTCCAGCTATCGCCCGTCCGTCGCCCGCCCATCGCCCACCCGTCGCCCGCCCATCGCCCGCCTCTCGCCCGCCCATCGTCCCGCCCATCCCTGCCGTCGCCCGCCCGCGTTCCAGCCTATCGCCCGTCCGTCGCCCGCCCATAGCCGCCCATAGTCCCGCCATCGCGCCGCCCTATCGCCGCCATCACCTGCCCGTCGCCCGCCCCATCGCTGCCCATCGCTCACCATCGCCGCCCGCTCGCCCACCATCGCCTCGCCCGTTTCAGCCTATCGCCTGCCCGTCGCCCCGCCCATCGCCCACCCGTCGCCCGCCATCACCCTGCCGTCGCCTGCCATCACCGGCTGTCGCCCGCCTCTCGCCCCGCCATCGTCCGCCCATCCCCTGCCCGTCGCCCGCCCCGTTTCCAGCTATCGCGGTCCGTGCGCCCGCCATCGCCCACCCGCTCGCCCGCCCATCGCCCGCCTATCGCCCGCCCATCACCTGCCCGTCGCCCCCATCCTCGCCCATCGCTCACCCATCGCCCGCCCGTCGCCCGCCCATCGCTCGCCCGTTTCAGCCTATCGCCTGCCCGTCGCCCGCCCATCGCCCGCCCACCTGCTTGCCCACTCGTTGTCGCTACAAAACGCCAATACGCCTCAACAAGTACACACCCTACCCCACCGGCCCCTGCCCGCTACACTCGAATACGCACCGCGCGCTCTCTCGTTCGCCCTCTTCCCGCCACCTATAACCCCACCGCCCGTTCAGCAGGTCAACACTCACTCGCAGCTCCGTCGCTCGCTCGCCCGCTTGCTGCCGCGCGCCGATCACCTCCCTACCACCACCCACCAGCTCATCGCCATCGCCCACTGCCCGTTCTCCATAGACTCTAACCAATCACCCTCTACCAACTCGCTGCACACACCGCTCCTTCCTGTCAAGCCTATTGACATTTTTAGACCCCTTTGGACTTAAATATATTTCCCCTCTACGGGCTATTTTTCTATATTTTAATTAAGGTCCACGCGCGACAAATCAATGTTAATTAAATAATGGTATTTAAAAATTTAATTAAATGAGATTGATTAATTAGCAGATCAGACAGATAATATGAATCATTTGCAATAAGAGCTAATAATATTTTGAACATTTTTTGCCATTTGTTAAATGAAATTTAAAATGTTCTTTAATTATGTTTTGAATTGTTCATATCAAAGATTACTTAATTATATTTCAAAATCTCTGGAACTGCAATTCTGTAGAAAATTATATTTTATTCAATTGCAGTTGCAGTTGAGATGTATCTGTATTTTCTATTATGCCAGTTTAGGTCCTGTTTTAAATTAATAATTTAATGTCGAAATGTGCTCATTGTTCCGCTCAGCGTTTTTCACTCGTACTACGCAATATTGCTAAAGAGTTAAAAAATAAAGATAAAGGTAAATCTCTCTCTGGTGCTGATAGATGTGCGCTCAGGAGGGGATCATTTCGAGAGGGGTCTCGAAGTCCTACGTAATACAATATTTTATTGCCGAAAATATAATCAATTTCTGATTTCCTCGCCCCGCCCTTTTTAAGCAAACAATTCGTGGAATTTATACATGACATTTGTGAAACAGATTCTCTATCATCAGGGAATACTGTAAATGGTTCAACACAAAACCCATTTTATGAATTGTATCAGTGAAATGATTTTATTCTCCTTGAATTATATTTTATTTATTTACTAGTAAATAAGTCATTTATAAATAAAAAAGTGGGCGAGAAATGCAGGTGCCATCCCCCTCTCGCAGGCCTGTGGTGGCTGTGAAGACCGTCCAGAGCGAGCGATGTCCCCCGCGCGGGCGGCGATCGCCGCGGGCCCAGGCCAGCGCCGTCGCGGGCGCCGTCGCGTGCATAAGCGCGAAACGGCCACGCACACGTGCGGCGGACTGCGCGCGGGCCTCTTGGGTTAGACGAGGCCGAGAGCGGGCTCTTTGGAGTCGTCCCACTCCCGCACCCAAGGCTGGATTGCGGTTGGCGTATTATTGATGCTCGTTGTCCCAGTGATGTTTCTGTTCCACACGCCGTATTATGAATATATATTATCCGCACTACTATACACATTTTTTTCTTTACTGTAAATGCAAGTCATAAGCGGCGATGGTGTAACAGTTAGCGTATCGGACTGTTATACCCTGTTAAGTTGGCGGGTTCAAATCTGATCTAAGCCATGTATTTTTAAGAACGAAAAAATCCTTCGTGCCCCTTCCTTCGGAGTAAAGCCGGCTGTCCCCTGTTAGTAGATATACTTGCATGTAAATGATCCTCAAGCCTAAATGACGCCTCTGAGCTAA
This sequence comes from Gryllus bimaculatus, assembly GCA_017312745.1. NCBI lineage: Eukaryota > Metazoa > Arthropoda > Insecta > Orthoptera > Gryllidae > Gryllus > Gryllus bimaculatus. Next base: position 12,277,424 of record BOPP01000011.1, read on the forward strand.
ATTCAAATCGCCTGTTTCTCACCCAAGAAATACCTCCTTCCTCTGCTAGTTGGTGAAAGGAGCGTAGCGAAATGTGTGATCAGACGGAAGAGCGGGCATGATGGTCCGAGTCTCGCCACGTAAAATAAGACATTTTCAATTCAATTCAATAAGTAGGGATTCAACACTAACAATCAAAACATAAATGTGTCGCCCTCTTAATGACTAACGCCCCTCACTTTATAATTAACAATCACGCACAAGAACTCTACTGATTAGAACACAATTTTGTGATATAAAATAAAATTCAACTTATCACTTTTAAATTCTTGTTGGACCATAACTGTCTATGTTTGAAGGAAATAAAGAAAAACTAATTTCATAGCCACTAGAAACTTTAGTGGAATGAATAACTTTTGAAAGTGTGTATTATTCGTCATCATCACATGGTCAAGCTGTGTATCAAAATGATTCATATACCGCTCAATGTGTTTGTGGCAGCCAGTAGTCGATTACTGTACGTAATTTACTAAATGTATTTCCCATGGAGATGCATTATCAGACAAGAATCAGTTTAAGGAAAGATGTTTCAGGGGGAAAAGAACAGGTACCGCCTTGCAGCCAAAAATGCTTTGTTTGTGCAAATTTTAAATTCTTCCGTAATACCCAAACATTTAAATATTTTAAAATAATATCGAGTTTTATATTTGTCTATTTTAGAACATGACATTTTTAAATCCAGTAGAAGTACAATTTAAATGCATGTTACATTAGCGAAGTCATGCTGCACAAAGCAGAAGAAATGTAATAATCATTTCACATTGAAATGACATTTCTCTTCACTGACAAAAATGTATCTTCTTTAGTGTTACGCAGAAACGGTATGTAACGGAATTAATTCAAACAAAAATGGGTTTATCTTTATAAATGCACCTTCGAAAATAATACTTTAGAATCTTACCATTGCAACAAATTATGTTTAAAAATATTTTCAACTCTCTGCATAAATCATTCTTTGTGTACAAGTTAGAAATATTGTATTTTGACTCTAAATAAATAAAAAATGTAGGCATTAGTTGTTTCAAGGTTCAATGTTGTTAACCAAAAGTATATTTGCAAAGATGGAACATGTCTTTACATAATTGATACAAATCCAGTTCTGCTACAAAGTGGTCCCACTGGAAAGAGTAGAAATGCCAAGGTGGACTGGTTGTATTGATGTGCTGGAAAGGTATTTTGGTTAAATAGGTGAACATTTTTAGGGAATAAATGACATGCTGGGAAATACACTTATGTGTACTATGATTAATGATGTATTAAAAAAGCGTGATATGCTTAATTAGAAGCATATTGTCCCATCGGAATACGGGGGATGTGAGGTTTTGATTTCGATTTTTGTTTTACTTCAGTATTATTATTGATACTTTCACTTTTTTGCATTTTATTTTACAATGATGTATGTATTCTTGTACAAGATTACTCACTTTAGAAAATAAGCGCTAACATGTGCAGTTATTATCGTGGATGTAGGAAAGTTAGTATCTTGAATCTACTATCCTCAAAAAATGATTATATAGTTCCAGTGGAAAATACATCAATACACACAACCAAATCAAAAATTCATAATTATCATAAAATACGGAATTTGTAAAAGTAGAATGAAAGAGACTGAATTGCAGGCAAAGATAAGTCAATTGTATAAAACTCCTTTACTTATAGATTATTGATATTTTAATTTTATTTTGGGGTAGAAACCATTAATATACCATTTTCTTAGAGGATATTTATGTTCATGTATTTGCTTAATTTCTCCTTTTTAAACTGCGTTCTTTTAGATCCTTTCAACCACTATATGTTAATAATGTGGGATGCGCTTCAAAACTTTCTCATTTATGCAAAGTTCAAACCATTTGATTTCATGATGTTTTAAAAATTGCAATAGCTCATTGCCGAGGGATATTAGCGCGTTTTATTTCGATAACGCGCAATATAAGTCTGCAATGTGGCACTCGTTTGGGTATCGTAGGCCTAAAATGTTAGAGAGCTAAGAGTTTCTCACGGAAGAGTCGCCAACTACATTCAAATAGTTTTGAGAATCTCTTTTAATGTCATGAAATATTCCTTGGAAAATTACATTTTTTAACATTAAACAATGCATTGATCGACATTCACGCACTGCAGAACTGTGTTTCTGATCCAAATTTTCCGAAGACGTAAACGAAACTGAAATTCTTATATATACTATAATGATGAACTTTTCGTCGAAAAGGAGTTGGACATCGAGAAAACGTATCAGTTTGAAAAAAGTGGCCTTGACTTTTGGTCAGCGGTGAAAGTCGTCAGAAGTTTTACACCGAGCTCAAGTTTCTTCTTTGAGAATTTTTCTCTCAAATTCAACTGTTTTGTAGAAACGTATTACTGAGTTTCTGTGTTGTGACACGTGGTGAGTGTGATATATTACATGTGAATTAATAATGGATTTCAGATACTTGTTTAAAAATAAATTAATTTTGAGTTAATATATTCTTATTTTATTGAAATGCCTTCGAACCACAAGAGACAAGTTAAAAAAATCAAATATAAATAAAATACCTAACTAATGAATATAGTACTTTCCCAAGTTATTAACGTAGAATGCCGGTTACTAATATACAAAAAATTTCAAAAATTATTTTATGACAAAATATCCTATATTTATTTTAGTTATCGAAAAAAAGATTGGATTATTCTTAATCGCAGATATGTTGGTTTGATTATTTATGCAAAACCGGTCTTAAAGTGTGGCATCTTATGATGAGAAAGAAATATCAAATGAAAGCAATACAGGACGAATTCAAAACATTTATTCTGAGCCGGAGTTGACGGATGCCGACGCGAGGTCGAAAAGTGCTGTCATTGCAGTTTATCAGAAAAATACTCATATCTTAACTACACATGTACAAAACCATTGCCCAATAAAACGAGAAAATAATGTTTTGTATGCAAAGATATTTATTTTCCAATTACGAAATATTTTATTCGAAAATGTTTTAATTATGTGAGTTCATTTTTTCCTTTAAACATTTTTTTTTGAAAGTCGCTGATGTTTCTCAGGCTCCCTCTACCCGTGATCGTCATCTCGTTAGCTCTGACGGCAGTAACTAATTTCGGTTGGCGTCATTTGCAATGGGTAACTCATGGGTAATTTGAATCAACGGCATAGATTAAGACGATGTTGCCAATTATTTCTTTGCTTTGTTTAATCCACGAATACCTGCATCTCAAGAAAAAAATGATCGTATGAGTCTCATCGTGAAATGAATCTATGCCAATAGATTGCGAAATTTCAAATCCAGTCATTAGAATTGCTCTACATTGCAATCCATTATTGACACAACAAAACTGAGACACGTGACATAATCAAAAATATGCAGGACACGATAACCAGAACTTCCCAGGCAAGCTATTCACGATCAGAATAATACCATTCTCATCTATTGTGTTGGACAATTCGCAGGGTATGGCCATTCCATGCAGCTGAATTCTTCCGGTGGCACTAATACTTCGACAGTCGACTCCTCCCACTGTCGATGTCCAGCGAGGACCTCCTCAACAGCAGCCGTCCTGTCTCGCAGACGTCCCTTAGACACCGCAGCGCCGCCACCGACTCGCAATGACGCGGCATAGTGTAGGCGCAGTTCCAGGCAACGAAGACACTGGACAGCGGCGCGGCGCGGCGCGCGCGGGCGGGCGGGCTGAATGGCAGAAGCGGCATAGATGAATGGGCACAGCAGCCTCCGCTCCATCTCTCCCCGCCCCGCTCCGCCCGCCCCGGCCGCTTAACCTGCGCGTTGCAATGCAGCGGTTGTCCCCTGGTTTTACAGCGCCGTCGTTGTGGCCGACCGTTGGAGGAAGTCGTCATTCATGCGCTGATGGGGAGCTCGGATTGATTTACGGAAGCGCTCACGCAAAATTCTGTGAATGATGTTCTCAGGTGAAATACTCCTTAGCTGCGCTGTGCGTTCTTCTATTATGGATTGGGTATTCTATGTTTTCCATATTTTTTTTATTTTATTTTTTTATTTTCTACTTTCGCCGTTTTCTGTTTGGACTCAAAGTGTGTTTCTCTAACTTTAACACTTCTGAGAACCTGCCGAACAATACCGTTAATTGAAACATTCCTTCGTGTGTGCAATAAGAACGCCTAATGTTCTGTCCGTTTGAAAATGATCACGTTCGCTGCAGTCTGTTTTGTACCTTCGACGTTCGCGAGAAGCGGATGAAAAGCATTGGCATGCAGCTGGTTATCCTGGAAAGCCTCGCTGATGTTTTTGTCGAGGGCCGATTCACACATTACGAAATACTTTGCAGAGCTCCTGAGAGACGCACGCCCCAACGCCATTGGTTCCCACGATGGATGATATCGCCCCTGGAAGGCGCTGGAAGAGGGGCTGCAAGAGCCTTGGAAGAAATTTGAGAACCATTGAATAAGAAATGTTAGATTTTGTGAATGTACTTGAAATAAAATGAAATGAAATAAAAAAAGAATATTACAAAGTAAAGAAAAAATAATTTGAAGAAGTTTTTCTCTGCTGCACAATGTGCACAGAAGTAAAGTGAAATTCATTACTATGATATTTACGAAAGAAATCAGACAAAATAGGTATTGTAATTATTACTATTCTCAGGTTGAAGAACTGGATTATGTACAACTTTGTTCGTTTGCTGAGAATGGATAGATGTTAAAATTACTTCATTATATCGTCATTTATAATTGATAACTTCCTAAGTGAAGGAATTGTCAATATTTCCATTTTTATATCAATGACTCAGAATTTACTTGTTCGTTAGTTTAATAAGAACATTTCCAAAGAAAACTAGAAATCGTGGACTTAAAATAGAAAATAAAAATCTTCAACCTGTACAACCTGTATGGATGACAGATTATCTCGTATGTGGTAAGAGCCGCGTAGGTTTTCGTAAGGCGCTCTCAGAACAATATTACAATAAATAAATAGTTAATACTATCGTTAATAAAGTGTCAAATGCCTCAACTTAGCCAACTGTGCTTTATTAACACCAAAAAGTATTTTTCCTTTCAGCTGCAAATTTTGTTTTTACATAGGAGGTTGTCTATCATCAACGTCGATGTGCATAAAATACTCTAAAAAATAAAAAAAATGCTTGATATAAAATGAAACAAGTGCTTTCCGCATAAAAAGTGTTCCAGAGCTTATTTTTTCATTTCTTCAAAAAGACAGTACGTTCCATTGGGGAAGCTCTGCGCTCCGCGATCGCTAAAATTCCTCCGCGCTCACGTGCGACGTGGAGCTGTTACTCACTAGAAGCGCTGGACCAGGCGCACACCGAGGCAGCCATTGTTTATCTTGGCTCCGCATGAGCATCGCTTGCAAAGAGACGGGGAGGCGCGGTGCTGCTGTTTGCCTATTCTTTTGTGCGGTTGACCTTTCGCTGCGCCTGCGCCGAGCGCAGTGCGCACGCTGCCTTCCCTCTGGCCGGCACCTCCTCGGCTTGTTTGCTGTGCGCTTGTATCTGACTACTGTCACTGAGGGCTTATTGATCATTTCCTCCTGTACGACTGTGTGTGACGATGACTGCCTTTGTCGGCTTTCGAACACTCGGAAACCCTTTGAATATAGAGTAAGTTCCATTTTCCAGATGAAGACCTTTATCTTTTATACCCTAGAGCATTGCGCTTCGAACTCTACGGTAGATGCTAATACACTTACAGGCTCATCGAATTTGTGACTAGCAGAAAGTGGGGTTATTCGCATCACAACATACACAAAATACATGGGACTATCACTCAAGCCCAAGTAATGTTTCAAATTCTTGACCATACGTACAAGGCGGTAGAGTCAGTGCATGCTCGAAACACCAGGCGGACTAAATCTAATTTTAAAATGTAAACAATTCGATGACCTTTTAAACCCGAATTTTCTGATTAAAAAAAGTCACAAAAATCGTCTCTCGTTGAGGTAGTACATCAAAGTAAAGTGGACAGATTCTGGAATTAAATTGACCTTATTGAAGTAAAAATATGATTGATCAGCTGTTATAAATCACAAGATTACCGACTTACATCTTTGAGAGCTGTACCATCGCAGTGGTTCACCTCAGAGGGCATTGCCCTCTGCTGACCACAGCCCAGAGAGGCTCAGATGACGTTTCAATCAGTGTGCAGTGGTCTCCCCGAGGAAATAGTTCCCTTGACAATGGAAGCAGTGCTTCTGAAAGTCACGCAGTGTGACATCGGGGAAGAGCTACAATGACTCCTTTGCCTCTGTCGCCCTTTTGTTCAGGTTTCACTTTAGGCCTTCTGACGCAAGGCGCTGCGATACAATGCAAAGTGTCGCTCTCACACGCACCCTTAATCACATATTGAAAAGTAATATCTTCTATTTAAGGCACACATTAAGGCGGTACCCCAAAAGAAAGTATAATTTATGAACGACGCCCAATTTTAATTTTTAAACAATCGCAGGATGTCAAAGTACTTCCTTTGTTTGAAAGAAATGCTCCGCAGTGGCTTTTCTAATTTTTTTGTTGAGTGAGGAACGTCCGAATGGAAAGCTATTAAGACTCACAAGTTACTTGTATAGCACAAAAAAACTCAAAAACAAGAAACGGAATTATAACCAAAATATCGAAAATATGCTGTAGAAATATGCAGATGTCCCAGCTTCCAGAACAAAGCCGAGAAGGAATGCTTTTGTTTTGTACGGACAGACGTCCGAAAAATGAAGCTGGCAGAAATGAGGCAGTTCATCCAAAACATTTGACCAAATTCTCGCCATTCTAGACCAGCAAAATGCTCTTTCGAAAAACGAACAGTTCTTTATCGTGGTTGTTAAGGTATAAGATTAGTATTTAAAGAAAGAATTATTCATTTTTAAAAATACAGTCAGAGTGAAATTAGGTAAAGACGGAACCTTCGTTTCAAGAATTAATGGACTAGTCGGTAATGGACTTTTTTTGCATGAAGCAAATATAAAATTCAAGCCGATAACCAACGTCGATCGTTTTTTCTCTATTTATGGGTATATTTTATTTTACCCATTCACCATAACGAGCTCTTACGTCTATTGCGCATATATTTCATGGTTTATTCTTACAGCCATTCACTGCAATATCTCATCAACCTGAATATTTTAATGTTCTTGAATGAACTTACGAATGAAATGATACTTTTTCCCCGGGTGCACTTCTGCAACGCGTGTCCATAAACTTAAAAATAATGAATCGTAACATTCAGGTTATCATTAGCAAATTAAAGCCCAGTGGGTTTGTTTTGTGAATATGTGCCCCGCTTCGCATTCCCGAACATGCGTTCTGTGCTAGACGGCGACGAATCACAGCCGCGCAAAAGCTGAAGAAATCCCGAAGGATCATTAAACCGTTACAAATGACATGTCCCGGTACCGTTAGAATAACCATTCGTTACCTTTTTCATCTCGGAGAACAAGGAATGCACATTGCACGATTTACTGCTGCGCCGCCGAGGAAGACTTACGGGGCCTCGCGGACGGCGCGTCGCGCGTTGCCACGAAAAACCTGACTTCATTATTAATAACGCAGCGCCGGGGCGCACCGCCCGGTCACAGCGCACGAGGAATGCTTACGCCCCGTTGCGGCAGCCAACAGGGCAGATCTCGGCTGCGGCCTGCGGTGCAGCCCGGTCGCAAAAACCGCTCTTCGCCCGGCGGAGGGTGCCACTCAAGACGAACGTCTTTGACGAAACGAAACGCGGAGCTACTTATTCACTGCTTCTTTGAAAGACACAAGTTTAGAAATATTAGTTCTAATTAGTCGATTGGGAGCACCCTTTGTTCCAAAATGATAAATGACCTGGAAATCAGCGTGTTCAATATTTGTGAAATGGTCTTTTTAGATCTGTAAGGATTTTTAAGTAAAAAGAATCACGTTTTGATAAAGCTCCTCTTGCATCATTATTTTTCGACATTACAATATTCAAATTCAATGTACATATACATTAAACTGAATTTTACATTTTATAAAGTTTAGAATATTCATGATAAATAATTAATATCCAACCCCGGTCTAGTATTGCGGACTCTGAAGAATGTAGTAATCCAGGGTACTTCACCCTCAGTAAAATAGAATAAGGATAATATAATTTTACAAAAATGTACAATATATATGCTTAAAAACATAGCATATTAAGAGTATTAAAAATGTATAAAATTAAGAAAGCATGAAATAGGAAGTTGGAAAAATTTATTAAATGCTTTATGTCTTTATATTCCCTTCCCTAAATTTATTTATTCATTATGTACATTTTCCTTCATATAAAAAAAATCTCGCTTCACATTTAAATCAAAGGGTATTAAAATCATACCACTCAATTACAACTCAACACCAGACGTAATGCACATTCGTTTTTAAAACCATCAATGTGTGTAATTGACAATTGATACTTTAATTCCTAAACGTAGAACTAATGAAAAAGGGAAATGAAATCATGTCTGTTTTTTCAGAAAATGTAATTTCGAAGTACATAGTTGTCAAATAAATTTCACTTTCTCATATCAGATAAAAATTAAACAGAAATTCAAAACACACCCTGGGACCAATACTGTCTTCATTTCTTTAATACGTCAAACCTAATTATGATTAATATTAAAATTCATTTAAAAATTCAACGTAGATGTACTTCATTAGTTCACAGTTAAAAAAAATTAACGACATGATATGAAATAAAAATTGCTGAATGTGAAGTGAAAGGAATATATCACTCAATGATGTGTAACAATCACAAAATTATCCTAATAAATTATTAAATTAAATGTATATGTATAATGGTAAATGTATCATTCAATATCCTTGCAATTAATAAAAATCTTTCATTATGTTACCTTTAGCAAAATTGTGTTTTCTCTAAATTTTTGTGGTAGTCATGTCAAATTCACAATTTTTCCATATATTATGAATGCAGTAAAACTGATTACATAAATCACATTTAATGAACGTTATAATCACAGTTAATTTAGTGTTAAGAAAATGATATCGTGTTGTATTCATTATAATTAATTATGATTATCTGAGTTTGATTTCTTTTCTTCATTTTGACAAGTCATTTTTAGCATCTTCAGTATAAACAATGATGTTTTTCGTTTATAAAGAATTTTGAACCTTATATTCAACCAAAGTTCATGATATTTCTGTAAATAAAATGTGGGTACCTTGCTCTTTTTTTCTAGGGCTTTTTCCAGCCGACTGTGGTTACCCTTCCTGATTATACGCATATTTGACCAGACTTAAGACACCAACACGCTCTCTGGCTTCTGTGATGTGGGGCAAGCAGAACGCGAGTTCCTCCGAGTCCACACATACATGAGGGTCAAGGGACAAACAACGATACTAAGGTGGGACTCGAACCCGCGACCCTTCGGACCGTAGCGCTGGGTCGGTACACGCTCTCAGCAACTTCGACCAACCAGGCCGGCATGTGGCACTACTGGCTCTTATGAAACGGGCGTGTAGCACTGGCTCGTGCGGCCGCGTGCACCGAGCGGCGCCGCCCATCGATTTTCGCCGGCGCCGGCGCCACCTCCGCTTCCGAGAAGCACCGCCCTCGAAGGCCTCCGCCGGCGCCGAGATTCGCTCCCGGGCCCTCGGGAAGCGACCTCCCGCCTTTCCCCGCTCTCGATTCCCCTACGCATAATACGCTGAGGAAAAATGGATTTGTACTCTTTTAAAGAAATCATGGGACAAAACGCGTTAATGTGCTATTGCTGGAAAGGGCGTTAGGCCAAGTCCGACATCAAACATATTAAAGCAGAAATAAATTAATATAATAATATAAATAAATAAATAAATAAATAAATAAATAAATAAATAAATAAATAAATAAATAAATAAATAAATAAATAAATAAATAATAAATATATAATATAAATAATAATATATAAATAAATAAATAAATAAATAAATAAATAAATAAATAAATAAAAAATTAAATAAATAAATAAATAAATAAATAAATAAATAAATAATAAATAAATAAATAAATAAATAAATAAATAAATAAATAAATAAATAAATAAATAAATAAATAAATAAATAAATAAATAAATAAATAAATAAATAATCGGTCGCTAATACAAGTAAAAATGATAATTTTCTGATATTTTACAAAATTCCATTTGTTTTCTATTAGTTAAATATATTAAAATATATTGTTTTTGAAATTAATGGGATTTCAAATAATACGTTAAAAACATTTATTACGTTCATTAGCCTAATTTTAAATCCTCTAATAAATGTTACAACTCTTTTCACCTTTCAATCTAGCTCTTACGCGTAAATGAAATATCGTTTCAATTTTGCAATGGGGGAACTGCAGTGCATGAAAAATTCCAACATGAATAGTGTACCTAATTACTTCTTATTACAAGAATCGAACAAAGGTACGCAGCGCTCGCCAGTTCGGCCATGTGCTTTCGACGCCCCCCCCTTGGGCCAGTGGCGCCTATATGACGGGCTGAAACGAGGTTCGCCCGCGCGCGCAATTCGCCGGGCGGACGCGCAACGTGAGGCGAGGGGCGGGCCCGTGGACGACTCCGTCGCACCCCCTTCGGGGCCGGGGGGGGGGCGGGGAGCAGCGAGTGCAGCTGCGGGCTCTAGGCGCATCTGGAAGTGCCGCGCCGCTCAGTCGCAATTAGCTCGCTGGATTTGTCACCCGCCCCCAGGCGGACGTTGCGCCCGCAAAAAATCCAAAATTGAAAATTATGGACCAACTCGGCGCCCCAGGGCTCACATCACCGCCTTCGGTATTTATGGAGTGGTTATTGCTACTTGTTACTACAGCGAAGCAGAAGGATATTTTCCTCGGGCGGGTTTTTGCTGCGGTTCAGGAGCTGCTTAAAGTTTTAGTTCTGAGTTTCTCAGTTCTTAAAAAAGAATATACATTCCTTCCTGCAGACTTCTTTCATTTATTATATATAAAGTATCAAATTGATCTCTTAGTCCTTAAACATTATTTTTTTGTTAAAACATAAACGTCGTAAAATAATTTTCAAGTCTCACGTTACTGTTTTCTTACACTCTCCATTGCTGTTTGGCTGGCTTCTTTAAATCTTGTAGAACAGAAAACAAATTTTTGAGAGCCTTTTCTGAGTTAAAGCTCTTGGTCTTTTTGTTTAATCCTGTCATAATTATCATCTGTGGCAATAATTTTCATCTTGGTTTATTGAAAATTCTTTTCCTTATGATCCTGTCGTACGAGAAATGAATAATCATCTCTCAAACTTTATGTCTGCACCAGAGACTGGAAGTCTAGAATGTCACACTGTTGAACTTTCTCTGTATTTCTAAAGAAGCCCTTACTACCAGCTAATAGTACTTTCTCATGGGTGACACTTTTAAGAGGTATTCTTACGGATTGAAACAGTGTGTACATGCGCTAAAAGTTTGTGTGAATTTTGCCCATGTCTTGGTAGAAATCTGAGCTTTAGGGTTGGAAACAACAGCAAAGCAGTCATTTGCAATTATTGTCCCAAGCCGATTTTCTTCTCGGAGTGACTATCGTGTTGACATGTTGAAAGTGGGACTCCGACGCTTTTGTGTAGAAGTAAATACTGTTTCTTCGCATTTAAAAAAAGAAGAGAAACGAACGTGTATTTATTTTGTCAGGTTGTGTATTATATTTGTACCAGCTTCTAGCATATGTGGGGCACAGAATCGTTCGCAATTTATACGCAAAACGTTAACGACAAATACTTGTTTTTCCGTGTGTGGCGAAATTATCACCTCATATGTTAGTCTTAATTAAAATTTAAAGCTCAAGACTTTTGCTCTCTTTCTCTTTATTTCTATCCATTTAAAACAATTAGTGGTTGCCAATCGCTAAACGCCATGCAAGGAACGAGAAAAGTGATGCCAGATACTAAAATAAGCTCCTCTTTTATTTTGCGAAAAACGCCATGTTGAGATTTTCCATACGTTGTCGTCAGGGTATATGAAGCCGGCATAACGATGTCCGGATGGCTACGATGGGTACTCAGGCCCCAATTCTCGCAAATCACACGCAGCGTCAAGTGGCTGCGACCAGTTGCCGCAACCAGTTGCTTCCACCGCGTCGCAAGGCGCCCCGCCCGCCTGCTGGAGTTCGCCCTTCATTAGCCCGCGCAGCAATGCCGTTATGTATAATTCATCCGGTGCGTCGCCCAAAAAAGAAACCGCCACAGGAAGCTCAGTACTAGTGCAGAGGAGTTCACGCGCAGATTCACGAGTGGCTGAAGAGGGAGAGGGGACGAGGGGATGTGTTGGGAGGGGAGGGCGTGAACAAGTGTGGTTTAGGATTGAACGTCATATTTGCGTTATATATTGAGCTAGACAACGATTGAGATCACCTAGAATATCTTTCTCGTTCTAAATTTTGGTGGATCGAACATAAAAAATAATATTATATGGTCTTTGTTGTTAAAAAACTTATATAATGAGAAGTGAAGCTAATGTTAGTGGCACCTTTAGATATAATAATGGAAGCACCATTAGAATGTAAAAAATTATTGAGTTGTCCGTAGTTTTTATTACTAATAATAATGCAGTTACACATATTTATGATTATAAAATGCTTATATATTCTTTGCATTGTAGAATAATTTCAGTTTAATTTTCAAAGGAATGAGTATAGTTATTCAAAATTATATTTAAGTAGTGAGCACGTTTTGCTCTGCCTGCATTATTAGTTCTCCTGTGTATGTACCTATAACGAATTAAAGATTGACGAAAGTAAAATGTAAACAAATTCATGATAATATTTGTTTCATTTACAAAATTTGCATTCTTTTCCGTGAAATAACTTAAAAAATATTGATTTTATTAATTTTTAAAAGTACTGTTAAAATTATCACATCCAATCTTCAAATAAAACATTCAAATAAAATAATTTAAATTAATGTAATAATTGGTGCCGTCACAAGAGTGTATCATCTGGGAGAAAAGACTTTCCTATTTCCTGAAACCATTAACCACAATTTCGAGTAATAAAGAAAATTTGCGATTAATATAAATTGTCATTTGAAATATTAAAAACTAATAAAATAAAAATATTCAAAAAGTATTTATAAGAAAATGGCGTAATCTGTGTAATATAAAATCGGAGAGGGATTGAAATATCTCTAGACTTATGGAGAGGCTGGTAAATAGGGGAACGATTCCTATAGATTCTCAAAGATCCCTGCGCAAGGCCAATAACAGGCAAGTGGAATTCATGCTCATAAATTGCAGGCAAAATAAAATGTGTTACGGATAATTAGTTAAATAGGATGACACTAGATTTTCATTTTTTTATTGCTTAAAATTAATGCAAGACTTAGAAAGTTCCTTGTTCGCACACGCGTGGGCGTAACTAAGGATCAATTTTGTATGTAGGAGGATAAACTTACTCACAATCCGATCAGTCGTAGCCGTTTCGACCCTCGACACATCGAAAGAAGTTATCTACCGGACGATTCAAGATGGATGAACAAAACAATGACTACGAGACACTCCCACGACTCGACCCGAGAAAATGGATGTGGATTGCAAAGAACACCTTTCCAATTACTCTTCGTTATACAGTTATATTTTCACTCATATGCCATATTTCGATAGTAATAAAAACGTTCAAAAATGAATTTATACAAACTGTTGTGATCATATTAAATATCTTTCATGTTTGTCATGATGCAATAAAGTTAGAAATGTAGGAGAAGGTCCACCTATGTGCTCACATCATAAAAGTTGTGTAAATCCTACTAACCTCTGGGATTCACCTGTCTTCGCTGCTTTTTCATTAGCTGGAATGTGAACAAGTTAAGCTCAACTTCACTTGATCACATTCAAGGCAATGAAAAAGCAGAGAAGTCGGGCAAATGCTTGTATTAAACCTCTTCCTAAGTATAAATAATGCGTTTCATGTTTTCAATTATATTGAATTGAAATGAATTCAACTTGCTTAGAAGTTTAGAATATCCTCTTTTCAAATATCTAGTAGATCGAACATCATAAAAAGAAATATTGTAAAATTATTTATGTACTAGTCAGGTGATTGAACCCTTAGTTTTCAGTTAATAATATTTGTTTTGAAATGTTTTAAAATCAAATAGAAAATATCATGATGTGTTGTTGTAGCTACAGATCAGATTCAAAAACATATATTTTTATTTTTCAACAAATACTTTTTGATACCTCTCTCAAACGTGTTTGTCTGTTGTTTTCTATTAATCACTTTTTGTTCGAAGTTAATCAATAATTTTAAAAAATGGCACTACTGACGAAAATTACTTTTCATATGGCTTGAAAAACAGCATTATTCTATAAAGAGGCGTTCTGCGTTGTGTAATACGAAGCCGAAACTCATTTATCATTTTTATTTTAATGCTTCTGTTCCCTTCATATCAAAACATTAAATGAAATTTCCGACAGGAAAGACGCGTTTACTACTCATGTCATACTTATTAACTGCGTCTAACACAAATTTAATATATATGCTCAAACGAAAATAAATGCGCTTGGAAACAAAATCTTTGTGTATTCACTGAACTAAATAGGATGTAAAAGCATGAATGATGAACATTTTTAACTGTACGTGAGATACAAAATAGTTTTATTATCTCAACTAGAATTTGAAACATTATGTGTTTTAATGAGTTGTGCTCTAGAACTTGTAGTTATTTGGCAATAAGAAGAGTACAAGTAGTACGTATCCTAGGATAGAAAGAAATCGTTGTTGAATATAGGACATATTTACTCGTAAGTTTGCCAAATAATTGAAACGCTGCAACAGAACGAGATAGAAGCAGATATTAGATTTATATCACTTACAAATTTAATAATAAACGCGATGTAAAAAAAAAAACAGAACGAAATACGATTAGCAAAACGGTAAGGTCATCATTTCGCGTAGAAATGCGTCGTCGCCCACTTTCGAATTGATTTCTATGTTCTCGCTGCGCAGTGAAAGTGTCTCTTCGAACCAATTCGCAAACACTCGCTCTCCCGCAGCGCGTGGCATTAGCCCCAGGAAACGGCGCAACCGAAGTAAAAGCAGCCTCTCCGCGGTACGGCGCCCAATTTCCGAGACAGGAACCTGATTCACGCGCGGCCCGACAGGGCGCGCGCGTGTTCCCCGGGATCGCACACAATCGAGAGAGCAACTCGCCCGTGGGCTATAACAGCGAGATAACAAATTTCGGGCCCGGCCGCTGGGGCCAGGAGCAGGTGGGAGCCAAGATAGATGCGTATCGCCGCGTCGGGGGCGGCGCGGGGCGGGAAAGCGGGCATTCTGGCCTGTTTCCGTGCTTCTACCTCTCCGGGCCTCCGCCGCTAGCGCCGTGGAAAAAGGCTGTCGCTTCCGCGGAATGACTTTGTGTGCACTTACAGGACGATCGGCTTCTAATGCAAATCGATTCCTACTACACCAGACAAGTTATATTCTTTGGATGAAATCGAAAAAGACCGATATTGCAGCTGCATAAAAAATGCGAAATGGCTTGTGCGATTTTCAGAACCCTTCCTCATGTAATGCGGGTGATACAAATTATGTAATGTTGACATGAGTTTGTATTCAGACCCTTATTTGAATACTCTTTACATACAGTAAGACATCAACTCCTAATAATCCAACATTAATGAAAATACTGCAAATACACATGTGGGAAACGGAGTAGAGAACAGACATTACAAAAACTGCAATTTATTACCTTGCACGTAAAAGAAAAATCGAGTGATATTCCTACATTTTTTCTAGAAGTATTTCATTCAAGTTCCATTTTCAGTATCTTTTCAAATACAATCTGGTTTTTGTGAATTAAGTGCGTGCGATTTTGAAGAAATGGACTTACATAGAATGATAGTGATAATCATCAGTGAAAATACAACGTGGAACTCGCTTTCAAATTAGCTTATTTAAATGCACAACTCATTGGAAATGTTATGTGTGCTGATAGGGCTGCGATGTAACCTTTTAGTGATTAATTAGTGTTCCAAGGCAGCAAGAAATACGGCTTTCAAAGAGACAACATTTAAAAAGAATTGAGCACAAAACAGTGGGATCACTTAACAAGAAAACTAAGGAAGAAATACGCTGATCTGTAGCTAATCCTTTTTCTTGTAAGTGGCGAGTGGTTCCAGCCCCTTCCTTTCGTCCCGATCGTATCAAATCCGACTTCCGTTTCGTCCCGGAAACGTTCGCTTTCGAAGATCCATTGAACAACCGATCGCAAAAACGCGGAATTGAACATCTAAAAATGGCGGCCTTCGTTATAAAGCAACTAATCGGATGTCTTTCTAACTGTTGCTGCTTTTTGAATGCCCTTAACCCCAACATTTCGAACTGTAAGAATAGAAAATCAGCTCAAATTTAAAATCAGCACCAATATTTGCTACAAGACGATTAATTACTATTGTTTCCATAGTTTATTAAAAACATATAAAGTCTGAACTAGACAAAATTCATAACTTAAAAAATGTATTTAATTTATAACTTCTGATGTTAAGATAATCTTGCGCAAACTCAAGAAGCAGATGATTTAAAATCAGGAATTGATTTTGAAACAAATATAATTCGTAGATTGCACAGTTTTTTTGCATAATAACCAGTAGTAAATTATTTATACAATCAAAATTAGAAACAAAAAAATCTGTCAATGTCAATTTGCAAACTCATTTGACCACATTATCTGGAGATTTGAATAATAACTTTAAATCCGAAGATTACTGCGCAATTAATACCCAGATAAAAATCCTAGGCGCTCTACGGCGCGAGGCCTGACATTTGTCTCTACAAAAAATAGAATTAAAATATTAAAATTGAATGTCAATGCTAAAAACATTATCAAGATGGAAGGAAAATTCTTCACGATAAGAATACAATTCTGTTTAAGTAATCGAAAGTTAGTGGTAATCACATTACCTAAGATCTGTTCTAATTTTGCTTTTCAGGAATGTCACACTTCTCTAAAGCTTTTTCTTAATAAAAATATTGAATGTGTTTACTAGAAAAAACGATACACGTTTTAAATCGTGTACATTGAATTAATAGTTTGCGTATTTAAAAAAACGTAGAATTAATAGTTTGCGTTTGTGCACATTGTTAGCTTTCAATAAAATGTTAAATCGATACACCTTTTTTTCTTTTTTCGAGGAGATTTTGCTTTCGCAACACGGGATCCGCCTCTCTCTGAGCGGACCCTGTCGGAGGGAGAGCTAGACGCCGCCGCCGGCCAGGAGAGCGCCGGGGGTTGGGGGGCGAGAGGAGGATTTAGGGAGCCGTGCGGGGCGAAAACAGGGTGCGGCCGCAGCGGTCGACGCCGCGCGCTTAATGAATCCGGAGTTGCTTTCGCGCCTCCACCGGTTGTGAGTGGACGACGCGCAGGTAGGGGGTGGCTGGTGGTGGTGCTGGTGGTGGCGACGATAGGGTGACTCATGGTGATCTGGTGCTCACGGTCGCTGTAAGGGAACCAGCAAAATTTGTGTCGATAGTGATTGTGGTGAAAGGGTTGATATCCAGGGTGGTGATGCTTTCGTGGAGTTGGATTTGTGATGCGGAGGCGGTTATGGTTTTGGGAACGGTGGTCGTAATGTTAATGTTGATGGTGGAGGGGGTTGAGGTGGTAGTGATTGAGGTGTTGGTTGAGATGGTGATGATTGAGATAGTGGTGACTGTGGTGGTGGTTGAGGTGATAGTAACGGTTAAGATGATGGTGGTGGTGGTCGTTGTTGTGGTTATTGAGATGGTTGCGGTGCTAGTGGTGGATGAGGTGATGGGCACGTTGGCGGTGGTGTTCGTAATTAAGGCATTTGTGGATGACATTGGGGTGGGCGGTGCTGACATTTGTTGCGTTGACACTGGCTTCGCTCATGATTGTGATTGAGCTAGCAGTGGCTTTGTGGTGCTCATCACATGATCACAGATGCGGTCGTTACGCGCGTGTCGGGGCTGGCACTCTGGGGGAGTCAGCGGCGCAGAGGCTGCGGTGCCTAGGGGTCAGCCGGCCGCCCGTGCGACAATTGCCACGGGGCGCGGGCGGAGAGGGGCCGGGGCGAGAGCGGGCGAGGACCTCATTCAGGGAAGTGCTGCCTCTAATACGACGGCGCCGATATCCATCCGAATTCTGCTCCTCTCGCAGCGCCCCACGCGCACGAAATATGAGCCCGCGGCTGATACGGACACACGCACTCGCACGGGCCCTCGCTCGACGCTAGGCGCGCTCGCTTCCGCCCTTCCGCCCTCGCCCGCCCCGACCGCCCACGCACCGCCTCGCACCGCACCACACGCCCCGCTCCGCACCTTCGTCACCCACCCCGCTCCCGTCCGGCCCCTCCACGCCCTCACCGCCCGCCCCCCCCAACTCCAGCCCCTCCCCGCGCCGGCCTTTGGAAGGGACCATATATTCTCAAGGAAGAGAATTGGCCTGGGGAAGAAGCTTCCTGTTTTCAACAGGGCTTAATACAAACGTCATTAACCCTCTTGAGACGGGGTCGTGGACGTTATTTGGTCAATACTGTACCCTTTTCGTTCTTTTTTTATGGTTTCAGCTAAAAGTTGATCTTAGGTATCATATTTTGTGTCGAAGAAAAAATCTTTTAGACCTGTTACGCGTATTCTTCCTGAGATTAGTTTAAATTTAAATGCATGAGATAATTTGTCTCTTTTCCAAGAAAAGGTTGTTAATGAAATCGCGATATGAATAAAATGGTAGATGTTGTTTTCCATGCTTTCCTCGTCAGATGCGATCTAACTGCCGAGCCTTACATCGTAGTTGAAATGCAAACAAAGGGTTTCGTGCGGAGTGGACTACGCCCAACCACGAAGATTGTCTCATCTACCCCATTACTTACTAATTTACCAGATTCCCTTGTCTGCTGCTTTCGCGCCACTTGCCCTCACGACCTTATCACAAAACGGTATTTTGTCTCGAAGTATAATTCACTACCATTACTTAATAATTTCAAAATCAAGCAGTGATTACCCTTATTACAAAATACTTTCTTCCTCCTTTTCTTTACAATTTTGTCGAAGAATTGGTGGAAAGTGAGTCATAAGTGCGCGTAGATTTCTTCCCAACAAAGATCCAACAACAGTGCGAACGTAAGACAGGAAAGAAACTGTTTCGGAAAGTAGCACGTTCGTATTGTTTTGCGATGAATAATCATTTTCCTTCGTTTCCAGAAATTCCGTCTTGTAAACAATGCAACCGTTTCAGTGCTTGTTTCACGCGTTCCTACTCGAACAAATCGCCGCGGGGTTTACAGTTCGTTGTTCAGTCGCTCATTTCCCTCTCGGCAGGAAATCAACACATTTAGTGTGAGTCACAGCTGGAACTGATATACCTATCACAAATATGCAACGTGTTGGAATTGCAGAATATTAGGAAACAGCTGTTGCTTTTGAAGAGCGTGGATTTACAACATGGTTGACAGATAGGATATCGGTCACAATGTGTTTAGTCAATAAACAATCACTAATTATGAAATATTTACAGAATTATTAAGCATTTTAAAGATATAATAATTTTAGACTTGAGAAAAACGCAGTGTTCAAATAAATTAAATGATAAAACATGTATTGGGATTAATTTATTTTAGTCATATTGCTCTTAACTTTACTTTTTCCTGAAATTTTATTGTTAGTAATTTTAGCTCTAAGTTCTTTACACACAGTCTGCACTATCCTAACTTCTCCTTAAACAAAGCATTTGATTGCATTTATTCTTTCAAACATCAACTCAATTTTATATTATTTTTTTTTTAAAAAAATCTCGTTTTCTTTAATTTAACGAACGAGATTCACATTTGCTATTTTTAGCTTCTGACCATATCTCAATGCATTATAAAATATTTTTTAGTTAATTATTCTCTGGCACTGAGTTGAAGAATATATATTTTCACTTTTTTAAATTTCATTTACTTATTTTCCTATAGTCTCTCTATATCCTATGAGCAAATATATAATTTATTTACAGTTCATGCTTTTTTTCTTCCTGTTGCATTACCAATAGAATATTGGCAAATAAGTAAATGCCGTAAAGTTGACTAATTCGAGGTTTTCTTGGGTAACTATGAAGTGATGATTGATGAGTCTCATGAATACGTGATGCCTAGTTTGTCTTAGCCACAATAGCAAGGCAAAACGTTTCACACCTTTCAAGGATCGTTAATTTTCTTTCGCATAGGTTGATAAAGTGAATGAAAATATGCCAGTTCCACAAAAAATAATTTACTCCCCGAATGCTCTACATTGTAGGCAAAAAAAAAGTCAAAGGTGCACAAAAGTTCAAAATGATACACCTGGCGCGCATTCTGCGGCTATCATGAGAGTAATGTTCATCTCTGACATAAATATAAACACAACACCAATGCGCCGTAGTGAGCTGTTCAGTTAGGTACAGTTTCAGTTTACAAGAGTAAACTGACTTCTGTTGAAACTAGTTTGATACAAGGAGTTCTTATTTGTGAGTCCAGGTCTCAGGAAAAAGATACATTCCCATCTGTTCAATATTTTAGTCTGTAAAGTAAAATTTTACGTTTCATCAATATATTCGCAGCTCGTACTATCCGACGCGTTTCAGAAATTTATTTTCTTCATTTATCAATTACAACTTCAAATATTGTCTGACTTGCCTCATTTAAAAAATAACGTAAAGATCGTTCCTTCAACACAATATTTTACCAAAGAATTTGGTAAACAAAATTTATTTGCATTTTTCTTTAGAAATAATTCTCCTATACTCACAACCAGAGTTCAGAGGACTACTTATTATTGTTATCAACTAAATCTCACTCTTAACATATAGTTACAAAGTTCACAATTTACAAGTTCTAGTAACTTTTCACAAGTTATAACTACAATTTTATGGAATCTTCTATGAACTAGGGCCGGTTTTCTGCTTAGCGAAATTAAGACAAAACAACCATTCAACTTCAAATGTTTTCTCTCAACTCTAGCAACTCTGGAACTTTGCAAGAACATGACAAAACACTTTCAAAATAACAGAAACAATATTATTTCCCATTAAGAGCCATACAATCTTAACGTATTTTCGTATTACAGTTCTATAAAATCGACTTATGCAGAGAAAAGATTTCTTTTAGGATTTTGGAAACCGCCGACTTACAAACTGTCGAAACCGAGTAGTATAATGAAACTGAAAATGGCTTGGATGTGTACTCCTAATACAAGAAAAGGTATTTCTTATTTTTCTATTTTTTTTCCAAGACGGTGTTATTACGAAATGTATTGAACGACTCGTGGTGATATCACAAATAATAGAATTATTATTTGCTCTGTTTTGGCCTAATGACGTTAAGCAAACTTGGGGAAACAAAATCGTACCAACCTATACTCGTATAAGGAAGCTCTAGTGCAGCCTTAAGGAATAAGGACTTCCTTGCACCTACAGAACAGAAACGACTACGAATTGAAAATCGCAAGAAGCAATTTCTTAAGTCTTCCTTTTTATAATTATCGACGATGAGTTCGGCCCTTGTATGGATTGACGATCCCAACACAAAAATAACGAATAGGTGATGAGTGGTCGTGACAATAGTTATCCTCATTTTTGCGCGCTGTGCGGGACGCGAGGGCGGTCGGCCGCGCCTCGAGGCGTCGAGGGCGTCGCGACGCGAGCGTCGGCGCCGCGCGGGCGACGGAAGGGCGGCGGGGCGATAAGCCGCGGGCGTCCGCAGGAAGCGGCCTCAGCGAAACCTGTTTTAGGGCCGAATTCGTAGCGATGGCGAGCGGCGATCTCGCCCGCCCACTGCCCGCCCGGGCCGCCCGCGAGCCTGTTACAACCCGCCAGATGGGCTCTATATTTGCCTGAGCCGGCCGCGGCGCGGCGCGGCGCGGGAGCGGCCGGGAGGCGCGGCGGCGGCGCGGCGAGTGGCTGGGCGCGACGGCGTGGCCGAGTCCGAGCCGGTCGCCAACCACCGCTCGCCGCTCGGCGCGACGAGCTTGCTCCACCGCCCGCACCGCGTCGCCCCCCCCCAACGCTCTCACATGCGCACTCCCGACGCGGAGCGCCGGCTGAGCTGAGCTCAGGGCTAGCATTGCCGCGGGCTCTGTAGCCTCTCCGGCAGGGAAGTACTACGGAGGCGGATTTTCGACACGACAACTGAATTCAGATGCGCTGTCTGGAGGAAACTTCAAGCGGGGGGTTCCTGATAGCTAGTTTTCTGTAGTGCCTGCGATCAATTCCACGCGTATGGCAGAGCAGTAATAAGTGGGTCACGTACAACGCGCGATCTTTTCTTCCTCTTTTTTGACCTATCCTCACCAATGGGCGAGGACTTACAAACACACTCATATGCACTGCACTTTACACGTGTCGCGAGTCCAGTCTGTAGTTTTTAGACCTTGCCCCGACTAAAGTGGTGCCCCGCTAGGTGAAATACGTGGAGGGGGAGACCCGCAAGCTGACGTATATGTTGGTACCGGATGTTATCATTCAGCCGAGTAGGGCTCTCCGCCACATCCTTGGTTAAATCATTCACTACACTAACGGGACTAATCGCCGTAGCAGTTGACGTGTCCTGAAACATCAATCAACGACGTGGAAGGGGGGGGGTTGCCGCGTCGGTTCGCACGGCAGCCAGCACAAGGATCACTCATCTCCACGTACGCATGGGGCCATGAGGTCGCAGCGCCACCCTTCCCCTGCAGAGTGGACAATCACAATAGGTGGCTCAATGCCATTTCAGGCATCTCCGCGTTACTTTCATATCCCCTGCTCTCAACTCTCTTCTACACACTAGTGGCAATCGTCCAACTTTTGGGACGGGAGCGTAGAGAAATACTGAAAGAATATTATGTAGTTGTATGCCATGGAGCAGAATATGCAAAGGGAAAGTCTAAATGAGCTGTCTAGCCAATAACTAATAAGAACATGAAATTCGAAGAGAATTGTAGGTGATGGTACTCAAAAACAAGGCACTTAACACACTAAAGTGTGTATTAATTAAATGTAAATGTATTTTACTGTCGGTGATCGAATTGTGTGGTTACAGAAGTACAGTATCTTGAGCAATAATCAAAACTTAAAATGTAGAACTTTGTCATTGAAGTTTTCCAAAATATCGCCCAACCATATTTTAATTTTGCGTTTCATATTTTGTATTCTTGTCTTTCTTCAGTATAGATAAGAAAAATATATTATTAAAACTAATTGACATTTTTTCTACAAAAATAGTTAAAGCATAATCATACATAGTACTGTACCAAAAGTGTCCGTCCTGAAAACGCGTTTGAAAACATTTCACTATTGAAGATAATCAAGCGACAGAAAGTATTGGCAACTTAATAAATTAAATTAAAAAGAACAGTTAATCATAACATTGACTTTTACAGTTTTCATATTAAGGAAGGGATAAATGATACTACCAGTCACTAAATGTATTTTTTTCTATTTCACTGATCTCATAGCGAGAATATTGTCAAATAACTATATAGAAGATAAATTTATTTCTCCAGTTTTATTATAGACAGCCATATATTTTACGTTTCAAAACCAAAGAGCTAATAATATATTAATAAATTTATATAAAATATATAATATATTAATATATATTTTTGGTTAATTTAATTTTTAATTGGTTATTAGAAGTGTGCGTTAATGTTCTAGAATGTTAATAGAATTTGATGTTCCTTGAGAATTAAAATACTTAAAACAAATGAAACGGTAAAGAAAATGTTCTGGAAGATTGGTTTGAGAACAGGCAATTCGAACTCACAATTATTCATTTAGTATATAGAAATACCTTTCGCTAGTACATAAAAATAAAAGTCGTTATAAAATTCCACATGATACCGTTATACTACGTGAAAATATAGCAAGTTGAACTACGTTTTCGAAAAAGTGAAAAAGAACTCGGAACAGACGACAGATGGTCTGAATTCACTGATGGATCTCTTCCGTGTGGGAAGTTTACATTCTGTCAGTACATAAAAAGTTCAATTGAAGGACTGAGAAAAAGATATGGTGACTTTCTATGTTTTGCCTTTTGAGCAAAAAGCTCATCCACAAGGTTTCACGCATTTATCTCCGTTACAAGCAATAATCTTGTAGCGTTTGGTGTATATTTCATTTTTAGAAAACAGTGTATCTACGATACATATTTTATGTGAACCTTCATGATAATTATTCATAAAATTCAGTTACATATTTATCTTGTTCATTTGTGTTTATAGTCAGTTACCCACATTTACGTTGAGTTAGATATGTTTTAAGTTGAGAAATTCAATTGTGTTTACCTCGATTATTATTAGGATATCATATTATTAGGTATATAAAAATTCGAATATTAAGGATTCTTGGTATTTTTGCCCAAATATTTTATTTTCTAATATCTACTATTTATTTAATAAGGCCCAAAATGCTCTGTTAACATGCTTTGTACAGTTTGAAGAATTTAAGACGTACTAGCATTGTCCTTTTTACAATGAACAGAAAACATAGTTAGAGGAACTTATCTTAAATTACTTTTTCTATATTAGCAAATATCATTAAAAAGAATGCCAATAGAATATTTTCATTTTTTAAGAGTCAATAAATCGAGAACAAAATGGAATTGCAATGTAACTAGAAAAGTCATATGAAGTATTCGATGGATGAATAATTTCAGTCAAAGATAATACTTATAACGCGAGTAGAAATTATGTGAATTTGGAATATTTGAATATTAGTTCCGTCAGGAATTTTATGGGCTTGTATTTAATTTGAAAACATTTTCGACAAATTGAACGAAATCGCAAAAAGAACACAAACATTTGAATTCCTAACTTTCTTTTACTAACTTCCTCGAAATTTGACACCCACGAGTATTTTATAATTTTTTAATATTCTTGTGTTACAATTTCTATTGTGTTTGGAGTAACCTAAGTTATTAATATTAAATTACTAACAACTGAGTGGCGAATATACATTTGAGCAGTGAGTTTAAAATACACAGTAATGAAAATATTACGAATTAAGATCTCAGTAAATAGAAAAATGATATATAATGTAAGTGATATTGTAAAATAATTACAGCTTTAAGATAATCGTCCAGAATTACAGTGATTAAAGCATTCACCTTCATTCCGAGCGAGAGAGCAAATCATTCGCCAAGAAAGTTGCGCTCGACCAATGCAATTCGCGTGGCCACCTCGGGGAAGAATTACGATTTCCCGCCCGCCTGCTTGGCGTCCGGTGCCGCGGGAGGGGTATCCAGTTTCTGGCCAGGGCGATCGCAGACGTTACAACGGGGCGCGGGGGTCGTAAAAATGTTGCAAAGCGGTTACGCTGTAACCCAGTGTCAACACGGCAGGCGCGCCGGCGTTCGCGCCCGCCGCCGCCGCCGCCGTCCCGCGCCCGCGGCCTGACCACGGGACGCGCGTCCGCGCGCGTGGGGCGACCTGCACCGCCGCTCCAAACCACTTTACGGCGCGCAACCGCCAAGAATACATCGATGTCGACGTTTTTAAAACATCGATGCTTTACTCATCGATGAATTTAATATCGATTTTTGAAGTCAATGTTTTTATGAAATTTTTGATGAATTTTACATTGTTTTTATAAAATCTTCAATGAGTTGAACACAGATTTTTGAAGTCGAGGTTTTTTATCATCGATGTTTTTGCGTGGTCGATATTTTTGAAGTGAAAAAAGTCTATCGTTACAAAAATTCTATAATACTTTTCAGATATCATTAGTTGAATATTCTTCAGACGAAAGTGATCAACGGTGAAAAATAAATTAAATGGAGTTTTTGACAATAAAGAAGCTTATATTATATTTGAAGTATCGAATCAGGCAAGAGAAGTTTTGTAATTGTCTTGATGCTTTTTTAAATGTTTTCCTCAGTTAAATCTTAATTAAAAATATTATTAAACGAGTCCACCTCCGAAGTAAATCTTCGTACGTGAACTTCAATGTTTACTAATCGTAAAACTATTTTAAAAACATTGATGTTTAATAACATCGATGGTTTGGGATCGATGTTTTATTATCGTCCACGTGTTAATATTGAGCATCGATGTTTTAATTTTGGGCACCGATGTTCAGACACATGGATGTTCTAATTTTGAGCTTCGACGTTTCGAATCGTCGGCGTTTTGTTGACGACGGCGCTGCCCCAAGCAACCGCGCGCCTGGTCGTCGCCGTGCGCTCTCAGGTTCCCGGTGGAAGCCGACGCGCTCGGTTCGCCCCGGGTTATTTACGGGAAGGAGGCGGCGCTAGCGGCGCGGGAAAGGGCGACGCGAGGCGCTCCGCCCCATCAACGAAAACTAACAACGGCGCTCTAAGTGGCCGCGAAGCAGTGGGTGGGAAGGCGCGGCCTGCTGCGGCGCCACAGATGGATTGATTCGCTCCTGGAGCTGGAGTTCCAGGGTGGCCACTGCTTTTCTGAATCAAATTTCCTTGACTTTTCCCGGCTTTCCCGGGAATTATAAAAAAAACACTGATAAGATATATTAAAGTATTGTACTTTAAAAAAATTATCACAGCAAGCCTAATACTACGAGTAATTTATGAACTCTCTTATTTCACCGTGATACAGTACAAATTTTAAAACTTTTGCAACAAAATTAAAACGAAATCACTATTTTTGCTGGACTGTTTTTTTAAGGGATAGCATCGAGTTACATAACATTCTCAAGAATTATCACTGACTTCTTACGGTTCTTCTACGAATTCTGTGATTTTCTCCACTGATTTTTCCAGAGCAATGAAATTCCCCGATTTTTTCATGTTTTCCTGAATACCGCAAACTTGTTTCATTTCAACGCAGTCCCATATTAGGCTTTTCAACTGGTTGGGGAAGAGTTCTTCTGGAAATTTTTGGTGTTCCCCGGGTTATTGTGAACTTGACAATAAATTTTGTGAAATTAAATATATGATCTAACTTTCATTAACGTTGTGCACTTGTGGCAATAATGATTATAGCTTGTCAAACAGAAAAATACCTCATTCCACCTAAATAAACACACACGTCAACACACTTTTTTTGTTTTAAATAATGATGCTCTCTCAGCTAAATGTGCTATTTCCTTTCAAGAACAGTTTTTTTTATTTTGTCTCTCAAAATGTTTGGTGCTCCTGCTCCTACCTCAGCGATGTATCAATTTAACGCCTTGTGGGTGATTATTAACCACAGTACTGGCAAGGTGTCTACTAGGAACGCGAGAAAGAAAATATGGGTCATTTTTACATTATCTTGCATAATCAGAACGCACGCAAGATGAGAAATATTCCAGTAATGCTTTAGAGTAGATGCAATTTATCTACTCAGTGACAATGAGGAGTATCTAATGCACTTTGCGAAGTGAACTATTAGCGTTAATAATTATTGTAGATGAACGAAAGGGTACGCTGATTGCGATTTTAATATCAGCAAAACGTGTATACCATACAACCACTAGACGAGTTCCATTTTAAATGATGGACAATAATAGAATTTTAAGATTATAACACTCGTTTAAGATATTAACTCTCGTACACTTACGAATCAAGTTATTTATTACGTAAAAAAGGTGAAGAAAGCCAAGTCACAGGCAAGATTGCAAAAATTACGAGATATAAGGTAATATTAATTGTTATCGTGAATACTTTTAAAGGATATGGCGTGCATTAGGTTAAGAACATGTTCTGCCAGACGACTAAAAATATTTTTTGTGCAGAAGAAATACGGTGGTGAGGAATTTTGCAGTTAAAACAGTTCCACAAAAATGTTCGGCAAAGGTTGATCTCTACTTATTGCGGTGTAAGCTTTCTTGAAAAACGCTATTGAATAATATTCAATACATACAACAAAGAGGCACTAATTTCTTATGTTGTAACAACATATAACATATTGCCATAAAGCATTTCTTTTTTAATTTATAGTTTTATATTATGGAGAAGTATTATTTAAAAACAGGTGAAAAGACAAGATAAAAAGTAATGAACATTTTATGACTATTTTTAACATAATTCAGTAGTTTTTATCTAGGGTTTAATAAAATCTTTGCTACAAATTAAATACGAAATAAATTAAATACGATACAAAAGGTCTTTTTTTTGTGAACAAAATACGATAATTTACATGGGATTATGTTGGACGAAATTTGGACTACAGTTGACGTGTTATGTAGAAAAATATCTGCAGAAAAACTTGTGTAAAACGTTTATATAAGCAGTAAGTTGCAAAAAATAGATATATTATAAAATCGAGCGAATTAAAAATAGAATCAATGTGTTAAACATAAATGTTAGTTAACATTTCAACTCTATTGATATTTTCATAAGGTGCATTAGAGGGAATTTTAAAAACATAGCAGCATCAAAATGACGATAACATTAAAAATTTAAAGAACGTAATTAACGTACTGGTGTGTATCAGAGATACATTTACTAGATGAACCTGATAAAAACCCTACACCACGTGACGGAACTAATGAAAACTACAATAAGAGTCAAAACAAATATTAACATGTATGTTTACTATACTGAGTCTGTTTTTGATTTTTTCAATTTGGTAATATTCAGGCCCCTACAACAGACGTTAATCGCAAGCACATTAGAAATAAATGGCCGGTCGACCGGTTGAGTTTCACTTTCAGCCCGCCACGGAGCGATGAGCTTCTCGCCTGACCGCGGCGTCGAACGCATGCCCATCCGAATCGAAGGTCGGGGCAGGGAGGGGGCGGAGGGGGCGTGGGTGGAGAGTGTGACAACGCGCATCGAAAAGGGCTCAGCGATCGATTGGCCGCCTGGGCCCAGCCGTGAGCCCTGAGCCCTGAGCCCTCCGCCCCGGACTCCCGAGGCCCCATCCGGCGTTTAGGGCAGCTGCAGAGGGCCCGCTGCCCGCATGGCGACTGGCGAAGGGCGCTGATTGATACTGCTTTAGTTATTCATTAGCAGGGAGTAAGAGCAGCCCCCGAAGAAATGAGAAGGCTGGCAAAATAGTTCTGTGTTTCGGCTGTTAAAATACTCTCCCTATAGCATGTAAAATAATAGTTTAATAGTCGATCATCTTGCAATTTCTTCACATTTTGCTTCAAATAAACTTATAAACCATATAAACAAAATGTAAGTTATTAAAATTACCAACAAAGGCTACCAAATAGCACAAATGATGCCACATTTTGCTTGCAATATAAACGAGGAGCACCACACTTAAACGTATGACCAGGAAAATCTACTGGGCGCAAATCAAAGTTTGGCGTGTAATTCAAGCCTTATATAGTTTAAGGACACAAAGAATACCGATCTCGTTTTAATTATTTTTGAGAAGTGTTTGGCGTTTTACAGAATCCAATGAGACTTATGAAAGATGAAGGAAAAACCATTTATTTTCCTATGTTTGTATCCAGAGACACGAGCCGTTGCTTTGCCTAGGTGGCACAATTCCCAACAACCGACTAAATACAATACTCGTATTTGACGTAGTCGAAAAGTATGTAGGTTGTCATATACTATAGGCTGTCTTGTAAAAGAAATAGTGGATATTTGAAATTTATTTCTCGTAACTGTTATTATATTCCTAAAAAGCTGAAGAAAATGTTCTACGGCAATGGTTTAGAATGTTAGAAGAGTGAAAAGCAGGTGAGAAGTTATGAAGATGAATTTCAGATGATGTAGTGCAGTTTAAGCAAATAAAAGTCCACTCAGTTAAATTTATCAAATGAGAATTTGAAAGCAAGCCATAAATATAGCAATTAACATCCATTACACACGTTAAATGATTTTCGCCCACCAACGAAAAACTCCCACCGCAATAGGTATGTGTCATCACCCAATTATCCAACGCGAGTTAGGAACCTATGGGCTAAGCGTGAAGCACCATCATTTCGTCGGTCTTTAACGAACGTAAATCCAGATAAACCACAGGACCTAGCACCTGTCTTGACCCCTAATAACAGTAATTCAAAAGAGTGTGTGTCAAACAGTAAGTGAATGATAAGGATCGCGCATTTTAAGAGCCAAGTGTTTCCTAACTCCATTTGTTAAAACGTCCGTCTGCGAGCGAGCGCGTGGAGGTTCATGGAGACGTGCAGAGGCGTGTGGAAGCAAGCAATGTGCAATAGAGACGCGTGGCGAGGAGTGGAGGCGGGGGGACGGGCGTGCAAAGCTAAATGCAGAGGCTAACGGTTGAAACGATTTGAGGCACGTAGCGGCATTTGGAAGCGTAGGTTGTGGAGTACAAAGGCTGCGTTGGAGGCGACATGTTGACGTGTGGAGGGGCGTAGAGGTGCGTTGAGGCGTGTGGCAGCGTGTGCAACGCGGCGTGCAGACGCAGGCAGTGTTGAGGCGGGTGGAGGCGCGTGGAAGAATCTAATGCAAAGTGCAGAGGCAAAAAGTGTTGAGGCGCGCGGAGTTGAGAGAAGCGAATGGTCGAGCCCCGTCCGAGAACGCGTGCGCAGTTGTAGTCGCATGTGGAAGACCGTGCGGAATACGGGCCGGCGCCGCGTGGAGGCGCGTGGTGGCGCGCGGTGTGGATTGTGGAGGCGCGTGGTGGAGCTGCGGGCCACGCGACGCCACTGTCGTTTGCCATGCAAATAACGGGCGCCGGGAGATGATTTTCCGAGCATAGCGTTTACATGGCATTACTGCCCGCGGCGACGGAGGCGGCGGCGGCGTGCGGGGACGCGTGTCGGCTCGCGCCATCCACAAGACGCCCGCCACTGACCACCGTGGTCAAACGTAGCTCAACTTCCTAATTGTTAATGTTTGATAGATCACTCTTGGATATATCCCAATATACTGAATTCTTAACGTTCGATAATGGAACTTTTTCTTTAGTTAACCGAGTATTAAAAAATTGAGATGAGTTACTTGTTGTGCTGCAAGAACCGTCACAGCAAAACGACCGAAATCCGTCACGGATTAGT
The DNA here is from genome assembly GCA_017312745.1 of Gryllus bimaculatus. Taxonomy (NCBI): domain Eukaryota; kingdom Metazoa; phylum Arthropoda; class Insecta; order Orthoptera; family Gryllidae; genus Gryllus; species Gryllus bimaculatus. The sequence goes on from BOPP01000011.1 coordinate 12,308,257, forward strand.
ACGTTAAAACACCTTCAAAGAATGCTTAGATATGGCAACTAGGAAGGATTTATCATCCACCCACAAATACTCGGATACAGCCACTCAAGAAAGTTGTTAAATTTAATAATAGATTTTAAAAATGGAAACAATTGTTCCATTAGAAAAAAAAATTGAAGCAATTTTTAGATAGTTTTGTATTACCGTTTTCATAATGCTTTTGATTAATTGAATACACGTAGTATTTCTACAGTATATTTCGAAAGGAGTTTTCACCGAGAGTCATTCTCTGAGCAAAGAAATATTATTATTATTATTATTATTATTATTATTATTATTATTATTATTATTATGTTATGACGAAACCAACCCAATACCTCTATTAAGAGGATGCCCACAAAAACTTCACGTATGGGGTAAATAGTGTACTATAGCCACATGACAATAATTGCCATTCCAGGTAGTATCACCTGGATATAAAGTTAACATTATTCTCACCGCTGGAATGTTCAGCTAGAGTGAAGAAGTTAACGCGCCAGATGTCATTTTTATTTAGTTAGAATAATGTAGGGACCGTAAAACGACTAGCCTCAATGTTTGGTCGTTAAATGACAACTAATTTCAAGTCAGGATTCATTGATGACAAGCTAAATTAGACTCGAAAATATATATAAAAGAGATAACTCAACACTTTTTTACTTCAATATTCCCAACAATCATACTGTTTCCCTTCCCGACAAAAGTGACGATTTAATCCCAAAGACAGGGTGTGCCATGTCGGACTTAATCAGCCCAAGTCTCCTCCGCGACTGAATTAACATGCATCTTCTTCGACGATACTGTTTCATTTGTATGTCTCATATTACTTTGATCATTTGAATAATCATATTTTAACAGAAATACGCGCTGCCTACGTTCAGTTCTCAAAAATCCCAATAAAAATGTTTGCAATAAAAGGCACTTTATTTTAAGAGAGGTAAGAAAGGGAGGAACAAGGCTTCATGCGTTTTTGAATTGTGCAAATTTCTTGGCGTATCAAATGTAGGGATTGATAGCTGATTAGATATTTCATTTAAATTCTTTACCTATTAATCACCACGTGTCAATACTACTCTTTGCGGACACTTCTAACTATGGAAAATTTTCCTGCATTGATGAATGTAATTCTCTCTGCACGAATAAAGCATAATGATAATTATTTATAATTATTTCCTTGTCTTCTTGGAGTTAGTGAGAAAAATATCCCTAGCTAATTATGTGTTATTTTAAACTTCGTCTACTTTCTACTATTAATAATACGGGAAATGCCCAAATTAACTGGTGAAATCAAGTGTTCATGTAAAGAGCTTCTTCCGCGTAATTCAAATGCTATATTAGCACTATATTATACCAGCGAATCTGAACAAAATTGCTGTCTAATTAGGAGAAGAAACTAGTTTCACAATTTTGACTTGTTTAGCAGATATTTGTACATAAGTCAGAATTGTAGTTAAAATCTCGATGGAAAACTGAAGACATCACAATAATATAGCGTAAAAGCACCTACGTTCTTCTTTCACAGTTCCTGGAAATTACTGCAGGTACAATGACGAAATTCGCAAAAGAAATGTGAACATGAAAGTCCACAATAAATTAAGTGTTATCCTTCGGACACGCTTAGTTGTATAAGTATAAATTTAAAGCATTAATTTGTGCACTTATTGACTGATAACTCTCAACACTCTTCATTGAAATAAAAATAAAATTAAGTGTGAAATTGTCCACTGGTAAAGTTTGTAAGTTCTAATACTTCTTACAGAAAAAAAGTAAGTGTAATATTTATAATTGTGTAGAAATAAAAAATTAACCTTGTTCAACAATAAATAGTTAGCGATATAGTTATCGTTCAAGTACTGCTACCTTGTCATTATAATTTATTCGAATTTTTCAAATAAAAATGACATTTCGGTTCATGGAATATACCATTTGTTATTTTAACGTTAAATATTGAATGTATAGGTGTCACAACGCACTTTCACTGACTTTAACGGACTCCCCAAACCCTTCCAAATATTTGATATTTAGAATCAATAAAAGTATCTTCATCACATTGCCTTAAAACATCTATTGTAAATTGAAGTTTTCATGCAGGTAATGCATCAATGTTGACTTCATGCCTATGTAAGAAGACAGCACTTTTTCTTTTTAGTAATATTTCTTCATTTCTACTTTATGTAGAGTAATTCGACAAGTTATTATCATAGCTTTCTTATTAATATATTATTTTCAGAAATAAATGTAGTGAAAAGAACAAATAACAATGGATTGTTCAGAGGAGACACATTTAACTCATAAGGGAAGAGCTATGTTAAAAATCCACAATACTGAATGAGTTAATTATTAGATTGTGTCAATGTACTTCATGAAAATACATTAATCAACATCGACAAAGAAACAGCTGTGTTAAAAATACATGATTAGAATTGAGAGACACGTAAGGTTTTAGTGAAATTTACTCGTCATATACTCTGACAACAGATGTCGTCTTGTATAGATTCTCAGTGTAAAAAAATTGTTTCAAACAGTTCAATTTTTGGTTTCTTTTCAACGACACCCTCATTTGCACTTCAGAAATAACAAGTTGTTTAACATTTTTTCTGTGTCTATAATAAACAGCAGTGACACTGTTTTGTTTTGTAAAATTCGGCAAGGAAGGGTTCATATCCAGCAACATTGTAATTAATTACGAAATTATTAATTTAGCACTATTGGTTCTTGTAAGTTGTCGCTGTTTGCAATCACAATAACTCGCTTTTACTATTCATTTGACACTTTCTTCACATGATTGACGTATAAATTAATTAAAAGATGAGGCGTGAATGAGTAAGTCCTCCACTGCACAACGAGCTGTCGATTCATTAAAAAAACAAGCGGCGAAGGTACGTCCCAAGGGGCCCGCTGGCAGCCAGGGGGCGCGGCGCCGAGCACGTGGCAGCGGGGCCACGTTCGACGCCCGCCGGCGCCAGCTGGCGCCGCTAATTAGAAGGTCATTGGTTCGAGGCCAGCGCGGGCGCCCAATCAGAGGGCGCGGCCGCGGGGGTCCTCGTTCGCGCTCCGGCGGCGGCGCAAATTTCGAGCTGACACGCGGGCCGCGTCCCCCTCGGCCCCCACACGCACGCACGCACACGCACGCGCGCGCGGCGACCCGGCACTTTCACTGACACTGGGCGGGGGCGTGGCCCGGGCGCGGGCCGCCCGCAGCAGCACCTACCTGCACCGTGGGAGACGCCCGGAACATATCGGCGAAGGGCCGTCAGCTGCTCATGGCGCGCTACGCCATGTCGGGGTGCGTCCGTGCTGCGCCCGTCGCCGTCACTCGCGCGCACTGTCGCTCGCTCACGGGCGCGGGGGCGCCGGCGAGCGCCGGCGAAGGCCCCTCCGCTGCGCTGGGTGGCGCGCTGCGCGTCGCTGCGCGTGTCGGCGCGGTCGCTCGGCCTCCGGTCGCCGGCCGCCGCAGCTGCTACTGTCGCCGCACGCGCCGCCCGCGGTCATCGCGCCGCACGTTACACGCGCCGCCCGCCCGCGGCTTCCTCGGGGGCGGCCGAAGCCCGGGGCTCACGCTGCGCCGCCGCCGCCGCTCTCCTCCCACCCCCACTCCTCACCGTTAGCTGTTTCGATAGTTCTCACTCACTCACAGCACGCACCGCGCCGCGCAACGTGGCCGCGCCCGCCGCGTCTTCTTTTTTGCCCGAGGGCCGAGCGCGGAGCGCTGGCTGCGACGCCGCCGGGGCGTCGCGACGCCGCCGCCGCCGCCTCGCCGTCGCCGATTTTTCCGGAGCGCGCCCGCAAGTGTCGGGGGCGAGCCGCAGGCGCCGTCACTGCCCGCGGCGCGCGCCTCCGCCGGGAGGGGGGCCGGCGCGCCGCCGCCGCCGCCGCCGCCGAGTGGCCGCCGGGGAGGGGGAGCCGCCGCCGCCTCCGCCTCCGCCGCCACCGCGCTGCCGCCGACCTGCCGCGGGGTCTGCTCGCGCCGCGCTCGTTTCTTGCGGTGTCGCGCGGTTGCGGCCTGGGTCGCGTCACCGGCCGCGTCGCTCCGCCTTTTCCGCGCGCCGGCCGCGCTCGGCGTCTTTCCTAGCGCGCGTCGCCCGCGCGCCGCCGCACCGGCCGCACCTGCCGCCGGGCCGCCGCGCCGCGCCACCATCCGCGCTTTTTTCGGCTGTCCCTTCCGCAGGGAGCGCCGACGAACACGGCGAAAACACATTTTTGTGGAGCGGGCGGTCGGCGGCGGAGGCGGCGGCGGCGGCGCGGGTTTTCCCTCCAGCGGTTCTTAGGCGGCTTAAACGCTCCCACCCGCGCGCCGCGCTGCTTTTCATCTATTATTTTTTTCCGCTCGCGCGCCAGGCGGCCGTTGCCCCCTCCCCGGGTCTCTTCCCTCGCTCTTTTTTTTTCCGCCTCTTTTCCTGAAAAGGCAGAACCGTGATAGGTTTACATGATGGTCTCGCCCCGCCTTCAGTCAGTGGCGCGGTCCGTCTCGCCCAATCGGTTCTTGATAGATCGGTTAGCGTAAGTTGTTACACTCCCTCTTGTCCGACACGTGAGGCATATCGCTACCGCTGTTCGCACCTAGGGGAGGCAATGAATAATACGCCGCGGGAATAAATCTCGGAGGGAGGGGGAGGGGCGCGGGGAGGGGAGGGCGGGCGCAACGCGCGCATGGCTTCCGCGCCCCGCCGCGCTCCCCTCCGCGCCCCTCTCACGGTCTTCCCCCCCGCGCCGCCGCGCCGCCGCACCGCCGCGCCGCCAGAACAAGGCGACGCGCGGGACGGGACGATCAATAGACAGGGCGCAATTTACGTAACGCAGCGACACGCAAGCCAGCCAGCCGGCACGGCAGCGCAGTACCTTGGCCGGCGGGGCGCGGCGGGCGCGGGGGGCCGCGGGCGGCGGGCGCCGGCGGCGGGCCGCGGGCGCCGGCGGTCGGGACCGCGCGCCGCCGCGCCGGCGAAGGCGGCGGCGCGGCGGGCGATCGCCCGGCCCGCGGATCGTGCGCGCTTGGCTGCGCTCCCAGGCTATGCGTGGCGGCCGGGGCGGCGCCGGGGCGGCTGGCGCGGCGCGAAAAAGAGGCGGCAGCGCGGCCAGCGCCCGCGAAAGGAAAGCGCGGAAGGGCGGCGGCGCGCCGCGGGCGGCGCGGTGCTGGGTCCGGGTCGGGCCGGGCGGCGCGGGGCGGGCGCGGGCGGGCGCGACGCGCCGCCGCCGCCGCCCCCGTCGCCGTCGCGCGGCGCGGCGCCGCCCCGCACGAGTGCGCACGCCCCGCGGCCCCCACCCGGCGCCGCGCGCCCCCGCGCGGCCCCGCGCCGCCAGCGGGGCTGCGGGGTAGAGGGGAGCCCTCCGCCTACAGCGCCCTCCCGCCCCGCCCGCGCCGTCCTTCGCGGCCGGGTAATTTTTTAACTGGATCCCTAGATTGGCAGCAGACACCGCGGCGGCCGAAGTGATAAGCCGTCGCGACGCCCTCCCTCCCCCCCACACACACAGGCCGCCGGCGCCGGAGCGCACTGCCGACGGAGGAACGGCGCGGCGCGTAAGCGCGCGGGTGAAGCGCGCGGCGGCGGCGGCGCCGTCTTGTAGTACGCGCGCCCGCGACGGAGGGCCTCGTGCACGGAAAAAAGCGGCGCGCGAGGTGGGTCGCGGCGGAGCGGGCGGCCGGCTGCCAGCCGCGGGCTGCGGGCCGCTGGGCGCCGGCCGCGAGTGCTGCTGGCGTGGTGGTGTTGACGGTGGCTGCGGTGACGGCTGAAGGGTTGAATGGACTCGAGCGCGTAGTGGATGCATATACTACATTGTTGCGGCTGCGCAATGCGCGTTCTGTTGGTCGTTGGCGCGCTCTACTGGTGCGACTAGCACGTGTCGGCGAGCCTGCACATCCCGCCGATAAACTGCCGCTGTACTCTGTGATTCCGCTCGTTGTTCATAAGAAATATCCGTTTGCGTTTTCCGTTGTTTTATTAAAGTGTTTCAAAACACGATGTTTTATTTTTGTGTATTAATTTTCAATCGAATTTGCATTTACTTTTCAACTACTACGAATTTTTCTAATTGAATGCAGTTTATGATGTGTATTTTTCAGATTTTGTTTCCTGTAGACTAAGGATTGTTGTTTGTGTTTTAACATCTTGGGAAGCATGTTAGATCCAAATGAGTATTAGAGAGTTTATTTTAGATACACTCGTCCAGTATGTCCATGAAGATGCTGTTCACCTGTCCTCTTGATGGAAGTATCTGTACTGAAAGGATTTCGTGCAGACGAAATATTCCTTGTATTTTTAGAAAAGTCTATAAAGGTGAGTTCAGTGTTGAAGTCAAATCTATTTCGTAGTCATTGCACACCGCATTTCCTCACAATTATAACTTTCACAATGCGCAAGTTCCATGAAGTAAAGTATACTTACCTTTGATGCATTTAATTGACATTTTGCGTTGAATTCTTCTCTCTTTTACACCAATAAATATCTAGGGATATTTTATGAAAGGACGTTATTCTTTAAGAGACTCATAAATGTAATAGAGGAAATAAAGTGGATGTGAATAAGGAGAGAGAGGGTGATAAAACTGTCGTAATTATCAATAGATTTAATAACCAGCTTTATTAAACATTTTCAATCGTTTCAAAAGTTATCAGCACCAACATTTTATTAGTAGTAAATGAATTCCATTAAAGTATTCTTATTTTCGTTTAAATACTTACTGTGACGTAGGCCAAGATTAACTATTGTTTTTATGAAAATTCTTCTACAAGGAAATTCTTTTAAAAGTGAAGAAAAAAAAAGAAGTGAGTAAACGTGAGCTACTAACGACTAATGAGAGCCTTAGTCATTCAATTCAGTGTATTTATTCAAATATTTTCGTACCTGTGCAATGTTTTTTGTGTTACATTACCCGTCATGCGCGTAAATTCCTAGAGAGCTTACGTAGGGAATGTAAAAATTTGAAAATTTTCTATTGTTTCATGTCCATTGGAACATTGATTGACGTCACAGGAAAAGGAATATATTGATGGCTAGTGTGTTGACTATTAATGTTACCAATGGAAAGCTAATGTCAGCTGTGAACTCCAAGAATACAGGGACATTAAATAGTTGTTTTGGGCAATGCAAAACTTATATGGGTTGTTGCAACGTTTCTTTTTTTATTAACAGTCGTCTATAGGGCTTAAGATAGAGCTTGTATCTTATTTCATTACTCAGTAATTTTCCTTCAATATGTTCATTTTGTCCACCTGCAAATTCGCAAATATTGTACACAATAAACACAAATATACATTTCATCACTAGCAGCCCAGGTTATTTAACACTATGGCATTTTGCAAAGTTTAAAAATATTAAAATATCCATCATGGCAAATTAAAAATTAAATACTAAAAAATTGACATATCTCTGAATACATCGAAATCATTATGACCATATTGATAATAATCATTACGTATAAGATACTATACCATTATTTTTAGTATACTAAGTATAATCTTACACACACTTACACATCTTACACAACAATCTTATTATGTTATACGTATATGTAGGCCAAAGTTTTGAACTATCATTTTCAATTGAATTCTTATCGAAAAATCTATTGTAAAACCTCTAACAAAAAATGTATGCACTTTGATCACCTAGCTAGTTTGTTATTATGAATCAAAGAAAGAATATGCATTCTCTAATTATCCTAGCGTTAAGAACGCCGGTCCAAATTCAATTACTGGATGCTCCAGAGGAGGTATCTAATGGTGAATCTTATCATTACCCTACTAAACAAAATCTGTAGAAACAAACATTAATCGTCTCAAATACTATGAATCCAAATGAGACTGATTAGATACCTCATTTTTACTTTTCATATTAAAATTTTTATATTTACTTGATTAATAATATTAACTTCATTGTTGAAGTCTTATTATTAATATTATATCTGAAAAATTATATTAAACTTCTATAAATTTTCTCAACTTGCTATTGTCAGCGTTTCCGATGAGCGATGTTATAACCTCTTCTGCAATAATTTATCTTATGGCCTTAGTATTTCAAAACGTGTTAAAGAAAGTTTATTGTCCATCTCTCTTTCAATTGGAGATTCACAAACAAATAATTTCATTGAAAATATTGTTTAAGGTGATGAATATTTAATGTTAAATAATGTTTTAATGTTTGTCAAAATTATAATTCAGACTGAAATGTTTAAAATTTGAAGCATTTAAAAACATTATTTTTATTTTGTGGGTACCTCTGATCAGCAGTCTCTTTAGTTAATCTTAGTCTGACACTTAAGTCTTTAGTTCGGCACTGGTGAAGAGGGTTCAGAAAATGTTAACAGCCAACAGGAAGCTATTGACTCAAATAGGCAATTTGAAAGGTTGCCTGTATTATTATTTCAAATAATTTGCAAACCAACCCAGACTTATAATGAAACAATGTAATATTTACATTTTATCTTTTAAAAGACATGAAGAACATAAAAACTAAAATAACTATACATACATAAAAATATAAATTTATTTTGATGCTATTAATTTTCGAAGATTCAGCCCGATATTCTTGCGACGCTCTTCAGGAATATCAAATCCAAAACGACGTTAACAACACATACATTTATTAACATTCATAAATGTAAGTACATATTTTTAGGCAATGGAGTTGTTTCCATTTTGTAATTAAATTCCTCGTCTATTTAGATAAGTATTTACACTATTATCAAGATAACTATTAAGATTTTAATATATACCTGTCTAATATTGGCCCTACAATTATTTCAAATATATATACTTGGTAGTTAATGATCACAATTGCTAGTAGTAATGTCTATCTTACTATTTTGGACCTTTTACAGTTTCGCTGGAGTGCAATAATGTAAATAATATTTTGATGAGAAATATTAAAGGTAGATTTTAATTTAAAATTTAAAATCTGAAAGTAATCGCTCTTAGCGACAATAGTATCATTTTCTTTTTGTTTTCTAACACAAATCCTTCAAAAAAATACTTTGAATATACAGAGACCATTTTACTTCAAAATATCGTGTTTTTTATTTTAGTTTTTGTGTATTAGCAAATTGTTATGAATAAAAGCATTTCTGATTACTTTCGAATGAGAAAATTGAGTCTTGTTGAAAAACAACTTCGCAAAACTTTAATGGAATACATACAATATACGTTAATGCATTTAGGGAAAACAATAAATAAGTAATTTCTGTATTATTTGGAATCAAACCAGAATTAGTCTTACAAGAATATTCATTGAAGAATTTTTTTTACTTCTTGGTCAAACATAACATAGTTGTTTTTCAGTTTACTTTAATCACAATGATTGTCGAATAGAGGAAAATTAAAATATTTTATTTCACTCTATATCGGTAAGTACATGAATTTAACTATTGTATATGAACGTAATATTCTGTACTCTATATGAATGTACCTGTTGAAGTATTCAAATTCAGAGAACTATGAAAAATACTAAGACACTGTAGTGGAAAATGGCTAGCTATTTGAAACCATTAGATGTAACGACTCGTGTCAACGCATTTTATTTAACAAGTATTTGAGTAAAATAGACAACTTTTGAAGTATGAATGTTTATTTTGACATGAAAATGTTTTTTGCTTGTCCTTAATGCGAAATAAAAAGTTATAACACTGGATTTTTCTGTTCCGCCAGTGTATTAATTATTCCAATATTAAAAAAATAAATACTTCATCTACACAGTTATTTATGACACTGAGCATAGCATTTACTTAGTGATATATCCAGGAGAGACGTTTTTAATGACGATTACCGATTTTTGCGTAAACAGGTCATACTATTCTACTACCAAGGCAGAAAATCCGATGGTCTTCAAAACCATTGAAATATTTTGTATCAATTAGTAACTATATTGTTGCTCTGAATTCCACTTAGATTCACAGCACGAACGTTATTATATACAAAACCAGTGAAACAATTTTGTTTGATATCCATTAGGCAAAATTCTTTAACTTGACAGTATGCTAGAACATTGTGCAGTTTAATAAACAAGTCAACGATAATGAATTTATTAGACGATAGTTCAAACTCAACGTTTCTGAAGCAGTACGTTGCTTTCGTGGCAGCAAGATAACATCGTTTTTCATTTACCGAGAAGAAGAGATAACTGACCATAATATTGGTCGTCAAGATAGAATTCAATATTTCTAAGTATGTTCGTATCGTTTATAAGATGTTTCCAGAATTGTAAATATGCATTATTTAATTTATTCAATTAACAAAATAAAATAAATAACCGTACAAAGATTTTGTAGGCCATATTTCTATTATTTAGTAAATTATATTATGATGATAGAATATCACAACATCTATCTTCTGAGATAGGAATTCTGTTGGACTGTATACTTTTGTAAGCTGTATTAAGTTTTATTAAATTATTGATTGTTATTACATTGTTATTAAATTATGCTCGCTCCAGTTAGATCTCTCGTTTTCAGTTTTGAAAAATAGATCATGCTTCAAATAAACGCGTCTAGCCCTGATATAATTTAATACCTTAAATTTATTTATTTATTTAGAGGCCTCTGTGAGGCAAGGACTTGGGCAGCGTTCAGTAACGCGGAGGTAGATTGTGGTCTGCATTCCTGCGCCATTTGACGTACGCACGAAATGTATCCACCATGTGATATACGCATGGTGCGCTTTTTTTATTAGACGAACCTTATGAACGTGGTATGCGAGCTCCCTTAAGTTATTGAAAACATGACGTGTCATTTATACGAGCTTGCTTCAAAATTGTGTGGACAAACAATGTCTACATCTAATATTTTTCGCAAAAAAAGCATCCAAATTGACTTGTGTGCTTTTCATGTGTTTGGTAATGGCACCTTTGGATTATCCCTGCTTCTGATGTTCTTTTATATAGTACAAACGATGATTTGCGTTACATATCACGGTATCGGAATTTCACACATTCATAAAACGATTTTACTAATTTTTCTATAGTGAAGTCGTTCAATAACTTGATTTAGTAAGTTATGAATGAGTAAAAATTACCAAATGAAAATTTAATTTAATTTCTATATAAGCGAATATATAATAAGTTTATAAGAAAACAACAAATTGGTAGAATACTCAAGGCCTCTCCCTAGAAAATTCCTGGTTGCGGCACTGCTGAAGGAACACTCATCTATATGAATAATTTCGAAAATACCCAAGAATTGTCGAAAAACTGAGCAGCCTCTCGCCATGTGATAGATGTCAATGGTTTCTTAGATACCCAGGAAGACTGGAAAAATACAAAAACGATGAAATAGTTTCACTTCTGACTGAACACTTAAAGTATTTGACTACGGTAGACCACAATTTCTCATGCGTGATGCTATCATACTCATAGATGCACTGCTTAGTATACTTACTACTCTGCTCTTTTACTAATTGCTGACGACACACCTGAAGTCAAACGACGAGGAAGAAAGCAGCTTCACGTGGGCTGTTACAGAACAGCTAATTTTTGCTGCCCTACAATCCCATTTGTGACACATCAAACAGCAGCTTCTTTATTTTTTTTTTAAATTGAAGGTCGCATCAACATTAGCAACCACTAATTGCATTTAAAGGTATGGTAACTGTGAAGATGACCTGGTATAGTAATGATAAGAGGTGAAAGAGCGAATTCAACCATGCTCGAGGCGGGACATGAACCCGCGATCCTTCGGCACGAGATCGCTACGGCACTATTGCCTTAAACAATCTCGACATCTCCGGACCCAACTGCCCCGGCATGTTTTGCAGGTCACAGCCACAGTTTGAAGTGAATTTGGGCCGGGCAGTTGCGCACCGCGATCTCTGTTTGAGCGCTGCAGGCAGTTTTCATCCGTACCGCCTCACTACCGAGCGCGCGAAGGATGCGCCGCTTGCAGGGGCCCCGCGGGGTCATCGCTGACCCGCCCCCCCCCCCACCGCCGCCCGCCGCCCCCGCCCGCCCTTCGCCGCCCCCGCCGCCCCCGCCGCCCTGCCCCCCCCATCTTCCCGCCGCCTGCGCCCCGTCCGACCCGCCCCGCCGCCGCCCCCGCCCTTCCCCGTCCCGCCGCCCCCCGCCGCCCCCGCCCCCCTCCGCCCTCGCCACCCCATCCGCCCCCCGCCGCCCACCGCCGCCCCTACCAGCCACCCAGCCCGCCCCCACCGCCCGCTTGTGCTCGCGCACAGCAATTAGTAAAAGAGCCAGACTCCAGAGGTTGACCTAGAGCAGTCGCTTCCATTTGCTCACTCTCATGCAGGCTCGTCCCCATCGCCCGATGGAGCTCACGCCCAGTCTGGAGGAAATTGTGGTTTCTCACCCTAGTTCAGAACCTACTTTTAACCGACCGGTGCCATTTCAGTCAGAAGTCCGACACACCCGCTCCCATCTTTCACCGTCGTCTTCTCTCGTGTATTTTGTCCAGTCATATCCTCGCCGCCCCCGGTATCCGCTCCAAGACCACCGGAAACCACGCACATCCTATCACCATGGCCAGCCCCCGCGACCGAGGCGCCCCCGACGCCCCCGATCGCACCTTCGCCCACCTGCTCAGGTTTTTCCGACAATCTCAATTTGCCGCCCCGCCCGGTATTTTCGAGGCGAAAGTGTATTCATTAAGGCATGACGCTGCCTCTGCCCCAATCCCGGCCCCGCCTTCCAGCCCCGCAGTGGCCCCCCGCACCCCCCGCCGCCGGCCCCCGCCGCGGGGCGCGGCCCCCGCGGGGGCAACCCAGGGGAATTTTCTAGGGAAGAGGCCGGTCTCGAGTCATCCCACCCCTCTTACCAGAGTGGGTTTGTGCTCCCCTGTCTCTCACCTCACAGACTTATTTTTATATCTCGCTTCACTGATACGAACGCATCTCCAACCCACTTCAAACGACTTTTCACTTCTACTCCTTTATGGCCCCCCTCGAGCGTGCGGTCCACACCGTCTTACGTCCTTCATACACTCCTTAGCTTAAAATCAAAGCTTAGGAGCTTGGAAAGCGCACATGTACATAGCCTCATAAGTCATAAGATAAATTAGTGTTCAAAATCGGTTAGATAATAGATTGAATGTGGTCTGGGCATGAGGGATTTTCTCTCACTGCTGCTAATACATCTGTGAGACAAATGGTTAAATGCCAAATCATCGTGCGTGGTACTATATAAGATCAGTTGCACAGACCTTAATCACAGCAGGGCGTTGCATCAGAATCCAGGATAGGATTTGGTGTTGCCAGGTTAGAGAGCCGCACATTTACACCTATCCTGGGATGAAAAAGCGACACAAGTCAATTTTGGTATGCGTGTGTCTCTCTTTTGGCCTTGCCGCCCTGTAGGTTGTCCCCACCTGCGAAAAACTTTTAGTTGACGAGAGTTGTAGATATTGTATGGTGGTCCACACAGAGTTGTCTGATAGCAAAGTCTGCGAACCCGATTGGATACAAAATGAGACACGTTCAATGTTTCTTGATAGCCACTAACTTAAGGGGAGTTTGTCTGCCAAACACTGTAAACACGAATTCGATAAAGCCGTCATTACTTAATATTAGAAAAACGCACCGCACTAGCCAGGTAGTACCTATTCAACATGTTGGATTACATTGTCGTTGTGCGTACGTTCAAATGCCGCGAATCTTCATGACACTGTGCAGAGCCCACCTTGGAGTTCTACCTCACGGCGGAATTACGTAGATTCTACTGCTGGCCCAAATCCGTTGCCTCAGCAGTATTGGGTCAGCATAATGCTATATAAGCTGAGAATAACATGTAATAGAAATATTATAATAAAAAAAGAGGCTATGTTGAGAATTCAATCCACGCACTTATGGTCAATGCAAAGGCTAAGACGCGGCTTTTCCTATTTGTACAAGCAATGATCTATTTTTCAAAACTGAAAAGTCCGAATATGTCTATTACTGTATGATGAGCGACGTGAGTCCAGTTAGAATAAAAGCATAGTTATATAAACAGATCTAAATAATTTAATTAAAACTTAGTAATATACCAAGTACATTGTAGCAAAAGATATAACAAAGATCCCATGCCATATCAGAATCTTCCAATATATCTAAGCACGACTAAAGATAGATGTTGTGGACTAAGGTGTTTCTAGTCATAGATTTGAGATATAAGATAACTAAATAAAATAGAAAAATTATCAATGAATAGAGGCCTCTACAAAATGTTTATGTGATTACGATTATATTATACAATTTATTTTCAATTGATGAGTATAGTTTCGATCATAAAATGTGAGAAATAAATATGCTAAATATTAGTTACCGAGTATTATATCATGAGGAATATATCTTTAAAATAATCTTTTAATAATAACTGGTATTCGAATAACATGTAACTTTTAAATATTGTGAAATATACAGTAGTTCTTTTTCAAATCGTATATCCTTGAACATAACTAGTTAGGGGTGTCAGTTTAAATCTACATTTAAACATACTCTGCGATCCCCGCTTATAATAGGATATTAACTAGAACCTCGGTATATCGTTTTGCTGCCACGAAAGCAACGCCTCCAATAGATTTACCTTTAGCTAGACTGTTTCATTGCGAGAGACGTCTGGTTATCTTATTTGATTCACTATCGTCTAATAAATTCATTATGCGTGTTACGAACTTGTCTTATTAAACTGCGAACAAGTGTTTTGGTTTTACATAGCGATTACAGTTTCGTGTCAAGATATGTTATATATTTTACAAATAATTATTTAGTACACATATGATATGATGAGTCACACACAAATATTTGTTTCACCTGCTGGGCTTTTTTATTCTATAGTAATACTTATAATTATAACTAGATATCAGTTTGGTTGATATAACCAAGTGCGCATACTCTCTAGTGAAAAGACCCTTAACAAAAAGTGAGTCTGTGACCTTCTGGATGCATGAACAAAACCATCTTTACTCCCTCCCAATGGTGTGTGTTTTAGCAACCCGAACGCACCATCGGATTTTCTGCGGTAGATGGTCCATTCAGAATTAGAAGTAGTTGAGTGATCTCAAAAAAGCGCAATAAGTATGAACCGATATTATAACGCGAGAAAATCCAGCAGCGATAATGTCAATCATTAAAAACGCTCTCTCTTCCTGGATAATATCACTTAAGTAAATAGCGTACAATGCTCAAGTGTCATAAAATAGCTGGTTGAGAGTGCTAGTCATAGAAAAAGTAATGTTTGTACTTATATATAAAATAATAAATGGAATTAGATTAGCATATCTATATCACTGGCAATTCATCGGAAGACAGGCCACAAGATTCTCACATGTAGTTTTCAACTGAGTAACTTCTCTTATTGATGTTTCTCTATTTTTAAAGGAAGCAACGTCAAAAACCTGAATAATTTATCATTGTCAAAAATAACACATATCGATACCTTTCAATATTATCAGAGTCATGCGTCTATTCCCTTTTACGTCAAATTATCTTAAGGTTGAGAACAAGAACATAACTGCTGAAGCGATGGGGGAAGAAGGCAGTGTCTAGCTGTGAAACACGAATGTCGATGTTCTTACTCTCTTTATAGTGGGCGTCCTTATTCATGGAATAAGGCGTAAGCCATTCTGTTTCTCACTTACGAGTGTGGCTTCTCAGTATTGTTTTGTTCGATAGTTGTCTCTGCACAGTTGTATTATTTAATCTTATAAGGCAGAATAAAGCCTCAAGACAGAGAGTTTAGTGCTACATTTATTTTATAGCCGCCTTATCCAAGTGTAATTACTCTCTAACCCTGATGTGCGAGTATTATCAATAGAGTTACCAAATATTTCACCCTGTGACCCCTCTT
>BOPP01000011.1:12324051-12334090 GCA_017312745.1 Gryllus bimaculatus
CGCCCCGCCCGCCCCCCGCGCCCCCGACGCCCTACGCACCCCATTCCGCCCCGCCACGCCCACCGCCAGTCCCGCGCCCCCCGCCGCCCCCGCCGCGCCCGCCGCCCCCGCCCGCGGCCTCGCCACCCCGGTTGCCCCCGCCCCCGCTGGCCACACGCCCGCCCCACTCACGCCCACTCCTTTATGGCCCCCCTCGCGGTGCGCCAGCCCGGCGTCCCTCGTAAAGCGGAGGCGCAGATAGCCATCTGTTGTCAGAGAAATAGTGGGGCTGTTTTCGACTCTGTACTACATGACAAATTGGCGAGCAGTGCGCTACGCTCCCGACGGTGGATTTTGCAGGAGAGCGCCTTCTCCTGGTGTGGCCCGGCCTTGCCGTCAGTCTGTAGGTGTCCACCCTGCCTTCGCGATTGGAGGGGGGTGTGGAACCGATTGCAGATATCTGGTTCGGTTGTGGTACACAGTAAATGACCGATATTTTCTCTAGAGCCACAGTAGCCTTTGTAGAATTCTTGTGTGGTTTGTAGAAATTCTTAGGCTGAACTGAAAATTAAAGAGGTGGATTCCCAAACGCACTTGGTCAGAAAATGCTTTCCTTGTGTTTATATCATTCAGTAAGTGGCTAAGTACGATATGGAAAAAAAATCAATTCAATAACCTAACGACTAGGTTCTAGTTGGAAAGAATATCAGAATAGAGGCTTGTATTATAATTACAATCAGTGATAAGTACATAATGGAAAATTTAATAGGTTACAAATTTTAAAAAATTATATGTTATGTAATGTTATGTAAAGAGTTATTTTCATTTTTGAACATCGAGTTCATTAAATTAAAGCATTGCATCCCGTAGTTCTAACCGATGTAATAGATTTATTGAATGTGTTCGAGCATTTCTATTTTGTGACATGCGGTGTTTGGTTAAACATTAGTGAAGGTTTTTTGCAAATAAATATAAAGTTGGCCATTTCGCTGCTTGTATTCTATAAATACTATTTAAAATTATTGTTTAACCTCTTTAAAAATAAGCGTGGCTCTTTCGAAACTCTTCCCTCATGGTTGTTACACCCAACGCTGTGGTAGATGGCTATTTCAGAATAGAGTACTGTGACAAAACCAAACGAATAGGCAGCAGTACCTGGTAGGAACATTTGGAAGTGGTAATCTCAAAAAACTGCAAAAAGTAAAGAGCTTCATTACAATTCATGAAGCCAGTTTACTAATTCAACGCATCCATGGTCTTTTTAAATGTTGAAATATTACACAGTTGCTCTCAGAACACCCTAGTGTAGTGACAACTACGCTGAAGCGATGGGGGAAGAAAGGCATGTCTAGCGTTTGAAATGATTTTCTCTTTGCCCATATGGAGGATTCTTACTTGGGTTCCTGCTGCGATGCGCGCTATATTTCTTTAAGGAGAATAAAGCCCGAGAAGAGAGTTTAGTCTGTCCCCTTCATGTTCCTCACCTAGGTTTAGCCAATCCGTCCTGGCAGGGGGCTGCGTCAGAGAAGCGACTTCCGCCTTCAGCTTTGCTAACAGACTCAGAATTGAAGTACGTTATACAGAAGTGTCATATTATCTCAATATTTCCCTATTACTTTTGTTCATTGGATAGACAGTACTATCTACCTTTTCCCCAACACGTTACGCCACAACCCATTATCAAGTAGTGGGGGAAGCTGTTTTTGCAATTATCACAAAAGAATATTTAGATTTATTTAGTCAAAAACCAGTAAAAAACTGTATGTGACGCATGGGGGAGAAGATAATTTGCGCACGTTTTCTTGAGTTCCAGAATCCCTTCCCATCATTTTAACTATAAATAGTTGAAAAATTAATAAGGTTTAAAAACAAATTTAAAATAACAATTATAATATTTTTTTAAAAAAAGCGCGAGTGTGGCAACACTTGAAAAAACTAGACATTTTTGTTCTCGAGTTATAGAAAACTTATTTGCAACGGTAAAAGAACAGCAGATTTTATATTCTGCATTACTAACAAAATAGTAAAATATTCTAGCAAAAAGACCTTGAAACACTCTTGCTCTGACCTCTTCCCCAGAGACAGAGTTTCCTTTGAAAGCGGTATTAGCACATACGAGGAATGTAATTTACGATGTAATTTATTATCAATTTGTTTCATATATTTTTGTTAAAATTCCCAATTGTTTTCGCAGCAACCGTTTTGCTTTGCACCACTCAGTTTTCTTTCGAAGTACAACCATCATTTACTGAAAATTTCGAAGAAATAGTTTCATTAAATGAAAGTTTGGGTCTTGAATTTGAACTGGTGATTGAGTTTCTCTTTATTAAAAATATTCGTAAATATTAACGATTAAATATAGTGTTTTAAAGCTGTTTGTTCTATTTTTATTTTAAACAACTATAGTATTAACAACAATTTTAGAAGGAAAATAATGTATTAAATACTTTATTGTCTTTCTAGCAATACCATATTGTCCTGCTAGTATGAGCTCAGTGCAAGTTCTTCCAGCGCAAATACATGTATTTGTTTCATAAAGAGAAGCCACATTCCAAGAAGAAGAATTTACCCTACGTTAAGCATCACAATACATTGTTTTAGGAACAAAAAAGAAAATAAAGTTCGTACGTGAATCATTCGTACTTTGGATAACATGTTAATTATAATAGATAAATAATTATTCCTTAATATTCCAGAATTGCAATAAGAAAAAAATATATCAATATGCTACCCAAAATCACACGGCCATTTCTTCATGTGAGCTGCGCAGATTTCTGAGGATTCGCGATAATTTCTGGAAAATTTTATTTTTATTCATGAGGTCATAGTGTACCGTAAAATCAAAATTCTGAAGTTAATGCAAATTTTTTCTTTCAATTTTTATTTTATTTTTTCTTTTCAATTTTAAGTTTGACATTTTTTTAGTTTTTGAAATTCGTCTTTTCCACGTATTGTCTAACGTATGCTTTCTTGAGCAATGCCATGTTCAATATTACAAAAATTTTAGTATTTTCAAAATTTAATTGTAAAATAGTCGATTATGTTACAAAATAACGCGGGCTTGTGAAGGGCAACAGGCTTCAGATTTAAAAGATGTGCTTGACTCTTCACTTAATTCAGAATATTGAAAGCAAGCAGAGAAAAATAGGGCTCGCACTTGAAAGAGAAGACCTCTGTCTCAACAGAAATTTGAGAAGGTTTAGGACTTTTGTAGATTCTAAAATCTTGAGAAGACATTTTTTTCATAAAATGTATAATTTTTATATTTTAAAGTACTTTTTTAATCCATAATTGTTTGAGTTTTCAATGCTACAATTTTAAGTAAAGGGAAAGTGTTTCAATTATATTAGTGAGAAGTATTTTAGCCGATGTGGTTTTGTGATTGAAACTTAAATATTAAAATATTTCAATAACTCCATTATTTAGATAAAGTTATTTATCTCCTTTAAAAAATATAATTTATGTTGTATCGATAAACGGAGGAATTATTTTGCTGTCACTCTCTGAGTCTTTAATGTATGCCTCTTTTTCACATAAATCACGAACAATAAATATATTGTCTAAATATAAAAATACATTTTTTTCTGAGTTTAAAGATTTTTTTTAGTAACACGTTTTTCGATCTCGCGATCACCCTAATGCTTTGCTTGAGAATAGATTGGCTTCGCCCTCCCGTTGGCTGCTCTACTTCTGCCTTCTCCCCCTCCCCCTCCCTGTCACCCCCCTGCCTGTGGGTCCGCCAGCGGCCGTTCCCTTCGGTTGTCTCACTCACCTTTTTCACTAAAACAGATTTATGTCCGCTCAGGAGGCTGCCCTTGAGGGCCAAGGGAGGGAGAGTTTTTTCCCATCCAAAGGGACAAAAGGATTCGTGCAAACATTGGTTTAAAACTAACCCCATTTTGAAACACACACCCTTGAAAGCCAACCGACCGGCTAATTCACTCAAGAACCGGGCGGGATGGAAGTCGCTCTTGAGCAGTTATTTAGAATGGCCGCAGATGTGACATATGTAGAAATGGGCATTTATTATTTGTAGAATGTACAGAACATTCAAAATCTTGTAAGGGTGCAGCAACAGGAATAATAACTGTCGAGACGAGCCAGATATGTACACAGGTTTCGGTAGATGAGATCTACAGATTTCTTTTAGCTCCTAACATTGGATACACAGTTTACGTGCTGTTACAAATTTCATGGGAGCTGCTTTGAATTGCTTTGTGCACATGTTCTCTTATAGAATTGAATCTTATTTGTTGACACTCTTTAATTTCTTCAGCACTGTGCATTATATTAAAGCTATCATTCATTGAAAATAACATGTAATATATTAAATAACATTGTCATTTAAGAATTAATAATTTTGAGATTTAGGAATTAATAATTTTAAAAATTAAATATTAAATTCGAGGATTAAAATAGTAAATCAATTAACAATCAGCTTTCCTTTCATGTAACAATATTTTGGTAAAAGTATTCATTTATAAAATATAGTAGCCACAAATATCTTATTTTTATAGGCTTTAAGATTTATTAGATTACTGGGCTTTATTGAAAACAGCATCTTCCAGGGATGTAATTTCACTTCCAAACCATTATTATGAACTTTCCAGTTATTTTCCTTTATTTAATTTGTGCACTGTGCAAGAATACAACTATTTTAGTATCTAAATATTTCTGGATGAGAAACTGGGTTCTCGTTTTCAATCGTTTATGACTTACTACGTTTTGAATGTTATCTCTTTTTACTACCTCTCTCTGTCCAATTTAATTTTCTCATGTATTGCCTATTATTATATAGTTCTTATTATTTCTCTTTATTCTTAATAATGCTTAGTTCTTATTCGTGTAATTTGCCGTTGTTTACTAGCATTCAAAACATGAATGTATATTATATGAGGAAATTATCACCAGTGGCTGAGAACTAGAAGGTTTATGCAAACGATCCATTTAACAATCATATGAAATAGTCGCTGGAGTGACTGTACTTTCACTAATTATTTTCTGCATTTAAAAAGTGAAATTCGTGAGTCGTGAATCATTCACGACTCTGCCATTTACATAGGCAATGAAGATGGCAAATAAGATAGAAATATGTTTTTGTTGAAATAGGATCGCATGTGTTGGAAGTTAGATCCCCGTCCGTGCGTTTAATACATTTAATTATAAAGTGCAGAATGCGTGGAATTATCTTGCGAATGTATAATTCATACATTATGGAAGTAAATTACAAATCGCATTCAGTGCATATATTTTCGAAGAAATAAATCGTCTTGCGTTGTTTACGAAGTCAGTCAATGCTATTTTCTTTAAGAGTACGGTTGTTTTCAATATCTACCTCTAAACAATATTTTTAATTCTTAAAACATTTTTTAACCATATTTTAGTTAACTCAATATCTGTTATCAATCTCTATTATGAATGGTATATATATATATATATATATATATTGAAGTGAAATTTTATTTAATATGAATAAAAAAATTATTATATTATAAAAATATTTTCTTTTACGTCTGATACCTACTCTATAATTATGTCTCAGTTTTTTATCAACCAATTTACTCAACTGGATTTTTTTATCTTCTTGATTGCTTCTTATACATTCAAAGAAATATATTGTTTTTATGATTTTTCCTTGATTAGCATCATGAAGCTCAATTGTTAGTGTGGGCTGTTTGATGAAAGGTACACCAATAATTTGGTTCAATGTTACATAATTACGCACGTGAAAACAACCAGGAATTCCCAGGGGTGGTCCCCTGCAGCGTCGAATGAGCAGGCACTTGAAAGATGCAGGGAGCGAGTTGCTAGTTGGCAGGTGTACGCGAAAGCCACCAAATGCCCCCTCCACCACTCGCCCCCCCCCGCCCGCCGCCCCCGCCCCCGAGCGTGGCAGGCCGTGTCTTACAGAGGGCGTGTTGGGCGTGCGGCCGTCTCAGTGGGGGAAGGGCGGGAGGAGCCAGGGCCGCACAACGCATCGCTTAGATACCATCGCCGACCTCTCGAATACCGGTGTCCGACCGCCGCCATTTCATCTCGACCGAACGCCCGCCTCCCCCCACATCCTCAACCCACCCCCCCTCCGGCCAGTGGACCACAACTCGCCCGGTCCGGGTCCAAAATCTCCGAATCCAAACACTCACGTGAAAGGTCCGGCTCGCAACGTTTAAAACATCGTCGACACCAACGTAATCTCTCGGATTTTTTTTTTCTTGATGACCATGCGGTTAATGCATCGTCATAAGTGAAACATGCAGAAACCACAACGGAGGGCTGTTACTCTGCGCGTGCACGCCGCCCGCCGCCCACTGCCCGCCCTCGTCTTCCTCAGGTAGAGCAGCGGACTGCGCCGAGGACCGTCCTCCGAGGACCCAACACTCGAGTCGGTTCTTCCGAGGGCTTTGTGTGTCGGGAGCGCCGAAGCACACACACTCGGCGCCGGTTCCACCGGCCGCGCAAACTTGGAGCTGCGCCCGGCGGATTGGAGGGGAGGAAGACGCTACATTTCGCGTAGCGGATCTGGTTGGAGAAGTTGAGGGAAAACACGGATTTGTTTCTGCAGATGTTATTCTTCAGAGAGAAACGTCGGCTGTGAAAATGTTGTTACAAGGGATGATTTGTTGTTGGCTGTCTGACGCTGCAAACAGGTCAAGTAGAAGTTCGAAAAGGCGGAACAAGTATTTTTTTAAAATCATTTTCGTGACAGTAAACGTTAACAAGAGACGAAACAGTAAACATTCATTTAATACTCTTGTCATGTTTTAAATAAAATCTTACAGTATATGTATTTCTAGATTAAAAAATAATGACTTTTCATAAGTAGAGCCAGATATTTTGAGTATTATAATTTCGTCGTTTGTTACAGGTAGTGAATTTTGACTCTTATTAAGAATTGAATATAAAAAATTACAAACTTTCATTTATCTAAGTTCTAGTTTACAAGAAGCAATATATTATATTTTGTTTACTTTCTTTACATTTTTTTACAATTTGCTTTTATTGAAAAGAACAGATTTTTCCTTTAGCTCAAGTAATTTGAATGAAAAATTTAATTGTCCCAATTTAAGAAGTCTAGTATTTTATATCAGAAAGTTATCCTTTACAAATTTTTACTTTCTCGCTACGGAGTTGAGAGAAAGTTATGTAATGATGCGCGAAAAAGTTGTGAATTTTCGGCAGAAAAACTCTTATTACAGAGCTCTGGTAAAGAAAAAGTGGATAAATCCACGTGCTAATTTTAAAGAAAACACGTGGTAAATCCAGAAATCAATTTTTGTGGGTCCTTGATACCGAAAAATCGAATGACGGCAAAACATCTGTCCGTCGGCCCGCTCGTCCGTCTGTCTGTCGGCGGTCTGTCCGTAAACAATACTTCGTCAAAAACTGTTTTTTGGAAAATTGTAAAGTTCAAATTTATTTTCGAGTCTCCCTATTATTAAAATATTAAAGATAGATTTTTTCTTGAATTAAATCTGTTCCTGGAAGATGGATTTTGAAATAATTTTATGTAAAATTTTTCAAAAATTTCAGTACTTTTCGTGTAATTTTGGGTAAAAATGCGGCCGAGAAAGTACATGCTGTTTTAGCAAAACTAGTTTCTTATCATTTATAATCTTAAGAAGAATGAATTATTGCGTACAGATCAGCACTTTCTATATAGCAAAAACATTTTAATCCAGCAAAAGTAGTTAGATAATCCAGAATCGCGAGAAGAAATATATAGTGCACAAAGCAGCACAAATTACTTTGTACGTACGTACGTGGTATCAGGGCTATTTTTGCAAGTTTTTTGTAGTCAAAGAAACTTACGACATCTGTAAGTACAATAGGACACTATACGTTAGTAGTCCAACTAGATTTTTGCTTACTTTTTGAGAACTTATCTTTGTCAAGTTCTTCCAATATGTTGCAATAGCATCGAGGTGATCAGGATGAGTGTTTAACTGCACTATTATAACATCCGCTAAAGACGTTTAAGTGAGGATAGGTGGAAGTTCATGAGCGTGATTCTAAGCTAAGCATCTAGATAGTTACACTTGCATAACAGTTTTTTAATAGTTAGCTACTGCCAATTTATTAAATAAAAAATAATATCTACCCTTCAACTATTTTGTGGATTCACCACTTCAAAATATTTACAGTGCATGTACAGTGTAGGACATTCGTGCATGTACAGTGTAGGATATGGTGTATATGTACCCCATGTGTACAGGATCCTTCACCTTGTAACCGAGTTGAAAATCAGAATACACAGCTATTTACGAAAATTTTACATTGTTACAGTTGGGTTAAATATATATAAATATATTGGTAACCCCACCACTTCACCGCTGTCGCACCGTAGAGTCGTGGAGTTTCTGCTTCTTGTACGAAGAGCTAGGTAGGAAGATGAATGACAGGGATGATTACAATGATACGAATCCCGATGGAGCAATTGTATAGAGGCAGGGGATCAAAAGAACCCCGAAAAAACTGCACACCCGCTTTGACCACCAGAAATGTCTGATGGAAGCATAGGGCGGGTATAGAGTTCCTAGATTCAGAGAGAAGTACATTCCTTTGTCATTGTATGTTGTGGGATCAGACTTATTAACAAAAAACTAATACTAATGCCTGAAAACGTGGTGTAATAAGGTCAAGAGCTTTTAATTAACTGAAGTCTTCTATGCTTTCGGGCGGAACTATAGGGTGAGAGGATAGGAAATGGCAGCCGTAGAGGTTGCACTATCCTCAGTGTCTAGTGGGGTGAAGGCGGAGGCTGGCTTAACACCTAGAGGGTTGCTGCGTGAAGTGAAGAAGCGGACGAGGGTGAGTTTGGGCAGTGGCGGGACGAGCGCGAGGGTGGGTAACTAGGCGGGCCGGAAGAGGGAGTTGAGGCAGGGTGGGCTGATTGAGAATGGGGCGGAAGACGGGATGCGCCGAGGATGGATCTAAGAGGGGGTTTGGTCTGGGCGGGCGGTGCGAGTGACGGTGAGAGCGGCAACGGGGCGGCCGGGGCGAGAGCCGAAGCGCCGGGCAAAGGCGGTGCGCAGAGTGGTTCTGCGGAGGAGCGAGAGCGCCAGGGCGGCGGTTTGAGTGGCCAATGCAAGAAGAGTGAGGACGGTTTGGAATGCGGTAACCGTGAGAGCGAACAGGGTACCAACGGACGGGTAGAGCGGGTAATTGGAATGGTGGCGAGGCAGAGACGAAGCAGAGAGGCGATATAAGTTGAAAGGGGTAATGTGCAGGCGAGGTTATTGCCGAAACGAGCATCGGCGAAAGAGCGTGTGGGCGAGGATAGTGCGGCAGGACGAGAGGGGCGGGAAAGCCGGGTAGGGGCGGAGAGGGGCGGGAGATTGCGGAGGGCGGAGGGGCGGGCAGGGTCGCAAGAGCAGAGTGGGCGGGAGGAGTGGGGAGGGGGGGGGGGGCCGGAGGGGGGCGGAGGGGCGGGAGGGGCGGGAGGTGCGCGGAGGGGCGGGATGGGCGCGGATGGGCTGGGAGAGGCGGGAGAGGACGGTGGGGTGGAGGGCGGAGAGGGCGGGGGGCGGAGGGCGGAAGCGGCCGGTATGGAGATGGCAGGGGCGGAGGGCGCGCGGGGCGGGAGGGGCGCGGAGGGCGGGACGGCGGACGGGCGGGAGGGCGGGCCGAGCGACGAGATGCGCGGAGGCGGACCAAAAGGGGAGTGTGAGACGCGGGAGTATGCGGAATTCTAAGCGGGGCTCGACGCGTAGCGACGTCAGTGCAGGCGGGCGGGAGGCGGGCCGCGCGGCTCGTCAGAGGCAAGCGAGCGAGAAGGGCGTGTCGGGGCGGGCGAAGGGAGATGGGGCAGTGAGAGCGAGACGGCAGCGGCGGTGGCGGGCCGGGGGATAGCGGCTGATGAGAACGGCGCACGTCGAGCTCTATCAATCCTGCCCAAGATCTAATGAATTAAAAGTTGACCGTCACCTCTTTTTCCCGCCGCGTCGCGGCCGCCGAACAGGCCAGCCCACGCCCTCCAGCGCGCTATGCGGGCGGCCCGCCGCCCGTCAGCGCGGAGGACGCTGCGCTCGAGACGGCTCCCACGGAGGCCCAGAGCGCAAGC
>BOPP01000011.1:12334897-12349858 GCA_017312745.1 Gryllus bimaculatus
GTGCCCGCTCGTGAGAGGTACCTTGGGTGTGCCCGCTCGTGAGAGGTACCTGGATGGGGAAAACCCCATCTGCCACCAAATAGGTCGACGTCGGATTGCGCCATCCGGCGTTGGAAAAACAATTTCACATCCCCTTAATAAAACATGCACAACGTTTACGGTACTATTGGTCACAGCTGTTGACGCACCCTGAAATACTAAATAATCAATCGGTCCTCTGTGCTGCCCTGAGGATGACTCGAGAAGAAATGATCGATCGCGGCCAGTAGTCACTTTTCCCCCACAGCTACATCCCAGTTACTTCCTTTCAGTTTTGGCTATCTGAGCAGGCATAGCACGATTGCATCGCAGTCGATGTTTCGGGAGGGAGAAGAAGGAAACAATGGAATTAAGTTTCCGTTCTTGATCAACGTTTCCTGCAGTTTCTGAAACTTCACGATTCAACTTCGGAGACGTAGAAAATGAAGCTACATAAAAAATTATCGGAATGTTGCTTCATTTTTGAAATTGCATGACACAAGTAATCAAGTTTTCCCCTTTTATAAAGACGATGTCTGTACAAGTACTTGTCTGCCCCTTTCTTCCGATGACGTATTACGCTCATTTTACTCTATTAGATGTCTGTCGCATCCCAGTTTCCGTTTAAGTCTTTCACTGCAATCTTCTGTTGTTAATGCCCTTCTAGCCATTGCCTTCTCAACTTCTTCCTTCCACGTACCACTGTCTTCGTCTTCTGTGTGATGCTGGTTGCCAATTAGAGAGCTTTAGAGTCCCTCGTTCTTCACCCATTCTGTTTAAGTGACCATACCATTTGAGCCTTTTAATTTCAAAGGTATTGATAATGTTGATATTCCCTTCTGTGTTTCTTATAACGTCCTCTTTTTTACTTTGTCTAACGGAGTCAGCCAATCCATAGCTTCTTCGTCAATTGGCGTCTTCCATTGCTGTAAGTTTAGACTCATTGCCTATTGATATTTCCCAACCTTCAGACGCATATGTGGCACGATAGCCTTGTATAAGCTTCTCTTAACATTCTTTCTGAATGTTAGATTCCATATTAAAGGATGCAATGGCCAATATTATATTCCATTAAAATATTATTTTGTATATTTATTCACATTTGAAGCAGTTTTGTTAATTGCCAGTATTTAGTATTTAAAGTATTATAAATTACACGAAGTAAATACACACAGTCATTGAATTTTGTATATTCCCGAGCTCTAAGTAGGGTTTCAATTTCCATCAGTTCACATATGAAAAAATAATAATTAGTTAACCAAATATCCCCAATTTATGTCCAAATTACAGGATGAAAAGTATTTTAAACCAGATTTCTGAAAAACTCAATTGAACCAACTGAAACAGCTCATTAAAAATTGAGTAACGATATTTTAAATAATATCTTCGATTTTTTTATAGAAACGGAATATCACAAAAATATTTTTCACACTTCATTCGTAGAATATGTTTTCAAAAGGTATGCGATGTTATGTTATGTTATAATGATGGACTGCTCTTCAAAAGTGGAATTTGAAAGTATTCTGCACACTGAATGAAAATTATGATGTTACAAAAACAACTGCGTACTATTAGTTGATATGACAAATGATATTCCCCCATGTGACATCCATACGTGCGTAGTCAAGGAATAAGATTGCTAAAATTTCTGCACGCGAATGAAAACGAGTTTACTGCAGATTTTATTAAAAAAATCATAAAAATAAAAATATATTTAATTTTATTTGGGGTAATTGTTGTCTCTTTTGTGAAACTGTTTCCCTGATTGTACGTCATAATGGAAACCTGACAAAAAGAGTGGGAATAAACTATAAATCTTGAAACTGTTGAATCCACGTGATGAAGTCTTGTTTCTTCTAGTGTGATGATCCCTCAGTGTAACCAAGGTACCTATGCACCTTGGTTACCTCACGCACATAAGACTCGTATTCTCCCTTTCTCGGGCCGCCTTTGCAAATATTATGTAGTACCAGCCAAGCAGTGAGACGCGCACGTATAGAGCATACCCGTCAGCAACAACAGAGTGTTTTTCGTCACCAGTCTCGTACGGCTAGATGTCGCGGGCGGTGGAACACGAAACATTGCTAGAATTTAACTGCAGCAAATAATAATATATACATTTATTCTAACTGCAATTGGGTATAACCCTGAGGCAGCTAATTACGAGTACATAAATATGACAATATATCTAACTTGCAAATTATACAGTAAAATAATAATAATAATAATATAAAAACTGACTGATACATATAACATTAAATTACTTTAGGATAACTTCTATAATTTAACTCCGCACTGAATGTTTGTTCAATTAAAACCACACTCAACTGGCACTGCACTGCACTTCACTTTATTTCACTTCACTTCACTTCACTTCAATTCACTATGTCCCTTAAATCACTTTCTTCATTATTTCTCTACTCTGCACTGCACATATATCACTTATGCTTCGCTCTATAACCTACTATTCTTACTTAAGTCCCTTATTTACTTAGTGATACCCTATATCCCTAAATTTCCTAAACTGTTGAATGCTTCGAGGAAAGGGTTCAAAGGCTTTTGCAACCAAACTATTCCATTCTTTATGCTTTATGTAATCTATTATTTTCCTGTAATCTGCTGTATTCTCCAGTTTAGTTACTCAAGCGATGCTTCGTGTAACTGTGTACAACTATTTCTATAGTTATAAACCTATTTCTATAGTTGTTGACAAGGAAATGCCCTGTTAAAAAGTGTTTATTATTTTCTTGAAATTTATAATTAAAAAATGCAGATGCTAGTTTAATTACGTATGAAACAGTTTTATAATTAGTTGTATGTACTCAATTAGTCAAGAATTATTTCAGAATTACATTTTAATTGAGTGCCTTGTGTGTAATTAAAATTAAAATAGAAGATTAGATTACAGGAAAACTTACTTGAAACAGGTGTTTCAGGTATGCAGTTGCATAAATCCTCCCAGAGACTGTTGTATTTAGAGTTTCAGGAAGAAACTTAGAAAATTGTCTTGAAACAGGGGCCATCTTTGTTTTGTAAGAAAGTCTGCCCGTTTGTAAACTTTAGAACTTGAAAATGTTATTGCATGAAATATCCTATGCAACCCACGATATTTTGCGCGAAATCTAAACATTTTACAAACAATTTACCACAATTTGCATTGTTGTACATCATAAAATGCAATTATTCTCTCAAAGATAGTTTTGAAAATAATATTTGTGAGTAAATATGTACATATGAACTTGTCTGTCATTAAAAAATAAACAACTTTAAATTTTGAGTGGGTGTGACACACAATGTAATTGTCCTCCTACGATATACCTTGTTGAGTGTACCTTCTCAGTGTAGGGATTGTAGAATCGAACAACGTTATTCTCTCAAAAGCCAATATATGTGAAACACGTGTTTTATTATTGAATTGTATGTATCACAAGTTCATGTAAAACGTCTAAATTAGAATTTTTAAGCTAGCTCAATTTATGTCTCGTAATGATTGCTGCATCTATAACTTTATCAATAAATGAAACCATGAATGGAGATTGGGGTGTAATAAAATTTATTTTGGAAAGTGATTATCTGTTCCAATTGTTCTAATGGTTATTGGGTGTGTTATTTAATACACAGCACACAATTTTTTATAGAAAGTCTATCTATAAGGATATGAATACATTATTTGAATGCCATGCGAAAATATATTATAGTTTTAGATGTACACAAATTTTGTAAAGTAATGCAAGTCCTGGTGAAGATCTCAGCCAAAATCAAATCGATGCCAATAAATGAAAACAAATGGACATTTTTGCGTTTTATTTCGCTAAAATGTCGAAGAATCAGAACATAAATGTGTTTTCTTCAATTCATAATTTATATTGTTCATTTATCTCTTCACTGTTTAATCATTCAAACATCATTCAAACAAAATTGGTTTTACTTTCCTATGATATTTTTTAAGTTTCATTGCATTAAACTTCCAGGGAACAGAAAAAATTACAATTTGGAAAAATACGAAGTGTTTTTTAATAGAACACAACTTTCTCAACATAAATATGACAGGAAAAAAAGCTAATTCATTGAGTACATTGAGACTTCTGTAAATTCTACAACACTTTCTATGAATATATTTAATTTTGTGAAATTTTCTTCAGTATTGAATACTTTGATTATCGTCTTTAATGCTAAAATAACTTTGTTAGTTTTGATGTTACGGAAATAAATGGTGTCAGAGTCAGTCAGATACATAGATTCAATGTTGCAAATCACATTATAGGCCGCATGTGTACCAAGTGTTAATTTATATTATTACTATAATATTATTTATTATTATTATTATTATTATTATTATTATTATTATTATTATTATTATGCTCTTTTACGGTCAAGGGTGTCCGCCTTGCGGTACAGGGGATTGAAGCATCTACATGAATGTTCATTCATTAGACTTGTATTATTTGCTACTGAATCACGTATTCAGTCTAATCAGATTCTAGTCATATATCATTTTATAAATTCTTAATGAAATGTTGCTCTACTTTCACGTTGATATAATATTAATGCGATAACTGTGCTCTTCTTCTCATCCATCACCCACCCTTTTCTTCGCTCAAGGTCCTTCATCTATCGCTTTTCTTCTATCGTCTATTGCTAATCGCCTAACGTCTAACGCCGTCACCCATTACCCATCGCTCATCGCCGATTGCCCGTCGCTCATCGCCCTCCTCCCAAGGTCCATCGGTCATTGTCCATCACCCATGGTCCATCGCCAATGGTCCATCGCCCTTTGCCTATCGTCCATGGTCCATCGACATTCGCCTATCGCCCATTGCCCGTGGTGCATTGCCCATTGCCCATTGCCTACCTTACATGGTCCCTCGTCCATGCTCCATCGCCAATGGTCCATCGCCCTTCGCCTATCGCCTATCGCCCATTGCTCGTGGCCCATCGCCCATCACCCATCGTTCATCGCCCTCCTTCCATGGTCCATCGCTAATGGTCTTTCGCCCTTCGCCCATCACCCATCGTTCATCGCCCTTCGCCTATCCTCCATTGCTCGTGGCCCACCGCGTGCGCGACTCAAGGGCTGCGCGCTGTCTTTGATGTCTTCAGGCTGCGCAGCGGAGCCTACTCCTCGCCCCGCGCCCTCGGGTGATTGCTGTTTGCCGTGCACTCGGCCGCCGCCCGGGGCTCTGTAAACTCGCCCTTTCGCCCGTGGGCGCCCGCGCCGCCCGGGCCGCCCGCGCCGCCCGCGCCGCCCGGCCCCATGGAAATGAGCGGGGCCTTAATATGCGCCCCGTAATTGTGACGGGGCGTCTTATTGCGCCGCGGCAAACAGGGCGAAGGGCGGAGGGTAAAGGGCGGAGGGCGGGGGCGGAGGATGGGGGAAGGGGATCGGCAATAAATGACAGCACAAGACGCTGGACAAACAGCGCCCGCCACGCGCGCCGCGCCGCGCTACACATCGCCCGATCGATCTCACGGCCAGATCGACGCGTGCGTGGTCGGATTCAACCACTGTCTGGAGCAGAATTGGCAGTTTTCCGAGGTTTCTCTTATCAATACCTTGCGAAGGCCGGGGCAATATCTTATCAAAAATATCAGTGGGCTAGGGTCCACATGAGATCTTTCCTTCCTCTTCGTTGATCTCTCCTCTTAGACACACACTTATTCGTATATCCATGTACACTGCTACGTATGCTAAACCATTCAGTCTGTCCCGGCTAAGACAATGTTTCACTGGGGGGAGATACCTGAGCAGGGACATACCGGATCCGTCGTCTGAGGCGGATCTCAAGTTTCAGCGAAAAAGGAACATAACAGCCACTCTACTTACGAAACTCAAGACCATAGTATCTAAAGGTCCCGAAACTATACTAAATACTCGTCGACTCACTTACCTGTCGGAATACGCATCTCCGAAGATAAGAGGGTGTTCTAATGTGAACAAATTTGCGACCTGATAGGCGTTCAGTATTCCCCCAAAATGTCTTTGAATAGTCCACAAATAACAAGAAATCACGAATATCTGCAGAAATAAGTATTTAATGTGTTATAAATTGTAATTCACGATCCCTTGATAAGTGCCATACTGGTTTTTGAGCGTGGACTGAAGGGGAGGCTTACTCTTTTGTTTTACTGACATTTTATGAAGATAGCGGTGCTGCGCACCCAGCTTCGATGGATGAAAGAGGGAAGAGAGATTACGAAACGTAAATGATGATAGACAAATGATCATGGATGGGACTATGTTAAAATGGGAGGAGTAGTGGTATTAGAAGCCAATTAAGCTTTATTCTAAAGACGTAATACCCCTGCTTTGCCAGAATTCGCTCGGTATCGTGTCAGACTTTCTTGCAGAGCTTTTGCATTTAACAATGACTACCAAAGTTTCGGTTTGTGCAATGTTATCGGATTTCCATTATATTTGCTAACATATTTATTTCGTAAATGATGTCATCATTCATATTACGTGAATAATTAGATTATTAGTATGTCTATTGACTGTGTGTTGGGAGCAAGATTATAGTGTCCACCCATTCAACTCATGTTGACTGTGATCGATCAGGTTGAGAATATTTGAAATGAACTTTTTATAAAATTTTTCCCATTCAAAGAACGTGTGAGTATATTAAATGCAGCAAAATCTCTTTTTATGTGTTAATTTTATAGTTACTTTAACATGTTCCATTTTTATTTTCTCTCGACAAGTAGGGAATATTGCTAGCAAACACTTTCCGGGTGCATGGTATTGCATAAAGAAACTACATTTTAAAAACAAAAACACACATCTATGAACATTTAATTATGAAACTAATTTGAAACATTATTCGATTACCTATTTTTTCCGACCGTTCGTGAAATTATAAATACAGAGGTTGAACAAAATCATAAGAACATCATACAATCTAGTAGATTCTTCTGCGTGTTGGCGTCAATGCGGACGTGATGCGGAAATGACACGTCTGCATTGCACAGTTGACTTGTTACGTTTTGAAGATTATATTGCAGTTTACGCGTGGCTTTTGTCGGCGATGGTGAACCCAATCGATCGGTGAAATGTGAACACCTAAAATGTCTCAGACGTCGAAAGAGGGAAAATCACGCACTTAGTGGGAGCATCTGTGGCGAAACAGCTGAACTGTTTAACGTTTCTCGAGTGACAGAATTCGTGGTAATGACAGCACACACAAAATATGATGAAACATCATCGATGAAGAGGAATAGTGGGTGAAAGAAGAAGTTGATTGATAGATATACCGACAAATAAAAATCAATATTGTAGTCAAACAACGTAAAAATAACCGAGGCATAAGTGACAGCAGAACTCAATTCTCACTTGAGTAATACTACTTTTCACACAAACAGTTCAACGAGAGCTTCACGAAGCTAACATTTTTGGAAGGTCTGCAATTGCAAAATCCCTCATAACGGAATCCAACACAAAGATCCAAAAGAAGGGGTGCCGAGATTAAAAGACCTTGACTCTTGATGACAAGAAGAATGTGGTAAAGTCCGATGATTCATCGTTTACATTGTTTCCTGCAAACGGCCCCGATTATGAGTGGAGTACCCCAAAAGAAGCCCACGATCTGGCCTGTTTGCTTCCTGCAGTCAAGCATGGAGGAGGTTCCGAAATGATATGGCCAGCTAAATCATGGTATTCAGCTGGTCCTATCATTAACCTCACAGGTCCGATTACTACGAATAAATATCTCGACAACCCCAACAATGAAGTGCTTACAGCGACTAGCATGTTGTTGCCAAACGCTGGCTTATTTCAAAATAATGCGTCCTTACACACAGCAAAAAAGGGTCAGGCATGGTTTGCGGAGTATCCGAATATCATCAAGCATGCTCCCTGGCCAGCACAATTGTCAGACCTCAACATGCCGTTATAGTTAAACCGTTATAGGAAATTTTAGAGGAGATAGAGGAGCAGATTTCCAGCTGTAACATCATTGAAGAATTTGGCGGATATTTGGGGACAAGAGGGGGAGACCATTCCATTGGAAACTATTCAGGCATTCTACAAATCTATGCGAAGACAATCAAAGTTGTTCTAAAAGAAAATGGTGGCCCAACATCTCATTAATAAATAATTATTATATAAGTCACATACTCTTCAGATATTCGTTTGTTACACACTCGTAAATGAGATTCAGCCTCAGTATGATTACGATTTCCTTGCTTATTTCTCGTCCTTCTTCCTTCATTCACCAAAACTAATCCCTAACTATTCAGAAATTGTCAGAGCAGGTGACTGGCATATATCTTCATGAGTATTTAGCGTTTTCGGGTGCACCAATAACTTTGGCCACGAGTTCCGTAAGTGTATTATATGTTATATCCTGTAATTTGTGGTTCCTCTCCTGCTGGCCCGGTAGATCCGGCGCCGTCCTACACGTCTGCTTGCTGTGTCCCGGCCCTGCATTCGCCTGGTATTCACTGGAGAAACCACGAAAAACTACTGATCAGAGCTGCCGGCCGCTAGTTCCTCCTTAAAGTGATTGAATTCGACCTACCTAAGCTAGCGTCGAAAATCCGCCACCGAAGATACCCACGAGTGGTTGCTTCATCTAAAACACCGCCAACCTGCCGCTCACCTCCCGCAGCCCGCCGCCCGCCACCCGCTGTCCTCTGCGCTTTGATACTCTTGTGCGGCAAGAGGTAGTCTGCTCTTGAAAGGATTGAATGACATCGACATGGTTCCATGGGTAGTTCTCAGGCAGTGGCTATTTTTTGCGGATACACATACTTCTTGTAAAAGCAATGGTTGTCATATCAGCTACCTGCTGTAAGGAAAGCACACCGAGCACACGGCCCTTCTAGTATTCCTGCAGATATTTCGTCATATTTTTGTATCAGCGAAGTCGATTAATTATATGACTTCCTACACAATAATTTTCAAAGAGGAGCTTCGGTTAACCCAACACAACTATCTTACCTATTTTACTTTGTGATTTATAATTGCAAGTATATTCTCACAAGGGAACATTAATTTACTCGTATATATTCTTAATTCAACAGCTAAGTAGAAAACGAATCATGAAAACAGGCCGTCTCAAAACATAATGTAGAGATAATTCATATGCCTGGAAGAATTGAGAGGAAACTAATGGTGACATGGTTAAATAATTCAGCCACTTTCAACACTTAAACACACAAATCTTAAATAAAAACAACAGGCATAGGACGATAAAAATGAAGATTTCTTGAAATGTGTGAAGAGGAATGAATGTGTACATATAATACACAAGTGTTTTTTCATGTATGTAAACATATTTCATTGTAAATTATACAATTGTATGGAGATTTTGTGTGATTATTCATAAGATTTAAGAATGAATGAGTATATCCAAAACTTGTATGTAATTTTAGTGTCTTAATAGAATATTTTAAAGATAACAATTCTACATGTCTTGAAATCCAATGTAAATTAAGTGCGTTATAAATATAACAGATAATAATTTTACCGATGAAAATAATTCATTTTAGCTAAAACATACTTCTTTCATAATTTTCTCTGACTTTTCTCTGACCACATCATTTTTCACAATCCATCCTACGTAGGTAGAGAGAAACAGTTACATCTTCGCCGTTAAGAACAAAACCAATGCTTTAAAAAACTGAATTCCGCAAAAATAGTATTTATTTATGAGACACATACAATAATATATAAACGT
Organism: Gryllus bimaculatus; assembly: GCA_017312745.1. Taxonomy (NCBI): domain Eukaryota; kingdom Metazoa; phylum Arthropoda; class Insecta; order Orthoptera; family Gryllidae; genus Gryllus; species Gryllus bimaculatus. Next base: position 12,344,590 of record BOPP01000011.1, read on the forward strand.
TTTTACAAGTTTCTTTCCCACTTAGAAAAAAATAGTTAAAATTTAAATATTGAGCTTAGAAATTAAATTAAATTTTGACTTTTCAGAATATGTTACCTATGGAATTGGGCTTATACAATGTAGTTCTAACGTATTATATCAACTTTATACAAAATTTTTAACTTTTAAAAGTATGATTAAATAAAAACGTTGCATACGTTATTAAGAATTTTTATCCTAAGAAAAATTATATTTGATTAAGGTTTCGAAATGCTCTGTTTTCCAAGATTGTAAGTAATGTTGTTTGAACCAGAGGCTCAATTACGAGGTACACAATATTGTTTCGACACCCTCTTCGCAGCACTTTCTATCACTTTACATAAATATCTGATTTACATGCAGGAGATGATATTAAAAGATAATTGACCCTTCACAGACGCAGGTCATGCTACTTTCGCTTAAAACATATTGCCACTATAGCGCGGGCAACGACATCACGACCCGGCCTATGCGATGGCAACGAAGGCAATCAGATAAAGAGTGAGTCCTCTATCGTGACAATCGGACACTTCTTTCGGAGCTTCCATTTACTGAGAGTTATTGATGGTACTTACATTTCATGATCGACGTATCTCAAGATCTTTGGATATTTATCCCCATCGTATTAGGAAGGTGACTGTGTTGAAAGTGTATTCAATTATACTGCGAAGTAAATTCATCTCTGCATGTTCAATATTTTCGTGTTAGTTGGGTTTAAAGTAGCTGCGTACATATCTCAAGGTTTACTAATTTAAATGCTTTGAGCCTTGTACATCAGTGTGTTCCCGGCTTGGCTCGCAGCATTACCATGCGAAGTAGAATTTTCGCTTCCTTTATTGCAATTAGGTGTCTTGTAAGTTCTCAGACAAGGTGCGGACATATCTGCATCTGGAACCGCAATGAAGCAGCTGTTTCGTGTCCGTTAGTTTTTCGAGTCGGCAGTGGTGGACACAGGCGCATCCCTTCTCCTCACTCACACCAGTCCCCGCTCTGCCCAGAGCGCCCACCCACCCGTCCTCACGTACACTCGCCCTCCTCCGCTTCTCACCCGCCCAATCGCCCGCCTAACCCATTGCCCGACCACTCAATCGCTCACCCGCCCAATCGCTCACCCGCCCAATCGCTCACCCGCCCAATCGCTCACCCTCCCAATCGCTCACCCACCCGATAGCTCACCAAACCGATCGCCTAAACCGCCCGCCCACCCGTCTGAACGCTTATCCCTCCGATTGCCTACATGCTCGATTGCTCAACGGTCCGATCACCCACCCGTATAATCGTCCATCTACTCGTTCGCCCACCCACCCGATCACCTACCGACTCTTTTGCTCGCCGGTCCGCCCGCTCACCCGCCCAATCGCCCAAACGTCCAATTATCCAACAGCCGGGTGGCCCATCCGTTCAATCGTTCACCCACCTGCTTGCTCACCCGGTCAACCGCCCACCCGTCCGATCGCTCACCCACTCACTCGATCGATCGCGTACTCGCCGGTCCACCTGGATGATCATCTGCCCGCCCGATCACCTGCAGACCGACCGCCGGTTCGCTCACCATCTCGCATTCGCCGCCCACTGCCCGCCCTCCGCCGACCCATTTGCCGTCACCCACCCGTTGCGCGTCGCCCATCGCAGTCAACGGAGCCCGTGGCCCCGCGCGGCCCGGCGCGGCGAGGCGCGGACCGATTCCTATCTGGGTGACGGATGGCAGCCCGCGAGGGCGTGCCCACTAATAGCGTCGCCACGGCGCCCATTACTATATTGGGAGGGGCCCGCGCCCCGCCCCCCTCGTCTTGCCTTTCGACCCTGCCTCGCTTGGCCGCTCCAGTGCTCCCTCTGGAAGGCCTCGTGTCAGTTGCTTCCTCTCGACCGCTGGCTCTGTGGCGGTGACTGCATTACGCCCCTCCCTCTGTGTCTCGCTAACGACGTCATGCCGACACTTGTAGCCTCGAGGCGTGAGTCTACTCGCAATCATCAAGCATGGTCATTTCACTCTTCTCATATCCAAGATTTTCTTAATCTTATGATTTCGTTATCTGATGGCCCTGTGCTCACCTTCTATTTTGTTTTCATTCCTATCCTTCAAATTCGATTTCCTTTTGGGCATAATTTTGTGGGAAACCCAAACTGCATGTGAATATTTCCTTCAAAGGATGCAATAACTCTCGTATTTGAACAATTTCTACTTGCAATTTGTAACACTAGAACACTTTGGTGCGTCTGTGAAATATATATATATATATATATATATATATATATATATATATATGTGTGTGTGTGTGTGTGTGTGTGTGTGTATGTGTGTGTGTGTGTGTGTGTGTGTGTGTGTGTGTGTTACGATATGATTGACTTCCTGTGCGCAACGAGTAACCTTTCTTCTTCTTTATTTTATTCCACAAATTTGTTGCTAACCCTTCCCAGTAAAAACCTTGTTAAAAAAATGTATGTGGTATTTCTTTGCAAAATTACATTCCTGTAACCAATTTCGCCGGTTTAACTGCCAAAAGGTTTTTAAACGTTTGAAGTTTCTCATATGTTCTGTAAATCCAATGCTAAGAATAGACAGCCTGTCAGGGACACTAGTTATATTAATAACTATATACAAAATGTGGAAGTTTTATAGTACCTCCCATAAAAATACAGTTTATTTTGCGTATTCATTTCCGTCGACTGTGAACATTTTGAAAACAGATATAGTGAATTGAAGACACTGGTCTCGATCCCGATATATAACTAATACGCTCTATAAGAGTTGCTTGTAATAAACTCTCAACACCTTTTATAGTTGACAAACTAAATACAAGTTCCAGAAACAAATATTTTGACTCCGTTCTTTCAATTAATATAAGATCAAGTTTTTGTATATGGAGATTTTCGTAGCTATTTTTTTGACGTTTACGGTAAATGAAAGAGACTGAGGGAACTGTGTCATTGGGGAATAGCTTCAGCGCAACAGTAGCAGTTCTGCCCAGCATGAAGATTCCACAAACGCAAATCTCAGGTTGCAAAATAGCAAAGTCAGATCTAGATAGAGCTTTGTGAATACGTTAAAGGACATTTCACATCGAAAGAAACAAGTGTGATGGTGAATAGAATATACAAATGAAAAACGTTCTCCAATGGCGCCAGAGGCATTGATATATAGATTGGGTGTAAAATGTAAATTAAATGCGAAGAGAGCACCAAGATATTGATATTTTCAATTCACGCCAACAGGATATTTTACTGTACTTCCCAAATAATAAACTCAAACATTCTTAAAAAAACTGTAATATATTTTGGAATCACAGGATGAGAAAACTTTTGATGTAGTGAACCAAAAATGTTAGTCACCAAAGAGTTACTATAATCCGGAGTCAACTGTCGCTAATGAGATTTAACATAAGTAACATTATTCAATTTAAATATATGCCTTTTAAAACATGAGTCCAAGGCGTAGAGAACGCGCCTTTCAACAAAGTCATGAAATTTACCATCTTGAAATATGAATAGTCATAATTATATTTATTTCCTGCTAATGAGCATTAGCTCGGTGACAGTGCTTATACATATAAAGATATAAAGACAAACATATACAACATACAAACTCATACAATTTAAGAAACAAATTATAGGAAATTATTAATAAGTATCTAGGAAGACATACAACATATACATATTGCCATCATACGCAATTCCCTTGACGATTCCGGAAGCAACGCACACTAGAGGGAAAAGTCGCTAGTACCGCAGCGGGTAGATTGTTCCAGTCAGTTGTTGTCCGAATGATAAAAGAGAATTTAGCAACGTCGGTTATTTTATTCCTGTATTTAATTTTACATGGATGATCCCCTCTTCCGAAATATTGAGGGTGCCCCTAGGGTGAATGTCGTTTAACGCCTTACATCCAGTGCACGCTTTGTAAAGTTTTACTAGCCTAGCTATCTTTCGACGTTTGCCAAGAACTTTCCACGTATGTGTTTGATAATTGTTTTTTCCTACAAGTTTTATCGCTCTCTTTTGGATACGGTCTAAAAACTTATCTGCCCAGCCCTATACGTGTCCCAACACGCGGAGTTGCATTCCATTATCGGACATACAAGGGAAGTATACGCTAAGCGCTTTGTGTTCGCGTTTCATTTCTTCAATATCCGCAAAGTAATTAATGTGGTCGAACCAGATCAGATCGCTTAATAACCACCAAACACATGAAGCTACTGACCTCAGACACAGGTTGATCTGCAAGAGTGTATTTGTAGATTCATTGCAGTTTGTATAATTTTAGTATTTAGTAGACTATTTGTATTACTGTTTTGTAATTTGTTCCCAATGTTTCATTATTTGAATTATGGATTTGTAAATTAAACTGTCCGAGCATTGAGTAAATAAATATCATTTTATGTTCTTTGAATCGTTTTTTCGTGTTCCTGGAAGATGGTCCTACAGTTCACACACCGCAAGGGAGGCGTTATGACTCTATACTAAGATTTAAATAGAGTGACACGTGACTTTTGATCAGGTGGATGCGGTAACCCATTTGAGAGATTCGTTACAACTTCATTATTAGATAGATAGATAAATAGATAGATAGATTTATTATTTCTACAGGTAGGTATATAACCTGGTGGCAAAACACTACAATTTACATGTTACAACTAGGAATAGTAATACCATGTAGTTTTAAAACAATTCATGACAATAGTAATAATAATAATAATAATAATAATAATAAATACAATAATAACAATAACAACATTTACTCTACATTTTATGACTGTCCTGCAAGGACAGGACAGTCATATTTGAACTAATAAATACACTTTTTAAATATATTATTCGGAATTTGGTCGGAATGAGTAGAAAGAAATTGCTTTGGTGCCTTGGCCTTTGGCAGACGTGGTGCGAGTTGGATCCCTGCGCTGCAGAGACTCCTTGTGGATTTGGGTTGGAACCTGGAAATAGTGTTGCTGCGAGATTGAAAATTTTCATAATTATTTAGGAAGCTCTAAGGATCGAGTAAAAATATTCCGAAACGTCGCCAAACTAAAGGTTTAATTTTTTCTACTTTCTCCGCCCAAATCCCGTGACCTGCATTACTATTTACGTCATTTATTATTAATTATACAATGACTTCATTTTTGATATTGAAGCTCGCGATCGAATAACCGAGTCCCAGCTATCGTACGTGAGAAGTCACTATACATAAATCGGAGAATAACCGCCTGCCCCGGGGCGGCGCTGGCAGGGGGCGTGACACGGGACGCGGGGGCACGGA
>BOPP01000011.1:12351905-12366053 GCA_017312745.1 Gryllus bimaculatus
GTCATTCTGCAGTGAAACACTGTAGGACCGCTCATCACGCTTCTTGTCGCTCGCCCGCCATTTGCATAAGAGGCGTCTAGACACCTTCTTCTGTATAATTATGTCGTGAAGTGTGTTAAAAAATTTCTTTATTACATAACTTCCCTTTGTATATGTTTTAATCAAAGGAATGCATGCATGTAACCTCAGATTTGGTTAACTTAAATGAAGTTTGTTTGCATCTTTTATAATACGTGTACATTTCACTAGCAGAATTTTATGATTTCACTCCAAATATTTTTGTGCTTTAAAATGGTTTTAATCTCTACGTTATACCAACGTTGAATATACGTCCTTGCAAAACATTAGAAGTAGAGCAATTTCACTTCCCAGCAAAAAGGGAACAATTCCAATTATCAGAGGCGCATCCAGGGTTGTTCTGAGGAGTATAGGTCAGGCTGAAAGTTATTTCTAAGAAAACATTATGTAAATAATGTTTGGGTATATTTATTTTTGTTAACGTACAGTTAATAACCATAAAGTAAACAGCTGCAATGACGTTCGTATGTGTAGAAAATAAGAAAGAACTATATTTTAATATGTATCATTGGCTTCTGGGGGAAGGGGCTAAAGCTTTGTTAGTCCCCGTTTGGGTACAACAGTGGCAACTATTAATTTTTTTAATGAACATTTAGGTAATTTAAGAGCAACCTTTTCTTACCCTTTTTCTCAAAATATTTGGAACATTAGTTTCCGTAGTGGAATTTGTTTCGATATTTCTATAAAATATGATAGAGTAAATTATCTATCAGAATGTTTACTTATCAGTGACAACAGAGAATTCGAATAGAAAATTCACTCTCCACGATTTTCTGTACTAATTCACACAAATCTAGCTCTGGATCTTTGTGGATAAGCAAAACAACGAAAACAGAGTCTCCTAGTGTAGTGGTCCATTATCTCTATTTTCGGGAAAGCCATTAGCGCCATTTATTTGCGTCAGAGTTGTCGTTAAATTTTCAGTCCTTTATTCCTCTCTGTAGTAAATAATGAGCGAGGCTGGAGTGCAGTTCATGACGCTTGACTGGTTCTGCTTGTCCACAAGAGGGTCCGTGACAACTACGGTCAGAATACAAAAGCGTCGCAGCGAATGTCAAGGCTTTAAATGGACAATTTGATGAAGGTCTTCATCAGCAGGCCAGGATTAGGGCGCGGGCAGTAGAGGCTACGGTTCTGTATATGGGAAATCACAATGGAAACCATTTAGATTCAGTTTATTTCTTTTAAAAATTTACCCGGGCTAAATAAATAGTCAAAGAAGCAAAAGTGTTTCTCCACATGTAATATTAAAAGAAAGCTTCCAAATACTGTCGAAGTCAGACCCAACATTTTTGATTTTAAAATATTTTATAATTGTATTTTTTAGTAATTACAATTACCACAATGTTAAAAAGAATGCTTATGTAATACGCAGTAATTATCACGATATAAAAGCAAATGGAAGGAAATAGAAAGTGACAGTCTTTACTTCGGATATATTGGAATTAACATTTTTAATAGAACTGTAGGTTTCATTTTTGTACGCGCATTAAAAAGAATGATAATGTTTGAACTTTGCATTGTGATTTAAACAATAATTCTCTGAAAACAAAGCGACTTATGTTTTCGCCGCGTATGTTTAGGAGCACACCTCATCGGCTGAATGAATGGAAGTCAGGCGCTAAGAACTGGAGATAATTCTTAATTTGGGAAACAAAAGTATTAGACAAAACTAGTTTTGAAGTGTTATCAATCCTTTAAATCTAACCCAAGAAGGTGGCAATTTCATTAAAATATACTCGTAATCAAGTGAGTAGGCAGAAATGAAACATTTGAGCAAAACTGCATTCTTCATTTCGGCCTCGTTGGAGTTACTCTAAAAACTATCTAACAATAACAATAGAAATTTGCAATTCAACCTGTTTAAAGGTTAGCAAAGAACATGAATGTATTTACTAGTCTAGTATGTCCAGGTTGGAATTGAACACGCATATATGTATTAGTTCAGTATGACGTAATTAGTGATTTAAAATGAAGTAAGATTCAACCAATCTATTATTGGGTGTAATCTCACTGCATCCTTTGTTCTGTGAGTTGGGATCACGGTAAACAGGTCTTGTATGCCACAGTTATTGTGAGCCTTGTTGGTATTTCACAGCATATTGAGAATTCGCTTTAGTTTTATGATGGCATTTAGGTCCAAATGGAAATTCATTGCTGAGAAAAACTTACTACAACAATTTTTAATGTGTCATTGATTGTGTTTTTAGTGACATTACTAATTAAAATAGTGATGTACCTAAAAAGTAAAGTAATAAACATTTCACAATATACTTAAGTTTCCTTTGAGCTTTTTCATTTGAATACATTCCACTTACCTGCAAAATTCCTTGTCAGTCCTGTCTTACTGTTACCATTAAGGGATTAAAGAAAAACACAAACACATTAACGGATTACAGAGAAAGGGTATGACAGACTCCCTTCTTCTGTGGACACTCAACACAGACGCATTACTCTCTGGTGACTACTCTCAAGACATCGTTGCTAAAAAATAACTACGATAGTTTTTTCATTTCGTTTCCTTTTCTTTGGTTCTTTTTAGAAATAAATACTATCGTGGCCCCGATTCACTTATATTTTCTTCAAATATGATTCTGTTAAAAACACTAGAGTACCTGGAACGGCAATTTTAAATAAAAAACAAGTATAAGGATTTATGGAAAACTTCACTCTTGGTAAACACAGGAACATCGGGGAATATAATTTATATGTTTATTATTAGCATCAAACCTGCAGTTTGTAGAATAAACTTAATTTATTATCTGTCCAGAAGAAATTAAAACGAAAACAGGATGAAATCCCTGATCGAGGAGATGTCAATCCAGAAGCATACTCTGAATGATTTTACACAATTCATCAACAATAATTAACAAACAATAACATCACCAATTTGAATTGAAATAAAAATGAAATGGATAAAAATTTGTATGTTGTGTACGAGTAATCTCTATTCATATAGTAGTGTAGTTGGTAAATTCTGTTTTATTTACTAGTTATGTTTGTTTGGCTGAAACGCAATATTGTTCGCATTTGCGTATATTTTAAAGAAGTCGAAAAATGTTTATCTACTGAGTATGGAGGTTAATCAACCTCCATTCCAAGTTAAAGCGGTTGCTTGTACGTTGTAAGCTGCTGCGATTGTTTGTAAGTTGAGTTGATATAACACCTTGATTAAAAATGTAATTGAGTCAATTTTTAGTGACTCCAATAGAAAGCATTATCTCCAAGTATTTGCATCCCTTGGATGTGTCTTTTGTTAAATTTTGGGCGCCAGGGAATGCTTTCCGTGTATATTAGAAGACAATCACTTGAAGACTTTTGCGTTTTGAAATAATTATATGAGTGAAATAATTATATGAACCAACACTATTGTTTATTATAATAGCAGATTTCGATGGCTTACCCATAATCAGTTTTATCGTACAAGGAAAAAAACATTAAAACGTGAATTAAAAACAAAAACACTAGAATAAATACACTACTAATAATTTTAAATTTTAGAAAATAGAATTAGTATTTTAAGTTCTGAAAGAAAGGGGGATATAAAATCGTTTAATATTACAAGAAAATGAATGAAATTGAATTTGAACACGTGAAATTTTTGAACTGAAAATATGAAAATGTAAGTTGAGTTGTCGAAAACTGCTATTATAATAAACAATAGTCTTGACGCAATGACTTTAGCAATGACGACTCATGAAGTTATTACATTGTAAATGCCATCGAAAACTCACCACAATACCAATATTTTGCGTTTTATCGACATACCCTTTGAAATTCAACAAATCAATTTTCTCTCTCCCACACTTATAGAAACCAATCTTCCAATGTCCCTAATGACCGTATCAGGCTAAGTAATGTTCTTGGTTCGTGCTTGTATGCTGACTTGGCATTGCACCTTCGATTAGAAATACCGTAATTGATGGGTTAATTTTTGGTGACTCCAATAGAGCGCCGTTCATCCGATCTCTCGAACGCGGTTGCTTTCCACAATCGTTTAATTTCGCGGCGCCGTCAAGGAGGCCGATCGAGGGCCCGGGGGCGGGCCCGGGGAGGAGGAGGGACGGAGAGGGTATGGGAACGCGGGCGCCGAGAGGGCACGCTGCCGCACGGCGCGCAGCCGTCCTCTCGCTCGCCCTCTGCCGTCCCCGGTTCCCAGCGCCCCCGCCCGCTCCTTCCGGCGGGCTGCGATAGCGACCTCATTACTGGGGCGAGTGCGCATACATTATGCATGGCCCCGGCCGCCGCCACCGCCGTCCCCGTCCCCGCCCCAGTCGCTAACAAGACGGGCCGGCCGTCGCGCAGGAGGAGCGGGATGAGGAGGTGGAAGAGGATGAGATGGGTGTCGGGCAGTGTGGGACTTCCTTCGGGAGCCACCGCGCAAGTATTATACGCGCAGGTTTTCTTCAGCCCCGGAATACCTACCCGCACACCTTTATTAATACTATTTGAATTAAGAATTAATTAAAGCTACGGGCTGTCCTGTTCAGAGTACCCGTGTAATGCTGGAAAGCAACTATTTTGTACTGAAAAACGAGCTGAATTATGGATGTTATACACCTGTCGTCAAAATTAATCAAATTCTGTCTCCTTTCACATCTAGCGATACGAAGGCTCAAGAAAACGTGAGCATATAATACTCAGGGCTACTTTTGTGCGACGTCCATGGGTCGAATTGAAGCAGGGTTATGGGAACCTTTTCGATGGGCAGTGGATCAGTGGATGAGTGGATAACTCTCTGACCTCTCAGTTACGAGTGACCGATCACCGCTGATGTACTTGAATTTTTCGTTGGGCGCAATATCCACAGTCGTTATGTACTTTCGGCATAAACAAGAATCCTGGTTCAATGATCGCGCCGGAGAAGAGGACGGGTAGGAAGGGGATGAGGAGGCGGATGAGGTGAGGAGGCGGGCGGTGGATACTGTGGGGCTGCTTTGGGGAGTAGTAGTAGTAAGTAGTCAGGGCTAATTTTGTGCGAGCTCCGTGGGTCGGATTAGGGCACGCGCTGGATCAGTGGATGAGTTTGGCCGCTAAAACCCCAATGAGCACGCGATTGATCATGGCTGAAATGCGTGGATTTTTGTTGGGCAGAAAATCTACAGTTAACACGTACTTTTGGCGTACTAAAGATTCCAGATTAAAGATTGAGAAAGGTATAACCTTTCAAATTCGTTTACCTGGGAAAGCTTCAAACAATCAATAAATATTTCTGAGATCGGTTGTTTTTGACGGCAAAGATGGAAATTAACAAATACCTACAACGCTAGGAGCCTTTAGAATAACAAATAAAAAAATCTCAGCAATTTTTGCTTATGTTCAACAGGTGCACTTCACAAATAGTCAAGGAGATTTCATGTACATGCCAAACATCATTGTACACAAGATTTCCTGAAAATCAGGGGCAAATATCAAATGTTTAACTTCGTGATATTTCCCGGTATATGTTCATTTGGCAAAATTATCATTTTCGACTCCTCAACATGTCCTAGGACGTTGGAACATTTATTCTGAGACATCATATCATGAGCTCTCTCCCTACTGTGATATTAAGCACAGTTGGTTTACATTCTTTTAATAAAAAAAATACCATATGAAAAACCACTCTCGTAAGTATTGTTATGCAGTAGTATTTGTCAATGCAATTCATCTATTATAATTTTAAAAAATATTTTATTCCAGCATATGAACACTTGTTTTTTGTGGTACGAACATTCTGTATGGCCCCAGAAATATATTTCAAATTTGAGTAGGCCCTAATGTAGAAAATATTCATTTTGTTAAAGAACAAAGAAAGATTTGTTATTAATTATTGCATGTATATATTTTGAAGGATTTTTGTCATATAATAGTAAATGTAGTTATCAAAATAGTTATATTTAATTTTATGCAATTTGAAGGCAAAGTCCAAGTATTCTCCATCGGCCAAGTGTTCACAGTATTACATTAGTCACGGAATTCCAGGATAAACCATTTCGAAAGTTTGCGTTATTATTAAGTCGATAGCTTAAAATTTTCGGTTAATTAATAGGACAAAACCATTGTAAATGTGTTTGGTTGTATAGCAGATAATATTTTTTTACGTCAATAGAGGAGGCGTCTTAAGAATTTATTCCTGTAGTTTTCCCGGATGGGGCGGATTTTCGACTCTAGCTGCATAGTTGTAGTTGTAGTGGCTCGCTGCTTTGATTGATAGTTTTCCGTGTTTTTCCGGCCACTACCAGGCGAATGCCGGGGCAGTACCCCAGGACCACATGCGATCATTGTTCATCATTCTTGCCCCTCCTTTCCCCTTACACCCAACCTTACATTCAAATGCACCACTCTGCCACATTTGACGGGAGACCAGAATTAGTCCTGCCTCAGGTAGAGCCGGAGACGATTCACTCCCCTCGCAGCAAGCGGACGTGTTGCGCCTGGAAACATGAAATACTCATTCACGCTCTAGTTTTCATTTTTGATACTTCATTATAAATATCATGATTTCTGGTTGCGCGTTGCTTTGCAGATAATTCATGATGTTTTAGAACTGTTATTTGAACATGATTTTGTCATTAATATTACACATTTGTACAGTCGAGTCCTAAAGTTTGACTTCATTTCGATTTAATTTATCTATACAAAAAACTGGAAAAACTGTATGTAACGTGTAGAGAAGAAGTACGATCTACGCACATCTTCTTAAACTCAAGAACTAACCTTTAACAATAAATAGTCGAATTATGAATGAAAGTATCAACAAAGCGGGGGTAGCAACATTTGAAAATTAGACAATTTCGCTCCTGAGTTACAGGAAATTTATTTGCGTTGGTGAACGAACTACAGTTTTCACTTTTTAGTATTGTTAACAAAATAATAATCCATAGCATAATGACTCTTCGCTCTACTCCTATCACAACTATCAAAACAGAGCTCAACAAAACGTGCGAATAGTGAAGCTAAATTTATGTCCAAAAGTAAAACAAGAGGTGATCTAAGTTTTTTTCTCAATGGACCTGGGAATCTGACAGAAAATCTGAAGAACATTAATTGTTACAGTTCTTGTTACTTCTTTTGAAAACATTGACATCATTGAATGCAATACCTGTATGTTATAATCTTTATCAACAGATCTTTTCTTTTATCTGTAGTGTTTATAAAATTTCAATCGATATTCTTTATATGAAGATAATCTCTCGTTCTTACCTCAGTTAATTCTTTGACATTTTACTTTTCATTTTCTGTTTTAGCGCCAGCTTGGTAGCTATTGTCATTTGAAATGTACTACTGTTCTATACTCCGTTTTTTGAAGGTAGGAGTCAGAAAACCTAAAACACACGATAGTTGTGAATATTGGGAGAAACATGCGCAATGATTAGTGCGAAGATGTAGAACAATTTCGAAGTCTCAATAGTACATTGAGGTGTCATATGAAATATGTCGTGTAGCACTGCTGCGAGTTTTCATGTTCACTTCTTCATAGGTAAAGAGAAAATTTATTGTGGCAATGTGTTCTTGTGTATTTAAACATTATTCGAATGCACTATTTTATGATAGTTATATTTTACATTCATTTTGTTGGTATTAAAAAGACAATCTTTTTTCAGCAAAATTATAATAATTCACATCATTATACAAATACTGAGGTCGATGTTAATTTTTTTTGAATTTGTTATTTTTGATCTTATAACGAAAGTAGTATATTGCGATAGAAAATAGCAAACGAATTTATATTTTGTTTGAAAACAAAAGAGTTCACAAATATTGGGTGAGTTCAGGAAGATGACATAAAACTGCACGGTCATGAGTGTGCAGTTTTAGCTCATCCACTTTCAAACGATTTTGCTGTAATTTGGAAGAAATTGAGAGCGTAGTCAACTTAATGCGTGTAAAATTAACAAAATATTTAATAACAGAAAAAAATGAAATATTAAATTATTTATCGTTTATGTATTTAATTTTCTTAGTTTGTAGGTTGTTTGTAGGAATGAAAATGATTCGTTAGAATCTGCCGTAATAACACCGATTACGTAGTTATAGGATCTGATCATTTTCAAAATTTACATCAGAAACTAATTTAACTCAATGATGCTTTTTTGTCAACCGAAACGGGTTTCTGATAAAGGTATTCCATACATGCAAAGATGCACCTTTCTATAAATATCATTCTCTAGCAATAATTGGTGTGAAACAAATAATAATTATCGTTTCGTGTACCTTGTATATCTTCAAACTGTTTAAGCTATGTAATTCTCAGCATATGACTCTCAATTAGATAACAATTATCACGTGAGAATCTTTTTTGCATAAAAAATATGAATGTTGTTGTAAATTAAATATCTCAACTTCTCTCAGTGTCGTATCTCAACTCATGTCGATATTTATATTATTTTCATCCCATTAAATAAAATACTGTTTTTATGAAAAACCTTTAATCGTCCATTATCACGTATATCAATTTTACCCTATTTTGTGCAATGTTTCGACAAAGGTTTTTTGTCTTTTTCAAGTATTGGAAAGGACATTATTACAATTATTTTAAAGGTTTGAACATAACATGTTACATAAATGTAGGTATTTTTTAATATTTTTGAAAAAGATGTGAAGCGTACCTTGGATAAATATTATAATCATCCATAACTCATGTGAGAAATGAGCCTCAAATTTACAAAAATCCTGAACATAAAGTCAGAGGGAAATTTAATAATGTTTTTACATTAAAACTTACAATAAAAAAACGTTATTAGATAAGTAACGCATTGTAAAAGTTATGAGACGCGATTGCTATTCCGTTGAATACTTGGTTAGGAGAACGAGGTTTTTAATGATCGATATGACAAAAAGGGAAATGTATTTAGTCGAAGGACGCTAGGAATCAACTGTAGAGATCTGTAGTGAGTACGGGGAGAAGGAATCAAGGGAAGGGAAGGGCTGGAGAAGAGGAAAAGGGGAGGAGGGGGAGGAAGGGGGTGGGAACGAAACGCTACAAAAGTTTAGTGAATTAATTATTGTTGAAATTTTTATAGCAAAACATCGTAACTATTTGTGAATTTATTGGATTCTAGAACGGAATTTAAAACATTGTGGATCATAATATTTATAGTATCTGAAGTCATTCTCTCGAAAAAATTTAATTCTACATCAAGTATTTTAGGATTCTCCAAGCCCTTAGTGTGTTAGGTGTGAATTCTATGTCAAGTTAATGAATTGTGTTTGGTAGATTGTTCATTAAGGTTACGATTATGCTCATTTACAGGTTCACGTAGTTTACGTTTCGTTTGCCCATTATATCGTAATTGGCAATCATAAACAATATCAGTTGTTGTTCTAACAATGGGATTGGATTTTTGGCATATTCTATTATAGTTATATTATTTTGTTCTTATGCTATATCTGGAAAAATTATACGGCTGTTTAAGTATGTTCTAACTTTATTATTGATATTGTGAATGTAAAGTGAAAATAAATTTCACTTTTTGTGACATCATTCACTTGATTAATGTGGGGGACATGTGAGCTATTTTGTTGAAACCTTCGTCATTTTCACAACTCCCGTTCACATCTCCACTTCGTACACATACCCAACTTACCTTAATAAACTTATTGCACTTACAACTTTCTCCTCCTTAACGTTGCCTGTTTCCATGTCACCCTCCTGCTAAGTGCAGCGGAGGGCTTCCGCCGAAAGAGTCATGTGACTGTTCTCGGCGGCAGTGCCGAAGGAGCGGTACTCGAAGAACGGAGATATTTCCCAGATTGACACCAACAACCACTGACACGTTCGCCGCTGAAAATTACAAAATATTTACATTAAGAATTTTCATTATACACGTAAAGTGACAGAAAGGTAAACAGCTCTCGCCATGTGAGAGGTGTGAATGGTTTTATTAGATACCCAAGAATACTGTAAAAATACAAAAATAAATAAGTTTCGATTTTGACTGAACATTTACATATTTGATAATGTTTATCCACAATATCATACGTAATTGATATTTCAGCTATATTCTGGTACTCAGTGCGTTACTGCTGACGCCATGCTACGAGGAAGAAAGAAGAGCCAGTTTTCACTTGAGCCGTTTCGAAACATTTTTTGCTGTTCCAAGACCAGAGGAATCGACTGCAGCTTTTTTACTGCTGCAGTCATTTCTTAGTTTCGAATATTTATCATGTAATAGGTTACTTCTCTATAGAGCAGTTATGTTATTCAATAATAATAATAATAATAATAATAATAATAATAATAATAATAATAACAATAATAATAATAATAAGTTAAAAACAGCGTTTCCGAACAGATTGAATACTATACTCAAGACCTTACTCAACTCTCGTAATCTTACACAGCCATTCCTGTGATTATTTTTTAATAGGCATTATAAAATGTGCCATAACCGATTTGGAATCACTGAAGCAGATTATCAGGGTCCAAATGACGTGGTTCAAATACCACCATTCAAAAAGTTATATTCAAAAAATAACCCTACCAAGGAAACTAGGGGGTAGGGGTATCTTAAAGACTGGTAATCACCATGCAAAACTCATTACGGACATGAGAGAACATTTGAATGAGAAAGCCTTGTCATCTCAGTTACACAGAGTAATGCGACAGGTAGACGAAAACTATACACCCCTCAACCTAAAATGGCAAAACACATTACACGAACAATCATCATAAGCCGAGGAGTTCGAACAAGGGAAATAAAAAGCACTTCATGGTAGATATCCCACAGAAATAGCCAAATGAAATGACGCGTGCTTGTCGTACAAGTGGCTTAAAATACGATATATGTACCCCGAGACTGAAAGATTTTTAAAACAATCTAAGACCAGGTAATTATAAACAGAGGCATGATATGGTGGCACGAATCATCCACGCCAAACATGGTTGTAAATGTTGAATTGCTGGTGAATTTGATATTCCCTACTACAAGTTTTTGAAGGTGGAATTTGATGATTTTGCCATATCCCAATTCATTTGATATTTCATCATATGATAGGCATATGGCAGGAGTTAACCGTCATAGTACTTCCAACTGGAAATGTGAGGTCGGTTGGAATCAGCCGTAATTATCCTAAACGCCTCAATTTCCAACGCGGTTTTATGCCAATATACATCTTGTAAACTCACAAGACACTTCATCCTTGAACAATTACGTTAGTTTTCTTAGAACCCTGTGACTAATGCCATCATTAGCAAGATGAAGTTCGAAATAATTCGCTCATCGATTTTCATACAACTTTATTCAAACTGTCTAGATAATACTCGTATGGAAATTAACCGGCTACTTCTACTTTGAGCTTATTTCGGTTTTTAGCTGAATACATATAGACGGACACAGTTGCAACGCTATTTTACTTTTTTATTTATGGATACCGCTTTGGCGTCATTTTGTTGTTATTTTTCGTCTACGTATGCGGGAGACGCAATGCCCTTGACTAAATGCGGCCTGTGTGCGTTTTGGTCCCTACGTCCGAATCTTTGTCAGTGTAGAATACATTTCACAACGCAGACAGAAGTTTACGACTCCAAGAGTGAAAGCCTTGGATATTTCACCTTATTTCTCTGCCAAAATTCTAGTATTTTTCGGGATGGTACATTTTCCTGTGAAGCTACCTCCAAGAGCCTCTTTGACACGTAAAAGTTAGGAGAGTCATAAAAAGGAAATGTAAACCTGCCAGGAATTTTAATCATTTCATCCACGACAATTTTTTATTGATGTATCGATGTAAACACACTGCACAATATTCTGAAAATAGACTTAGAAAACGCCGGCAGCCATGAAGATGATGTCGACAGCAGCGATTAGCAAAGCATTGGTGGCAAGCAATGTGCTTACATACACACCGGAGGGATCGGATCTTCATAATATTTATCTCCATTGTTGGCTGTTTGATTAATAAAGGATGCTAAACAAATTTGTGGTTACCTCTTTATAGTCTGAAGGTAGTATAACAAATGTTATTGTCATATAACATGTTAATCTGAAAGTGTTTTAGTAAAACTGGTGGGAATGCTCACCGAAACTTTTCATCTTCTTACTTTCACTCAACTCACTCCTAAGCGTATAAGTTTACTAATTTACATAATGTTTTTTAAGGACATGGCATTATTTGAAGACCTACTCCTGACTTGCAATTATATATTATTCTGTCGTATTTATCGAGTTACAGCTCAAAAGTTTCTAAATTGACAGTTATGCGTGACACATGTATTTATCCGAACAGATATCTCGATTTTCAGCTACAGAATTGCGTGAACGCGCCACCTGCATCAAGCTTAATTTTACCTGTAAAGTTACTGCTCAAATAAATATTAAAAAATATTTTGCGATTGAAAAATCGAGATCGTAATGTAGAGATGATCGTTATACTTTTCCTTGCACTATAGTATAGGATGGAAAAGTAAAACATGAAATTGAAATAAATATACTAAATGTGCTTGAGCATTTATGTCCTCCTGTCTTCCTCCCCAGTCAACGTCATCCGGACACTTTTTTCTTACACAAATTATTGGTTGCTCCAAGTCATGACTAAATGATTTTCAAATGCTTCATTTCTACTCACACTCAAAAAATTATTAGTTATTTTCCTTTTGGAAGTCAATGACTTTCCACATAATCTTTTAACTCTTCAGTCATCAATTAGATTTTTTAATAGAAACATGTGTATTGTTTGTATATTGTCAAATGTACATGGTCTAATCCCCATCGTTCTTCCAGGGTTTCTTTACTCCTAATTTGTTTCGACTACTCCGCTGTGAAGATGGCCAGTATTCTATAGTCATTTGATTGGGAACCTTCAATTTTTTCTTTATGGATTCATTAATAATACAATATTCCCCATTTTTGTGAGGAGTTTTGTGAGGTATAACGCCAACGGTGTGGTTGCTTAGCATCGAAGCTGACGAGGCATGTGCAACTAAGATAAACCTGGAATAAAAAAAAAAAAACCTTTCATGTAACCAATGATGTAACGCTTCTGAACGCCCTAGCGGTATAATTAAGCAACATAACACCGATTCGGCGATATAATAACACTTGCTACCAGAAAGCTCCAGCACTGTGAGCGATGGAGCAAAAAATAAATCCGACCCAGAGCGCTATGTGTATTGAGATGATTGAGAGATTATTAGTGATTCCTGGCGCGTCAACGGCGAAGGGCATTATTCCCGTAAGTGTAGTGCATGTTTTTGCTCAACAGGGGACTGCGATCTTTCCCCTCTGAATGACGAGATACCGCTCGGACCTACCGTCGGATAGAGAGGTTTTCCCCAAACTGGTATCTCCCATCGGAGGGAAACAACCCTAGCCGAGACATGCTCTAAACTTCTACCGGTCTCCCGGCATGTGTGGTAGTGTAGTGCATTTAAGTATAAGTGTGTGTAAGTAAGGGGTAGGATAGGGCAAGCAATGGGAAGGAAAGAGCGCGCGTGGTTCGTGGCCCGTTTGTTAGGGTACTGCTCCGGCATTCACCTGGTGTTGGCCGGAGATACCACGGAAAACCGCCGATCAGAGCAGCCGGCCGCAAGAATTCTCCCTTCAAACAGCGATAGAACTCGACGAAGCTTAGCTGCCACCTCGGGACTTGAACCTCGGATCTCGAGGTCAGAGGCTCTGCAGTGACATCAGTTGACGCCCTGAGCCACCTCTTGCGGTACGTATGCTACTAGCTCTGTAACCCCGTGCCTGTCTGCCAGCGCACCTCCACGCCGTAGGCTGGAACGCGCCGTCGTCACTTCGGGCGGGAGTTCCTCCAAGGCACTTGTCGCCGTGCGTGCGCGTGAGCGACGACGAGGACAGACGGGCGACGGGCCATCTGTCAGCGAAAGTCGCGTCCAGAAGCACGGTCCACCAAAATGACAGGCCAATTATTTCCCAGTTTCACTGTTAACATTTTGTAAGAAAAATTATCAAGTTATAGGCGGAGCGCGGGGCTGCTCTTCCATAACTGCTTAACTGCCTAACTGCGTCCGTACTAAGTGGTTGTCTAATAACCCCTACTTAAACGGAGGACAAGGTTTCCTTAATTCTGGCTTGTTAGGCAGTCGGCGCTGGTGGGTGCCGCGCGGCCACCGCCGCCTCCCCCGCC
>BOPP01000011.1:12366199-12431221 GCA_017312745.1 Gryllus bimaculatus
TAAGAATTTTTGTACCTACGCTGATGATACGCTGCGTATAGATAGTGTTGAATTTACAATAAGCAAACTGGATATACACTCGGGAATTGAGATAAAGGCCCCTCTAACGCGTTTAGTGAAGGAGTCGGTTTAATGAGAGCTGTATTTATACAAGCGTTTTTGCATACGCGATGGGTCGGAAGTATTAAACTAACGATTGCTTGCGGCCGGCGCATCGTGTTCAGATAGGAAGAATTCCGGTTTTATCTCGTTGTAAAATTTGCGTAATGGCTGAAGACGCTCCGTCGGGGCGCGGGGCGCCGCGGCGGCTGCGGGGGCGGGGGCGGGGGCGGCTGAGGGGACCAGGTGCCGCGCGTCTTCGCTTTGTGACGCTCCAAGATTACGAAGTCGGGCCGCGGTGACACATGACGTCAGATGCGGCGACACGCGGACACTCGCGAGTTCACTTCCGCACACACTCCGCTTGCCGTAATTGAAGCGGTGAAATATTGCGGTGGTGCTTCGTCGCGACGGGCACTGTCCTGTTTGCGAGTGCAAGATGAACTGCGTGTTTGTAATGTATGGATGTGCTCGGAGATTAGGATGTACTGGAAGGAACGGTGAGATAGGGGGTTAAAAAATTGTGCGCGTGATGGCGGACAACGGGAACACGTAGAGAGTACAGAGGAGCTTTTGTGTAGGGACAGTGTTTTCATCTAAGCTTTTATTATTTACGTTTGGACATATCAATGACGTGGGGATATTATGGCGACAAA
The DNA here is from genome assembly GCA_017312745.1 of Gryllus bimaculatus. Lineage (NCBI taxonomy): Eukaryota > Metazoa > Arthropoda > Insecta > Orthoptera > Gryllidae > Gryllus > Gryllus bimaculatus. The sequence goes on from BOPP01000011.1 coordinate 12,366,955, forward strand.
ATATATGGTGCGCTGCGTAAATATACCTTTAGCGGTCGCATGTGGCAGCAAATGACATCGAAGGTAATTGTTGTACCTCAGAAAAAAAACCGCACTGAACAACACACTGGACAACTATTTGAGTTATTTTTCATATTTATGGCATTTTAAGTTTTAAACATTTTCACCTTCAGGAAGAGAAAATAATCAAAGAACGTTAGGAGATGTTCAAGCAACACAATGGTGAGATGAGGATCTGAAAATTGACGGTCGTGCATCCTTCTCATTTGCATTTTCATTTCATCTACCATAAGTCAAGTTTAATCAAACTCTAACCAATAAAATGCAGGAATATTTTCTGGGTTTTTTGAATTCACGTCACGCCTGTTATTTTGATAAAAATGTGGAAGTGCGGTATATTTCAAAAGCCAATACACTCGGGGCTACCGTTTTTGAATCTCAAAGAGTGGCGTGAAGTTGTCTCGCAAATCCAATGTAATGGTATGTTTCGTGAAAATTCTACATCAGAGTGTATTCGAGAATTAACCGTAATGCTTTGCACAGAATTAACAGAATTAACAGTATTGCTCAACAATTGCTAATCAAATATTCCAAAGTACTAAAATGTTTGTTTTTATAAATTAAAATAACATTTTATTGGATCAGTAAGAATCAAAACATGTATTTACATTCGTAGACAAATTAAAATGGTATTTGCATTAAAAAATACAAATTCAAAATTACATATGGAGGTATTAAATCTGGAGGGATGGTTTCTGGAGGGACTGTTTCATCATCTGATTTTGTGTGTCTCGGCCCCGCTGAACTTATTCGGCTCTGTAGGACGCCTTTATCCTAGAATTGTACTTTATTTAGATGGCACGGAAGGCAGAAATATTCTTAATTTTAAAAAAATGCAGTTCCAAAAATATGAGATTACATTTAGTTGAGTTCTCTTGTAAGGAAGACGTCTTGGATAGTCGAGAGGGCTTAGGGGTGTAACGACTCAGGGCTTCAGTGCGAAGGGTCACGGGTCATGTTCCACCTTGGGTATCGTTATTTGTCCCTTTTTGAAGCGGAATGTCTTGCATTCAGCTGCCTCCAGGCCAAAGAAGCTCAAGAATGTGTTGATGTCTAGTTTATGGTCCAATATGAGTCCCATGGGAACGTAAAGGGTAACTGGCTGACGGTTGGAGAAAGCCCTAGGGAAAAATATTTTAATGGGGAGTAATTATTTTTCTAACAATTACTCTTATCATAAAAAGTTTTGGATTGTTTAACATTAGCTTAGCGTTGAAGATCGTGGTTTTTCATTTAAGAAATATGTATTACATTTATTAATAATTCTGCAATTAAGTTTGACAACTTGGTGGCAGAATACACTAACTTAACATAACAGAACTTAACAACTTTACAAATTCTACACACTTTACAAATTAACGTGAACATTTCATCGTTCAATCTTTCGTAGCACTCCACTTCACCACACTTCACTCCACCGCACTGCGAAACCCCGAGCTGCAATGTCTTTCTTACACACTCGTTTCCCTCAGCTTCACGTCACTACGCGTGCTAACAAGTACATTATAAAAATAAATTTTAAACAGTACAGTTGCGCAGCTTTTCTAACATCAAAGTAGGCCATCAGAAAAAGTATCAATATTGTGATAGTAAAAAAAGTTTCCTTCTAAAATTGGGTTTAATTATCGTCAACCTGATGAATCAAGTCGCACCTATTCATGTAATCCCGAAAAGGCATGTAAGTAATCCAGAACTGAATGTGGATTAAATCTCTCGAGATCACATTTTTTCTAGAATTAATCCAGAATATTCTACATGAATCTGACCTAATATCTCTGCCCTTGTCGAGAGGAATCAAATAAGCTTTTGATTACCGGGATAGGTGGATTAAAAATCCAAAACGTCGTTAAACATCAGAAAACATGGTTTTTCAAGAATTATCTTAAAATGATTTGAAAAGAGAAAGAAAATTGTGAAGTTTCATACCAGAAGATCGAGACGAGTCTAAAACACCTTACTTACCCAGAGTGACCAATAGAGATCTAACCGCAAGTAACGATGGAAGACACTGACACACGGTTGCCCGGCTATTTGTAGGATAATCTAGATTTGAACCACATTAAGTGATACACTTATTAATGTCTTTTTAGTCCGGTATTGGGAAAAGCAGATACATTTAAGACATGCAATCATGCTAAAAGTTCAATTTTTAGCAATAGTGCCCAAAGTGATTCGATGCTAAAATATTCAGACAAAACTGTGAATAAAACAAAGAAATTTTTTGAGTTATCTCTACTGAACTTAATATGATACAGTTATTTGTATTCTTGAATTATAATGTCACATTCAAAGAATGTTCGTGAGGAGTCCTAAAAATAGTGCATGAAGAAAACCGTAAAATTGATTGGATTTTACTCCAGGGATTGCGTCACTCGGCCTATTGGCCTCGTGACCTATTATTTCAATTTTGGCGTAGTTAACGACATTCAACTAATTTCAAATTATTTTTTACTTTTATCCAGGGATAAGTTTCATCACGACCTGTAAGAGAGTGATTTTTTAAAGCTCAAAATGACAAGTAAAATTTGAACTATTGATGCGAAAACAACCCATACGTTCTCGTATTATTTGTAACGGTTACGCACTATTAAACTACTATATGAAATGCAGAAATGTTTACAAGCAAACTATTTTTCTCCACTCCCAGATATGAACTCAGATCCAACAGGCCAAACGCGCAACCGCTACACCTACAGAAAAAGAAAAATTGGAGCCAGTTTTGAGAATGTAAAAAATGCATTAACTCCAAGCAGAAATAACGCGTTCTTTTCCAAAAAGAAATTAAAAATGTTATTAAATTTCGTGTTAAGTTCATTCCCGAAATTAAAATATCCGTTTTAAGCTCTCAGGGCTTCGAGTTCGTTGAGATTGTTCGGGAAGTATCAGTTTTGGCGAGAATCGTCTGAACGGTTCAGGCGGCACCGTTGACCACGAACAATCTGACGGGCGGACGGAATGGCAAGGAGACAGAGAGACAGATAGACAGACAATCTTGCACAATATGACAAACAATTTTCCTGTCAAAAGATATTTGATATCAAGGACACAGATAACATGGTTTCTGATTAAAAGTGTTAGAGAAAATAATTTACTAGGAGTATTTACGGCGACGAGATTATCCACTTTTTCCTTATCAGTGCCCGACAATTAGAGTTTTTCTGATGAAAAATTACCGATATACGACCCACAATGACAATACTTTCTCACTACAACGTTCGTAATACGGAGAGAAATTAAAAAGAAACATGGATACATTTATTTTGAATATGTATTTTTTCGCCCTTCTTAAGAGAAAGACATAGTGCTTGAGGAGATTCAATTATATGAAGCAAATATCCATACATAACTCATGCCCATCATATTTTCTTCCATAACATGAAAGACGCATGTAAAACGAGCGTTAAACGTAGTTTCTTCGCCATCAAATTCTAATCTTCGTAATGCGAGTACACTAATGTTTCACATTACATCAAAGAAAAGGTGATGTTTTGGTGTGAACTTTTGTAGGCTATGGTTGGAAAAGTAGCGTCAGATAGAGTGAAGCCAATATCATAAAAATATTTAAATTGGAAGCTCCAGTATTTGTCTTTCAGTTTATTTTATTTTACAAACAAAACAATATATCTAAATATTCTTACAATTTATCCTCCATATTTTCTATTATGTACTTATGGTAACTGCGGTTGATTAACATGCAGATATCTCTGAATTGTTATCATTTGTTTGTTCGCTCTTTACTTGAGTTGAATAATTCTGAAATTAAAGAAATTCCTATTTGTTAGTAGAATAATCCGTATAAATTTTCCCAAACACATTAAACAAAAGAATAATTAATTAAAAAAACAATTTGCGTCTTGTATCAGACTCCGATATTTACGACAAAGGAGTAGTTGATAAGCAGTGTGGTAGCAGGACCCCAAACTTGATGATCCATCAGCAATAAACAGGAATCTGCATTTAACCGTTCTGGGAATTGACCATTTTACGATCTGCGCAAACGCTTACATCTTCCCAGCGAGGACATTAGGCGTCCTGGCGGGCCGTGTCGGGCGTGTGATTTTTCCTCGAACCGCGCTCCTCCCACACGCGCCGCCTGTCCGCGCGGGGCGAGAGACGAGCGGCGGCGGCGACGGCGGCGGCGGACGGGGATTGACGGAGGCGGCTCCGCGTGTGGCCGACACTTTACTGCCCGCGCGCCTGCGTTAATTGGGCTGCGTCGACGCCGAGGTAATGAGGATCCGCCGACCCGGCGGGCGCCCCCGCGGCCCAGGCCCTCGTCGCCGACGCCGACGCCTGGCTGCGGCGCCGTCTAGGCGCTACCGCCCCCGCGCCGCCCGCCGCCCCCGCCGCCGCATCCGCGTGTGGGCCCGTCGCTGCCTCGGCCGCCCCCCACATCACCACCGCCCCCGCTGACTACACCGCATCCCCTTCGCCGACGCCTCTAACAAACGAGCCACGGACCGGCGCGATCTTTCCTTCCTCTTCCTTGTCCTAACCTCACCCCTTACGTGCTCACAATTTCACTAGCATGCACTACTCTACCACACATGCCGGGAGACCGGCCGGGAGCTTAGAGCTTGTCCCGGGTGGGACGGTGTCCTGCTGGTGGGAGACACCTGGTTGGGGGAACCCCCGCTAGTCCAGGGTAGATTGGCGCTGCACACAGAGAGCAGAAGAAGAACCCCGCCTCCTTCCGAGGAAAACATGCACTACTCGTACGGTACTAATGTCCTTGGTAGTTAACGCGCCGAGAATCACTAACAACCAAGCAACCAACCTTCGCCGTCACCCCTGTCACCAACGCGTATGTAACATTGTTAATGATGGTATAATTTCGCATTTTAAATTTTTAAAAAAATCGCATTTTCAAAATAAGGCTATGGCATCTTATGGCATTATACAAATTAAGATTTATCATTTGTTGAGGAAATTATTATTATTATGGGAGTCTCGTTGAGATGAAAAATATATTTTAATGTTTTTCAGACTTTACCATGAAAATCAGGTAATAAGGGAAACTGATTTAATATTCCCCCATGTGTGAACTCCATCTCCATAAAACTGTGAGAAGTGTAAGAAGGAACGCGCACGCCGCAGGCATTCTGCACTCCTCTTCTTCTCGTGATCTCAGTACAGCGAGCTGAGGAAGCGCAGTCCCCTTGAGATGACGCTGAGCGCTCAGAGTTTTAAGATCAGTTTTTTAAATTGTTTTCATTATTATTTTGTACCTTCTTGTCAGTTATATCTCAATTATAAATTAATGAACACGGCCAACTCTAAATAAAGGTTTTCAAACATCAAAATGTGTTGTTGTCGATATCGCTTCTCTAGTTAGAGAGCGAACACAAAGCGAAACCATAAAATGCAATTAGCAATTATATCGCAGATTCTCACCAGTTCGAACTTTATGTGTCATTTTGAGATCGATTTCGCATCGTATCGCAGCTAAAAAACTTTCAGAACTATACTGTACCGACCATCAAATAGACAATTACTAATTGCTTCAGCGTTTGGTAACATTTTACATTTTTAGCAATTGCTAAACTCTACCATCTCTACTTACCAGCTGAGTTTAGTTCAGACACTGTTGAACACTGACTCTGTTCGGGAGGTTCCAGGATTCAAGCCCGATGGCGGCGGAATTTCGACACAAGCTATATTAATAGGTCGAATTCAACCGCTGTCTGAGGGAAAATTCTAGCCGGTTGTTCGGGTCGATAGATTTCCGAGGTTTCTTTGACCGGTACCAGCTGAATGCCAGAACAATACCTTGGGGTCAAAGCTCAAGGATCGCGATTGATCTTCACTTCATCTCCCTTGCCCTATCCTCTCCCCTTACTCGCACACTCTTATATTTACTTGCACTACACTACCACATCTCGGACGTTCAGAGCTTGTCCCATCCTGGGCGATGCCCCGCTGGGGGGTGGGGGGTGGAGGAGGAAATCTACAGGCCAACGTGTAGACCGGTGACATACCTCATCATTCAGCGAGGAGGCGAACACCACCACATCCCGGGATAAAACATTCCCTACAATAACGGGACAAATGACGAGCCAATCGCCCTTGCTGCCTATGCCGCCTTTCCAAGTTGCCCTTCCCTCCGCCGTCGCCATCGCCCCGGCCGCCCGTGCCACATGCCCGTACCCTCCATAAGTGCTGCACTCGCCCCGCTCGGGTGTTACGAATGCTTTCATTGTTTCAGGCCATGCCGTCCGTCTTCGATACACTCGTCACTCTCATCTTTTTCACTTTATACAATGCTTTTGTCTTCTTCTTTATTGTTTTCCCCTTCATCTTCTCCACTTTTTCCTTACTCATTTCTTCATCTTCTTCTTATTTTTCTTCCTCTATTTCTTTATCAAACATTCGATACCAAACGCGTTGCGCACATATTAAAGTTGGATATCCCAAGGTCTAGTTTTTTTGTTGTTATTTCTCAGAGATTGTGTTAACGCAAACCAGTTTATAAAATCAATTAATCTGTAAGATTTTCATTTGATAAGTTGCCTTCACATAAGTGTAGTAGTTTGCAAGTTATAACTTTACAATGTTGCTTGAGGACTTCATACCACGCCAAAACATGTGTGTAATTTATCAATGTTACGGTTATGTAGGCGCTCGTTAACCCTGCACTCGACCCACTTACATTGTTGGATTTCGTGTGAAGTACGGAGAGTGATGATAACTAATGCCGCCCTAGAAATTCTATCGTCTTTTGCAAAACGTTCGAAAAAAGCCACCGGAGCAAACGCGATATTACTCGCGCATCTTTTCTTGAACGATGGATTGAAGCAATACGGGTAGAGTGGGGGTATTAGTTTCAAAATCGGCCACTAGATTTTATAAATCAATGCCAGTCTCTGAAGAATGAGCCATTCCTTCGCAACTTTCTCAATCATTTGCGTTCTAACTTTCTTAGTTCGAGTTATCTCCTGCGATAAATGTATACCTGTTTCGGTCATTTTGTTTACATTTTTGGGAGAAACTAACGGATGGAAGTTCTCGGCTTCAAAAGAAAATTGTCTCTATTTCGCGCCAGGGAAGATGTGTTTGGAATGTTGTCAACATTGCTCGCTGTGAGCTTTTGCCTTCAACTGTTTATTGTGCCAGAGAGGGGGCGGTTGGCAGTGCCTGCAAAATGTTTATGACCGTATTGTGCGAGCTATTTTTTATCGAGTTGACTTTACGAAGCTAGTTAAACTTACATAATTCTTACCTAACATTTCCTATTTTAATTTTAAAATTTGGTTTTCTGATTGGGATATTCAAATACCCCGCGCTCGTATACTCGTCCCAATACGGATCTCGATTTGCAGATTGTTACTTTTCATTAATCGATCGACCGACACTCTTTTTGGTTGACATTGGTGCACGTTCATTTTGGTATTGTCATGTTGTGTAAAGCGCATTCTACTTTCTGTTTGATCATGCTTCCCTGAATTCTCCCATTTTCCGGTTCAAATGATACATTTCTTATTTATTATTGAGTTCATTTAGTTTCCTCACTGATGGACGCTCCCTTCCTTCCTTTGCGCAGTTCACCGCTTCAGCTTCCAGCGGCGCCTTCATCGCCCCGTGCCTCCACCGCCCACGGCTTCGCCCTCTTAGCCTTCGCGTTCGCGACGGGGCTTGGCGCGCTCGAGTTTTCAAGGTACCGGAGCGCGGGTCGTCCATTGGCCGGACGCGCAGCCCCCCCCCCCCCGCCTCGCCGCACCCAACCCCCATGGCTCCCACGTTCAGCCCCCAGCGCCACGCCGTCGTCCGGTAATTATTGGGTGCCCGAGGATTCGGCCGTCTCGACACTTGGCTGGATCCGCGAACGCGCGATGGAAAATTGCAAACGTCTACTTTGAATGCACCGCCCCCCTTCGCGACACCGCGAGCGCTTTGTTCGCTGAATGTGCAAAATTTATTTTGGCTATACTATATTGTTACGTAACGTTGACAAATTGACGTAAAGTGTAAAGACAATATTTTCATTATTTGTTTTAATAGTTATCTTGATTTCTTGTTGTTCCTCCTCCTTTGAGGAGAAAATCTTTCGGCTTCCTAAGTTATTTTCCCTCCTTACGCTTTTCGTATTTCTTCATAGAGCTGCAGTCACAATTTATATTGCTTTGCTGAACTACTTCCTGACCGCCATGTTTCTCTCTCGTCTGTCTCATCCTGAGTGTTCTCTAAACTTGACCAAATATGTGACTATTCTATTTATAATTTTCTTAATGTGATTACGTTCTTGTATCTGAAGCTTAGTATATCGTTAGTATATAGCGCTGAAGGGATTTTGTTTCCATTTTTTTTACTAAACAAATTTAATTTATGTCCACGATGTGAATTACTTTTAAGAAATGCTTAAGGTCTCTGCATTCATATACTAATTGCAATTGAAAACGAGTAATTATATAATACGAGCAATGAGAAATATTTCCTTGCTTCAGAAGAAAATGAAACTCCTGTAAGTTGCGACTCGTGGCTTAAATTCTTGGTGATTCACAAAATTAAACAAGAGTTGTTCACAAAAACATATGGTGGGATGGTCCAGTTTTCGCCTTCAACGAACCCTATCGTTCATGATGTACTACGAATCTGGTATTCGAACAATTTGCTGGTGTTCATGGAAGTAACCAAAAGCTTATCCTCTTTTTTACTCAAATTTTTGTAACATGATCAGTTCTGTATAACTATTGACATTTGTAGATTTTAAGTTTAAACGTAAATCGCCAATAACACATTCATGAAATACAGTGTGTTTGCTGTGCACAATTATTCACAGCTTTCTTCTTAGATTTGCTCACCACTCCCCTCAGGGATCTTGTCTTCGGCGGGCAGAGCATGCCACATGTTCGAAGGCGTTCTGAAGTTCATGCTCGTTGGCCAGACGGATATGATCGTCCCCAGGGTCTTTATACAAAATGACTATTCAAATGTTGACAATACAATATGTAGCTACTCACCCGTGCCCTCAGTTCGCAGTCAATAGTTAGTCATCATCTGTGCTTTAGCTTGAAGATTGATACTTGGCAATTGATACAAGAATATTTTTATCTCTGGGGTTGAGATAGTTATGTCTTAACATTGTTTTATTACATTTAAATACACGCATATTGTAATATGTACACCGAACAATGTTTCTCCAACGAGAAATGCAATTTTTATAGCGCATGTTTATACATATTTCGAGAGTCTTTATAATGTTGCATATTTAGAGGATATCATTAAAACGATACATAGATTGCTATTATCATAGGAAAATGTCTAAAAATACAATTATTAATTCCTTTATTAATATAATTACTACTTTTTGCTTGTAAAAACAATAATAATAATAATAATAATAATAATAATAATAAATTAGAAGTTAACAACAATAGTTTCTTTTCGTTAAGATCTGATTATACGTTTTGTAAGTGGAAAGAAATTGGGGATCGAGACGAACATGAGTATCATTCTGCAGAAAACTGTGATCCTGAGCACGTGTTCTGTAGTTAGAAGATTTATGAGTCCCTAAATAAATATTTATGTTAAGAATTGTTTTACTGTTTAATGTGTAAATTAATTTAAGTGTTCATTCTTGTAGAACTGTTTGCCTTTTAATTAGCTCTTAAAATTATTTCGCTTGTAAAACTATTGAAATTTTGGAATGGAAATTAATCCAGGATGAAAAGGCTGTCCAAACAGTCTGATCGGCCTTGATGGCTTAGGAAACAGTGTTGGTCGCGCGCGCTACGATAGGCGAGCAGTAGAGAGAGAATTCTATTTGAAACTAACCTTAGCATCAGCATTTCAGTTCAGTTTTGAGTGCGGACGTGAAGTGCTGGGTTGTTATTCTCCGTCTCGATACCTACACGACTTATCTTGATTAGTAGGTAGTACAAGAAAGGCGCTCTCTTTTTCGTAAAAACGCCACCAGGGAAAACACTATCTACTCAACTCAGTTTGTACGTGCGTGAATATGGAGGTGTGAAAACTACTCTACCCCTGGGATTGTGTTATTTTGTGTTGCGTGTGAAAAAGTATAAGTGCGATTGCTGTAAATTCTTTAATAACAAGCGGAAAAATGTTTTCTTTTAATCTCCGAGCAAAATCAATTTGTTTAAACAATTAGCTCTGGAAGTTCCACTTCCTCCTGAACCGATCATTTCTAGATAGGAAACCTGATCAGTGGATGCCATGTATTATTGTTAACATTTTCACATTATTGAGAATGTATTGAAATATCTTAATGAAAATGAACCAGAATGCATTGTTGAAGCAAGGTTGCTATATGTAGAGATGGAATAAAGGAACACTTAATTTATATTAAGACACACTTCAACTGCATTTCCACAGCATCACAAAATGATGACACAAGAATAAATTTAATAGAAAGTCTCTTACTAGAGTTTAAATCTGCGCCAGGAAAAATTGCATAGATTGTCGTAGTAAAAATTAACTACGTACTAGAACAAAATTCGGATTACTGTACATTACAACATATTACCAATATCAAACGGAGAGGAAATTGTCAGACATTGAAGAAATATTGTCGCTAGAAGAAATATCAAACTTTAAATATGTGCCAATGATATCTGTGGCAGCTGAACGCTGTTTTTCCCAGTAAAAATCAATTTTGAGAAGCAACAGAGAATCGTTTATGGTTTCAAAATTATAGCTGTTATACACTGTAACGGAAAAAAGTTACGTGACCTTCAAGTTCCAGTCCATAATTTAGGTGAGTTTTGTCATTATTTGTATTGTTCTAGTAAACTGTATGTTACTTAGGTGTTCAGTAATAAATATAACAATTGAAAAGAAAAAAATAAGATAATTTCATCTTCTTTATGAGGTTTTGTGTAGTACATATTTTCTGCGTTGTTAATATATATACTACCTGTTTTAAATCTCATAATTACATACGTATTTTACATTATTTAATGCATAGCTATCCGAGCCTTGTTTTTTCTTATCTGACCGAATATTCTCGTATACAAATACTCTCGTGCACAGATGACACATGCATATTACATGTAATTAATGTATTAAACTAAATGTTTTGAAAATAGTGACTTTGAATTTTTGTTCAATCGGAAACATGGTACAACTGGCAGCCCTTGAATCATATAGTACGTGATGCTTCATGTGATTTTTTTGTTTCTTTCATATTTCTTCAGATGTACACGATTCCCCAATACTACAAAACGTCAAACTTTTCAATGTTAAAATAAAATCAGTGCAAGTCCTTGAATTTTATCACCATTATTTAAAGATACTTTTATCATGCAGCTTCATTTGCTTCAACTACAACCCAGAGTTTAACTGTGAACTTGTGTGTAAAGTTAGTTATAGTACATTAATAATTACGTCATTTCAAAAACTAGAATAGTTGGAGAAAGATATAAATTGAAAGCCATTCATGGTATCATTACAATAAATTTGCGGAGGAGGTTTGGCTTATTTAATAAACTAACAGCTTTAAAAATAATATTAATACATTTTAGGTCATTTCCGATTAAAAATTGTTTAATGTACAGTATATAACACTTACTAAAATCCAATAATGTATAAATTGCTTCCTTAGATCGAAACAAGAGTTTTTTATGGAAATTCGAGACTTTTAATGGGAAAATAAGAGGTTTGAGAATTGTTCATATCTCACATCTATAGTAATAATCAATAATAAAATACAAACGTTTCGTAATTTTACTTTTTCTAAAGTATATTTTTCAATCCCATTACTACTTTCAATATATCTTGCGCAGTGTAAACAATTCTAAACAGTTAATTTCTCTATCATTGAGATTTGTACCGAGCGTAAATAGAACTTTCATACGCCTACAGGCGGCTTGTGGAACATGATGTGAAACATGAATTAGTTCAGTTTTGCATACCCAACCTGCTCTTCGGGTATTCAGAACAGAGCGAAAGAAAAGGCTCCTTCATAAGCGCGCAATGGAAGTTGTGCGTGAAGAGAGGCAGTTGATGCAATTACAGAGATGGTCAAACATCTTTAAGTAACAACAAATGTTAAGAGACGACCGTGTCATCGTCTACAGCGAGACTTGAGAGTTTGCAGAAGACGTCAGTCAACACTGACAAATGGGAATGGTCACTTGTTAGTGTTGGCTTAGGTCATGTACGCGATCATCTTTTCTCGAGAATGGCCCCGTCAAATATTAGGAAGCGAAAGAGCAAATTTGCCTTTGAAGACAAATCTCAGGGAAATTGATAAAAATGTCTGTATTTTATTGGCTGTCGGGGTGACGCCGCGTCCATGGCAAAGGTGCAGACGTTTCGGTCGCCATTCTGCGACCTTTCTCAGGGCGTAAATACTGACTCCGACCGCGGAAGCCTTCGCTCTCACCTGATAAAAATGTCGTTTGATACTAATAAATGACACTCAAATACGATTAGAAAATTGATGAAAATACTTGTACTAGTTTTTTATGGTAACGTCATCTCAGAGAAATAGTATATCTGTATAATTTCTTGTATTAAATCCCAGTGAACGATTCAAAGAATGATGTAAAGTGGTTAAATTTAAAACAGCTGTAACATGAATTGAGCTTTTATACTTTAACTTGCTATAATTTATTGAAAGTCTGTAATATTTTAATATTTTGTAATTTTGTGTGATTTATTTGCGGTATTTGTTTTATAACACACTGTTCGTAATATTAGTTAATATTTTCAATGCTGTGGTACACAGTAGGTTAAACTCAACTATACAGATGCGATTTGTGGGAGAGCATACGCATGGAATTGAACGCCTTCCAAATTATGTCAGATACCCAGGTAGACCAATTAGATAATAATTGTTATCTTCTCTTCATTGAGTTTTACTATCGATAAAGTTTAAATAGACTATTTTAAAAACCATGTATTTTGATATTACTTAAAATACAACGCAACTTCTAATTTGACAATGATTTTTTTATGTTATTGTATTATGATATAATTTTTAAAGAATGAAGTTCTAATTGTAAGCAGTAACTGCTTCAGCAGCAAGTGCAATGCTGAAAAAAGTAGCTGTGCTAAGAAAATGTTTGTGGATTCCCGACATAAACCACTATTTCAGATCTAAGGTCAACATAATCTTATAAGATAAAATTCCAAGAAATCCAGTCTCTGCCAACACTTAATAATGGCAACAGAAGTCAAGAAATACAAAGTATTTAATTCGTATTCATTTCTTTGGAATTTACACGTAATACGTGCTAAATATTCGCGTAGCTCCAAAATTAATGTGCAATATCTATTCGTGGTATCTTTTAGAGAAAATATAGAATGTAGTGAAGTACAGAGGACTTACAACTGAAAAGAACTGATAATTGTTTAAACTACAAAATTACCTCTCAAGTAATACATATTCACCTTTTTACTCACTTTAATAGCTGGAAAAATACGTTTTTTTTTCTTTACAAAATATATTGTTAACCCAATGCGTGTGTGAAAGAAATCAATTGACTTACATAATATCGCACATTCCCTAAATTTCATTATCAGTTCCTTTCCACATATTTCAAGTTTTCGTCGATCATCGCAATCTCAAGATTGTGACACGATTTCAAATCAATTGACATGAATTCATCTTGTAATCAATACAAAATATATAAGCTTTGCTTTTGGCTTCCTTTGAATTTTTAGAAATTGATGAAATTTATTTTTCTATGGTGAAATGGTTTTGATAATTCGTATTTATAAACACTATTTTCAAGACATTTAAATTAAAATACGGACTTTTCTACAGAAAAATGCTTTTGTTCCCGACGGGAACGAAATTGAAAGCATTGAGAATATGAATACAGAATTCCAACAACTCTTAAGAAGCATGATTCCAAGAAATTGGAGGAAAAGTGCGGGAATAAGTTGAAGGCATTGAAAGAACTTCAGAATTCCAACGAATATAACGAATTGGAAGCACAACATTAGGGAAAACATCTCGAAATAAAATGGAAAGCATTGACTAGACCTCAGAGTCGCAACGTGTCATGTATGAAGAGCAAATCACCGGAAATAACTGCGGAAATAACATCCACTAACTACAAAAATATCAGCAGAAATTACTCCAACTGGTGGCCTCCAGCAGCAAAAATGCTTATGAATAAAATAAATAAAAAAAGAAAAGAAACATTTTCCAAAAAGTAGCAAACGCACTGCACAAGAACAACAAATAAAATACTGTCTTACAACACATTAGCTATGAAATATTTTTCAAATGCAGTGTTCGGGAATACAGCAGTGGCATAGTGCAATATATTTGGAAACTCAAAACAACAATTTCTTACATGCCAAGAATATAAAAAAAATATTGATCCATATCGCAACACGTGAATAGCAAATGTTTAATTTAAACCATTCCTGATCATTTTCAGAAGAAAATCATGCTTGGAATGAAGAGGTATATTTTTGTGCAAACATAATACAATCTACCCTACTTCGTGACAGACATAATTGAAGTAAATAGTCACCTGAGTAAACTAGTACATTGCATTTTTGTATTACTTCTGACTGATTTAAAAAATATGTTATCAAAAAATATCCTACATTTGCGCAAGTATTGTATCTTCTATAGAAAATTTAAAAACCCAAACTGCGACAAGCTATTTTGAATCAAACAGATTCAGTGAAAATATGAAACGTTTTATAGATAAAACAATTTTGAAGCAATGTGCAAAATATGCGCCTATAATTGCATGAATAATCACCAACCGGAAACATATTCACACAATACGCATTAACATATGAATCTATAAATAAATACACAAATATGCATTAACATATAAATTTATAGCTCATCATACTCTAACCAAATGACCAGAATTTTCATTTATCTACGCCCTGAAGCAATGGACAAACAAATTATATAAATTCGCTCCCTAATAATACGTAATGCAGGTACCCCTGCAGGAAACATTACGAGAAGTCGAAGTTCAGTTCAATTCCCACAGCCCAGCGAATCTACCAGCGCAGGCCAGCACCGCACCGCATCGCGTCGCAGACTCGCGTCCACGAGTGTCAAACCTTCCCACCTGCACCTCTCGTCGCCGCGCGAAAGTCGCCGTGCCCCCGCCACTCAGGCAGGGTCGAGGGCCCTCCACCACGGCCCGGAGCGATTGCCAAATTTCCTCGCGCGGAGCGTTGACTCACGGCGGGCGGAGCTCGGGCTAGCCTGCGAGTGGGCAGCCCGGCGCGGGGCGGCGCGGCGCGGCCCGGCCCAGCCCGCCAGGGCACGGCACGGCACGGCACGGCACGGCACGGCACGGCGCCGCGGCGCGGCGCGGGCCGAGAGCGAACGCAAATACGCCTCGCGCGAGAGCCCTCGACGCGTCGCTCCAGACGCACCTCAAACAGAGCTGAGGGCCAGCGAGCGTGACGCGCCCCCGCGCCGCCGCCGCTGTCGCAGCTGCCGTGCGTTCGCGACCGACCTCCAACCCGCCCAACGGCTAGATGCCTTGCCGCTCGGCCGACAAGATGCCCCGTTATTGCGATTTTGTTATGAAGCTTCAACTGCTATGGTCATTAGTCCCGTATATGTAGTGCGCTTTCCTCCTCAGGAAGTGGCTGTGATCTTCCAAACCGGATGAAGAGATCCGGCACCGACCTAACTTCATACAGCATACGGTGTTTATTCCAACCAGGTATCTCCCACCAGCGGGGCACCGCCCAGCCCGGAGAAACTAAGCTCCCAACCAATATTCAGGCATGTAAGTGTAAGCGTGTAAGGGGTAGGATTGGACAAGAAAGAGAAAGGCAATATCGCACGGAAAACTACCAATCACACCAGCCGGCCGCTAGAATTCTTCTCCAAATAGCGAACTCGACCTAGCTATCTGGCTAGTGTCGAAAATCCTGCCACAGTCGGGCCTCGAATTCTAGAACTCCCTGGTCAGAGGCACTGCAGTGACATTTTTGTTTTTCACATATTCAACATTACCTGTTGTGACCCAGGAAACATAAATATTTAGGGACGCTCTAGTACGAGTATCTATCATGCTGAGCAAAAACGTTTATTTATGTAATGTCGCTTTACCAGAATAGTCTAGTAACTGGAAACTAGTGATGTTACAAGAACACCCACTTTCTCGCATTTAGTTACGTGTACATAGTATTATAATACCTCAGTTTCTGTGTAATAATAATAATAATAATAATTATTATTATTATTATTATTATTAACGCACCTCAATCATCGCTTTTATAACTCATTAAAAACCGTAGAACATTAGGTGCGAAAACAAATTCTTTTAATAATAATATATCAATACAAATTCGGCAATTACAACTGCGTTTCATAATTATATAAACTCTCCCAACAATGATAAATAATTCTCCGAATTTCAAACTCGTGTCGCCACGCGCCCTGGCATTATTCTTTACAAATGTAGATTGTGTCTATATAATGTTGCCTATTTTATACAATAGAGAACAATTAATTTTACCGCAACTTAATTGATTTACCATTAACCGACAATCATTAATACACCTTGCAAGTTAGATAAAAAAATGTTCGTGTCGCTTGGTCCTTTAATTTATTAAAATGGATTTTCTAAAATTCTGAATTTTCAGGCAACAGTATTTCATAAAATAAATTATCTACATCTCTGAAATAGCGATTCATCTGCAATCAAACGGCAATTGATAAAAAAAATTCTTCCACGTAAAAAAAAATTGGGGACCGATTCGCCTTAAAATCTTACTTTCACATTTTTTTGTTGCAACAACATTCCGGAAAAGTGACGATGTATCATATTCCGAAAGGTTTCAGAGAAAGAGCTTGTTTTCTATTAAATAATTTATATGACGTTTTCTGAAGGTTTTCCAAGAGACTGGCTGTAATAGTTTTTCAATTCATGTTCATAGGTGTTTTATTTTACTCACTGCATAACATTTTCGTTAATTCCTTCGCCGTCGTCAGTGATGTGAGGTTCATGTGATGGGACGATATGGCGTGTCATCTGCGTGAGTGCATCTTGACGTACCCGGTAGAAAGTACGAGCTGGAATATGAATATAAACAATCGGTAATTAGTACGTCAGTTGTGACAAAATTTGAGACGTATGACATTGAGTATTCGTACTTGATGGAGACATTGCAGACACTTTAAGTGATGCGGGTACAAGCAGTCCTTGAGCAATGTTCGCTATACATGTATTTGCGAAACACTAGACGTGCAAAAGCCATCGAATGTTATTTGTTCCTTCGTTTGTTCGCTACTTGTATTTACATTTTATCATTTGAAGGTTATCCTAAACCTTCCCGTTGCTCTATTCTGTGCTTTGCTTTGTGTGTGATATTTTCCCATGCTCCCTCCATTCAATTCATCAGAGGCTATATTTGTTTTCCATCAATTGTTGTACCTCTGACACACTTTTAGTGACCATCAACCATAGAATAGGAATAAAAAATATTTTGAACGAGATTACAAGGAAATAAAGCGATCAGAAAGAAACATTTCCTTTGTATAATTTTTATTTCTTAACGCATATATCAATGTTTCCCATTCACCTAATTTAAAATAGAACTGCTGTAAGCTATGTTACGTGATTTGTTCCAGTAATTTTCTTTTTTTCTATTGCTTTCTCTTTAACGCGATGACAAGCCGATCAAATATTAAAAAAAGGAGTTAGTTACTTAAATTTGTATTATTGATACCCAACAATATTTATTGACTTTCCCATTGATAAGATATATGTAATTTTAATGTTATTGTGCCTCCAATGTTGTTAAAATGTTGCGAAAAAAATAAATTATTGGATATTGTTAATGTTAACTGAACAGTAGAAAATTGATTTAATTATGGAATGTATGCATTTTGCATGATAGTTAAGTGAAGACTGTGTGGATGTATTATTGTTGGATTGGTTATGTATTTATGAGTTTGGATTTCATTGAGGGTTTGGGGGTGAAAGTTGCAATTAGGAATGTTGTTAATGAGAGGAGAGAACTTTATGAAGAAAGTACACGGGAATGGGATTATGTATGGATCTATTTTTGTTATTATCTATATTTGGGTTATTTTGGAAAGATTATTTTTAATTTTTATAATAAGGACATTCTATAGATCTTATATATGCTCAGTGTGCTCCATTTCATTAATTATAAATTAATAGTAAGTTTTCCAGGAGGCAATTAAATGAATAATGTGCATTGAACAGAAAATGCAAGTGACTGAGTTGTTACAATTCTTCGTTTGACTCCAATTCAAGCAGTTATTGCCATGCACTTGTCATTTTGTCATTCTTCTTTCTCTTTCTGGTTTAACACTTTCTAATGTTGCAGATCTCATTGACTTGTAGAACTTTGCAATAATTTGGTTAATTCGGTTTATATCAAGAATTTAATATTTCTTCCCTGAAGTCTCTTATTGATTTGGTTATTAATTTTTCGGTTGCTATTATAATATGTAGTAAATTGGTTTGTGAAGTTATTTGGTCTCATTAATTAATTCTGAAAAAACTGAGAATATTATTTACGAATATAGGAGGAATTCCGAAGTTTTCGTTTTCTTAGTGCAAAGTAACACTTGAAAATTCAAATATTTTTTATTGATCTAGTAAATTAACAAGCGTGGCAAATGTGTTATTCACTGTAGTTGTATATTAATTTAACACTGAGTTGATTGCTATCTTTTTTGGAGGGAAGTCCAACTCTTCTGGGTTACAGGTTATTTTAGCATGTTATCATTTAGTATTGACTCCGTGTCATTCATGGGAATGTCAGCTTGCCATTAGCTGCGTTGTTTGCTGTGGCAGTCGTACCAACCTCAATATTTCCGGTCTCAGTGAGATGATGCAAGTTGCTAGATATCATCTGCAACTTGCTGAATATTTGAAAACTGCCCCTGAATGTTTCTGAATCTGTGTTTTAGCTGCTCGTCTGGGTGCTAAATTTGTGATGAAATTGTGTTTGAATCACTGAGTTCGGGAGAATCACAGGCAGTAGTGTCCATGGCACTCTCCTCTCTATTTGTATAAAAGTCATGTCACCTGCAATGTTGTTACCTAGGTCATAAGGGCTCGCTATTAATTATTTTGTTACACTTTATAATTAAACCGTTATTACTACGTCAGTGTTTATAATTACACCGTATAATTATGACTACAAAGCGCATGATGAATAGAGACTCACGGTATATACGTTAATTTGCAGCTCATTTTCTATTTTACTGACTTGAACAAACTGTATATTCTGGCAGTGACTACACTGACTAGAGAAAATCAAGTGATATTATGGAGTCTCACGGCGCCCGTCAGCGCCCAGCCGCCATGCCCTGGTTGCATCGTTTCCTCTGACATTATTTCGTTTTTCCGGGTCCGGTCAACGGCTTTGGTAATTAGTCCTGTAAGTGTAGTGCATGTTTTATCTCTGGAGTGATCTTACCCCGCTGGATGGTGAGGTCAGACGCCGTCCTACGTCGGCTGTATCTCGCCCCGCGGGCCACCGTCCCAGCAGAGATAAGCTCTAATCTACCGACTGGTCTCCCAACAAGAGTGATAGTAGAGTGCATGTACGTCTAGGTGTGTAAGGGCTGAGGAAAGAACAAGGAAGGGAAGAAAAGATTGCGTGACCCGTTTGGTAGGGTACTGCACCGGCATTCGCAGAAACCACAGAGTACCACCGATCAGAGCGGCCAGTTACAAGATTTTTTTCCAGACAGGGGCTGAATTCAACCTAGCTATCTAGCTGGAGTCGAAAATCTTGTCACCGTCGGAACTCGAGCCTTCGTTTTGCCCGGTCAGAGGAACTGCAGTTGATAATCAGAGCCACCTAAGCCTGTATTTTTAACGTGTAATATATCAGGGTAACTTTATGAGATCGTAACTTTCCCCGCCGTGTCTTTTTTCTGCTGATTAAAAGCGTTTGTACAAAATGTGTAAAAAAGTGAAAAATACATCGAAATCATAAGTGGTATTGGCAAAGAATATCAATTTCGAAACTTGTACTAACTTAAGCAGCCGTTTAAGGTTTTAGGCAGGTGTGACAGTGGCACTCAATGAATATGTCAAGTGTGCAAATTTATTTTGTGAAGAGCTTTTTACTCACGTCTCTCAGAAATTTCAGAAAAACAGGCTTCCCTTCAAACCCCTCCTCACGGCCACCTGTCGTTTTTTCTCCTGCACCTCCGACCCCTCGCTCCCATTCACATTTGCATCTCCCTAATATCGCCTTTGGAAATACTCATTCCTTCTACTTTGGAAATACTCATTCCAAATACCTTTGGAAGGACGGAGTGCACTTTGTCCAATTTAGGATTTTGTCGCCACACAACATTTGTTTGTTCTGATGGCCGGGTGCTCTCTGTTTTTGGGAACAATGGCTAAAGTTTCTTCAAGGAATGCAAATCAAATGGCTCGCTATTCAAAGAAATATTTGTTACTGTAAACATGTGTTCCAAAAAACTCTAATTTTGAAGTTAGATACAACAACTTTCGAAGAAATAGACTTTTTATGAAATGCTTATTGAAAGAGTTTGTTATTGACTCCGTATGTATAAGTAATTGGTGAACATTTAAGTATAAAATAACTGCAGAAACATGCAAGAATGAACAATTTTGTATTGTGTTAAAACTTTTTTGAGAATAAATGAAATGGCAGTATAAATGTAACTTCAATTTAACTTCTCATTGCACGTCACACACAGTTTTTAACTGTTTTTGACAAAAAAAAATTAGAATATTTTTAGTTCACCAAATTGAATTTTGTGAGGAATAAGAATGAAAATAATTAAGCTCTTATTTAGATATATCCTTAACTACATTCACCCTCTGTTTCTCATAGATTGCACGAGAACCATGTTCTGAAAAAAGTGATAGGTGTTTTCTTTCACCTATTCGGTTTCACGTTGCATTTGAAATTGCGATTTAAAAGTGATCAGTAGGATTTTTAGTATACATTACTGCACTATTTAAAGGTTAATAAATGTGATTTTCAAAACTTGCTAAATTTTCGATCCCCTTAAATATCATTGAAAAATAATATTGAATGTGGTTCTTTATATTTAAATTCATACATCGTGCGTAGTATAAAGTACCTTATAATTTCTTTCTGATTATTTATTTTATTTCATCTGTTCACATATTCGCGATTATTTGATGCGAATACTAAGATTTATATTTCTTCCTATAGTTTGGATTGCACTGCCCTGGTCACGTTTCTATTTTATAATTAACGATTTGATATTATGATAGTAATATTATGTTGATGACCGATTTCAATAACATTCCTTTTTAATATATTATTATCTTTGGGCATCGAAATACGACGGACTATAACTTACCTTAGGACTAACATTGCCTAATGACCTCACTTTGTATTAAATATCATTCTCGATTATAATCCTTCCTTGTGCAAATCAATTTAAATGTTCGTTGCTTACTTCGTATCTTCGCGCGCATCCAAGACATTCGTGTATGACTTTCGGATTAAGAAACGTCCAACGTCCAAAGACGTCTTCTTCCTTCGGTCGCTACGATGATGTATCTTATCTCGTCCTGCTCAATCAGCTGCTTTAGGGTGAATGGTTGCTAAACAAAATGCCGAACCGCGACTCTGCCAAATTATTAGCCGCTTCGTCGGATAGTTGTCAATGAACTGATAGGAGTTCGCGATTCTTCCTTAACCTTCGCCTTGGGCAGGCGCCTTATCGCGTCACTTCCTAATGTTCTTCTAAACGCCTCCCATCTAAGAACAACCTGCGACGTACCAGACGTGTTGTATAATCGGCTCGACAGCCAGAGACCGAAAGAGCTGATCTCGCTCCGTCTAGGCATAATTACGTCTCCGTAATAATTACATATACTTTCTTTTTATACAAGGGGCTTTAATTCTCTCCCCTAGATATAGAATATTTTTATTATTATTTTTATTTACGCCCGGTACCATAACAAACCGTCCGCGCTGACTCCATTCCTTACGTATGAATAAATCCAAACATACTTACATAGTATTCAATAAATGTTGTCATAATGTTTATATTGCTGTAATCTTGATTCTGCACAGTAGAATAAAAAAAATATTCTCGACAATATGCGAGGACGATCTGACGAAAAATTTTATCATTGTTCAGGTTTTCTTCTTAACCTGAAGACAATCTTCAATTCTTTTTTTTTTTGCCATTTATTAAAAAGTAGCTAATTTATGCGCCGAAGGTGGATAACAGTATAACAAAGATCTTTCAATTATGTTCTGAGAAATTATGCAACTTCTACGCAAATACCTTGCACAACAGACATAGAAATTCGAGGAGTTCTCAAACGTAAAGAAAATGAATTTTAAATGCATTAGAAATTTAAAATTCTCATCATCCTTTCTTTCCTTTGTAATTTTAGTTGCCCTGGACGCATCATTTTATTCATTCAAGCTTCCCAAAAACATAAAACCCAAACACACCAAAATAGCCAGTGATCGGGCATCACCCCAAAAGGCTAAAGGCCCACACCTCCCGTCACTCGGGGCAGGGCACGCCTTCGGACCCCGCGGCGCCGCCGAGGGGGGCGGGCGCAGGAGGAGGGGGAGGAGGACCCCGCAAGATATAGCAGCTGTCGCTGGATTCGACAAAGCAACGGCTGGCGATGCGGGAGGGGGTCGGGGGACGAGGAGGGGAGGGGGGCGCCTGTCGCGCCGCGTCGAAAAAAAAGAAGGCGGGGCGGGCGCGCGCCGACAGTCAGATGGCGAATGTTTGGATAGTGGTCGAGGCCGGAGCGCAGCCGCCGCGCGCCGCAGCGCGCCCGGCCCCGCTTCCGCGAGGAAGAGTGGTTGCGGCGGCAGTGGCGTCAGATCTCAATAGAGGCGGCGCGGTTCAACCGCCCGTCCATCCTCCGTTCTCGGCGCATTCAATGCCGAAACCGCGCCCTACTCCAGAGCGGCGCCCGCGAGCCCCGGGGGAACAAGAGTCGCGCCGTAAATAAGGATCCGGGAGTTGTCGGCCCGCGGCCTCGCCGCTCTCGCCCGACTCGCCCCGCCTCGTCAACTCGCCCCGCCTCGTCAACCTACGCCCAGGGCTCGTGCTCCCTCGCCGCCGTGCCGCCTGTCGGCCCAAGCCCTCGGCCGCCCTGCCCCGCCCTGGCCCACCTCGCCCGCTCGTTCCAACCCTCCGCCCCGCCTCGCCCTAAACAGCCCTCGCCGCTTTCCGGCTCGGGCCTCCTTGCCCACTGCCTCGCCCACGACAGCCATTCACCACAGCCTCAACTCACCAGCCTCCCCATCACAGCCTCCGCTCCTCAGACTCCCGATCTCAGCCCCTCGCCGCACACAGCCGCTCGCCACCAGCCCTCGCCACCGCTCTCGTCCATGGGCCTCGCTCCGCCTACCCAGACTCATAACCCAGCCCTCACGAGCAGCTACTCCCAGGCCTCATACCATTTAGCTCACCAACACCAGCTCCCAGCCCTCACCTACCAGACCTCATCCCAGCTCCCAGCCTCACCCAGCCATTAAAACAGCCCTACACAGCATCACGCCACCAGCCTCACCAGTCACCAGGCTCCCGCCTAGACGCCTCACCAGCCTCAACTCACACGAGTCCCTCACACAGCCCTCACCCACCAGCCTAAACACAGGCCTCACCTCATCAGCTCCCAAAGACAGCTCACCCCAGCCCTCAACGTGCTACAGCCCTCACCCACAGCCCTCACCCAGCTACCCAGACCTCCCCACCAGCTACAACCACAGCCTCACAGATCCACCCAGAGACTCCACAAAGCTCACAGCAGCTCACAGCCCTACCACACCTCTACCACCAGCTCAACCCGCAGCCCACCGCCAGCCTCACACAGCCTAAAACCTCACCAAGCTACACCACAGCCCTCACACCAGCCTACACCCTAACACAGCTCACACCACGCCCGGCGCTGCCGGGCGCCCAATACCTCGAAGCGAAGAGGCGCCCCTAATTCTTCGACACAACTTTGCGATGGATGTTTCGGGGCTATTAAGTAAATAAATAAATTTAATAATTAAATGTCTTCACTTGTGTCGAGGCTCAGGCGCTTCTGCCCGATCAATTTCAAAAATTCAAGGCAATAGCCATTTTAAAAAGGAGGTAATTAAAAGAAAATACGTACGCAATTATGGAAAAGGACTACTCACACATGTGTCTGGAATAAAAGCAAAGGAAGAAGGTGGCTGACAGAAAAGGAATGTACTCACAGTATTTGTGTGATTATTTACTATCGTCAAGTTATAGAATAGACAGGCCTGGAAGGCCGAGGTGCCTATGACACTGTACTACCTCAGCACATCGGACAGAGGGGTCGCAGATTCGATTCCCGTCTTAGGGATGGTTGTTTGTCCCTTGTCTCTCATGCATGTGTTGTCGCGCAGGGCATTGCATTCTGATGGCCACTGATCAGACGCCAGATATATTACGATTATCATATGTGTCTAGTGTGTGGTCGAATAAGCGTCTCATCGGGGCGTGCATGGTAACCAACCGGCTGTCGGCTGAAAAAAGCCGTAGGGGAAAATAAAGAAACACGATAGAGAATAGTCATTGTTAAGTTTTTATTTGTACTTATTTTTTTCTTATTTATTAAGTTATTTATTTTCTCATTTATTATGATTTGGGGCCTATGAGTGATGAGTGGATCACTCATAAAAATAATGCGTGAAAAATGCATTTATGTATGAAGTGAAGATGATTTGCTGCAAAAAATGATCCTATTCTTTGTGTTTCAGTTGTTAACATTTCATTAAAGGTGTTGAATTCCTTACTTCAGACTATACCATTATAATACAAATTCCATCTTCTGCTTATTTACATTTCTGTCAAGATAGAGCAAGGTTTCATATCTTCACTCTAAACTGAAGCAAATTTGGAACTCCAACTGATGTATCCTCAATGCAAACTCCAGCTCACGTAGACTCAATTTGGTAAAAAAATGGTTAATGGTATAACTGATAGTAATTCGATCCATACATTCAAGAGACTTCCGATCTAATGTTACTGTAATATTTAAATTCGATTTGGTTCTCAATGACTTGCCTCATTTTTATAAGTACAGAATAATATTATAAAAAAATACATTTTGTGAAGAATCGCCTTTCATTTTCCTTGTATATAGATGCATCAGTGCCATCTCTATTTTACGAAATATTAAAAACCCGTTGCTTACTTCATGGTAGCCAAAATAATTAAAGTGGCATTAGAGACCCTGTTTCGAAGGATTTGCGAGGTTACATGTAATTTATTATATGCAACAATGTAGCTAATTACCTTTTAAAGAGGGTGCAGTTCCTTTTCGACTTCGAATCATGATTCTTTCGAATCATCTTTGTAATCGTCCGTGAGTGTTCACACACCGTGAAAAGACACAGAAGTGTGACGAAACCTCCAGCTGCGAAGGGTTGTCATTTCCGGCTGCAGACAGAGCTAAGAAGCTGGTGTTTTTCATTCGCCATCGGGTCCCTCGCAGATGAGCATCGGGGTTATCATTACCACTACCAACGCCTCCTCCGCCACCACCACTACTACCACCAGCAACACTATCTACAGCAAGCTGCTGCTACCACATTCACTAGCATCAACAGCAGCAACAGAACGACAATCGCCACAACGAACATGAACACCACAAGTATCACACTTTCCCATTCACGCGAGTGTTACAAATCCAGCACCCAAGCCCGAGTTGGAGGCAAACCTAACGCACCTACTTTGGGTCGCGCACTTTTATCATCGTCCTTATGAACGATGGATGCCAGCCTCACCGTCATGGCGGCTTTTGGAGCCATCGCCACCGCGTCACCACGGCCGTGCGAGGGCTAATCACTGTTTGATAGCGCTAGACGCGCGCGTTCCGACGCAGGCGCCCTGTCCTTCCAGCCTCGCGATTCCAGGTGTCTCCTGCCCACGACCCGGGCCCCAGATGCGATCTCATCTGCGGTCATGCAGCATCTCTTTCATGAAGCAATGTACTGACTCGAGAAACAGCTCTGTATGATGGTCACGGGCATACGCTCACACACACGTATACAATATAGAAACGAACGGACTTTGTTCAGAAACGTGTGCGCTACGATGAGTTTTACCGCGCGACACATGATCAGTTAATTCAACCGTGTTCCCCAAACAATCCTTTTATGAATGGGTTTCGCTTCCATTAAATTACGTTTTTTAGATGTCATATCGCAAAGTCAATTAAATACATAATTTATTATTGTTTGTTTACAATGGTTTTGTAAGAACGGAAATATGCCGTTTATTATATTTACGGTGATCCTCTCGAACGTTTTAAATATCGGAAAAATAACTAATTTGTTGCAAATTATTGGAAGAATCACTGAAGCTGAAAAAGCTCAAATCGAAGAGTTGTTTCACATTTCTTGTAATGAATTTGAAATATTCCTTCTATTACTTTGGCCATATTCATCTTAATGTTGTGAATAGTTGTCGAACTCATCGTCGAAAAAAGTAAAAAAAAAAAGATCAAATATGTCTCTAAAATGGGTTAACACATTTTAGGTAACAAAAAATACAAGAAACTTACAAAATGAAATGTGTTGTAAACGGCATACTATTGAAAAGTATTATAAATTGTAAATATTAACGACAGATTTTCAGAGTACATCAAGTACAACTTTCTGATGTGTCAACGTATTTGACAATTAACATTTTATTATTAAATTATAAAGTTGCATAACTCTCCAATTAACTCCATCGTATTGTGCTTCATTATTTTCCTTTTCCTTCAGTTTTCACAATAGATATAATAGACCAAATTTCAGAGCTGTTTCATTAAGTGTACTATTCTAGTTTTCTGGTAATTATTCGTTAATCAAACTATTGATACTTCTCTTACAATGTTCTGTTCTATGGAGTGCTATTGTCAGGGCAAATGTCTGCCATCTGTGTTGCCACTAAAGAGAGGCTCGAATGCCCACAAATGCCCATTGCATACCAAACGAGCGCTTAGCTTGTTTGAAAATAAAGATAAATGAATATTTTTCAACAAAATTGGAAAATAATTTATTAAAACTTTGAAATATTAATCTTTATAATCATATAACGAAAATACAAAATCCGAAATAAAAAAAAACAGTGTTTGTATTAGATTTATTAAATATTATAAGCATTAACTCTAATATTGAGCGTAAGGACAAAAAACAAGATTCTTGTAACTTTAGCGACTATTTTTAGTGATGCAGGGTTGCAAGTTAAAAAATGTAAGATGTTATTTTCAATTACAAAGTAAAATTTATGATCCGAATACAAAGGAGTTGTTCTCTCATACCAACTGCCACAAAGATGTTAAATTGTGTATTAACAAATGTGAATTTCCAATAGTGTCAGCACGCTTCAGTAATTGTCTATTCAGTTTTCTAGCATATACAGTTTACAAGTGGTTTTCAAAATATTAGTACTCGTAAGGTATTGCAGATATTTCTAGAAAAAGTTGAAAAAAAAAAATTCAGGTTGAAGAAAAAAAATTATACAAGTAGATAAACAAATATGTTAACTTTATTTTATATTATTTAGTTATTATGTATATTATTTAATTAATGTTGCGTAACCCTCGAAAGATGTTATGACCATCCCTGATTTTTCGTATGATGATGTATGTAAGATAAATATATGTAGATATTGATGTTATGCACCAATACATTCTGATACTTTTGTTTATGTATGAACAGATTAAGTCATAAGGTCTGTAAACACCTGTAATTAAAAATGGTTTCGCTAATAACCTAGTCGTTGATCGACAAAAAAAACACAGAAAAAAAATATACAACTAGTTAAAGTTCCCGTATTGTGAATAACCATTTTTATATATAACAAGAAAAGAATCTTCCTATCAGTTGTGAAAATTGGTAATCATTTATTATATTGTGTTCGCTGTCCCCGCTCTGCCCCTCCGCGCCTTCCCTTACCCGCCCGCCCACCCCGTCTCAGCGTTCATCCGCACCCGCAACGCACCCACACCGACCCACTATGCCTTGCATTAGAGTTCTTTTTTTCTCTTAAAGGTAAGCAGTATAAAAAAGCGTATTCCACTGACGATTACTCATTCATTTTCATACGATATCGTAACCATTTTATTACAACATAGTACATTTTATTAAAATTATCATCCACTTTGGTGTGCAGGGCATGGACTTAAAATTGGTATTTACGTGGGGTTATGATAACTTGTTGGTCAAAAACAAGTGTTTTGTGATAAAAAGAGTATAATCAAAACACTCAATATTAGATTTAACAATTTACTCAATTCATTAGCATTCTTTTTTATTTTTAACAACTTTATATTTTAAAGTAGACAAAGCATTGTATATTCCATGACTTCAAACTTTGATTAGTGCATCTTACTCACATCCAATCAATATTCTAAACATTTAACCTTACAAAGTACTCTTGATATTGAACATTATTTTGAGATTAAAATAAATTCGTCTTCTGTATCTCAATTAAATTTTACAGTTTATACATTGTATCCTAAACTTTTTTCCTGTTCTTTACTTGAAGATTAAGACACTTCAATCATTTGATGTATTCCTAACATGAATCTTTTTCCTCAAAGTTCTAACGATTTAATTTAATAAATGTAAATCATTCAATCATAAGTCACTTTTTTCTTACTTAATCCGATCCATTTACGACTTTATATAAACACCTTCCCTCCATATATTAAGAAAAAATATTTTGCAACAGCACTTAGAGCACTAGCGGTATTGCACCGAACCAAATTGTATGGAAATCAGTTGTTCGAAAAGCAAAGCAACAGCATTTGGCCGAAACGAAAATAGGCATTAATTGACTGCTATTTAGGTAACGACTTCATTCCACAACTTTCTTCCTATAAGAACCTTGGTATTCAGTTACAATGTAATTTACGATGGAAGAAAGGAATAAATCAAGTGGTAAGAAAATCTTAGATATCTTTGCATTTTGTAATGTGAACGTTAAAGGAATGTATTGCAAACTCAAAACAACTGGCCTCAATATTTCTTGTCCGCCCTATTAAGGAATGCGGGGTGACTTGTTGGATCTATGAATTACAAAGCAAATCTTGAAAGCTACCGAGTTTACGTACGGGAAAAATCCATTGAAGTAATCGGAACTGTTCAAAACAACAATAGAATCGAAGCTTTACTCTTTGCATAAATGGTACGTAATTCAGTTGGCATGGGAAACTAGAGTAGATGAGAAAAGAACATATTTCGAAAGAGGAGATCGAATTCACAAAATTCTGACAAAAAATAATATATCAAATGTGGGAAATGATATTTAATTGTTCGATCTGTAAGAGGTTGAAGCGGTCTGTCTGCAGCAAATTTTGAAACGCTTCCTAGCAATGACTGCAGTTAATTAAAAGTTATAATTGTATTAGAAATTACCGACCGAAGTGCCTCCGGGCGCCGAGCGCTGACTTCGGGAGCGCATTCGGGAGACACGGGTTCAATTCCCGTGCTAGCCACCCTGCCTGGGGTTTTCGTGGTTTCCATCACTGAATTGAATTGAATTGAATTGAATTGAATTAATGCCTTATTTTACGTGGCGAGACTCAGACCATCAGGCCTGCTCTTCCGTCTGACCACACTAATTTCGCTACGCTCCTTTCATCAACTAGCAGAGAAAGGAGGTATTTCTAGCAGAGAAAGGAGGAGAAACAGGCGCTTTGAATTTAGCTCAGAGGCGTCATTTAGGCTTGAGGATCTTTTGCATGCAAGTAAATCTACTAACTTTACCCGCCAACTTGGGTACAACAGTCCGGTACGCTAACCGTTACACCATCGCCGCGCGCAAACTCATCCACACAAATGTCGGGATGGTTCTATTGAAAGGCCACGACCGCGTCGCTAACCGAATTTGTTAACTATGAGAAATCACGAAGCTTATTAAGCGAATTCAAGACATCGTGGGTTCCTGGTTGGGTGATCGACTAAGAACCGCAGGAACTAATAGCGCCGAGGCCAATTGCCCTATACGGATCACATAATGACTAAATATCAAATAGAAAAATATTTGAAATTAATTAGAAGTAATTTAATAACTTACGCGGAGGTGGTTCAAACTCAAGCGACTTAAATAGTGTTGTGTAGATGCGTGAGGTGTTAAGAAGCGCCAAAGCCTGGTGAAACATGAGCAGCGCAATAGAAGGAAGTGGTATGCAGTGCCCTGTATTACCGTGCACTACTGTGCTGTCGTGTGTAATAAACTTGTTATTTGTACTTAATTTTATTATTAATAGCAGTATTATTATTAAT
This sequence comes from Gryllus bimaculatus, assembly GCA_017312745.1. Classification (NCBI taxonomy): domain Eukaryota; kingdom Metazoa; phylum Arthropoda; class Insecta; order Orthoptera; family Gryllidae; genus Gryllus; species Gryllus bimaculatus. The sequence goes on from BOPP01000011.1 coordinate 12,397,195, forward strand.
ATATCAAGTTTTTAGTCATCTTGTATATCTCGGTCACCGAGTTTGACTTAATTGCAGTTAAATATACTATGCAGTAAATATACGTTGTTTAATATTAGATAAATATATTCTCCAAAATTCCTCCTATTTAATTTTACCTTCGTATGTTGTATGTCTCCTTTGAATTGTCGTAAACAAAATTGTCCACATGAGTTCAACGCAAACTATTCTTTCTTGGGCTGAGATTCCTAATGTTGCAATATATCAGAGTGATATAGACCATTACTTTCTTAAATAAACGTTCTAAATAATGGTCGGAACAAAGCCTTATTGAAAACCACTCTGTTCTAAATTGTTTCACCGCAATAGAAATAGATGCGTATGGTTAGTTTTATAGATTTTAATTTAAAGTATGATAGATTAAGTGTGGTATGGAAAGAGGTGGCTCAGTGCATGAACTGATGTTACTGCAGTGCCTCTGACCAGAACGTTCTAGGTTCGAGCCCCCTCAGTGGCAGGAGTTTCGACACTAACTAGCTAGGTAGGTCGATTTTAGACACTGGGGGACAATTCTAGCGGCCGTTGCTCTGATTAGTAGTTTTCCACGGAACGTTTGTTAGTGTTCTGTTCAACATTTGCCTGGTGTTGATAAAAAAAAACTCGGAAAATTACCGATCAGAGGAGCCGGGCGTTAGAATTCTCCAATCAGCGGCTGAAATCAACTTAGCTGACAAGCTAGACTCGAAAATCCTACGCAACTTCGGGACTCGAACCTCAGTAAACCCTCCCTCTCCATCAATGGCAATGATCATCAAGTGATGCACTGAGTCACCTTTGCTGCTGCGCGATGGCTTGGGACATTTCTCCCCCCCCCCTAGATACCATCCCTAACGTGGCACTGTCCGAGAGGGGACATGCTCTTTCATCTCGACCGTTCTGTCAACGTGATTGGTGGTATAATAGCGAATATAATAGTATTTAATTGGAGATAATGCAATAATGATGAGGAAGGAAAGATCGCTTGCGTTCAGTGGCCAGATTGTTAAGGGTCTGTTGCGGAATGTACCTGGCGTTGACGGGAAAAACTACACAAAATTACCAATCAGAGCAGCCATCCGTTCAAATACTCTTCAAGTGATAGAATTCGACCTACCCCTGCAGCAAGTAACAAAAATCTATCCCTGTCGGTACTCAACCAGCAGCCGATCCTGGTGGAGGCGAAGTACTATGGATGGTTGAAGTCAACGTGATCTGGAATTAACGCCCACTCCCGTGAAGTCAATGCCGTTTTGCTTTCCAGAAGGCGTTGCTGAAGTACTGTAAATTATTTGTGACATTGCATTTTTAAGAACTATTTAAGCATTTAAAAAATAATTCATGTTGTTCCTTGATATTTCCGTTGTCTGAGGTCCAGATTTCCTCAAAACTAAATATCATATTTGAATGAGTGAAAACAAGAACGGTATAAGTGACGTTTTATAAATTCTGAGAAATCTGTTTATTTAAGTCAATATTACTGTAAAGTTGTGGTTTCATCATTAAAACAACGGCATTTTAATTGTTCATTAAATACTCGAAAATACATTGCCACTGAAATGTAGCCTCAAATAAACATGTCTTTTTGAGAATTTATAAAACATCAATTACACCAATTTTGCTACGCTCCTTTCTCCAACTAGCGGAGAAGGGAGGTATTTCTTTGGCGACAATACAGGGGATTTGAATTAAGCTCAGAGGCTTCATGATCTTTTACATGCAGTTAATCTACTAACATGGCACTGTCGGCTTTACTTCCCCTCCGAAGTAAGGCGTAAGAAGGATTTTTTTCGTTCTTAAAAATCCACGGCCTAGATAGGTTTCAGAACCCGCGAATTTCGGTATAACAGTCCGTTACGCTAATCGTTACACCATCGCCACCGCCGAAGTTGAATGGATTTTCACCCATTCATTTAATGAAAAAAATTGCTTATCCTCTTAGCCTTAGCGGAAATAAGTGTGGAGGAATTAAATATGGATTTTGTAGAATTAAATTCCAAGAAGTACGTTTTAGTTTTGTATGAAAAAAGTTATGGAGTTGCATCCTTGTGAACAATGCAAAAATGTGTTGATGGGAGCGTAGATGGAGATATGACAAACAAGTTTATTGCTTTGAACATTTTCAAAATAACATCAAAGTTGTAGGTTTGTTCTGCCAGTTTCAATAGATTTCTGCCAAAATGTAAAGTAATTTTAATGACAAAATGTTAAAACTTAATTGCTAATTAAAATATTGCTACTTAGTTATTTCTCTCAGAAAACGCTTCGCTTTCATCAAATTTCATTTTTAATTTATGATTTCAAAAATAATAATTTCCTCTCTGCAACTGTATCGTCCATGAATGTATATTGACTGAAATTGGCGAAGTTTGACATTTGAGGGGTGAGCGATAAAAACAAATAGACTTTGAATAAAAATAATATGAACTTTTAGTGTTTAGTAGTACCATACCAAGTGCATGAGAAATGTAGGTTTTGTCACAAACTTTTCACAGAATCAAAAATATCAATACTTACCTTTGTGTGCTGCGTGAGAATAAAATTTTTCCGATGAATAAAAAGAGATCTGAGGGTTTCCTGAGGGTAATCCAATTTTCCTAAGGTTTGCATGAAATTGAAACATGGGGAATATGTAATCCGTTTCTATCGGGGTTCCTTCTACAATTAGGTATACAGCACATGTACATGTACATTACGGCAAAATGGTAAATGAGCTTTTGCACTAAACGCATAAAAGATACATTGATATGAAGGAACTACATTATTAGTAACTTATTATTAATACTTTACTTTAGTAATACGTTAATTACTATTAATACTTTTAGTTGTTGCTGCGAACCCTCGCCAGTCGGTGCAAACCACGTACACAGCAAGCGTAAGAAAAGATGGAGGAATGTAAGTTTTCTAAGCGTGATCTCACAAATAATGAGGGCCTGCAGCGCCAACGTCTGTGTATTGGCGGTATTTAGTATCGATAAGCGCTGGACTAGGAAAAATGGAATAAAATGTTATAGAAGTTACATCGTATAGATTACAATTGAGGAACGATTCTTTGAGGCTTTCGGCTATAAAATTACCGGTTTTAAGGCTATATAACTATTCATTTAAGAGTTATTTACCCATAAAGATTTTTTCAATCCTACCTAGTGTTGCGGGTTGCATTTGAAATGCATATTTAGATGTAATTTTTCAACAAATCCTTCATATTTTTAAACTTAAAATGCAATTTGTAACGTCTCTATGAAATTATATTTCTTTAGAGACCTCATTTATGAAGATTGGTTACGTGAGAGAGCCTCAAAAGATATCTATAATGCTGAGAGACGATTATTGTCAATAGGCGTTTTAAATCTCATTTTGGTAAATAGGACCTTGGAAAATTTGCAAGAATCGTGCGTTCGCGTGAGGTCAGTGGAACAAAACAAGACATTAGTTCAAAAATTAGGCAGGAAAATAGTGACAGTGGTTTCATGTGGTGAAAATAGTGACAGTGGTGACGAAAAGTTTTCAGGAAACTTGCGTACTATCTATACTAATAACTTCCAATTCGCACAGAAATTGAAAGAAAACTATGCAGTCTATTCGGCCACGTGGGAGAGGTCTTTGGTTTTGATAGTTACCCAAGTACTAGGGATAATTAAAAATATAATGAAATTGTTAAGATTTTGACTAAAAAAATAAAAATATCATGTTTATTTTGAAATTCCGCCTAATCTCAAACTGCCGATTAAATGTACACACTCAGTGCGTCATTGCACTCCATCGAACTTCAAGGACAAGGCCGCCCGCTATTAAACGCTAATCACGAATTGCGTTATGAAACTGCAACTTTTTTTATATTTTTTGTTATGTAAAGTACTGTTTTGTATGGCACATTAACGTCATTCCAGTATTCATGAAAACTTGTTTTTGTTAAAATATTTAATTTCTTTTGGTGTTATATGAGAGTGACTGATGTTCTAACTGACTGCTTTTCTCAAGCAGTGTATGAGTTACTTTTTGAAAATTTCGTTTTGCGCTTTCACGTTCAGAAGCGTTTTTGAAGCTGCAGGCCACTTGTTACTAATTATTATTCTTATTATTTTGTCTGTTACGAATCTAAATATCTGTTACGAATGTAATTCGTAATGTAATGGACCTTTTAATATTCTCAAATATTGTACAATATATTTTACACATTTGTACAATATGTTTGAAAAATATATACGATTTTGGATGTTAATGGAATTAGTGAGAATTCCAAATGCTTTATATAATGTTAAATTGTGTGTGAAATTCATGTAGTCTTTTGTCATGTTTTCAGGTTTTTACTGAATAGGGAGTTCAAATGTTTTAAAATTTCAAACCCATTAAACTTGACCCTCTTCATTTTCTATACTATCTAAATTTTTTTAAAAACTCCTTTATTTTTTAATTTCTTTTGATACTGTAATTTAACACATAACATTGTGGGAACCAGAGGTAGAAAAATTTGTATGATATTGCTGTTTCATGTGAAGAAGTTTGTGTGTAAATTGTAAGAAAATAAGTTTATACAAAAGTATTCAAGCTGTTTGAGATGCAAATTAATGTTTGTATAAAGTATGAATCGTGATACGAGTATCTAGCTTCGCTTGCCTCATACTGTTTGTGGGATCTAAGGAATACTACAAAATGTATAAAGATCAATGTTGGAAAATAAAATAGCTATGTCTGGTGAAAAAAGGAGTAAAGTTGGGTGACCTACAATAAAACATCCAATAAAGTAAAATGGTTAGTAAGACAAGAGAGAAAGCGCGGGTATATTCATAAATAGGATGTTCACTTATGGACATCAGTACTCCCAATAAGCTTATTCGCAGTCTTATAGAGAGATAAAATATAATTTTATGACTGATAGAAGAAGAGTCGTGAATTAAAAATTACTCAATTTACTGGTACACAACCACTACACAATGAGAATGTTTACATGCACGCTTATTTACATCAAGATACAATCTCTGCATAGAACATTTTGAAGATGCTTCAACAAAAATAAATAACAACAAAACCTCAGGACAGAAAATATTGGATTCTGAAAAGTTTAAAAATTGCATATTGAGCTTTAAATGAATATTTCTGCATTTTTTGATCTCGTGCTCAAATGAAGGAAAGATTCTTATGCATTAGATTACTGTTGAGAATCTGCCGATTTTTAAGAAAGCGGAACTATACAATCTAACAAACTAACAAGGAATAAGTATTCTCGACATGGAGATCAAGAAATTCGTTAGAATCGTCAGTAAGTCATTAGTGGTGGAAGTCATTTGTGAACTGCTTCTTTTAAACGAACAACATGGATTTAGAAAAGACCGGTCAAGCTACGATGACATCATACGAATCATCACATGGCGTTTTTTACGTTCTTGTATTTCATATTTATTGTGCGAGTTAATGATTTTTCATCATTTTCATTTATTACTTTATTTCATTAATTATTTATACTTTTATTACTTAAAAACTTATACTTCGTGGATAAGTATAGAAATTCATCCGGAACATCTGGGAAGCGTCATTTTGGCTCCTTGGGCACTGACCCCTTCGTATTGCCTTAGCTTAATGTATTTTAACTCGGAAAATTTTCAAATGTGTCTCCTAGTATTTCGGATTCCTTCTGAAGAAGGATGAGTGCATTCCTTCAAATTTTGATTGTTTTTCTTGCCTTCTTGAACTATAAATGCAAATGGAAGAATCGTGGATTCTTCCATAACGGTACGGCAAATGCATCACTAAGTTGCGAAAAGCAAATTATCATATGAAGGAATAGTATTATTTTCATATGAAAGATGAATGAAAAAATACTTCTTCAAATTATTCAGAAAATTAATATGTAGGAGTTTAGAAGAGAACTTTCTTGAACTGACTCCGATGTTGATAAGGTGGTCATATATACATAAAATTTCGGTCACTCGTTTGACGATTTTCATATTACTAATAGAGATTTAAAAAACTATCAGATACTTCCATTTCATCGGAAAAATGATTTTGTTTATTGTTAAGCGTTACCTTAACAAATTGTAGTAATATTATGTCAAGGGTATACACTTGATAAGCAGACGTTTTTCCTTTCAAAGTCAATGTATTCATAGAGTTCATGGACGAATACACCTTTATATTGTGGTTTGTAGTATTTCACTATTACTAATTCTACTTTAGAGTGGAAACATTGGGGAAATATCGTGAAAGACAACGAGGGAAAGCGCCTGGAAAATGTAATCATGAAACACTCCTCAGAAAAGGGAGATATTAGTAAGCCGGGCGTCCTAATGTTGAGACAAATAATCGAGAAAACAACTAACAAGAGAAAATACCTTCTAAAAACTCTTTATCTTGTAGATAGTATAGAAAAGACATCAGATAAACCAAACAGAACTCGTTGAAAGAATGCGAAAAGGGAAGGGCATCCCCAACAATTGATGGAAGTTATAAAATACCTTTATACACAATAGAAATGGCTGAATGATTATCAAAAAAAGGAATACGATAAGGAAAACTCTTGCCTGGCGTAGGATTTCAAGGTGCTCTTCAGGAATGGAAACCTTTGAGCTCTGCAGATTGAGAAGCCCAGTACATTAAAATACAATCATTTACCAATAATACACTCAAAAAAATTGAAGTTAAACTGCATAAGAAGCATATATGTTAGTATTACTTTAGAAAAACAGTCTAAAATTGTCTGCTAATTATGTAGACGAAGTCAGTTCTCGCTCATTTTCTCAAACGCCCATTTGTTTGAGCGTATAATCCCTGCAGTAAGAATACGAATCGCATTTTGAGCACAAACAGACAAAACAAGGGAGATCACAGGTTCATAGAAATATTGACGCATCAAGAGAATACTCGATAGGTAAAAGATGTAGATCGAATATTCATTACATTAAGCACTTGTTTCTATATTTTTTCAGAGTGTTAATATTTTCTGTGATATTCAAACTCTGTTAATACTCACTTTGTATGAAAACATTTCCAAGAAATTATGAATAACAATTCAATAAAATAAGGTTTTTGTATTAAAAATATAGAAAATTTAAATATTCTATCAACAAAACAATAAATCGAATAAGCAATCAATTAACACCTTCACTAAGACAAATGTGAGGAAACGCTTTTTTAATTAAAATGGGCAAATTCATCATTTTCGTTATCGCCAAATCATGTCGGATTTTGCTCTATTAAGTTTCCTCGATCATCCGCGGTCCGACTTCCCTAAAAGTAATTAATTTCGATTGCCTAAACTTTATGCGGCATAAGAATTTAATTTTTAGGTTTTATGACTCATTTCCATTGCATTAATAGTTGGATTGTGTCCGTATTTCTTTACTTCATAAATATAGGTTTTTTTTCAAGAAACTATAATGTATTTTTGATATTGAGAAAAAATTACGAACCGTTCCTTTTTACACCAAAAATCAAATAAAATCTCATTGGCTATCAGTGAATTTAATAATATTTGTTTATTTTTTAAATTAAGGAGAATATATTATGTTTTAATACTTTAGTCATTTCAGACGATAAGTAACAAACAAAACACAGTTAGAAACATCTTTGTAGAACTCTCACATAGAGTACGTATGTAGAAATAAGCTAATAAAACGAATCATCCAAACATGATAATGTTGGTAATAGCTTTTTAGAATATTTACTTCTTCAAAGCTGCTGCTTTTTAAATTAAAACAAATGTTGGGAGAGAAAAAATGAACTTCTAAGCTATGAGAAATTGAAAATGCTTCCCTGAACAATATACAGATTCCTTCACAACGAAGAAATAAGTAAGAAATCAAGATCTGAAATAAACAACTTCCACTCAATAAATGTACTACAAAATAACTAAAGCAGGAATAAATAATTGTGATAGCTTGGATGCCTGCACACAAATAAAATGTTCGTACTAATGAAATTGTTTTCTTTTTTACTTATTGAAAGCCAAAAATTGCTGCGACAAACATATTAACCAGAGTTGTCAACCGAAACTAATAGATACCATTTGAAGACATCTGGGAAAATATCAATCACAAATGAACATAAGAAAACAACTTATATTAACAGAAACAAGAACGATTCACTACGATTACTCATCAACATTTAATGGAATTTTCCTATTCTCTCTGTGATTTGTATCAAATCTTCAAAATGATACAATTTATTTAGTAATTTAAAATTTGTGTAATTACCAGATACTGGAAAGTGTATATCTTGAAAGTGTGCTCATTTATGGATGTTTTAAACTCTGAAAACTTTCGAGAAATCATGAGCACAATTTACAAGATTTAAAAAACATTTTATAAAATTCAGGTCAGTTTTTCTACCTCATTTCTGAGTTGCATTGTGATATGGGACCATTTCAATATTATTTGACAAAATTTAATCTGTAATTTCACAATATTTTTCTTGAACTATAATTGCTTAATTTCTATAATGTTGCTAAAATGCATGTTAATTGAAACTTCAAGTAATGGTAAAGCAAAAATATTTCTACAAAAATTCCCATTAGCAAAAAAATGCGATTTAGGAAGTAAGAATATTTAGAATAAGATTCAGCGCTTTCTGGTTATTCATTCAATATTATATTTAGTGTAAACTGAACAAAAACTTAACTAATTATTTTTCATCAACTTATTATTTGTGCTTGTAAATTAATATGTTGTAGTATATTATCTCAAGGCTACCTATTCAACCATATGAAAGTGTTGTAATTGCTAATGATCTTTGCAGTTCATACTATTCAAAATAAAATTTATATTTGTTTATATTACAATATCTTGGAACGGTTTGAAAATATTAGATTTTTATTGTTTTCGAGAAGAATTTTTAATTTCTTTCGGCATTCATAAACATATCATTAAACTTATTTCATGAATTAGGGTATTTCAAGTTGTGGGAATGTAAATTCAAAACTTACTACCTCAACTGACCAAAATTACCTTGAATTTTACCTTTAATTAGAAACAATTATGTGTAAAAAGGATTTAATATGTTAATGAGTATTACAATTTGTAGAGAATATGACTTTAAAATTCTATGAAATAAACCTATAGATGAATTAAATGTGATCCGAACCTTATACATTATTATTTACCGCTCCTTTCTCCTCACACATTTATATTTCTCTAGCGTCATTAGTTTTGCCCTCGCGGTTTAGCTCATTCCTCAGCGTGCACACTTTCCAAGACGCGGCCCCGGGGGCGATTACCGGCCGCCCAAGATTATAGTGTGCGCTTTCCTTGCAATGTTCCAGTATATGTTGCCGTGAGACGATGAGAAAACTCACTTCTCAGGTTAAGAAGACCAGAATACTACGAAGGGATATCTTCGTGCTAACCGCACGTGCCCCTTAACCCATGGCCACGAGGCCGGGACGCTGCTGGTAGGCCCTAGCCCGTTAGCGGGCTGTCGCGCCAAGTACAGACAGATCACTATATTTACTAGCTTGTTAGATGTTGCCCACAAGGGATATGTATGTTATTGAATTGATATACCACTCTGATTTCAATTATATGATTTGAACAATGAAATTTTGAATTGTCAAATATTATTTCAAGTATACTAAACCAATCCTTGTATACTATTAATTACACCATGTAAAAGGATGGATATGACAAGTTCAACTGCACTAATCAAGCAATATCATTTTATGACTTTTTGGGATGGTGAGCTGTTAAGCAGCCTCGGTTTAAAAAGTGTGTGCAATCTAAGCACCGGAAAGTATACCCAATATAGTTAAAAAAATAAATTAATTGTCGGCTGATAAATCTAGAAGTGACTATGATGAATCGATTACACTTTCTATTTTCACCTTTTTGAGACTTTAAAGTTTCACTTCTTTAACTTTCAAAAGTAGAAAGAGCTTAAGGAAAAATTTGCAAATTACATTATTTATTTGGAGACTTTAAGGGAGACTTCATGCACTTCATTTAATAGGACTATTCTTTTATAGGTTTATTCTTTTATAGGTCTATTCTTTAATTGGTCTTCGTATGTATAAAGTCTCAAATGTCTGGAACAAATTTTAAGCTCATAGCAGGAAGAAATATACTTACAATTTGTAATTTTCGGAAGCATAATTTTCATTCACCATCGTTTTTGTTCATTTATCTTTTATAACGATTATCAAATTCAAGTTGATTTCTTATTTCAAGGAGTATAAGTACAAATTAAGTTGATTTATTGTTTTAAAAAGATATAAAACCAAGTTTAAGATTATTGTTACTTTCAGCAGTTTAGGTACAGTAGTGCGAGGTAATATACGTAAATATTTACAAGTAATTTATATTTTTATAAAAATAATAACTTTAAATATTTCGTACATTTCAAGATTCACATTATTTTCAACAATAATAAAACAATATTTATTAATATAACTTTGAACTTGATGTTCCTTGTATTATTTTTGAAAAATTCAAAGTTTTATGTTAATGTTAGATTTATTATTAATGATGAAATTTCATTAACTGACAAGTTATAAAACAGTTTTATAATATAAAAATTTACAAACGATAATTAAAATGTTATTAACAAACCAAATGGGGATGTACTTTTCCTTTCATTTATACACCTCTGTAACTTTAGACAGTCAATGTTTATTAACATTGACATAATTTCGCAACGTATCGGGGCTCATTGTGTCCCCATCGCTAGGTACAATACATTTATTATTCTATACAATTTCCTCCACATGAACACATATCACAATAAATAATGTACTACTTTAAACATTTTCAAATACGGGTTTATTTTGTCATTCGTTTCTTTTCATATTTACTTTTAACTTCTATAACTGATCTTTTATTTTCCGTGAATATAAATTGAAATAAAGTCACATATTCATCCTTAATTAATTTTATGTTTCAAGGACAATAAATGTCAGCAGTTGGAACGTACAGCGAACCATGAATATTCAGGATTAATTGCACGTTGGCATTAAGGCACAATTGCATTAATATAGGTCGCTATTCTCTGATTTAAGTATAGTAACTTTCGACGTTTGATCTGCTGGGACGCGGTTATTCAACCTGGAGCTTCAATATGAAAACTTGAGTCGCAACCAAGCTCCCAAGCGCATAACCGTGTCTAGGTGATTAAGCGTTAGAAGTCACTATAATTAAATCGAACTATAACATGTAATTCATTCAGTTTTGTAGTTTACAATACTGTTGCCTAGAAATTGCTGCAGAAAATTTGTTTTTCAAACAATTGAATTTTTTTAAATAATACTCGTGTGTTCTAACTCTTGTCTCCCAGGTAAAGCAACCTTGTTTCAGCTGTTAATGAATATAATTGAAATAACATTATTGATGAAACATTACTGGAAATAATGAAATTATAATAATAAGATAAACAACCGTATTGGATATCAAATGAAATATTACGTGTTAGACATATACTTTTATGTTTGTATATACTTTTATGTTTGAAAACAATTTGTTGAAAAGGGCCGTCTATGATCCTTGTCAACCCGTTTATTAAGCGTGAAATTACTGCGCCTTTTATAGGTACATATTCGAAGTATTCTTTGTTTGTGAAAATTGATTTACTAATTACCATTACTAAGAATGAATAATAATGACTTACTAATAATTCAATGAAAAAAGTATGTACTTCTTTATTCTTCTTTTATACTTCTTACAAGACATTATATAATATTTTCATCCACCTTGTATTCAACATGGGACCTAGTGGTTCCATCAATTAAATTTCTCTGTCAACAGAATGTAATTAAAACCTTTCTGTAATAATGAAGTGCAGTATTCCATAACACTGTGCAGTGTGCAACAGTTTATCTCTAAAAAAACTTTTGAAATTGAAGAACTTTACAAAATTATGAAAATGATGTCTACATTTTTGCTGCATCATGTTTTCATAAAGTCAGACATTATTTTGATGCAATCAAATTAATATGATTCAGAGCGCATTTAAAACATTTTTTTAATTACGTCATGTTTGGAACTTTTAATTTTTTATCTTTTTTGGTGTTAAACTTTTAGTGATTTGTAGACGCTTTCCAATTTCCTTTCACCAAAACACCTTCGGCGTTTTGATGCGGAATTTCTTTAAAAAAAATGTTTTTAGTTTTGATAATTTAAAGTTGTAAGTTAGACTTTTCGTAACTTGCTTCAGTTGTTGGATCGTTTGTCTTCCGTCTTTTAGTTCCGGAGTTCAAATCCTGTTTCATCTGGAATTTGGAGTGGACTGATTCCAGGCAGGTTAACTCAGGGTTTTCGCGTTCCTCCTACACCTTAATCCTCCATTTCCCTATCATTTTCTAAATATGCCTTCATAACCCAGCTATTAAAACCGTTGGCTTTAGATATGGCCGATAAGGCTAATGATTGCGAATCATACAGTATAGTTTTTTTATAATGATGCACAATAGCGATCAAGAAATGTAGTGCGTCAATTTTCTTAATTTACGATAACAAATCGGTGTTTTAAATATATGTACATTTAATGCCAGAGTTTTTTTTAATATTCAGGATCTGAAGAGTATTTAAATGAAATTAAGTATCATCTTCGGCGAAAGTAGATTTAAACTATTAATGAAAGTATTGCATTAGACTACATTCAGGAACATTTTTCATAAAATTCATTTTCAAATAATGCAACATTGGTGTTCAGAAAAAGTTTTTGATAATATACTCGTAATTTAACATGTTTAATTTATTATGAAAAACAATCAAATGAATTATTCATAAAATTTCAGTAACTATTTGAATAAAGAAGTTTGAAAATATATTTATAAAGGAAAAAATCGATTTTTTAAGCAAAAAATATTTTCTGTAGATGTATAATTCTGCCAACATATCGTGAACTTGTGATAGCAAATTAAGAAATGCCAAGGTGGACAGTTAGCTTGCAAAACACATGATTCTCTATGAAAATTTAAACACACACATGAAATAAAAGAAAATGGAAATGCCAATGCGAGCACACCAATGACTTGTATCTGTGGACATGTATTGCTATGAGTTAAATCTGCCAGTGGATTATCGGACACAAACGTTTGATACCACGGGCAAGAAAGACATTTTTCGGAAGTAGCATCCTGTGCGGAAGAATGTTCACGGAATTCGATCATCACAAGAAGTTCCTAGTATTTACAGAATTGATGGGTGAAAATGTGTACTAAGGCCGATAGACGAGACCGGAAATAAAAAAAGGGCGTCTGCAGAAACTATTAGAGAAGGGAAGTGTATTGTTTGTGATTAAAGAATTCATTTCTTGTCAAAAGAATTTATTTATGTTAATAACTGAGGTATAAAACATTGATTTTCATTCTTGTACATTAAGTTATAAGTAAAAGAAAAAAAAACGACAGACAGCCGAAGATTTTTCTTAACAATTGTCAGCTGGAATACACGAATTAAAATATACAAACCAAAATTTCTGAGCTATTTCAGTTTAAAATAAATTGATAACTCTTTCAGAATGTCATGAGGTTTCTTAGAGCAGCCCTTAGTGAATGATAAATAAATAACTTTATTTTATTTGTATTCTTTAAAAGAAAACATAAATCAATGGGAAAGCGTGCACATTATGAAATTTTCCGGTAGGAAGGCAAATCTTAAGTAAAGCTTCGGTGAAAATGTTAATGTTCATTCTTAATATTTGTCTGTCCTATCTAATGAATAACATTGTAAATAACAATGTTAAAAATTTAAAACCATCATTAATTTATTTGTTCGCTAGAAAAAAATTTGATTCAGTTAGTGCGATATTTAATATAATTTGTTTCACCGGAAATGTTTGCCTTAGGATTTGAAAATATCACATTTATGTTTTTTAATTGGTTATATAATTTAATGCATCAAAGTAAAATGCATGAATTTCATAGAATTCTAACCGGATTATAGAAAATGTGGCCGGATAAATAATGAGTTGTTTAACAAGTAATTTACATGTTCGTGCAAGAAAAAAAACTTTTGTAATAAAACAAATTACGAAAATTGATAACTAAGTAACAATAAAGAACAGATTAAAAAAAAGAAATGACATTCAATGAGAACAAAATAAACAATATTCTAAAAGCTACTGAATTCTAATTATTTTATTTGTTCTGGAAATTATTTTAAATGTGGGGAATTTTTCTTTGAATTTGTCTGAAATTTTTATTGTGTTCTATATATACTTGTCTTTTTTATAGATGTTCTAATTACATCTTGTTAGATCTACCAAATTCAATCTACCAAAAAAAATATTTTCATTCAACACATTATCAAGATCTGGTTTAGTTTCATAGAAAATAAGTATCCTTTTTTAGTGTTTACCTTCCATTCCACGATTAATTCTTCTACATTAGCTAATTCTAATTATCAAACCTTATCTGAAACCGAGCAAACAAAACTTCTCTAAATAACCTTTCACAATTTAGGAGCACGGACAAGATCTACGAAGCACAATTTTGTGAAAGAGGCCATAGTAATTTCGTAATCAACATATCAAGAAGACAGTTCCCTACAAAAATTTCCTGAGACAGTTTTCAAGTGTAGAGAAGACAGTTGCGCGTCTAATGAAGAAAGTGTGCGCGTTGGCCACCTACTTCGCCGTGATCAGCCCCGGTGTCCAGCTTCTCGTCCAAACACTCAGCCTGTATCTAGCTCCCTATCTTGACCTCCGCACATCCGACTTCTGTCTTCTCCGTCCTCCTCGGCTGTCTGTCGAGCATTCTACTCCCGAGATTCTGTATCTCTACACTGAGTTCAGCATTAAAGAGTTCTGTCTACAGACTTCCCTCTTCCTGAACGAGCGGCGTGACACGCGGATTCACTCGGAGAGCGCCGGCTCCGTTATCCGGCGACACGCGTATTTACCCGCGGCGCCCCGGCAGCCGAAGCCTCGCGAGCCGCTGGGGGCTAATCAGAGGAACGCAATTTAAAGAACGAACTCCCGAGGATATCGCGCGCTCTTTATCGAGAGCAGCGGCCGCGGCGGCGCGCGCCGACGCCGACCGCAGGCCTAAACGGGGAGCCGCGGAGCTTCCACGCGGGCGCGCGGGCGGGCGGGCGGGCGGCGCGGCGGTGCGCGGCGCGGCGCGGCGGGGCGGGTGGGACAGCGCGGGACGGGACGGGGGCGGGGACGAGCCCCTCCCGCCGCGGGACAACGGGGCGGGACCGCGAATCGGGAGAGGGTGCCGAAAAAGAGTGTTGGTGGCGGCGGCGGCGTTTGACCTTATTCCTGCCGGCCAGAGGCGGCGGCGGTGGCGGCGGCGGCGGCGGCGGGGACGCGCCACGGGCGCGGCGGCGGGCGGGGGCGGCGGCATCGGTGAGCGGGCGTGGCCTCCGCCGATTTGGCTCCCCTCAAGGTGAGTGGGTAAAAAACGAAAAGCGGCGCGGCGCGGCGCGGCGGAGCGCGGAGGCGGCGAGCGCTCTGGGCCGGCGAGAGCTGACAAAAAATGTATCGAGCGCGGCCGACGCGCCTGGCGACGCTAACGAGCCGTCCCGCCCCTCCCTCCCTCCCCTTCGCTCCCCTCCTCCCACCCCTATGAAGGGCGCTGCCCGCCCCGCGCTAACTGTGCGTAAGGGACGCTGCTCCGGTGCAGCTGGAGATAAGACGCCGAGGGCGCCAGCGCGCGCGCGGAGCAGCGACAATTGCTGGGCGTTGGCGCTAGGAGCGCCACTGTCACCTGGCGTTGGTTCCGGTCCGGCTTCTTGGATGTTTATTTCACAACCTTCTCGACGGGCCTGGGAGCAAAGGTGTTTGGTGGAAATATACTGCGTCCTTTAGAAAAGAACTTACTCTTTCCTCAAAGTTGAATTTAGTTCGAGAGATCCGTGCTGAACGCTTCTCTTATTTACCGTTGTGTAGTGTGTATCGTTGGGAAATGATAAGTTTAAAAATTAAACAAAATGTTCTATCCACAACATTTATTTCCTTGATGGTTTCCGATAGTAGTAGATATAAGAAAATTACTTTCTGAAGAACTCTAAACTTGTTTAAAATCAGTATTAACAGAAATCACTAATCAAACTTTAGTATATGTTACAGGATGCAATGTGAATTTAAAAAAAATCCTTTGATGACTGACTTATGTCCTTAAATCTCAATAAACATTGTATAAACCGGAAGTGTGCGTATAGCTCCCCCCAAATTTGTAACGTTCTTACTTCTTATTAACATTCCTCCGTCAATGAATCAAATACAACGGTTATTCACGATAAGAGATAAACTAATTTTTCCTTATTCGTCTTCTCAACATCACTCATCAAAAATTGGAATTCACGTATTTTCATGCCTTAGCATTTTCTATACCGTATGTGACAACCACAAACTACACATTCCCAAAAATTAACAAGACAGTCACATGCAATAAAGAATATTGGTTCTAAAATGTTAGTTTATTTTTTTAAGATAACTTAACTTTACTAATACAGTTCTCTACTCTTGTAGTTTTCTTCAGTTTATTTTTTCACCCTCTATACCTTCTGTAATCTTGAAGCTTACTTGTCACTTGCTCTTTGTCATTTTCGTATTTTCTGGAGGGCCAGCACAATGTTGGGAATTGTTACACGAACCCGTTAAAACGTTCACATTTCTTTGCGTTCTGTTGCCACCCAGCTTCGCGTATTTCGCGTGGAAGTTCATGCGCAAGTCCACCAGACGGGGCGGCGCGGCGCAGGCCGCAGCCTTTCGTATGAACGACGCCCCGAACAAAAGAGCGAAATGTCGGGTAAATGGCTGATTATTTTCAAAAGCGTGTGTGAGAGAATGTACAATGACAGAGCCACATCCAAAATTATATATTTGGAATATATAAATATTATATAAAGGCAAACTTAACGAAGCATATCTCAGCAATCCATCGCCCACTACTAACAAGCACCAGTTGCATTATTCTTATTATGAGACCAAGTGGTCTAGTACCTTCTGTTCACTACTGTCAATATTTGCAACTAAGGGTAAATACTTACAAAAATTATAATTGGAATGTTTACAATGTGGATAAAACGATTCACAATATCGTATCGTCACATCCTTTTACATGATCTCGGACCAACGACCTTGTTTGATAATATTCCCATCTGTCATTGTAAAAAAATGTCTTACATACCTTTTTTTTTAAATGATTAACTTAACTTCTTTTTTTTAAATAACCTCTACTCTTGTATTTTTTTCTACAGTTTATTGCTTTGTCTTCTGTACCACTGTGATCTTTGCGACTATTTTCTTAGTGAACACGGTTTACTGAGAACATTTTGCTTCGCTTGAAGAAATTACGGCAGTCATCTCATTCATCTTGATATATTTTTAGCGAGCCAGCTTTTGACGTCATCATCAGTATTCAAATGTAAACAAAATAATATAAATGAAATACAAAGTAAATACAGAATATGACCAAGTGAGGTGATTAATATAAATAATAGATAGCGTCGGAAATTCGGCAGTTTAGAGTGTCGTCGAAAGCCGTCTCTCTAAATCAATATATTAAGTTGTCGGAGATGACTTCCAATATTTGTTCGTGTAATGACGTCAACAATACTCATCATAATTCCAACAATTCCCCTTCGCGTTGTTTCCACACACATTATTCCTGTTTCACATGGGACTTCAACGCAAGTAAACTAGACTGTGTGGTCGGCGGTGGTAACGCCTTGGTCAAGACTGGGCCTAGCGTTCTGCTCAGGAGTACACAACTGGTGTATGGTCCGAACATTTAGGCACGTGGAAATTTTTTGGACCTCTGTATTAGTTTATATAAGTTAAAAGAATAAGATAGATAGGACACATATTATGTTCCATCCTCCAGATCCTCATTTTGGGCGTCTCCAGATCACGCCTTTCTGATTTTTTCATCTATGTGCTCGGATCAGCGCCAAACCGTTTTTCTTTCTTCGGCTGGAACAAACTGGAATTTGCCGTTGGACTGTCACTTATCGACATGACTTAAAATTATTTTATTTGACGTATCTGCCCCTCCAGATGACTTGCAATGTTCCTGTGAACAGCTTGATGGAACAAGTAATTTTGAATCATTGTAATGTGTACAATGTGCTCAAAGTTTCAGACGAAACTACAAAATATATGTGCAATAAAATGTTTGAGATCACAAGCACTTGAATGTGCCTCTGGTCACCAAGCATGTATCACAAGCATGTATCACTGGTCACAAGCATGTATCAATGTTCAATTGTTTTCAAATCTCCCCGTAACTATGATCCTCACGATCCAGATATGTTACACAGTGCATATCCGACTCCGTATCAAAGGCAATAATAAGCAATAACGTGTCAGTAAAAAATAAAAAAAATATTTTTGCCACCTGTCGGTGTCTTTGTTTTCGGTTTAGACCACAGATTGCGAGTACAAATTACGAAACGCCACGTAATGACTTTGTTACACTATTACCAAGACTCCAAGGAGTGTGGGTGATCTCTCCTCAAGAGGCGTGGCATTGAAACATTTACTGAGTGTGTAGTAATTAAAAAATGGGGCGAGGTATTATCCAGGAACGGTTTTTTGAATTCTCATTTTGCTAGATGCGAGTGGGAAGATTGTTTACATGACTTTTATAACAAATCTGCGGCTCGTTTATTCACGCAAAATATTTTCAATTACACTAGAGCAAACATTTCTATTTATCAGATTTCTGTCAACAACGCTCATTGCTATCATTTATGTTTAACTTAACTAATGCTAATGAAGGGTGAGAGTAGGCATCCCGGGGCCGAAGAAAACGCGCGCATATACGCCACACGCCAAGGAAGCGGCCGGACGAAACAACTGCCTGCGTGCCAAACAAAAGCCGAGCGGGGTGTCGCGTCGGTCAGTCTCCGGGCTGGGACCGGTTCCCGTTGACGCGTGGAGCTTCCCTTCGGCGCCGCGGGGCGCGTCGCTGTATCGCGCCCATCGCTGCCACCGTGCGACGCCCGCGCGGCGCCGCGCCGCCCTCGCCGCACGGTGGTTTGAAAGACGCGGACAGGGGGCAAAAATATTTTAATTTTTTTTACTGACACGTTATTGCTTGTTATTGCCTTCGATATGGAGCCGAATATGCACTGTGTAACTTATCTGGATCGTAGTTACGGGGAGCATTGAAGGGAGGGTTGAACATTGATGAATGCTCTTAGTGAGGGATTTATAAAAGGGACTTATGAATTGGAATTATGGGAGGGAAATGTGAAGTTCCAAACCGAATCAAGTTAACCACTACTTAATGAATAAATACGAATAATTAAAAATTAGGTAAAACTGAATTCATACATGTACCACGGGCGTTAACTTTTGAACGAATTGATATCCGCAGGTAAAGTAGGTCGCTTTTTAATACCCATTAAAAAGATGTTTGCCAAGACAACTGCCTTGTTACAAGTGCTTCACGTGTGAAATATATTGAGGTAAACAGACGTGACCCTTAGGAACGCTTCCGCATTCATGGCCCTGTACATAATATACCGCGGGTACCCAAGAGATCAGATAACTTATTCCAATATAAAATTACAAATTTTCTAAAATAATATAATTTGTTTACAGTTGTAGAAAAAATGTTCATATTTCGTGAAAAAAATGTTTGTCTTTTTTCATGGTGTCGATTGTTTCCCCGTCGGTTTACAGTCTTACCAACACAAATCGATCACCATCATGAAAAACACAAGTAGTACCCGCTTTTAATATGAAAATAACTATTTATATCTATTACTATCTCGTGAAAATAAGGGATTTTATTCTCCGCTATGCATGCGTGAAGTTAGACATCTTGAAACTTGTCGATACCGGGAAAAAATAAGTTTTTTTAAGAATGGCGTCACATGACTGAAAAATACTTTTGCGCGCGAGGATGGCGAATAAGGATGACTCTTGGTTTCGACAATCATGAATAGTAGATATGAAGCACATAATGATTCGTTGTAGAATCATATTGATATGATCGTGGATTGTTTTTTGTTCGCGAGTAAAATAATTGTTTTTAAGCACTTTTGTTTGCTTTTTTTAAAAATTTTTTTTCCTCGACCCACCGTTCTCAGCCAAAAACTTTCAGTCTTTGTCGTGCAATCATTTTATGCAATTTATATAAAAATAACTATTTTATGACTGATCAATTGACATTACAAAAATATTCAATATGTCATATTCCGTAGTATCCTTTGAAAATGTTTGTTCATTATTGTAAAGAAGTCCACTATCATAGGAAATTTTAAGAAGCAAGACACTGATAAATTCCTCAGATTTTATGATCCACATTTCTTAGTGAATGTTAATATTACAACACTACATTTTCTCTAGTTTCGCCTGATAACTACAGAATAAACTATCCATGATTAACGCTCTAAAACATTACTTACAAACTGATTATTCTATTGCGGTAATTTGTAGGTCTTATAAAAATTACAAAATCCAGTGAACATTTTTTTGTTTCATCTTCACATGACCTGAATTTTTTTTGGTACATTTCTTGAATTTTTTTTCCGCATAAAAATGAAAGGTTGCTTCTTGACTAATAGCGTAAGGACTTAGTAATGAGCTCTTTGCACAGGCTTCCGAAGTTTAAAACAAGTTGGAGGAGGGGGCAACCATATTTCTATCTCTTCAAAACACTTAAATTTCCTTTTTAATTACACTTTTTATTTACATTGATATTTTACCAGTAAATGAATAGATCATACTAGAAGGAAACTAAGATTAAAACTTTAATGATACAATTAATAAATACAAATTCATTTAATGTTGAACAATTTACACGGTTACCGAATGGCTTGGATAGCTTCTTCTCCAAATGTGTAACAATTAAAATTATCTTATGAGTCAGCATATAAAAGGGGAAAACCAGAAATTGATAATATTATCGGGAAAAAATATTTTAGTACGTAGAACTATGAGGCTCGTTCAAATCTTTCAGGGGGCCCACGTACTTCCCGCCCCCCTTGTGGGCATGCCTATATCTCTATGGGGAGATAGTGGATAATTTATTTGGTATATTATCGTTCTAAATGTTTACGCGATAATGAGCCATTTCTTCACGTGACGCGCGAAAAGGAATAAGTGTAAAAAAAGTTACACTGAAGCATATATTCTTCTTATTTTGGCAAATATCGTTGGTGTAATTTATTCATAATTGAACTTAATATATTATGAGAGCAAAAGAATGGATTCCAGAGCTCATGAAAAATGTAAACATTGAACTTTTGCGCCACACGTCACTTATGACAGTATATCTATTATTAAATAGATACATAAAACTATTTTAAAACATATAAAAATAAATAAATAATAGAGCAGCTGTTGCTGCTAAAGGCCATTAATTTAAATGCATTATAGAAATATGTTTTTGCCTTGTTCTTCCCAAACCGGACCACAGTGCATTTCTGTACTCGCCGGCGCCGCTGCAGTCTTATCCTCGCCATCTCCGTCTCCGCCATCGCTCATCCGCTAAGTTATTCCTTGGTAATTGCGTTGCTTCTCGTGTCGTCAGGGTGAAAACAGTAGCGTGGGATGTCTTCGGTGAAGTGGAAGTTGGAATCACAGAGATTCATCGATAGGTCGCTATAAGGGTGTCTACCAGCCAAGGAATGGAAAATTCCTGGCCAGCGATACATATAGATGAAGGCAATGTATCTTCATCCTTTCGGCGGCGCGCCACAGGCTTTTGATTTTATGCATTTTGATCTTTAATTGCCGAGGGATTGGAGAAAACATAGATTATGTTCAAATGATATTCAGTATATTGTCAAAAACAATCTAAATGTTTGTCTATCTTGCACAGAAAGCGAAATAAAATTTCTGAGAAAATGGAGAGATACGATGCCGCAAGGTATATAGCATTTCCATTGCCGTCATAAGCCATTGACCCCGGAACTCCAAATTTTGGCCTAAAGAAACATGACTAAAAATTTTATAGTAATAATAATAATACAAATTTATTAAAATTATGTATTTTATTAAATTACTAGAAAATTATTGTCAGGCAAAAATACCAATTAATTCGTCTATAAATAACATTGATTTTGATAGATGTCAACAGAATTTAACCCCACGAAAAAGTTAATGAATTTTTACAAAATACACAGTGGTTTAAAAAATGGCGATGCTAATGATTTACATTATCATAAAGGTAATCTAGTTTGACCTGAAATAAGTTAGGTATGATATGTCGCGGAATAGGAAAAGGAGCAAAACTATCTTGCTCTATAATCAAAGAACACAATTTTCCCTGCCCATAAGTTTTATTACATAAGATAATAATGCATTAATTAGGCACTTGCATTTCGTATAATTTTCATTTTATGATCATACTGCACGAATGCTACATTCATCCGGTGTGAATACGCAACAGATAACACTTACAAGTCACGTGAACTACACTCTAGGTGCTGCTACTCTGGCCTTTTGATTTACGGCGGCTGGTAAAGGAATGAATTGCTGTCATGACTCGCTGAACCGAATCAACACCCAACAAGAATTGCTGTAGGTATGAGCAAGGGGACCGTCAATTCGCTAGCAGTGGTTCGTTTCTCAGTCGGCAAAATTTCTACAAGTATTTGTAGCAGTCATCTGGGGCAATGTGAGGTCATTGCGGTATGAATAAATATGTTTTAAAGGAATTTGTAATTCAAATATTCGAAAGTAGCAGAAAATTAAAATCAACTCCGCATTGCGAGATTTACTTTTCTAGAAACGATGTTTGTGTTTTTACCCCTTATCGTAAAAAAAAGAGAAGAAACCCACTACCTCCTCTGAGAGAACGCAGGAAGACACCGCGAACACGCAAACGACAGAGGAAAATTGGATATTTACAAAATACACAGTCCGTCCTACAGAAAAGGTGACTGATTTTATATTCGCGGATCCAATCGCGCAATTTGTGATCTGATGCAGGAATTAAGTAGTGTTGTGTTTCGACTATCTTCCTTTTAAAAGGAACAGCGCTGGCATCACAGACGTCGCAGTAAATAAAACTGCATCAGTATGTTTTGACCCTCGGTCGTGAAAAGAGCAATGGAGCAACGTGCGAACATTAAGTTAGTTTCAAAGTGGGTTAAAGTGCCACAGAAACTTGAAATGATACAACGTGTTTATGGTAGTGAAGCAATGAGTCGTAAAAACGTTTTAAGTGGTATGCAAGATTTCGTGATGGAAGAGAGAGCATTGAAGACGATCCACGTCCAGGAGCATCAGCGACAGTTCGAGTTGAAGATAATGTTCAAAAAAGTGGCAGAAATTCTTCGAAATTATCGTTTGCATCTACCAGTTAATAGAGAAGCTCACTGGAATTCCTAAAACAACTGTGCATCGCATATTGACAGAAAATCGGGCAAAAAAGAGATCTGTTGTCACTTGTGCCCCACTCACTCACGGACGATCAAAAGTATTGCAGAGTGGAACACTGCAGAGACATGAAACGATTAGTCGATGAGGACGCAGACTTCCTGTCATGCATCGTAACCGGTGATGAAACATGGTGTTTCAATATGAGCCACTTACAAAGTCCAGAGCTAAGAACGGAAAGGTCCAGAATCTCCGAAACCGAAAAAAGTGCGAATGCAGAAAAGTCGTATCAAGACACTGCTTAGAGTTTTCTTTTATTCCAAAGAATTATCCATAAAGAATTTGCTCCAGAAGGTCAAATGGTGAACGCACATTACTACGTGGGTATTCTAACTCGTTTATGGTCGAGGATTGTTCGGGTGAGGCCTGAATACCGCAGCCAAGAACTTGGTGTTTGTTTGCACGACAATGCTCCAACGCACAACACCAAGATCGTTCGCCAATTCTTGGCTGAAAAAGGTATTGTTGCGCTTGACCATCCTCCTTATTCGCCGATTTAGCTCCGGCGACTTCTGGCTATTTTCTAAACAAATGAAAATCCCATGATAGGACGGCGTTTCGACACGATTCCGATATCCAGAAGGCTACGACAACGATCTTGCAGGCAATTCCAATTGTTGACAATCAATTGTTTTGAACAATTTTTCCAACGCTTCCAGTTGTGTATTGACTCACAAGGAGACTATTTTGAATAAAAAAGCATGTACACTAGGAACAATCAACTTCTTGTATTTTATTTCACATCAGTCACCTTTTCTGTGGGACGGACTGTGTAGATAATAAATGTAGCGGTGGCAAAGCGTGAATTCAAGTCGAAGGCATGCAGTGACACAATTTGGCCTTGTAGGGCCGTGGAAAAGAAAAGGTGAGAAAATGTAGGCCCCCCGTTTCGAAAAAAAATAAACTTCTCTCTGTGAAAAAGGTCGATAGAAATAAATATTGATTACGGATAAGACTTACCATTAGTGAAATTAGAGGTGAAACTATTTCTTGGTCGTATTCCGTACCACCACACATCATCATAATCTATTCCATCCCTCCGATTTGATAACAATGAATAAGAAAAGCCAATAAATCATAATTTTTTAATTACTTATTGCAGCATATCCAAGTACATCGAAGATACCTTCAGATTTTGAATTATCGCGCTCCATTTATGTCTGCGTAAGTTTTGTAAAATCCAAATCTGGCACATTTTTATTACGCCTTTATCTTTACGCTACATTGCGAAAGGCTTTTCCAGTAAACGCACTGGGTCGTACAACTATAATGGCATTTTACACGTCAGTGTAGGACACGCAATATGGTACGAAGTGGAGATTTACATGCTCTTAAACCGAATTAGAATTTTTCAGGAACCATCAACGGACGAGGATCTGGCAGCGACCCAGTCATGAACAACGCAATGCAGCATGTGGGCGAGTGGTTAGTTTTCTGGGCCCTGACCCCCAGAGCGCGTGTTCGATTGCAGATGATGGTGCGAACTCCTCTCACAGCTGAGGGCGCGAAGTTTTCAAAGAGCGCGAAGTCCCGCAGTGTCCATGTCATGCTTGCGGCATGTAAAAGGACCCTAGCAGGTGCCTCGCAAAATGAAATCCCTCTGGCAATTCCCTGTCATAACGAGATCTTTCGTTCTCCCAAACAAAGAACTCGAATATACCTCCGTGACCCCGACTCGGACGAAACAGTGAGAAACACCCAGGGCGTTTATATTAAGGGGACGGCCACGGAGCACACCTGCTCGAAAAAGGTCCCGCCGGGGTCTGCTTCATAGGAAGCACGGGTCGAATACGACGGTGCGGAACTACGTCCAATGCCCTTGACCCCGCAAAATAACCCATATGATAAGATCACGGCGTGCATGAGGGGAGGAGGTAGTCATGTGACCCGAGTCTCGCAGCGCAGTTCTCTGTCTCATCATGCTAGTTGTCTGAATGATAAATACATGGAATCTTCTACCAGGCGTGTCTGCCGTCGCCTTTCTCGCCGCCAGCACGACAATATAAAGCAATGGACCTTTTCCTTTTCTTAAGCTTTTCTTAAAACTTCCCTGCCTCTACTCCACTGCAGGCCACTTCTTTGGAGGTAATACATCAGTGACGGCTGATTCTGAATGGCAAAGGTCGTCTTCCTCGTAAAAACCAACCTCAATTGACTCGTTTAATTTTTGCTTACCACCAGCGCAATTTTTGAAGATGACTTTAGTTTTAAGTGCCCGATTAGGTGAAAGATAAATGTTTTCGGAATGGATAGCATCGTGGACTCCCGGGAGACTGTCTGTAGCTGGTGTATGCGAGGCAATGGGAACTTGCGGAAGCGTGAGGGTATTGGGAATTGGGTGGGAGCGGCATGCTCCTATTAGGCTTTCGTTCGGCAGAGTCCGAGGCTATTAACTAAACTAAGAATATTGATCCTTTAATTTGATTTTATAAATTACTGTTTTGTTGCTGAAAATATTAAAAAAATATTTTTGCTGGAGCACAATTGTATCTTCCGTTATCAGCATGAAAGTGGTCTTAGACAAGAATTAAAATTCCTATATGGGCAAAGTGGTTGGACACTGCCTGTTATAGTTTTCCTCGTTCAAGAAATATGTTGAAGAGGTGAAATGTGTGTGATAGTTCGGACATACACGGCCCCTGTTCATTCGCAACACACCGACTGCCGCCGCTGCAAATGCGTGCATTTATAACAACGTCGCTGCAAATTGCTTACATTCTCGGTGACTAATTCAACAAATTTGAATGTAATTATTGAACGTGTTGATGCTGACGCAAATGAATGAACAATGTTAAGAATATCATAGTCCTTGCAGAACAAGCTAAGCATGCTCTAAACTTTCAACGCATACTCTTAGGCTCCACTGCGTAGTGAATGCTTAACTGTTCACGATCCAGTGGGCGACGAGGCTGCAGCCTTCGCTCTACGTGATTAACATAAAACGATCGTGATTGAGAGCAATGCTTACCAACAGACCTTATTTCCAAAGGGACGTATCTACATAAACACAATTAAGCAGGAAGTGGACGTATTCGCATTCAGCCTAAACGTTTAAGACACAATTTGACTGTTTTCGGGTACCGTTTAACGTAAGAGAAACAAAAAATAGTTAAGCAAGTATTTGCCAACCTGATGGAGAAGGGTCTTAGAATATATTCATATATAAAACTTAAAAACAAATGCAAATGGAAATACGTCACATTTAATTTTTTTTCCTAGGGCTTTTATCTAGCCGAATTCCGGTTACCCCTTATGTCCCGATGAGACATACGAATCGAATACGACCATGTATCGTATACATACATCGTATTCGACCATGCACTAGGCACCAACACACATGAGAACTCAACCGATCTGGGGACAGCAGAATGCGAGGCCCTCCGCCACAACATGTATATGAGTGACAAGGGGCAAACAGCTATGCCCAATGTGGGAGTCGAACCCGCAACTCTTCGGACCGAAACGATCAGTTGGTACACGCTCTTGCCCACTTCGGCCGTCCAGATCGGCTCACTTCCGAAATAAGCGCTTCAATTCCCAAGAGCCCTATTAACAGTCATTGTTCTAACTATGCGGATTTTTTGCCGGCATCTTAAGTCTCCGCTTTCGCATTTCTTGGAAATTTTCTAGTTTTGAGAATGTCAGAAAGACCCGAATTTTAAATGACTTAGCTGAGAGAAAATATAAGCAAATTGAATATTATAAATATGGAAGTGTTTCAGTGAGTACATGGCCCACCAACCAACTATTTGTTACGTTTCATCAAGAGAATTTAGATGTTCACATGTCTGCAGTCAAAAATAATATTGAGGGGCGATATTGCTTTCAGAGGAATCACAAGGTGAGACCAGAAGAACTGCACTCACGGCAGAACTCCATATAAAGAATGTCAGAGGCTTGTTGTAATTCAAAACAAATAGAAAGATAAAAAAATGCACATAAAATAGTTCCTGTAAAACGAAAAAAAATATAATTATTAATTACTTTTACTCAATCTTCAGTAATACTTTCTGCTGGTTTTCTTTGGGGAGTGGGGGGTTATCTGGAGGTGTGAGAACTCATATCATAGACGACTAGAAGTATATAATTCTCTTTAATATACTCACACTTATCACACTAAAATGTTACAGTTAATCAATATTATTGTGTTTCTCGGCATTATTTTGATATGTTACCACTATTTGAATTTTAACAGCATATTTCAATTCGAACGGTTCCAAAACAGTTGTTTTGAAACTAACGTGCAAGTTCATAGAATGAATAATATAAATATAATTACAGATGAGTCCTTCAAACTTTTTTTCTCGGAAAGTCAACTTATCCATTCTTCTATCTACGTCGATTCTCGTTTTTGCAAAGCGTACTGTGCTTTCCTCATTGCAAAAACGTACTTCCATAGTTATTGTGAGAGAGTAGTGTGAATGTTGTTGCTGGAGCCTAAGGGAGAGTTCGTAATTGCAGTGACTTTGAACTATATTTTTTAAACTGTGGTTTACGAAATTGTTAAGTTGCAGTAAACATACCGAGAATAACTTCCATATCCTATGTAATTCTTTCAAACAATTTTATAGGGTAGTTTGAGCATTGCACGTTGTAGTGGGGCAGCACGTACTAATTTTAGAAATATCTGTTGAGAAATAAGAGTAATTATGAAACCGGATAGTAAATAGTACCTCATGAAGATATTTGTGTTTTTGTGTAATTTTTTTCCAGAACAGTTAAATTTTGAATCACAATAGTGCAAACATAAATCATCATGATTTTTTCCTAAAGCAACTCATGATGACACGGTTTTCAGAATTAAATATTGAAAAAAATTCGTAATTTGCACATTTATGTTCTTATAAATTGTGATTTAAGTAGTACCAGATTGGGGTAAAATTTCACGGTATTTCACACATTCATTGCTTTATATTTTAAGGTGATGCTTTATAATACTCACATTGCTCAACATTGCATTGGTTTTCTAAGTATATGAAAAGACACTATAATACAACAGGACATTCAATCATAACAATACAAAGAAACAGTCAGAATTTTGTATTCAAACCCTGAATATGATATACGATAGAGAAATACTGTAGTAGTTTGAAACAATTATTTTTTCAGATTTTTGTTCTGAATCGTAGCCAGCAAAATAAGATCGATTCCCCCAAAATAATTTCGTAAATATGAAGGCTGCAGCCAGAGGAAAATAACTAATTTAAGTGCAAAATTTATTCCCATTACAACTCTTGACATCATGACTCTCTTCCTTCACAAACTGCTGTGCGCACAGTTTTTCAAAGCTTCAAATTTTACTAGTAGTGAGAAAAATGCTGTTTATAACAGGAAAACATTTATGGTTTACACCCAAATAATTTATATTTCATCCTCTTGATAAATAATCACAATGAAACTTGTGATTTTATAACACCACATATTTTCAAAAACATACTTCGCTAAAAAAAATCATTCGAAAAAACAAAATAGCCCAAAACTGGTCATATTTTGGAAGCTTTTTCATTACACAGTTCACCTGAAATAGGTCCTACGCCATTTTTATAATGGAAGTTGCTCTGTTTGAGCAATTGTGGAGCCGTTTTTTCAGAAAAAAGTTTAAAAGGTTTTTAAGTTTAAGTATATTTTAAGCAAAATTACTTCTATACAGATCCATTCATGAAGAACAGAGATTTCGTTCCGTAAAAATCTCTATCTTCAATATTATAAAGTTTGAGTTCTTGTTTGTGTTTGTGAAAAAGTTTGAGATTTTGTAATTTTCGAAAATTCAGATGGTTGAACAAAAATGACAATTGCGCAAGTTTTAAAACATAGCTACATCCAAGAAACAAATATTTCAAACATTCGCAGACATTTTTGAGAAACATTTGAAACTGTTCTTAAGTCTCCATGTAAAGTAGCCTAAAAAATCAAAATCCGCAGGGCGTCGAATTCAGTCAGATTAAAAGGATATTTTATGGAGAAAATAATCTGACGGTTTAGGCGCTATATCTGACCACAAATGGACGGACACACTGACGGATGACTTGACAGGCTTTTGCTTAAACCAAAAGAAGAAGCAATTTGCTAAAAAGTTCTGCAAAAAAGGAAAAATATAGAAACACGATGTGGAAGAGAATTGATGGTAAAAAACAATTATTTATCGCTCCTAGTAATTTCATTGCAATGAGATAATGTGACAATGTCACCGATTTAGAACGTTTATTTTGATTGATTTCAGAAACTAATTTAAATATATTATTTACTATAGTGTTCTTGCGGTAAATTAATGTTCCACGTTTCATAGCTTTCCATGTCCTGATGTACTATTGATTTATTAAATTGTGTGCCAGGTGAGGTACCTACAAAGAATAAATAGCATTCTAAGAGAGCAGAAGAATCTTTTGAAGTTTGCGTGCTTCATTATTTGATGATTGTGGGCATGTCAACTGCAATGGTCACTAGTCCTGTTAGTGTTGTGAATATTTAATCCCGGAAGGTGGCGGTGTTCCTCGCACGCTGGATAATGAGAATCGGCACCGACCTCACGCAAAAGGGAAATAGCTCAGATGTTAGATAAGTGTACACAGAGCTTGGTCAAAATTGGCGTTATGTCACGATCAAAGAAAGCGATGTCAAGACAAGTGTGTAAGGAAAGCCCTAATGTGGTGTGCTTGCTGCTAGCTTTATATTGAACATTCACAAAAAACAACTGGATTACGTCATTGACATGTTTGAGAGCGAGCCAACAATGAGCATTGACTCGTAAGTAACTGTTCAACACATCTTGGTGTTGACAACTCAAAAATAGAATTGGTATTAGAATCGTCACCAAGAACACCAGGAAACAAACGAATAATAATACTTTAATATTTAATTTTAAAGGACAGTGATAAATGAGCACATCGTTTAGGCCTGTATGTCAGTTTCCTTCCCGGTATAGAATCAACATCAAAAATATAATTTCAAAAGAAGGAATGATTTTGAAGAATGGTTTCTGTCATTGCATTTTTTTCGCGATTTAATTACATAATTTAAAACTTGGTACTAAATTTTATTTGTTTACACTTATCCGTACGCACTTAGCCGATCATACTTTCGATCGTCATTTCAGTGGGGTAAAGTAAGAATTGAGAGCCTGAATTGGAATCTGAGGGATTATCTGATTGGAAACATTTCGGGAGTTGAAATCTAACTATTAATCGAACCACTGCAGCTAAATTCCAAAAGAGGGTTCACCTTTAGAAATAAGGAAATGAAAAATGATTGTGTGTTGATTTTAACAACATTTCTAATTTCAATAGAGTCGCGTATATCTGAAGTAATTGGAGCTGATGGTACCTTGGATTACAAAAACCTGAGATTAAATGAAAATAAAGGAAATTACATAACGGAAATTTTCAACTACAATGTATAACGTATTCAAATGCAAAATGCAAAAACTATTATAATTACAGGTACTACATAAATATACACGTACATACACGAGTGCGAACCGGTCACAACAATGTTACAGACAGACTGACACTGGCACCGCCGCACACGTGATCTTTGACGAAGTCTTGCCAACCTGTACCGAGTCAGCTCCAGATTATCGCCACAGATATGCTGTTTGGGTGACTTCGCGCACAACACACTCTTTTTCATCTCGGATTACACGGAATTTCGGATTAGCGGGGCTCGGATTACTGTACGAAGCATTTTATGTCACCCGATTTCACACCAGACGGAGTTATAAAAATCTGGAGAAGCTACGTGGCGCTAAATACGAATGCTAGGATTCACAGTCAGTTTTTTTTGTCTCGAAACATCCTGTCCTCTGCCAAAAGCACGAAAGGCGCCGTCTTCGCGCTCGAGGAGCACGCGAAGGCAGCCGAAGGCAGCGCCGTAACGAGGCGTAGTGTTCGCGCGGCCCCCGCGGCACGCCCCGGGCCCAGGGCGCACGCCCCCGCCCGAACACACGCACACGCGCGCCGCCCGCGGGGAACACGTGTCCGCCCCGAGACACGTGTTCCGGTGCGCCCACGGCCAGGCGCGGTCGGCGCCGGGGGCGGGGGGGGGAGGGGCGAGGCAGGATGTACGTATTGTCTACGGAATACAGAGTAACCGGAGGAACAATGCTTCATATTTCAAACGGAATGGGGGCGGACAAAATGTATTGAGGTGCAGGGGAGCTTACGGAGAATTTCGGGGGAAAATCGTGGTTCTTTAAGATTTGTGAACGGAAAATATTATGACTGACAAGAATCCGATAAATGTATATTTTTTAATATAAATGATAAAGGAATTCTAACGTAATAAATAATTAAATTTGTTGAATATATAATTTAATACAATGTAATACAATTTCGATAGTTTCTGCTAAGATCTTGAAGTTTACATCAATTGTAGAATTGTAAGATGACAAATCACAGTCATCCTATCACAGTCTAAAACTTCTGGGGAACCTTCGGACGTGTGATAGGTGATTATGGTTTTGTTAGATAGGCAGAAAATGAGGTACGACACAACTGAGTTTACGCGACAAGATTACAATGACGATGTCGCCATCTACTCACGTGTTGCAAAGGAAAAGCATTTTTTAAAAAATATTTTTAGTATCTACTGAACTGTGTGAACAAAGTGAAGTCCTGGCGGTGTCGGATTTCGTCACATAGCTGGAAAGCGTGGTCGAATTCATTTGCGATCTGGACGACAGTCCTTGCCGCCAGCCGATCTGATCGGTAGTTTTCTTTCCTTACTCCGATCAATACCAGGTGAATACTGGAGCAATATCTTAATGAAAAAGAGTCACGGAGAGCGCATGATTTTTCCTTTCCCATTACTGT
Source organism: Gryllus bimaculatus (assembly GCA_017312745.1). Classification (NCBI taxonomy): domain Eukaryota; kingdom Metazoa; phylum Arthropoda; class Insecta; order Orthoptera; family Gryllidae; genus Gryllus; species Gryllus bimaculatus. Next base: position 12,429,285 of record BOPP01000011.1, read on the forward strand.
CTTCGTGTCTTCCCTTCACACACAAAAATAAACTTAAGGCACACCACAATTGCACACACCGGGAGACCTGTCGGGACCTGTGGCGGTACCTTGCTATGCGTGATACCTGGAGGGGATACCGTTATCCAACGTATAAGTCATCTCCAGTTCTCACATTCCAACGGGAGAGGAAAACAGCCGTCTGCCGGGATGTAGCTTGCACTTCACTTACGAGACTAATGAAAATATCTGAGCGTCCTTAAAAATTAAAAATCAATCAACCAAGATTTTTTTAAATTTTATTCGTGAACAAGCAAACTTTGTGTAATTACGTAAACCTGCTGATGTTGTCCCATCGAGAAGAGACTGCACACAATGATTGGTTCATTCCTTTGTACTTCGGATTTCATTTGATATCTACGTTGTAGACAGGAAAGGTCGAACTGCAGAGTATTGTTCTAAATACCTCGAATTTTAGGAAGAAAAGACAACTTTTCTGTAACTTTGGTATGCTTTAGCTATATGTCAAATTATTGTGATGGCCTCATTATCTGAGGCGCCGTACATGCGCCTTACATGCATGCGCCGCCCTTCACTTCTCCTGCATGGGGGGGGGGGGAGATCGCGTGCTCGCCGCTGCGCTGCACTGAAGCCTTGTAAGACGCGCGCTTAACAGGGTATTTTTGTTTTATTGCGACCCCCTGACGTTCGCCGCTTTGGCACTGCGGCGCGCGCTTTGCCGCCCTCGCCCCCCCTCCCCCTCCCACGTCTCCTCACAGGGTGAACCAAAGACTACTCTCATCGTCCGATCCGTTTGGTCGCTTTTTTTAAAATCAGTTTCCAGTACAGCCGAGTATAAGGCAATGTCATGGATAAATGCGATTCTAATAAGAGAAAAATATTTTTAAATGTCGAAAATCTGAAATAAATGACAATAAATGTGTAAAAAATGTTAATAGAATGTTTAACCGTATTTATCGTACCCCATAGATTCGACATGTTATTTACTTATGGACCTGAAACGTAGTTCCTAAGTGAAATTAGATTTGAATACGCGGGCAATGTTTTTGGATTTCGTCTTGTGTCTGCGCAGCCACAGAACTACTTTTCTTCACTTTGTTTTCTTCACGTAATTATAATTGATATTTGTGCCATTTCTCTTCAAGAAATAAAATGATGTCCTAGGAGAATCATTGATAAGGGAAAATAAATTTGCAAACGATGTTCCTCCTCGTTCAGTACTGAAACTTCACATTCCTCATTTGGATTTGCAAGCCTCTTTAGGGCAAGGTGTAGGAGCGTCTTCATTAGCCGAACGCTGTCAATTCAAATGCCATATGAGGCATGGTATTTTTCATCCTGTATTTGGCTTCTCACTTTTCATATAAATCCCCTTGCATCATCATTTCAAGCATATCATTATTCTCCTTTCATAATCAATTAGTCATAGTGCATCTACAAGGAAAAAGTAGGAAATTTGGCGTGACTCTCTAACCTCACTAATGAGCATGTTATCTTATAATGTAAGTCCAGTTAGCATATACATTTCCGCATCTTAGAGTAACGTGGTAGTCGTATCAAAATCAGGAAGAGGCTTTCATTCCAGGTATGCATCAGTTTACACTCTTGATTAGATATCTAAAGTCTTTGTGTGTGTGAAGATGAGATTGTGTAAAGTATATTCTGAACAAACATGTTTTTTCTGCCACTCACAGTTTGCCAATTTGAAGCCGATTGATGAAAAATTGAAACGTTGTAAAGGGAAGTCACCTGAGTGAGCGTCATGGCTTTGGGGAGCACCCTGTACGTTCGCTGCTTTCTCCTCCCACCCCTTGTGCAGCGGGCGCGCTTGCACGAGGGAGCTTCCTGGGGCAGCACCTGGCACGGAAAGGCCGCACACGAGGCAATCACTGCGCCGTCGTCCTCTATCCCTAGCTCACCCCGTCCCCACACACGTC
>BOPP01000011.1:12432286-12447595 GCA_017312745.1 Gryllus bimaculatus
CTAGTCCCCTCCTCGCCCCTTCCTAGTTTTCGCCTCGCCCCCGCCTAGCACCTGCCTACACCTTTCTTAGCCACCGTCTCACCCAAACTAGCCACCACTCTGACTCCCTCTCCCTTTCTTTTTTCACCACCCCCTCACTTCGTACATAACACCTCCTTAGAGCTTGCCTCACCCCGGCCGAGTCTCCACCTAGCGCCCGCTTTGACCCACCCCCTATTCCCTCCTCGCTTCTCCCTTTCTCGCCCCGCATTCCTTCCACCTAGTTCCTTACTCGTTCCGTGTACTCATGCAACTCTCCCCACATCCCGCTCTCGCCCACCACCTGCGCTATATTTAGTGCGCGCGCCCCTGCTGCTGCAGTACGGAGCTTTCGCATTGCGGTGCACACGCTGGCGTGCCGGCGCCTTCGTTGACTTTTATTGAATAAGGAGGTTTTATTTCAGGACTGCTTCAGACTCTCGCTTTTAGTGTCGCGGACGATGTAACGCGAGGAAGCACCTGGATGGATGAAGAAGATTTGAATTTGAAAATATAACTGTCGCAACATATGTTTTTGGATTTGGTCTTGTGGATTGTCTCTTGATGAGACTTCTTTTGGGAACTTGGGAAGTGTTTATGTTGATTTATTTCTCTTCTATACATTATTATAATATTTTTTATTTGGAAAAAACGATTTCTTTTCATATTCTATTTTAGGCGATGTAAGGATAGAATACTAAATGGTTATTTTATGTAATGTAGTTGTGTAAAACGTGTTATACCCTAATCTAAGATACTGTCTCATGTATCGTGGTAACTCTTTTGAATATAATTTGTGGCCTAAAAGGAAAAATGAGAAATGTAAAATGTTTGATGTCACTACTGACATCTTTGTCCATATGTATTAATTTGACAAGTATGAATTTTTTAGTCATTTTAAACTATTGTTTTGAAACACTTAAACATGTACTCTATGTCATGAATATGGGTGTACGTCATATACATGTTTTATTAGATAAACCAGTAAATAATAACATATTATGAGATTAATGAAATTGATCAAAAATATGTTATTTGGTGGGTATATAAGAAAATATCTTAAGTGAAAAATGATTTCTCAATCAGATTCTTACAGGATGAATTGAATAAAACACTTATAATAAGAAAATGAACGTTCAAGATGAATCGGCCTCCGGAATAACAAAACCTGTAAACTCCTTTAGTGTCCATAAATCTTGTATCGTACAGCACGGTACCCCAGCCACTTATACTCTCACACGAGCTATATCTACTGACAATAATTTGCTTTGCATGTGCCTCGAATAAGAGAGGAAAAGGCGATCAAGCTTATGCAGTTTAACCAGCCTGCAGTCACGGCAGATCATGCAACCGTTTTATCGCGGCGCGCCCGAGTTATTGCATGAGTTTCGCTTCAAAAGCATATGCAAGGGAGTCTTGGGCCACGCGCTACTTACTGCCCGTTAAGCTACATCATATTTATTTTTATTCCCCCACCGGCGTCGGAAGAAGGCAGTCCGCATCTTCAAAAGCAGCGGTTTTACAAGCGAACACTGCTAGTAAAGAGGAGGGAATACTGAATCAAAAATGTTCAGAGGTTCATGCATCGGAATGAACAATTTTATAAGACATTAGTTTTCCAAGGTTGAAAAAGCATCTGAAGCACTATCTTCGTCTAATATGCTTCTCCATAAATGTAAATAAAAATAAAATAAATTGCTATTCATATTTTGAGTTTTCTGAGTATAACGAGACTATTAAAATCAGAACATTCACACTCATTTTGGTTGTACGAAAACTAAACTGACGGGCTATATAATATGGAACAAAGATAAAAAGATTAAAAACAACAAAGAGCAAAGAAATAAGATAAAATACCTAAGGGTGAATTGGTTGCTGAGGGTTTTTTCTTCGTTAATTTTATGTCCTTTGGGTATTTATGAAACAAGTTATTAAGTTGACCATTATTATTACAGTCATAATCACAGACTGCAGACAACTCGCTTGAGACGATAAGGGTGTCAAGTGTTGATGTGTTTTAGAATGTTGGGGTGATATTTAGAGTCTGGTTGGAAGATAGTGTTATCTGCAGGTTAGACATCTACATATTATCAAAAAGGTATGAAAGGTTTTTATTTTTTTATTACTATTTTGAATGTGATACATGCTTCAGTTAACATACAACTTTTCACATGTCATGTTTGTGTCATGTGTTGTTTGAGAAATATTTTTTTTATTCTGGTGGCATTTATAGGTGCTTTGCCTAGTTTGTATTGAGATAGTTGTGTCATTGATGACATTATTGAACAAATTATGGGATAACTTAGTGTATAATGTGATGTGTGATCGGTTTTATTTGAGTTTCTTTATGAAATTGTTTGTTTGTAATGAACCAGGGTGCAATGGTCATTGTTCGCAGGAATTTATTTTGTATGACCTGCATTTATAGATATTGGTTTTTGCTGCGTTTATCCAGACAGGACAAACATAGATCATTAGGGGGTCTTATTATGACTGTATGAATGAGTTTGGCATTTTCTATAGTTATTTTTGTGTGATTATTTATTAATGGTTTTAATTGAATTAGCTTGAATTTTGTTTGTAGTGTTTTAATAATTATATGTTCTTTCCAGTTAAGCTTGGTGTCTAAATGCAGTCCTAGATATTTCACTGTTTTTGTTTAGTGAGGTCCAACGAATGGTGTTATTGTTTAGTGTAAGGGGTGGTGGTGATGAAATTGTTTTTAATGAAAAGATTTTTCCTGGGTTTAACGTTAAAGAAACGAAAAGTTAAGGTTAAAGAACTTAGCTGGGTTTAACTTAATTTTCCATTTGTTTGACCGAGAATCTATTTGGTTTAAATGTCGTTGTATTGTGTTTCTTAATGTGATAAATGATGTGCTAGAACAATACAATACAGTATCACCTGCGAATTGTACTGTATTGATTGTATTGGTTGTAGGGATATCAGCTGTGTAAAGATTGAATAATATAGGTGAAAGTTGGGAGCCCTGAGGAAGTCCAGCCAATATTGGTTTGGGGTTTGATAGATGTTTATCTATTGAAACTGAAAAAGTTATATTGCTTATGGAGCTATAGATGATGTTGGTTAGATATTTGGGTGTGCCAACGATTCTAAGTTGGTACATGAGATCTTGATGCTATACTCTGTCATATATTTGTGAAATGTCTAGAAAGGTTGATATAGTCTGCAGTTTTTTTAATGCTGTATGGATATGTTCTGTAATCCTTAATAATTAGTGTGTGGTTGATAACTTTACTGTGAATCCAAATTGATGCCTGGGAATGATGTCATTTTTGTTGAAGTAATTATTGAGTTTTTTATGAATAATTTTCTCTAGATATTTAGATCAGGATGGTAACTGGCTTATTGGTCTATAATTTTCTATATTAGATGGATTTTTGTTTGGTTTTGGTATGGGTATCACTATACGTAGTGTGTTTTCATAAAAGTGGAAAATAACTTTTTCTTAATGAAGAGTTATAAATGTTATTTAAGAATGCTACGGCTTGGTTGGCAGATTTTTTAGTAATTTGTTATTTCCTTATTTAGGTAGTGTTTCTTTTGTTTGTTATTTCCTTTAGAATGTGAATCTAATTCTGGAAGGTACATTATAATCAGGAGATGTTGCTAACTGTATGATTGTTTGGTGTTGTGAGTGTGGGGCTGAATTGTTGGGTTTAAACGTATCTGCAAAATGTTTTGCTAGTACTCCAGCTTTTTCAGAGGAAAATATTTTTTCCCTTGTGCTGGTATTAAGTGAAGGAATGTTATTTCTTTTGTTTAGTATTTTATTTTTAAATTGCTGCTGTGTATTATTACTTGAGTTTGAAGTTTGAATTATGGTATTGTATTGTTGCTGTTTGTGTGTGAAAAGTGTTTTTTTGGTAATATATGTTAATAGGTTCAGTTTCTTTTTAACTTCAGATCTTCTAGTGTGATCCCATAATATTCTTGTTTTATTCTTTATGTAGATTAGATTTCTTATACTTTTGGGTAGTTCATTTTTTTATTCAGTGTGTTCTTAGATTATTTGTTTAATTTACTGTCCTATATATCACTTAATATTATATTATTGAGTATTGTTATTGCTTGATCTATTTTTGGAGGGGTATTTAAGATTTTGAATTTAGGGTTGTTTGAACATTATTTTTCAATTTTTGCCTATTATTTGTTTGTGTGTTGAGTTGTGGAATGGGAGTGGGTGGGGGGAGAGAATGTTGTGTTGTAATTGTTACTGGTAGGTGGCCTGAGTACAGGTGTTCTGTTGAGAAAAAACCTTTGTTTTAAATTTGCGATAGCTATGTCTATCAGGTCTGGGTTCCTAGAGTGATCAAATGCATGGTGTCTTGGTTCACTGGGGGTTATGATATTTATTTTGTTGCTGTTTATTAGTTACAATGATTATGCCCCAGTTGGATTATTGTTTTTACATCCCCACTGTACACATTTTGCATTAAGATCACCTAGTTGGGGTGTGTTGATCAATTATACCAATGAGATTGGTATGTTGGATTTTCACATTGGGGAGCTTATATGCTATGAGTGTTGTTTCCAGATTGTTGTTATTAATAAACTTAATTGCTGCTGTTTCAATTTCAGGGGTTGTTTGCAATATTATCTGGTAACATGATATTGTGCTCATAAATAGTATCATGATCTCTCCTCCATTAGTATTTGATCTATGTATTTTGATTGCTTTGTAATATGGTATGCTGAATTTTGTACTATTGTTTAAGTGTGTTTCTGTTTTGCAAGCAAAGTCTATTTTCTTATCTTTGACAGTTATAACATTTAAATAGTTCATTTTTATGGGGACAAGTTGGAGAATAATGATTTTTGGAACAATAAATGCATGCTATTTTATGGTTTCAATTATTTTTTGTATGGCCAAAGTCTAAACATCTCATGCACTGAATGGGGCCTTTAGACCGTCTTCTCCTTTCAGCTTTCGCAATGAGAATGAGATTACATATTTGTCTTGTTTCTAAAATATTTTATATTTTTTCTTCCCCCTTGAATTCGGCTGCAATTACTGGAATTGGATTACTGTCTTTTCGGAGTCTGGTAAATTTGATGAGTGGTGGGTGTTTTTCTTTCAATTCCGTGTAGATTTCCTCTTGTGTGATTGATGTGTGTAGGTTTTTGAATGCAACTGAGAATTTCTTATTTGCAGGGTCCTTCTAAGTATGAAATTGTTTTCTACTGTCAATTAAATATTTGGTTATGTCTCTGAACTCACTGATTTTTTCTGGTTGTATTCTTACCAGATTGTATATAAATTGAAGTGTGAATTTGGTTGTTACTTTGCTATTAATCTTCTTGCTAAAGTTCATCATGTATGTTATATTTTATACATAAATTGGCGGGATTTTTACTGTTTCTGACACACATGGTGATGTTTCATTGACGTAACTAAACCAATTTTGATTGCTGGGATCCGGTTCACTGTTCAGTGCCTCAAATCTATTTCCAGTGGGGACCGAATAACGAATTTGGGTTGAACCATCTATATTGTCTTGTTTTGATTGTAGGTTAGACCTTTTGGTCTCGTTGGCCGAATTGTTATCATCTGAAGGACGCTTTAAATTTTGCTCAGCACGTTGGCCTGTAGCGTTACCTTGCAGAGTGTCCGGGTTTTGCCGTCTCATTGAGGTCTGTTGATTTGGTTGAGGTTCCATTGATGTAACTTCGTGACTGGTATTTTTCGTTACTTCTTGGTACAGCATCTATACGTTTAAATCTGGGATGAGATAATCACTGTTTAGTGTTTTTAGAGTATTACTGTTGAGCTGCTCCGTTGTCGGGCAGTACCCATTGAACATACTTCGTAGCACTCACTAGTGGCACTCTTTTCACAGACCACACGATTTACACTGGTTCACAGATTTTCCTCAGTCACACGGTTATCACTGATCACAACGATAAGACTGATCCGTTTGTCACTCAAGTACGGAATGTATGATAGGTAATTGTAAATGTTATATTTGGTTAATGACTTTGCGCCTTTTGTATCACTGATGAAGACGAAATATACCGCCGAGATGTTGGCCAGAAGATAATTTTAAGATATTTCACCTCAACATTCCCATCCCAAATGAAAATTTTAATAAATCTAAAGTAACTCTGATGACAAGTTTTAAAACTACATTTCGAAAAAGAGTCTAACTTTTCTACGAGAGGATTCAGTATATGAGGATGAGGATTCAGTATCTTTCAATATATGAGATACACATTCTGATGGTCTACCCCACGGGAGCCACTTGTTGTGAAAACACTTTCATTTTAGAACAGAAGTCCTTGATTGGCTTTACTTCTCTGCTCGCTGGACTATAGGTTGTCCTAGCAGAAGACGAGAAACTGAACGTATACGCTCCGTTTTTTCTTGAGCCATTTCGCTGGATGCCGAAAGGAGTGGGGTGGGGGGTAGTTCATTCAACGAATGGACCTAACCTATCTGAGGAATCAAACTGTCGCTCGTTTCTCAATGTTAAAATAATTTATATTACACAGGAGGAACATTTTCTCATAATGACATTTTTGAACAACGTCGCTAAACATTTATTCTTAATTCAACTAAATGATAGAAAAGGAGTGGGAAGTACGGTATTTTTCAGGGTTCAAGAAAACGTGCAGGTGTAATAGTCTTTGGATTCCACTTATCTATTTTTAAGAAGTACATCACTTAATGGCAATATTAGAATATTAGTAAGTTCAGTCGCGGCTAGTGGATTTCTAAATGAGGAAAGGCTGCAAATGCTGCTTGCATGCATTGTGATTCTATACATAATCTCTTCCGATACAGGCATAAGTGATTCCTCCTTGCGGCTATATTGAGCAGAACTTGTTTGGTATTCAATGCTACTCGCTTGAGCTGTATTCTGGTACCATCCTGAGGCTATCCACGTGAGCACGTCCCATCTTAGACCCCTACGCCCCACCTTAGGGCTTGCCTGGCGGGCAGCCTTCGCCGACGCCACGGCTCCTCGTTTTAGAACAGGCCTTATGGCGGAATAAAGTGGGGGCCTACTGCTTTTCTCTTCCCGACAGCAGTTCAAATGCGTTACGATACGTGCATTTATTCGAACTAACAGAGAAACATTTTGATATGATTGTTACATGAATATACTTCAGAATCCTTTATTAATACATAATAATACGTTTATAAATATATTTTTTAATTTTTTTTGGGGGGGGGGGTGCAATTTCTACAGAAGCAGGCAGCAACATCTCTACCTTAACAGCCTTAATGACGAGCGCGACTGAGCAAGTTTTAACGTTTTTTTAAAGAGGAAAGTGATGGATTAGACAAAGAAGTCCAAAATAGTGTTCAACAGAAGAGTGGGCAAAAACTTCGTCCATTACTTTCAGCCCTAGCGTCCCACACTAGGGCGGTAAAGTACTTCATTAACGAAAACTGATTATAATGTCATAATATTTTACTTTACCTAACCAAAGTGGATAAAAATAAAGCCTATTTGATAGATGAAGTTTATTTAATAACCTTAACGCTTATTATACAAAGTTATACACTTTCTTTCTTTCTTTGTAGCCACACAGCTCTAATGTTGTCGATATAATTATCTTGATGAGAACAGGTAAAATTGTTTTGTCATACAGGCCTTTATCATGTCAAAAACATTTATCAGGAGTAAAGCCTAACTATTTCTCACTAATAGTTAATTTTAAAGAATGATTTGTAGGAATATTCATCAAATTAACATCAATATTACAAAGTGACCAAATGCCACAAAAAAAATTATTCTATTTCAATGATAAATATAATAGTTAAATTTGAAATGTTTTTGTAAATCTATTAATTATAAATAATTAAAATATAATTAATCTTGCGTAGTTTCGTATTTTTGAATCACGTTTTTAATAATATTGTCTCACCTCGAGACCTAACATTCTGTCCCTCGTCTCGACCGGTCACTTGCTTGATCGCTTTTCCGTTCCGCATTCGACACACGATGCATATCATTATTTAACTGTGTCTCCGTTCAATAAGTTCTCACTCTCTGTCTTCCCAGCCGTACTGTCACTTGTTTTCTACTTTGATTCAAAGAATGGCCAAGGTATCAGTAAAATTATTTATATGGAAGAGCAATTGTTTAAAATTAACACATTTCAAATAGACTGCGCCAGTTACTAAAGCAATCTCGCTAACATTTGCACTTCCTCGCGTAGATACGCACGCCTCCGCCAACGCCGGTCGAAGCTACTCGTTGTGTGCGCCAAATGCCTCATCGTGGGACGCCTGTCACCACTGGACCTGTCTTATATACTCCATGTCTTCGCATAAAACGTGTTCCTCGGTCCGCAAGCAGACTATACACATGACACACCACAGCCCTCCTCCGCTCGCTTCAATTTATGTCTACACTCACCGGTCGGTAGAAGTCGACTAGCCGCTCACTCGATGGCCTCGTCCGCTATATCGCTTCACCGCCAACGACTGTCAACGATTCCTGACCTTAGCTTACAGCTCTAATCTAAGGCTCAGGTCCCCCTAACCTTCTATCGGTTTCAGTGTGCTCTAAGTCTAGAGCTTCTCGATCTCACGACGCATACTGCAATAGGACCAGGTTCCTGCAATAGATCGCCTTACCGCTAACTCGCGCACATCACGGTCACACATGTCCTTCCTTGTACAAAAATCTACCTCGTTTCTATAGGACGACCTTTTGAATAGGCAAACTACTCTCGTACGTCTAACATATTGTCTCTCCGCCGGTCGAAAAGTCACTTTCTGCTGCCCAAAATGACTCTTCGCGCAGCGCAATGAGTAACGTAGTCGTTTTCCTGACTAATCTTTCCTGGACTGATATACCACGCCAACACAACCGCTCATTTCTGATACTAGACACCAGCACTACGAGTCTGACCGCAGGGCAGAATCGTGCGCGCGTCGCCCACACGCCTCCGCGACCGAAAGGCTGCTTCGGCCGTCTGGCCTCGCCGCAGTTCCGCCGACGCGCGAGGCGGTCCGGTCTGAAACGCCAGTCACGCGCCGGCGCCGAAGGAGGCGCGGCCGTGCGCCGCAAGCGCCCTGCGCACGGCGCGTGAGCGTGCAGAAGAACGGGATGAGACACCAGCCGACACAGCCACAGGCGCGCGGCAGAGAAGAGCGGCGGCGCGGCGGCGGGCGGGCCGCGGGCAGAGCGGCTCGGGGCGGGACGCTCAGAGGGGGCGCGCTGCGCGGCCCGGGGAGAGCGTGGTGCCCTTCCGCCAACGCGGCTCCGTCGCTGGGTGCGCGCGCAGGTATTGACCGCCCAAGCGCGAAACGTCCTTCCCGCAGCGACACGCGGCGCACGTGTCCGGCCAGACGCCGCCCCGTTCCCGCTGCCACCAAGCCTCCACACGCCACACGGCCATGCCCGCCTCATAGACGAGCCGATAGCGCCATCACGCAGTTCCTCAACGTTAGGCGCTGTAATCCATGCATGTTATCCGATCAGCTCGTATATCTGGTGGTCCGCCGCGAACGTCGCCGCAGTACGCTGGCAAGTGCTGCCAGAGACATTGTACGGTGATGGCACCTCGTTTTCGTAGACCCTTCTCGGGAGGGGCCCGATGGTTTCGCTTCCACTCCAGATGCTGGTCCTCAGTACATCACGGCCGAGAACCCTGCACGATGACGCGCGCTGTCGGTGTTCTGATTCCCATCAGAAGCTCTATCTAGCTCTTAGCTCTCACCATGCTTGGGCACCTTCCAGACTCCCCCGTCACGCAAGATCACAGATCTGAACTCTCACACTACTCCGAGGTTATCTCGAGTATGCTTATTGTCGAGTTATATAGAGGCTAGCTGTAAGTGTGACGAGCATATCTAAGCCAGTGAATGTGTAGAACTTCTTAGGACACACGCGAGAGTGCAAGAGAAAAACAGAGACACCCTCCGCTTTGTGGTCACTGTTAAGAATCCTCTGTCGCTGTTTCTGGGTTTATGGTTTAACTCGGTGGGCCCGCTCAGTATTCGCCGCTGGCTGATAGATATACATCTGGGAAAAACACGAGAAAGACTCTACTCGAGACTCAGTCTCTGCAATGCACGCGTGCCTGCGCTCAGGATGCAATTCCTCCTCTAGATACTACGGACTTGTTCTAGGTTCCTGGATGTTCGGATCTGAAGCCTGTTCTTCAGCGAAAGCTAGTGCTCGGGTAACAACTCTCGGCCATTCTGTCACTGGAAGGATTTTTCTCCTGTGAGAGGCTCACTGAATGCTCCGCACATTCTTACACTCGCATGTCCTCATCAGCCGGTTCAGGCCTCCGTGACTCTAGGACATGCAGACACGCTCCTTCTATAGACACAAATACAGATCTGACTTGGCAGGAGGTGCATTTGGTTGGGCCGGGTGGAGGCGCGCGCGGTTGCGTCGAAGTGTGCTCGATATCATTGATTTGCACTGTAGCGCTTGTCAGGATTTCTTTGTCGGTATCTTTATTAAGATAGTGGTGTATCGATAACGAGCGCGCGCGCTGCGAAAACGTCCGCGCTGCGCCGAGAAAACTCATTGTGACCATATATTGGAGCGTAGCTGCGAGGCACCAATGAGATTTCCCGACATAACACGCACAGGAAACTATAGACAGTGGACAGGGTCTTTGATTCTTATTTCTTATATGTCAATCATCGACAATTGTGAAAAGGATGGCCTTGGTTTGGACTCGCTGTGGAATAACGTGGGACGAGTTGCATGTAGGAGAGTTAGATAGAGTTTACGGTGAAAGATTACGGCGGCAAAACGAGCGCTCGTTGCTGGCCGAGCGGATCTCTTTGTGCTCCGAAGAAGCACGCGCTAATCTGATTGACTAGATGGCAGAAACTGAACGCCATAGGACAGGACGCAAAAGGCAAATATCTTAGCTGATAACGCACTTTCCCGTCCGCAGTGCGCGCCGGGTTTTCTTAAGGAACTCACTACCCAATACAAATGAAATAAATAATGCCCTAAATGTCCATTGTTTAAAATTAATCTAGCGCACAACTCTCTCCTGTCTGTATGCGGTGCGTCAAGGGTAAATACGAGCGGGATGGCTACGTGATATCCAATAGTCAGAAACCGAGTTGTGGGAAGCGAAAGACGGTTGTGTTTGTAGCTGGGACACGCGAATTTATATTGGGGTTCTGCAAGGTAGAACTTCTGTTGTATCAGAGAGAAGAGTGTAATGTCTGTAGTGGGAACGCGCGGTACTTGTGGCGAAATTAGCGCGGAGTCGCTAGAATGCGGGAGACGTATCACGGGTCGTTAGACAATTGTGTTGTGAGGGGGCTCTGATCAGCTGAGACTGCAACATTCGCCAGGGCGATGGCTGTACAAGTGTAATGGAGTGAGACTTTAAATACTCGAATACTGGACCACAGGTGTATAAAAGAGACTGCATCTGGGAGGGGAGGGCGGTGTTATGTTCTTAGTTGATAGACCATCAGCGTTGAAGTCATTCGACACGAACAAGGAAATGTCATTTAAGCACGCGCATGTAATGAGTGGTACTGTGAATGTATAATCTGTATATGCAATCATACTCTAAATGAGAATCTATCATGCGATATACATGCTTACTAATCTCTCGCGAACAAACAATATCGAGAGATGTAGAAAAATATTAAAACAAAAATTTTTCTACAGGGAATGAAACTGCAATAAACTCGTCCAACCAGAAATCATATGAAGCTTCTTCAAGACAATGTTTGAATAACTATGAAAATTAACCAATATGGATTCATGGTTTGATCGAGAAATGTTCTCATTCTCTCTTCTTCACCGATTGACCTTTTTCTTTTATCCATCCGACTGCACCACGCTTGCTGGCCTTGGCGGCTTCTTAAACTTTTCTCGCAGCTTTGAAGTTCGGTGGCCACCACTGGCTCCATTGGCAGATCCTTCTTGCCTCCCATTCCACCGCCTTCAACTGATCCTGTTTCAACGATGCCTAAGACTCAAATCAGTTTTTCACTTGGCGCAGGCCCCTCATACCGCCTATCTCACTGTGGCCTGAGTAGTACTTCCGCTTAATTCCACCCGACTCACTCCACAACACCTACACTCCACAACGCCCTCACTCCAACACGCCTCACTCCACACGCATCACTCCACCCGCCTCACTCCACTCGCCCTGGCAATCCACCCGCCTCACTCCAACGCCCCCACCCACACGCCCCACTCCACACGCCCCCATCTCCCACACGCCCACTCCACACGCCCTCAACTGCCACACGCCTCACTCGCACACGGAGTGCGATATACGTGAATTCTCACTCCACAACGCCTCACTCCACATCGACCTCACTCCACACGCCTCACTCTCCACACGCCCACTCCACACGCCTCACTCCACACGCCTCACTCCACAACGCCTCATCCACACGCCTATCACTCCACAACGCCTCACTGCCACACGCCTCACTCCACACGCCTCACTCCACACGCCTCACTCCACACGCCTCCTCCACACGCCTCACTCCACACGCCATCACTCCACACGCACTCACTGCCACACGCTCACTCCACACGCCTCACTCCACACGCCTCACTCACACGCCTCACTCCACACGCTCACTCCACAACGCGCCTCACTCCACACGCCTCACTCCACACGCCTCACTCCACACGCCTCACTCCAAACGTATCCTCACTCACACGCCTCACTCCACACGCCCTCACTCCACACGTCTCACTCTCCACAAACGCCTCATCCACACGCCCTCAACTCCACCAACGCCTCACTCCACACGCCTCACTTCACAACGCTCACTCCACACGCCTCACTCCACACGCCGCACTCCAGCACGCCTCACTCCACCGCCTCACTCCACACGGCCTGCCACTCCATCCGCCTCACTCCAAACCACACGTCCTCACTCCACACACCTCACTCCAACGCCTACACTCCACAACGCCTCACTCCACAGCTCACTCCACACGCCTTGCACTCCACCGCCTCACTCCACACGCGCTCACTCCACACGCTCACTCCACACGCCTCACTCCACACGCCTCACTCCCAGCACGCCTCACTTCACACGCCTCACTCCACACGCCTCACTCCACACGCCTCACTCGCACACGCCTCAACTCCCACACGCCTCACTCCACACGCCTCAACTCCACACCGTTCTCACTCCACAAAGATCTCACTCCTTCACACGTCTCACTCCACACGTCTCACTCACAGGCCTCACTCACACGCCTCACTCCACACGCCTCAGCCTCCACACGCCTCACTCCACACGTTCTCACTTCCACACGTCTTCACTCCACAACGTTGCACTCCACACGCCTCAATCCAACACGTTGCTCACTCCACACGTCTCATCACACGTCCTCACTCCACACGTCTCCACTCCACAACGTCTGCACTATCGCACACGTCTCCACTCCCACACGTCCTCATCACACGTCTAACTCCACACCGTCTCACTCCACACACGCTCACTCCCACACGCCTCACCCACACGCCTTCAAACTCCACACGCCTCATCCAACGCCTCACTCCACACGCCTCACTCCACACGTCCACTCCCCACGTCTCACTCCACACGCCTCACTCCAGCACGTCTCACTCCAACACGTCTCACTCCAACACGTCTGCCTCCACACTTACTCCACACGTCTCAAATCCACACGTCCTCACTGCCACACGCCTCACTCACACGCCTCACTCCACAACGGCCTCACTCCACACGTCTCACTCCACACGTCTCACTCCACACGTCCTCACTCCACACGTTCTCACTCCCGCACGCTCTCACTCCCACGTCCCTCACTCCACACGTCTCACTCCACACGTCTCACCTCCACAACGTCTCCACTCACACGTCCTCCACTCCATACGGTCTCCAACTCCACACGTGTCATCACTCCACACGTCTCACCTCCACAACGTCTGCACTCCACACGTCTGCACTCCCCACGTCTACTCCACACGTTTTCTCACTCCACACGTCTTCACTATCCACAAGTCTCACTCCACAACCGTCTCACTCCACACCGTCCTCACTCCCCAACGGCTACTCCAACAACGCCTACACTCCACACGCATCACTCCACACGCCTACTCCACACGCCTCACTCCACACGCCTCACTCCAACGCGCTCACTCCACCTAACGCCTCACTCCACACGCCTCACTCCACACGCCTCAACTCCACACGTCTCACTCCACACGTCTCACTCCACACACGTCTCACTCCACACGCCTCACTACCACACGTCTCAACTCCACACTTCTCAATCCACACGTCTCATCGCACACGTCCTCACTCCACACGTCTCACACTCCAAACGTCTCACTCCACAGTCTCACTCCACACGTTCTCACTCCACACGTCTCACTCCACACGTCCTCACTCCACACGTCTCACTCTACCGTCCATTCACTCTCCGTCTCCAACACTCCATCCTCCACGCTCGCTCCCCCTTGCTCATCCACGCCCGCCCGTCCGCTCCGCGCGCATCTCGTTGCATCCACCTGCGTCGTGGGCGTAGCAATGGGATACGCAGCCTCTGCGTTGTGGGTCGACGGGGTTGGCTGCGGCGAGCGGTGACGGCAGTTCCCGTCAGCAGGCCAGCTTATCACCCCTCGGCTCCCTCACCCTCTAACTAAAGCCGCACGCTCATACTTTCGTCTCGGGAATTGCGAGAAGCGAGCCAGCAGCGCTGGCGCAGCGATCGCGTCCCTGCCCCGTCGGCCCGCGCGCTGCCCCGTCTCCGCCTCCACTCCCTCCACCATCTCCACCTACTCCTTCTACACCTACAACTACTATCTCGTTCAACACGCATTCTCAGCTGCCTCCTCCTCCCCCATCATCATCACCACCACCACCACCACCACCACCCACCGACCACAACCACTGATCAAAATCCCAACACCTCTCACCAACAGCCACCGTCCGTCACTAAACAACCACCATACATCCCACCGCCGCCGTCTCTAACACCAACCAGCACCACCACCATCACTGACGCTGACGCTGACGCTGACGCTGACGCTGACGCTGACGCTGACGCTGACGCTGACGCTGACGCTGACGCCTGACGCTGAGCTGGAACGCTGACGCTGACGCTGACGCTGACGCTGACGCTGGACGCTGACGCTGACGCTGACGCTGACCGCTGAACGCTGAGCTGACGCTCATTGCTGAACGCTGACGCTGACGCTGACGCTGACGCTGACGCTGACGCTGACGCTGACGCTGGACGCTGACTGCTGACGCTGACCTCACACTCACACTCACCTCTACACTCACACTCACACTCACACTCACTACTCACACTGACACTC
>BOPP01000011.1:12457910-12471409 GCA_017312745.1 Gryllus bimaculatus
CGGCGAGCCGGGGCGGGGCGGGGGCGCGGGCAGAAGCGGACGCGCGGGTGCACGCGCCGCGGGGGACGCGCGACGCGCGCCTTGACTCACGCCGGAAGGGCGCCCCGCGCGGCTGAGCACAGGCCAGACAGCGCGCAAGCCTGCGGCCAGGACGCCCCCGCGCGCCCGCACGCCGCAGCCCACACGCCCCTCCACCCCACGTTCGCCCGCCCTGCGCGCTTCCGCCCCGCAACTAGCTTGTCTACGGGGGTGGAATCTCATACGCCGCGCACCCCACACTGCTCCCTCACATCGCCCCGCGCGCCCGCACGCGCCCCGCCACACGGCCCGCTCACCCCCACGTCGCCCGCCCTCGCCCGCTCGCCCCGCACGCAGCTCGGTCTACAGGGTGGAATGTCATCGGCCGCGCACCCCACACTGCTTCCACCTCATATCGCCCCCGGCGCAGCGCCACACGCGTCTCCCACACGCCCCGTCCGCACGCCGCGCAGCACTTCGCCTCACGTCGCCCGCCCTGCTTCGCTCCACCCCGGCAGCACCTCGATACGGGGTTGATCCTCACGCCCCACACCCCACACTGCTCCACTCACAGTCCGCCCCGCACAGCCCACGCGCTCGCCACACGCCCCTCCGCTATGCCGCGCAGCAACTTCGCTCACGCGCCCGCCCACTGTTCGTCCCCCGCACCACCTCGACTACGGGGTTGATCCTCATCGCAGCCACCCTCACACTGCTCCACCTCACATCGCCCGCGCTCCCGCACGCGCTGCCCACACCGGCCGCTCCACCCCAGCGTCGGCCCCCCCGCCCTGCGCCGCTCCACCCGCCCACCAGCGCGTCTTACGGGGGTCGATCACTCATCGGCCGCGCACCCCACACTGCTCCACGCACCATCGCCCCGCACAGCCCGACACGCGATCGCCCACACCCCCCCTCCGCACGCCGACGCAGCACTATCGCGCTCACGTCGCACCGCCCTGCTTCGCTCCCACCCCGCCACCACCTCGGACTTACGGGGTTTGATCCTCATCGCGCACAGCCCCACACTGCCCCACTCACATTCGCCCGCGCGCCGGCACGCGCTTGCCCACACGGCCCTCCACCCACGTCGCCCGCCCTGCGCCGCTCCGCCCCGCACCACCTCGACTACGGGGTTATTCCTCATCGACCGCCACCCCACACTGCTCCACCTCACATTCGCCCGCGCGCACCGCCACGCGCTGCCCACAGCCGCCCTCCACCCCACGTCGGCCGCCCTGCCCGCCCCGCTCCGCCCCGCACCAGCCGCTACGGGGGTCGATCTCATCGCCTGCACCCTACCACTGCCCACCTCACTCGCCACCGCACAGCCGCACACGCGTCCCCACACGCCCCTCCGCACGCCGCGCAGCGCACTTCGCCGTCACGTCTCGCCGCCCTGCTTGCTGCCACCCCGCACCAACCGTCGGACTACGGGGTTGATCCTCATCGATCCGCACACCCCACACTGCTCCTCCTGCACATCGCCTCCGCGCGCGCCCGCACCGCTGCCACACGGCCCCGCCGCCCCACGTCGCCTGCCCTGCGCCGCTCCACCCCGCACCAGTCGCTTCTACGGGGATCGATCCTCCATCGGCCTCGCCACCCCACACTGCTCACCTCACATCGCCCCGCCCCCACCGCCCACACGGCCCCGCCGCCCCAGCGTCGCCCGCCCGCTTCGCTCCGCCCGCACCACCCTTCGACTACTGGGGCTTGATCCTCATCGCGCGCACCCCACACTGCTCCACCGTCACATCGCCCGGCGCGGCCCGCACGCGCCGCCCACACGGCCCCGCCGCCCACGTCGCCCGCCCTGCTTCGCTCCACCCCGCACCACCTCGACTACGGGGGTTGATCCTCATCGCCGCGCACCCCACACTGCTCCACCTCACATCGCCCCCGCACGCGCGACCCTTGCAATGCATACCTTGCTTGCATACCCTTGCAAACGGGCCACTGACTGCGTGCGATCTTTCCTTGTCCTATCCTACCTCTTCTTACGCTCACACTCTCACATGTACCACACTACTACATATGCTGGGAGACCAGTCGGGAGCTTAGAGTTCGTCTAATGCGATGCCTCGCGAACTGGTAGGTGTCCCGAACGGCAATGGGCGGCGGCGGCGATGGGGTAACGGTTAGCGTATCGGACTATACCGTAGTTGGCGGGTTCAAACCCGATCGAAGCCGTAGATTTTTAAGGGAGAAAAAGTCCTTCGTACACCTTCCTTCGGAGGGGAAGTGAAGCCGGCTGTGCAATGTTAATAGATTTACTTGCATGTAAAAGATCTTCTAGCCTAAATGACGCCTCTGAGCCAAATTCAAATCGCCTACGTCTCGCCCAAGCAATACCTCCTTTTTCTGCTAGTTGGTGAAAGGAGCGTAGCGAAATTTGCGTGGTCAGACGGCGAAGAGCTGGCATGATGGTCCGAGCTCGCCAGCGAAAAATAAGCAAATTCAATTCCAATGTTTGCGCCTACCCCATATACTGACTTTCGCCCCCGCATTGCGCAGTGTCTGCTGCCGCGCGCCGGTTCCGCCCTCTCCCCCCACGCATCGATCACGATCCCGGAACATCCCCCGCACAGACGTCGCCCACCACACAGCCACTGCCCCGCATCGTTTTTCCACGCCCTGCCCCTTTCTGTTCTGCCCTTTCCCGTCTTGCCCTGCACCACCCCTCCCGTCCTTTCAAAGGGAAGGAATGAAAATGAACATTGTAAATGATAACACGATTTCAACAGTCCATTTATTGTGTGTCGATAATTTTTCAAAATTGGTACCAATACGTAATAGATATTGGTGTCGGCACCACGATTTTGGTCTGTTCAACAGCATGAACACTGATATTAAGAATGAAAAAAAAAAGACCTGAATGCAAAATATCGGAACTTTGTGAACTATCCCTGTACAACCTTCATAACAAAAATGAAAAACGGTTAATTGACAAATCTTCCACACAATAATAGTAATTTAGTATAGTAGGTGTGAAGTGGTACTTTTTCGAGCGAGATGTTATAGCAATTGAGGCGGAGCGTAGCACTTGCATCGTCTATATTTTTCCGACCTCAAAAATATTTTTAAATGAGCTCAAAAATAAAATATATTGTATGCTCATTTGGCGTCCAAGATGCATAAAATATTTTTTATTCAAGAGCGTTTAAAAAGTCACGCGTACTTACACAGTATTTGATCATGGAAGTTCCATTTTTCTCAACGTCAGCCTTGAAACGTACTGAGAGTACGTTCCGAACAAGATCTGACAGTAAGACATTAAAGGAACTCCTGAACGAAAAAAAAAACCGTAGTGCGTTCTCGTGATCGACAATTAAATTTGTATCACACGGAAAAATTGTCATACAATTGAGGTCTAGAATAAAGTATTGTACATCACCCGACAAAAGAGACTTTCCATGACACGGCAGATTTCCTTGACTCGACCTAACGACATCGTCTGGGAACTTACCCGTCCAGTCATGGAAACGTCGTCTAACTTGCATTGCAATGTAAATTACTATTGCACACTCATGTTTGCCTCAAATTTACATGGCTAACAATTTACCTTAAAATGTAGCAACATTATCAGAAATGTTTCTAAATGACACGAAAGACGCCAATGATGTTCCCCGTACATCCCCTGGAAGAGGTGTCGCAAGCGGTAACTAGAGGCGCTAAAACACGTACGTCCTTTCTCGCCCGTAATTTCACGCAAAATTCCGCAAAAAATATTCGAATAATCAAAATATTGTACATGATTTTGTTTAAAATTGTACATGACCTATCTTTAAGAAACAAATTTCCTTAAGGGAAAAATGTCTGTCTCTATCATTTTAGTTGCAGGAAGGCTCCGAAAAACTTTCGAACATTTGCAATTTTCGAAAAATTTTGATTTTCAACAAACATGAGATCTGCACTATTTTCTTAAACGTCCTTCACACTATCCATCAACAAAATTGAATCACAGTCGATGGAGTTATTTTTTGAAAATTGGGAAAATGTTTCAGGGGCTTCATGTAAAGTATCCCCTAAAATTAAAATATCCGTGTCAAAATCAATGGGCCGCGACATCAGTTTGATCGATTGAGGGATGTCAATTTTGGAGCAAATCGGCTCAACGGTTTCTCCGTTAGCGGTGTTCATAGACGGACAGACAGGTAGACCTTTTGCCTATATTCAAATTTTCAGTATCACGGATTCAAAATATATATGGATTTTGTGCACATCATCTGATAGAGAACATTTTTTTCTAAATGTAGCATCTGGATTTATTCACCTTTTTGTTACCAGAGCCATGTAAAAAGAGTTTCTCTGCTGAAAATTCGCCGTTTTTTCGCGCAGCATTACATAACTTTCTCTCTACTCCGTATAGAGAAAGTAAAAGAAGGTCTTTCCCTGCGTTACTAATTCTAGATTTCATTTAGTATTGTGTTGTAATTCCACGCTTATCTTAACGGCATAGGCTGAGATATTGCTCGGCCTAACCTGAAGATGTGAAGCTCTCCGTACTCTCAAGGTCCATCGGAATGTTGCGTGGAGAATTAGGAGCATTGAACCGCGGCCAAAGGAACCGCGGAGCCGCAGGGTCGTTCAAAAAGCATCGTTGTTTTAGACAGGAGGAGGGAATGGAGAAGGCCATGCACTCACCAGAAGACACGTTTGGAAATTAAGGAGAGTAGCTTCAACTATCTAAATATTTGATGTGTGGTTGAGCTGACTGGAAAAGTGAAGTTTGCTTCATTTACACCACTGCGTTTACCAAAGCATATTTATTGCTTGACCACATTTTAAGTGGGAAATAAATAAATGTCAGACAAAATATTATAGAAATCATTATTTTGACATGCGTTGGTGATAGACCGATCATATTTAAATTGATTGGCGAGCGAAAATATGGATAAGAAAACCTCCTCAGACAACAGTGCTTTGCAGGTTAGGTAACGACGACCCATATTTCAAACGCTACATTTCTCTTATTAACTTCTCGGTAGTAGTTTTCGAAATTTCTCGTAGAAATTGTGCACCCACCTATAAAGCCAAAAGCAACCGACCTGCTCCGGAGAGCGAAAACGTGATTGTCTCTGCTGTACGAGTACATGTTCCTTGAATTCCTTTGAGCGTTAGAGCGTAAGTTGCAAGAAACATTTTTTAACTCGAATTACTATCAGGCGGGTGGCACGCTTAGCGCTTATACAGTTTGTACAACCTTCACATATAGATCGAAAAAATCTCTAATTACTTATGAAAGATACATTTCTGTTAATTGCATTTCAATAATGAGATTATGGAAGCAATGTCGATGTATATAGAATCTTTTTAAGACCAGAAGAGCGTCCAACTGCCGTTTCACCGGGGGTCTGGTGTCTGGCCAGTTATCATGCAGCACCACTCTGGATCTTAGCTGTGATTACTAGTTCACTGTATTTGCTCTTGATCCTGTCGATTTAAACCCAGCAACCATGAGCGCTTGTCGGTATGGTCACCAATGAATGGACGCTGACTAGCGCTAACGAGCCACAGAGGAGTCCTCAGGGATTACAAAGAACTCTTATCTTCCTCGGAACATCCTGCAACGTATATTTTATTAATTTCGCTTCTCCTCTGAAATAACCTATTTTATTCAATTATTGACGTATTTAATACCTTATTATGATTTTTAGAGAATTTGTTTTCATTTGATATTACTTTTACTGATTGAAAATGTACACTTGATGAATTATTTGTGTAAAGTTTGCCGATCTGAAAGTCCCTTCCTCGGTAGATGCAACAGGCTGCAATTACACCACGGAGAGGGATAGTTGAATATGCGCGTGTGTGTGGAAGGATCTTTGTTACAAAATATACCAGACTAGTGATATTTCCAAATAGTGTCCAGTGGTTATCAAAGTTAAAACTACATGCGCTGGAGGTGAATAATACACCTGACTCGGTCACGGCGCATACAATTATGTAAGAAATGATTCAGTATACACTTTTACTTCATTTAGTTTTAATTAATTTCAGTTGTTAACATTTTTATTATATTTTCGTATCTTGAATTTGGGAAATTACCTTTCCATCTTTCGATGGAGGTGCAACCTTCAGTCTGTTGGGGCACCAGCCGCCATTGATTTATTTTGACATTATTTTCCTCATGAGTATAAAAGCAGTTTCGGAAATATTCTTCATGTAAAATATCTTTTGTATTAATATATATTTTTGAGTTTTTACCATGTAATTTTTGTAATTTCTGCATATACCTTACTAGAAATGAAGTAAACAAGTTTGTAATATTCATTGTAATGTACATTGTAACGTGACCACATTGCAACTGCACGCAAGTTAATTAATATGAAGCGATCATCGTCTTGAACTTTTTATAGCCTATTGTCTTTGTGCTGTTGGCCACCATTCGCATCCCGTTGCTGTTAGGAAGTCAGCAATGACGAGTTAGTTCGGTGCCTGTCATACCAACAAACCGTCCGTTTCCGAATACAAATTACTCGAATTAATAACTTCCCTCAAGGCTCACAGTTAATTACATATTGAATTGAATGTGTGATCTGTTCTCTTATTTGCAATTAATATTTACCTTTCAACTTGCGTGTGAATTTTTAGTGCAAACAATAATTCTGCTGTAATTTATATAACTGATGTAGCATGAATACTTTTATTCTACTTATATTGATTAAAACACTTTTTATTATTACTACATATATTAACACTCACGTTAAATTCCATTTTATTAATGCTACGGTTCATCACAGGAATTAAACCAAAATAATATTAAGAATGCCATTGTGCAACATTGCTTGCCAAACTTCTTTTAAGTCTTCAAATTGATTTTAATAGTGTTAACATGAAAATTCATGAAGGATTCTGTACTCTTAAGTTGCTTTTCGTTACAAAACGTAATGTTTAAGGGAATCACGACATTCTGGAGGCTGTTAGCAGGGACTTGATGTGTGGTTTCAGACATTTTAGAAGGTAAAAACATTGAACGCTCGAATACCAATTTACTACAAACTTCAGCATCAACAGGGTGGCTTTCTCGCGAGACGCTTTACACAATACGAGTTGCACAGCAGACGCGTCTTCGGTTGGTTACAAGACAGTGTAAATGTTCACGGCGATTGTATGGTTACGCAAGCAAGTAGGCGTCATGGTTACTGGTCAGGTCCGCTTGTATGTTCCTCCTTCTGCATTTTAAATGCGCCCGCTACCGCCAGATCAGATCCAATTAACGGAGAATAACAAATATACGAGGCCCCCGGCGCCGCGGCTGTCGCTGCTGGTGGGACGGACAGGCCTCGAGAAAGCCTTCGCATTGGGCTCGTCCAAAGGTCAATGTTCAGAGACTCAGGAGATTAAAAAGTTCGACCGGTTGAGATCGCTCGGCGCAACAACTGTCCCTACTGAACTCTCTCTACCTGGGAGGTCCTAGTGTTCGACTCCCCAAGGTCGTGGATTTTCTGTATTAGCTATATAGCTAGGGCGAATTCTGGCGTGTGTGGAGGAGAGACTATCGGTCGACTTCACTGATCACCGGTTTTCTATGGTTCCTATTATCAATGCCAGGTGAATGTCGAAGCACTCCATCGCCGGATCGTGTACGATCTTTCCTCCCTCATCATTGTCCCTGTTCTCCCCTTAAAAGCACACAAAGGCTCCAGCTGGATAAGATAGTAAAAAATGCCCCCGCTTGGAATTGAAAATACAATTTCTCCTAATGATTGCGACTACAAAAAACAAATTTTCATTAAATTTTATCTTCCTCCCCCCTGCACATCCTTCGTAATCACAAAAAATATGTTGTTTTATTCATTGAATTGGCCATATGAATTTCTTTTGAAAATAATGATTCTTTATGTGAAATTTACTCAATTTTTCAAAAATAATTTTAAATTCAAACTTTTAAATGTAATTTTTCAAAGCAAGTTTTAAATCCGACGTGTGCAGAAACCCCTCCGGTGGAGATACGTGACACGGTGCCCCTCGGGGTGATGGATATTGATTTATTTTTTTCTGACAAATGTGTTCCGTTTATACATATCATTCTTCCAAAACTCTTATGAGATATATGTTGTTCAATATTATCGCTCCTGAAAATATTCAGTTATGAATCATTTGATCTACGTTCATTAGTATCAGACTTCTACCACTACCTGCCTGTGTTCCATAATTATAACAAAATAAACCATATAGAATCTTATTGCGATTTGAGTTTGGCGCAATTTATTTTCGAAGAAATCGGTTTCTTTGATGATGCCGAGCCCGTAATTTAAATAATCTATTAATAGTCTATTACTCAGTGTTTCTACTGGCACATCTTATTTTTAATAAACCAAATTGTCATTTTCGTCCTTCTACTTTGAAGTACTGAGTATAAAGGGTCTTTGAACCTTGATTCAGGAAAGATCCCTCCATTGGTGGAAGGGCCGGGGGTGGGGGAGTTGTTAACACTGAAGAGAAGAATGGATTTGGTCACAGTTAAGATACGAACGGCATCAGGGGAGGTTCATGCAAAACATTGTGCTGTTTGATAAGAAGTTGGTGAATTTTCCATGGTTTTCAGATTGACAATACAACACTTTTTACAAATTGTAAGTAATATACTTTCGTCGTTTCGACTATATGATAATTAGAGTGCAATATTGATTTATTTCATTTTGAGGAACTGGCAAAGCAAATATTTCAATCGTCAGCAACAGTACAAATAACTTATCAACACTTCTGAGAGCACCTAGGGTTGAAAAGCCCACTATATTTTTGGAAGTGCTTCATCGAATGAGTAATATGACAGTTTATTGCATATGATATTATTTCGGAATATACTGTAAATACCCATTTAATATCAATTTTATTTGCTTTGTCTTTATAATCAGTAAAATTAAAATCCGATAGGTATTCAAAATATATGTAGTGATTTAAAGCTGCTTTGCGGTTGTTAAAATTTGGGGAACTTTTGTAAATCTAACTACTTTAACATACTATTGATTTTTAACGCATCTACATATAAGTTAACATTGCTCTACATAAAATGGCACATATTCTGACTTGTTTCTTAAGAAATTATTTGCCGTTATAATAAAACAACGAAATATATAATGCAGGAGTAACATTTCTATGAAACCTATAATGTTCATTTGATTCATTCTCACCTACGTGAAACGATTATAATAGCAAAATACCCTCATTGTTGAGTTTTTAAAATGTATTATTCAAACTAGAACTCCGGAATATTTCTTGATTAATTTTTAAAATAAATTCATGAATATGTACGAATCCACGAGCGTCGGGGTAGTTGTATATTGGTAATATTTTTATATTACCCCCTAGTGTCTCCTGAACTATTACAAATTCTGTGCTGCCGGTAATAAAACCAGCCCGTCAATTAATCCTCCTATCAGGCCGTAAATCAATGGTCTATTTTGAATTAGTCATCCGCGTTCCGTACAAGCTGCTGAGCAATAAACGCCCAGATTCGTTGCAAGCGCGCGGGCCCTCATAAAGGCTGCGGGGGCGGTACGAAGGGCGGGAGTGAGGAGAGGGAGAGGAGAGGGGGGAGAGAGGGGAAGGGGAGGAGGGGGACGGTTCTTCGTTCGGCAGCGTTACTCTCCGCGGCCATCGTCTTGAATAGCCAAGCGGTGTCTAGTCGCGTGCGTGATTGGGGTGCGTACTCACATGTGTGTGGGCTGTGCTTGAACGGACATGCGACTGTGGGTATGTGGGCACATCTGGCACGTGGTTGACGAGGCCGGCGATGATGACGGCATTCATTTTACATAAACGCAAAGTCGGAAGGGAAAGGAGAAAGGAAGAAGGGAAAGTCACGAGAAACATTTCAAAAATATCGCCAAATACTAATGTTGTTAATTGATTTTATGAGTTAGGTTGACCCAATTCTTTTAACCGACACATGGCATTGTGTTCATATCGTTTTCTTCTTGGTATGAAAATGCGATTAAGAATTAACTGGTGAGAGTTAGAGCATTTCATGAACTCCATTATTTTTACATGTTCAAACACGGGAAGTACTTCCTCTAAACACGTTTGGAAGTGAAGGAATTCTATAGAAACAGATAAAACACCTGTTTAATTAAAGACAATAATGCAATGGAACACTTGTGTACTTGACATCTGTGTCCTTCATGATTCGAAATATAAAATGAACACAAAAATGACAACTAATTTAGTTAGAAAACCGAAGTTGGCAAATATCTTCAAAACGATGTGAAATATCTGAATGAAACTTGCGTCAAGTTGTAGATGATGGAGGAAATAACGTATTACGTGTTATTGTTTGTAATATTTAGTTTTGGAAATATTCACACAAGTTCGACTTTGGAAGTAGAACTATATATTTTTTCTATCGCCTTTCTACAGTAATTGAGATGGATATAAGACTAAGCATATACGCATTGCTAATATTCGGAAAAGAAACTAGAAAAAATGGTTGTTCATTTCATCACAACCCACTTTATCAATGTCACTCAAAACGGTTGTCCGGTGAAAGGGATTTCCCTCGCTGGCGTTCCACTCGTTTTCGCAAATATGTCGAAATTGAAACTTCAAATTTTCAATGTAATTGTTCCTATTTGTATGTAATTGTTCCTATTTGTGTTCCTTGCATTTATTTACGTGGTTATAAGTTCATCTGTTCTGCATTGCCTTGAAGCATAACAAACTATTCTTTGGGTAGCAAGAATATAAATTTTGAGTTCCTGTTCCATAATGGAATTCTTTTATTGGTCAATTAATTTATGTTATCGCAAACCAAATAAATTCATAATTTTTTTGATCTCACTTGTATGTATTAGAATGTACAGTTGGTCTCTAATTAATTAAATTATTACTTTGCCAGATTCTTAGTTTCCTGGATTTTTTCATTTTTGTTGGAAAGAACAGTACGTCTAAACTTGCGTGCGCTCACAGACTTAATCTTTTAACTCCTCCATATGTGAACTTTCTCTCGCTTGTCATCGGTGCACAGAGTACGTTAAGGGAACCCGAGGAGGAGCTGGCCGACACTGTGTGACAATAATGATAAATTAAAATAATTTGACACCTTAAAACTAATTTAACCATATAGATTTTGAAGATATCTGTAGATTTTGATACTCAACAGCAAAGGTATAACCCTTTTATAATTTTAATAAAACCGGAAATGGACAGAAGGGAAAACAACTCTTCTTTATGTATTTTTCAGCAGAAAATAAAATATGAATTATCAAAGAGGAACTTAAGAATGCGACTCCTTAATAAGTAAACAAATATTAAAGATCTACTGTATATTGTAATACATACGAGTAAGTCAAAGTTATGTGAATGTGATTCCTTTCTGATTATCTCAATTGATTGGACAATTAATATATTGTTTTGTGAAATAGGAACGCATTTTAAACAAATAGAAATAGTTACTTGCATTGACAACTCGATGTTGCAATTTCGACTGCTATCTAGGGAGCTTAGCACCTGCAAAGAACTGTCTTTTTTCTTTCTTACGGAAGAACATTGCGGAAAGAAGCATAAAGCGTGAACCCCGAAATGTTATTTCCCCCAACATCTACTACGATCTCACAGAATCCGCAACCTCAAATCTCAGTAGAGTTTCGAAAATATTTGCAATAATTAGGTGGCCAACAATGACGTAATAAATGACACGATTGGAAATTTCTGATGTCTATCAGGGAATATAAAGTAGGTAAAAATGAAAATGGGGATGAATTTAGGATGAATTTCTGCAATCGATGTCTATAAATTGCAGAGTCCTGGTAGTTAATTGTTAATGATTCCGTATTATTTATAAAGAAAATCTAAAACTAATAAGTCGTTTCGATTGTTTTATTATATTACAAAATTCGTTGCTATCGAAGGCATATTTCGACATACTTTATCGAATTTCATATAAAATAATTCAATTGGATTTTCTTTTACAATTCCAATTCTGCATCTTTATACAGTGGCTTTCAAAATTGAACTACACTATGTAGGAAAATACATAGAAATAAAAAATACATAGAATGCACAGAAAAAAATTATTGAAGAATTGTGAGGTACAAAATAAATATAGGTATTAATTCGCACATTCTTAACGCGTACCTTAAATATAAATCTTGAAATAAGTGAATAAATAATAATTAAATCTTCTCCAAATGCTTATGCAATGGACCTAAAAAATAAACGTACACTGGCAATTTGTATGTTTCTATTTGATCTGATGTTTTCTATTTGTCTGTTTCCCTTTGGAATTTTTATATCTTGAGGTTGAATTTTTGGATGGACAATTTGATGAAATGTGGATTTTTGCACAGAAAACACAATAAACTTTATAATTGCACTGTCTTTAATGTCGAGGCAACGGTAACACTGAATGTATGAACCAATTTCCATGTGCTGAGTAGATTATTGTTAACCATGTATATATCAGTGCCTTCACACTGAATACTTAAGTGGGCACTGAATACTGTTTAGTACTAGCACTGAAAATTTTTTTAACCACTGTTCTACGAAACGTTCAGAGCGATGTTGCTCGATCGAAAGCGCAGAGAGAATTGTAGAGGTAGCTTCATAGGGACTCACCAAGCCTGATTGTTTTGCTCCAAGACATCGCCGTTTGTTGGTGAAACTTTCGGGGCAAGGTTTGCATTTTTTTCTGAACGCCCTGAATAAAATATCTGTGCTTTTGCATTTTATTGAGGTGACAGTTCAGATAGGGTTGTGAAGTTCTTTTTCAAAGTGGTTGCAGAATGCGTTCTGTTCTAGTACAACATGACCACCTGTATGATTGGAGAATGTAGAAGCGTTCAATTGTTGACATACGATTATACATTCTGTATTTAGTGAGCATTGTGCGTACCAGTCTGTTTAGGTTATCAAGATCTGTTTGCGCATTCTTGGCTATCCGGGATGAGACGCGTTTCGGTCAACTGTGCTGACGTTTCGGCCATCTTGCTGTGGCCTTCTTCAGAGCTATAGCAGTATAGCTCTGAAGAAGGCCACAGCAGCCATCAGTATAGCTCTGAAGAAGGCCGCAGCAAGATCGACGAAAAGTCAGCACAATTGACCGAGACACGGCTCATCCCGGAGAGCCAAGAATGCATTGACTCCGGCCGCAAAAGCCTACGAACCCAAGACCTGTTTGTGTCCTATTGACAATTTCATAGGAATAAGTCAACACCGAGATGCTCCAGTGGGTATAGTTTATAATAATAATTAATAATAATAATAATTAATAATAATAATAATAATTATTATTAATTATCATTATTAATTATTTTTCTCTACACCATGACTAAGATGTTATGAGTTGGCTGGATATAAAACCTACTTGAGGTTGCAACCAGCTACCCTAGGAGCAGATCTATTGACTGTCCGGTGCCTCTACAATACTTTACTCAAAATGTGGGTTGTTCCCAGCAATTTCTTGGGACAAGGGAGTTTATGTATTATTATTATTATTATTATTATTATTTATTATTACCAGGCGCTCGGGGATGGTC
>BOPP01000011.1:12471599-12499427 GCA_017312745.1 Gryllus bimaculatus
GGCTCGTGAACAAGTGTAACGAGTGCAAAAGTAACAAGTGTTAACTGCGCCGCATTAGTTCCCTCGGGTTCTTTTTTGGTCGATCTGTGTTTGGAGATCAAGGTGATGTTCGTTGTAGGTGTGAAGAGCAAAATAAATACGCGGACGAGAGTTTTTATTTTTTATTTTTGATAAGAGAGCTGATAACGACGGAGTCATAAAGAATTTAATCAGTGTTCGTGTAAAACTTAATTTCATGGACATTTTATACGTGTTTGTAAATTAATCTGTTTGTTCTCGACTGACAGAATCACACGTTCTTGAGAAAACTGAAATCTGTATTATCTTCCCATCTAAATATTTCGTTAATAACTCGTCTTCATAGTGTAATAATCGTTAACATGTACTATCCGAGTATAATTACAAGACTTTCATTTTATTCTTACTTTCATGTAAAGTATGAACACTTCAGAATTCGATCATCGAAATCTGTACAATATTGATTTCGAAAAGATCAAATAAGACTATATATTCTATGAAGTAAACTTGCATTTTTAACATTAGTGAAAATATGAATTTCAAAGAGAACAGTCTTTTCTTCAAATTATCTAACGTCAACATAATCAGAGATCACTGTACCACATGGAACTCCCAAGATTTAGTTCTAAGAAATCAGAGTTTGAAAAGTATATTTATTTATTTCACTGCTCTTGGATGAGGTCTATGTATGGGATGTTTAGATAAATGAGTAAATTTTGACAAGGAGAAACGTGAATTTGAACTTCGATTTCCAGGAATGCGAAGATAGCCCTAACCTACACACGAACATGGCTCGTTAAGCATGTGGGTTGTGCCGGTTGTAAATAAGTGGCCACCGTTTTGATTCCTCTGGTGTGTACAGTAAGCGCAGTGTAGTATCAGCGACAAATTTGCAACCGGTGCTAGCCAGGGTCGTGAAGACAGGCTTGCCAGTGAGTGTCTAAAGTCAGTTTTACAGTCATTTATTTATTATTTTTCATTTGTACAGAAGCGTGATTGACCAGGGGGGATGTAATTTGCACAAAAAATGACGCATGCTTCATTTGTCGGAACAGATTTCATCCAGCTTGACTACCGCGCTCCTGGCGCCTCGTTTCGGAACTTTCTCTGGTTTGCTATGCGTGTGGTACTATTTGTTCCTTTCGTACAGTATTGAGAGGGTTCTATGAGTTGAATTGTATTGTAAAGTGATTAGAAATACAGCGTGTACTATGTTCTCATATCGTTTCGTTCCATTCTCAGTCCTCAACCTAACCTAATTTGTTATCTTAAGTGTGAAATTCAACTGTTTGATCTTCAGCGCTTTTTGCGCAGTCCAGAGGAAATATTGGCATCACGATTACGTGCGGAAAACTAAATGACCGTGTAAAAGATTGGATCTTGCTCATCCAGTCTCGGTTCCGAAATAGTAGCGCCAAAAAGTGAACGTTCCTTTTCCATTCACTTTCTGTTCAGAAAAATCAAGAAATGACTGCGAAAAATTTTTTTGTGAAACTTTTTTGCAAAGTGAATTTACAATATATTTCATTTTAAATAACTCGTAACTATGATAACATTGACAGTTGACAATAATAAATTATTGTGAGAGAAGGTATCTCAGTGATATATTTCACCGTCTTCTTACGTCACGAACAAAAGGGTTAACTTAGTTATGTTTTGACACAAAGTTGACGATTATATTAGATTTATTAATAATTCTACAATTAAGTGTGAGAACTTGGTGGCAGAATACACTAACTTAACATTATGTTACTATCGTTATTATGTTATTATGTTACGTAATATAACATATGTTACTATCTATATTGTGACTAAATCTATAATGGGGTTTTAAGAGTGTAATTCTCGGTACTCTGTAGGTTTCTTCACTATTATCTGGAAGGTTGATGGTTAGACGACTTAGGTGATTTGTTGACGTTGAGAAAAGCTTGAGCTGCTTATTTCTATTTTTTCAAAAGCTGTCGGTACTTCTAAGTCTCTTTGTAGCGCTGTGCTTGAGATCAACCATGGTGCTGCAACAATCATACTAAATGATTGATAATTTTGATTGAAATCTCGGGCAAATGGAGAGTTTTGACCTGCTTTCTGTGCCCCAAATTTGGATGAAGTAGGTTCATGAAGGGATTATTATTGTTTTAAAGATCAATAATTTATTATCTGAGGAGAGCTACGAATGATGACGTAGTAGACATGGTGGTCGTAATAAGCTGTAAAACCTGGACAAGAGGGACAGGGCATCAACTGATGTACTGCATTGCATTTGATCAGAAGGGCCTAGACTTCGAGTACCGACTGTGGCAGGATTTTCAGCTCTAGCTACATAGGTAGGTCAATTCGCTCTCAGTCTGGAGGAGAATTATAGCTGCCGGCTGCTCTGATCGCTAGTTTTCCGTGGTTTATCCGATCAATACCAGGAGAATGCCGGAGCAGTACTCTACCAAACGGGGCACGGACCGCGCGCGATCTTTCCTTCGTTTTTCTTGTTCTACATACTCTTACACTTCCATTCACAACACTACCACATATGTCGCGAGAGCTTGTCACGGCTGGAACGGCGCCTCGCTAGCGGGAGATATCTGGTTGGGGAAACTACGCTAGGTGACGGTGGGTCGGCGCCAGATCTCACCTTCCATCAGGGGAAGATCACTGCCACCTCCCGAGGAAAAAAAGAATTTCACTAATGGGACTAATGACTTCAGCTGTTAATGCGCCCGGAATCACCAATCAACACGCCATGAAAACGGGCTTAACTTAGGAGCCTTCTCCGCCTGTCCCCGAATGGCTGTTGCCGGTCCCCGCGCGGGCCGCGTCACCGCAGGGCGTGTTGCATCCGCCGGAAGGCCTCCCACGCCGCCGCCCCCGTCGCCACCGCTTCCGTCGCGGGCGTCCCGCAAGTCTTCGCGCATGAGTGATAGGCGTTCGGCAGCTGCCGCGAGCCGCGCCTCGCCCGGCGCATAATGGCCGCGCAACCGATCGCGCGATACCCGCTGCCGCTCATTGTTACGCACAATACTGTCATTTGTCGCGTTGTCTTTGGCAGGCCTTGGGCGCTATCGGAGCGATACCGGTTTTGGTGCTTTTCTTGTGAAGCGCCTTTGTGCGCCTTTGAGTCGATTTATTCACATCAGTCGAGTGCCATTTCCTCTATCCGGTGTATGAGATGTGTGATCGTGACGATGTCGACGCCAATGCGGGATGTCTGAAGGATTTATGTGATCGTGTTATTTTCAGAATACAAATGTATTTCTTTGAATTTGAAAATTAGTTGGAAAGAAGGGACTGAACCTTTGGTCCTGTTAATAAGTCTCTAACTACTTTCATCACTGCTAACTTGGTTGAGCAATTTTAGATTCTTTGCTAAAAATGGAATAAAAGTTTCAGAGAGTTTTAACGATGAATTTTTTGAGGAATTAAATTGTATTGTTTTATTAGATATTTGAAAATTATGCAAGTCAAGGACGAAAAATATTTGCTATAATTCTTTTAGTAATAACATTTTTACGGTTTTTAAATTGGATTATAAATGAATAACTTTTCTTTAAACGTCACTATATTTAATAAGTTATTAATTTTTACTCATGCAATATTGCTTACTCTACAGCTCACAAAAAGTCACGATGTGAGGTTGTTGTCATTTTTCTGTCATGGGGGTGGCAGACAATGAATATTAACATTATTCTTCGAGAAGCATGGTAACGTATTACTTCTGAGAAATTTAAAGACATATTTTAGTCCGTGGCTTCCTTACTTAGTACAACCTTAGAATTCTTTGGAAACTTGCAAAGGATCAGATTACCAGGTTTAAGGATAGTTGATTGTGCGGCGGTATAAAGATGAAAACTAAAATAATTTATTATCAACTCGTCAAAGATATTGAAGTGTTGAAATTTAAACAAGCTACCAATTTCATATGATTGACAACCAAATGAGACTTACAAATTTAATGAAGAAGAAGTGCTAGTAATATTTCGACGCTGGATACTCGGAACCTCTGACCAAGCTACGCCATTAACTGGTTAATGGTCAGTCATCTAAGATGCCCTACAAAGGCTAACGACGAAGCCGACCTCTGACTTCATGTGTCACGTTCCAATGACCAAAAGGCAAGTTTTCATGAAACCGGAACCATTACGTGATGATCAACTTCGTAAGGAATAGTCCGACACAAGGAGCACACGGTGTGCAGATAATTTCTGGTGACAAGCGTTTGACATAACTCACGTGGTATGTGGCATCTATGATAGAGGAGATGCTGGGAAACTAACAGCCAGAACCTACACCTCGAAGATCAGCTATTGAGATCCCACGATTTACGGCTCAGTGAGGTACAGGATTAAGGCCCGACAGCCTAAGGCTACTGAGATGGCGGTAGGGCGATATGGTCCGAATGAGGAACAGGAACCATTACATCATAATCAACTTCTTAAGGATCAGTGTGCCACAAGGAGCACACAGTGTGCAGATAATATCTGGTGTGCTCCTTGTGACTTTAACGTAACATACCTGCCTGTGGCAACAAAGGCAGCGGGAATGCTTATAAACAGACAGAATCTGCGCCTCAAATCCCGCCATATGCGGGGCAGTAAGGTTCGGGAATA
Organism: Gryllus bimaculatus; assembly: GCA_017312745.1. Taxonomy (NCBI): domain Eukaryota; kingdom Metazoa; phylum Arthropoda; class Insecta; order Orthoptera; family Gryllidae; genus Gryllus; species Gryllus bimaculatus. Next base: position 12,476,216 of record BOPP01000011.1, read on the forward strand.
CTTGTGAGCACGGAACCCAAACCAAGGCTACTGGTACTACGCTTCGCAAGTCGATGGATGGCAGATACATTTTTACCAATCCTTGTGTTTAGGAGGTGGTGCTAGCGACGCACGAAATTGACGGAAGGCAGAAGAACCTTCAGTTGTACCTCAAAGGTCAGCTAACTAGACCTAGTCGTATACCCAAAGGGTCACCCCGGAACCGACAGAATCTCGTGAACTCACCAACGAAAAGTAGCAGGGCTCCGCGTGAGCCGATGAATGACAAATTTGGATGTACATCAGCAGCCACGTCGGCCGCGAAACACGCGGTGAAGGTGAAGCGAGATACTTCAAAGATCATCGAGCCGAACCCCGGCCCATTAGGGTCAGCTCGGGCAGCTTAGGGTCGCGACCTCAGACTCCTGTGGTTACAACCAAACGAATGCCACCTCAAGGAGGAAACAGCAATAGATTCCTCGAAGATCAGCCAGCTCCCGAGGAGGACTCACGAGGGTTATGAGCAAAGGAGGCGACGGCAACTCCGGAAGCGCGTGCGATGGTCGGCCGTGACAAATTTTGACGTATCAGCGGCGGCGTGCGAAAAGAGGGTGGGGCGTGGGGGAGGGTGGAGCGAGGCGGGCGGCAGATGCCATTCTGGGCGGCACCCAGCGCGGGCCTGGCGCGCCATTACCTGAATATTTCATGTCGGATTGGGGAATTACTTTGTTGTCGGCGGGCGTAAGCGGGTTGCGCGCGCGCATACTAAAGAGCGCCAACGCCCGGGCGGCGGGCGGGACGGGGAGGGCGCGCTGGCAGATTAGGCGCGGGGGAGAAATTTTTGATGCGGGCCCGAATCAATTTCGCGCCGCGCCGGCCGCGGCGCTGCTGCGCCGGCCCCGAGCTATGGCTGATTGAGAGTCGGCGAGGCGGGCGGCGCGGGGCGGGGCGATGGCTGGCGGGGGTGGACGCGAGGGCGGGCAAGGCCGGTGGATTAATGTCGGGCGATCGGGCGATGGATGTTGTGCTCGACGACGACGGAGGAAGGGTCAAGAGGTGCGAATTTTACGAATTTGTGTGATGCTCCATGATATTGTTATCTCAGCCTCCTGGGGTATTCGAATTCAGACGAGGAAAAAAGGAAAAGGAAGCGATTCCAAAGGAGCAGATCTAAATGTGAGTTAAGAGAACCGCAACCACGATATTCATCTGAGAATGCGCTACAAAATGCAAGATTTTTATTTTTACTTTTCTTTTCTTCCTTTTTTCTTCAAACACAAATCCTCTTTCATTTTAAGTATGTTGAGTTAATTCGGAGCAATGTATAATGTAAATTAACACGTAATTAGGACGAAAAAATCTCTGGTGGTAGAACTGCGGGCTATTCCGGAGCGTGCGGACTATTCCAATCTGTAGCCTTCAGATAAGGGTACTTTCACGTTGTTCAAGCCCCAACAATACCCCCGTTTTTAGCTTTAGTGGTTTTTACAATTACTTCGTGTTGTTTTGTTATTTGTGTATGAAGCCTGCCTGAAAGACTATATATTATTCGAATGGTTCTTTCTATGTTTAAGTTCTGAGAATGGGAAGGAGTATTTCTACTTGATGATTTAGGTAATTTTTTAGCAATATCATGAGGAATTGATTAAGTTTGACAGTATTTCGTTTAGCAAATAAATAAGGCAAGCATTTCTTCCTAGCCAGTCTTCTCGTGTGCAGGGCACTTGCTAACTACACTCACGCATTTCTTACTGGTATTCGCAGATCCATAATTACTAGAACATCTCCTTTATCGCAGAAAGGTGCATCCAGTAAAAGTATACGAAGATACGAATCAGGTGAAGAGGCCTTTTTCACATTTGGACACTATGTTGTGTACCTCATCAATATGGCATTGTTAGCATTTTAAGCGGGAGAGCACTGCGTTTGTGTTGTTGTAAGTGAGCGGCCATAAATTCTAGCTCTGCAGCTGGATAGACTTCGACACATACAAAGTGTCAACCAGTCGTGTCAACCAGACGGAGAATGCGTTGGCCTTACCTAGTGAGGCAGTTGATTTATGAGGCAAACAGTAAATAGGGTTGGTTGTTTCAATGCGGCACACTGCTTTTCAAAGCGATTGTGCATTACAAACTTAATCGAATATATTCAAAGTAAATGGGAGAACTTTATTATATTATTTGTTTGTTTCTTTTTGAAAACAATATTTTCTGCCGTCTGCTGGCAAGTAACGACTCGTATATAATACATTTTAGAAGTGCATTTTTACCACGAAACAATTAATTAATTTGAAAACCACTTTTTTGGCTTTGAAAACAGAAATCAAGTTTTAATGTACTGTATACAAATAGGATCAAACAGCAGACTTTCGCAGAAATTACCTGTGAGTGTCTCGAAACGGGTATACGGACAGGCAAGAAGGATACATGGACCTATTTACTAAACTGGGAAACTACTACCTTTGTCGCAACATATATATATATATATATATATATATATATATATATATATATATATATATATTTAAAGTTAAAATTGTAATTTATTTCCTGGAGAGATATTGCTTGATATCTACGTTTTCAAAATAAGCCGTACAATTAGCTTCTTTTTAGATACGTTATATTGTTACCTTCACTTTCTAGTGGCAATTCACGTTCCATTTCTGTTATCGCACCTAAAAGCTTTTAAAATAATTTGTGCTCACAGACGATTTCACTGATGGCAGTTTTGTTTTCCATTGTGAATATTATTACTCAAGAAATTTCTTGTAAATAGTTATTGTTCCGTTTACGAACGTGCCCAATTCTTGCAATTGATTTTAAATTTTTTTTTCTTGTGAAAACTAACATGCAGAAAAGTAAGCATAGAGATAAAATGTAAGCATGATGCTTGGTTACCGAAAAATTGTAACTCCTGTCGAAAGTAATTCGTTCGAAAATAACCACAGTATTTTTTTTAATCAATATGTACGTAGATATAGACACGTGGTAAAAGTAGCAATAATAATCGATGTTTATTCCTAGGCTACTCCCGTAGACGAAGTGTAACTTTGGTACTATAGCCCTGTAAGTTAAAACTCAGATTGAGTGAGCATTAACATTAGTTTATTTGAATATACCGACTTGAATACTCGTAGACTCGATATACTACTAGACCCAAATTATCTACACTAAAATGAATTCAATACCCAAATATCTTTCCCTTAGACAAATTGATCCTATATTAATATTATTACAGATTTACATTATCTTTTGCTTAAAGAATGTTGGATCATCAATTCTTTTCCTATTGAAATAATCGCTCTATACCACTTCAGGTTAAAATGGTATTTCATTTAATTAATTTTATTACAATGCATCTTAATTGTGAGAAAGGTACAAATGAACATACAAATAAACGAAATAGTTCCTGATTTAGTAAACACATGTTCATTATTGTTGTCTCAATATCAAATACGTATGCAGTCGTAAACTCTACAAACGAAGATTACAATTTTTCAATATATATAGTATTTTATTGAACCTTCCTTTGGTAGAACCATAAGAAATCTCCAAACAGAAACTACGTTCAATTAAAAAAAAAATACTTAGTCCACACAACGGCTTTAAATGGTTGTTACAAAATGATCACCCGCTAAAGATCTAGTCATTTTGTCTGACTTGCTTTTTTAAAACAATAGCAATTCATTTCATTATATACACACTTATGTTTTTAGTGTTACCATTCATGAGTAGGGGGCCTGAGAGGGCTGTGTAGTGCATGTGCATCAAATTGTCTGTCTGTTTTTTACCTTCGGGAATGCAACTTCAGAAATCAATCAACTTGTAAAAGTAATCTTACCCCAAATGAGTGGCTTCCATATCTTCTCAAATTCAAAACTCTTGAGAGTAATATATTTATAGGATTGTCGTATGGATTGTTTTTATCGCAAAACTTTTTTTTGTCAGATCATTTTCCCTCTTTTTCCTACACTCTATCTACATCATCGTAATTTACCAAGAGCCAAAATTACCTAAGAATCGTATTAAAAGTGGGTAATAAAATATTGTTCCACTTTGTGTCTTGTGGGGATTGCCCGATTACATACCACGATCAAACTTCCTTCACACACACTCTTCCGATGTGATCCCTTTTGACCTTTGCATCCCAACCGGTGTTTTGGAAAGCTACAGAAGAAACAATGTAGGGGTAATGAGTAACGCAAATACATTTGATCACACCAGTAGAGAGAAAATCTCGAACTCTGGTCAACCTGGCATAAAAGTCGGAAATTTGTAAGTAAACGGACTAAAATATACTTAAATTATTTCTCCACATTTTAAGGACAGACTTGGCTCTCTTTTACATGCTATTTGAAGCAGCCAATGATATACGTAGAAATCAGTTCAAATAAATTAATAACATTTGATTCAGTTTACTTCCACAATGGCAAGATTTCCTTACTTTATACACCAAATGAACAACATTAAACGTGTTTTGTATATTTATATTTGTAATTAACATTTATTTTGTTTTAGAAAAATAGAACACTTGTGTTAACAATTCAACCTATATTTTTCACAACAGAAGTTCTTGAACATAGTTATCAAGTACATAGTAACAACTCTCCAACAACGTCTCCAACAATCCAGTGCTACTATTTTTCGCAGCGGCCTTCGAAGCGCCATTCGTTAATGTCAGCCATCACAACAGCAACAACAACATCAGCAACAACAACAACAACAACAAACGGATGAATATAAGACCAATCTGACATGCAATGCAGTAACAAATAACGAAAAGGAGCATTTTGCCATTCTCTTTCATGTTCTTCAACTATGAAAGTGAAAGAGCTATCTTTAAAGCATTGACAAGTAGCTCTTCCTTCTACGAGTACTTACGAGGTACAGCGAACGGGATACAATCGGAGTGTGCTTTTTTGTGGGAGGCTTCAGAAAGTTGACCTGTAATGAAATCGAACCTTTCCTTTCTTGGGAAAATAAAAGGTATAGGAAAAGTTGACTCTCCGCAATCCGGTTATGTGATTATCTGGGAAGTAGGTAGAAATCTTAAGAAAAGGTGGCTGCGTAATGCAATCAGGCTATTCTTTCATTGAGGAAGTAGGTAATATGTTTCACAGAAAAAAATCAGTTGGAGTATACCAGATCAATGATACTGTAACAGGTTCCCTTGTTACACTATCATGGATCTGGTATACTGCAACTGTTCTTTTTTTTGGTGTGAGGAAAATTTAACCGTGGGAGTGTGCTTTTTGGGGGGAGGCTTAAGAAAAGTTGACCTAGGAAGCAATCAAACTATTCTTTTTGGGGGAAGTAGGAGGTATAGGAAAAGTTGACTCTGATGCAATTCGGCTATGCCATTTTCTGGGAAGTAGGTAAAAATCTTAAGAAAAGTTGGCCGCGGGATGTAATCAGGCTATTCCTTCCTTGAGGAATTAATCCTATCCTTAATTTAAGGATAGAAAATTAACAGAAAATAACTGCTTTATATAAAGAAGTTACATGTGAAACATAAAAAAAGCGACGTTTCGGAAATATATTAATTCCATCTTCAGGATTAATGTCAAAAACAAATTATTAATATAATGTTTTAAACAATAAACAGATGGTCAGATTGTAACAGAAGAATTACATACTTTAATGAACACAAGTCACAACGGTACACTCCTTGATAAAAAATACAATCAGACTATTTTGAAAAGACCATAGTCATAAAAGTAAATAATAATACACCAGATAAACAACGTAAAATGTGTTTTGTATATTTATATTTGTGATTAACATATATTTTGTTTTAGCAAAATAGAACGCTTGTGTTAACAATTCACTCCATACTTTTAACAACAGAAGTTCTTGAACATAGTTATCAAGTGCATAGTAACAACAATTCAGTACTACTGTTTTTGGGGGAAGTAGGTAGAAGTCAGAGAAAAACGGCAACGGGCCCGTGGGGTGCACTCGGGATACATCCAGTTCGTCGTCGCCGCAGTTGTGTCGTGGTCATCCACGGGGTCCTGCTCACCACCGCGCACTGCCGCCACGCGCGCCTTTGGTGCCTGGGGACACAATACGTCTTTACGGCGGAAGTCACAACGCTGCCCGCCGGCGCTTCCGAGAAAAGAAGACGACGGCGGCGGCGGCGGGGGCGGCGGCGCGGCGCGGCGTCCACATAGGCCGGACACCCGGAAAACTTCAATTCTCACACGTGCGCCGGCCCCGGCGAGCATAACAAAGGACGCGCTTAATGGTGTCCCGTTTTCTCCACTGATTCTTAATTTAGGTGAAGACCGTGGTGCGGTCTCTGCCGAATTTTCCTGAATGACGCTGATACGATGCATCGTTTCCAACAAAAACTGGCATGTCCATGTTGTTGACATTTTTGGCAATAGTTCAAGATCAAGTGGGAAATTAAAAAAAGGGAAATCATCTCGAAGAATGGAAATTGCAATTTCGGGTTCTCATGTCAGCACTTCTTAAGTGGAAATCACCTAATCCCAAAAGGTCTATATCGGATAAAATATAAGTTTTAAATAAAAACATTACATATTGTTTTATTTATTCTAATAACGACCGGAAGCATTTCCCACGTTTTGTATAAATCTTGGAAACGGTTGTGGGGAAAATAGAATTGCTTGAGAAAGGGATCGCTCAACTTTGAAATGTAATGTAATAGAATAGGATGCCTAGGAAGGGAACAAATCACATCTGTGGCATGCTACACACTGAATGGTATAGAAGAATTCAGTATTCATCATTGGGAATGTTATCGAACGCGCCACGCAATAGTTGCACGCGTAAGCTTCCGCGGCTCGATGTCCATAACTTCTTTGCGGCTACCGGAGACACCGCGGTCGTTGGCTGAGGACGCCCAGTTGTTCTGCACGCTCCTGAAGTCGATTTGGCGTGCGCCCACGCGCAGACTGCTAATACTCCAGAATTGTTACTCAAAAGGAAGCGTGGTAAATCCGAAGCGTCAACAGCTAACGCCACACTCCCATCTCTGTAAATGTTTATTTTTTTAGAAACCTATATACTTTAATCATTTGCTAATATGTTTGCCTCGAGCTGACTCTGGAACAGCGTGCTACCTTTCCAGGGCGCGATGGGAGCATCCGCCGTGTCTGGTAGGGGCAGCTTCTTGTTACACCAAACCGTCTCAGTTTCTAAAAACTATGTAGAAAAGAAAGTTCAGGCAGGCCATGAATACTAGATACGTGAGGAAAACGTCATTCTCGCCCACAAGATTTCCTCACCCCGTGGCCTAATGATAATAAAAACCGGCGTTCAGTCTTGGGAACTATTGCTAGCAAAAGTCCGGATTAAACCTGACTCCTGAACTGTTACATAAGGATTAACATCAAAAATGTTGAGATCTACCCTTGGCGTAATTTCCAAACACACGTTTTTTGGTAAAAAGTGTTCGACAAGAAACTATTTTTATGGCTTAAATTTCAGTTAGATTAACATTAGAGATCCATTTATTATGTAAATCAAAGTCATTTATTAAATTAGTCAGCGCATTCTGTCTTTTATTTAAGGACAGAAATTATTCTGAAATAACTGCTTTATACTCATATGTTACATCTGAATAACAGCTACATTTGGAAGAATTATTAATTCTATCTATCAGGCTTCACATGTCGAAAACAAAACATTAAATATATATTTTAAAAACCAATGAACAGATGGTCAGAATTGTAACCAGACAGAATTACTTAAACTAATGTTACACAAGTCATAACTGAAGCGCACCTTTTGATTAAAAAAAATACAGTCTGACTAATTCTGAAAAGACTATAGACAGAAAAGTAAATAAATACTCCAAATTTTTATAATAATAAATACATTTATTTATATTATTTCACTTCATTCACCTCGTAAGAAATCATTATGACAAAAGAATCGTTAAGTCAAAGTTGTCTGCCTAAATCTTAACAGGCCCAAACATATCGTAGGGCATTCACGAGGACGGCGCGGTTGCCGGCTATGGTCGAAGGAGCGCGACTAACTAATACAGTGGAGAGGATGAAGTTAATACTGATGAGCAAGCTGAGCGGTGCTGGGTAATGCTATAAGCCCCCCCACCTTGGCGAGTGATAGAATTCATATATTCCGTGGCACCACGCAGAATGATTTGACTTCGGTCCGGACGAGCTGACTCTAAGTCACGAATTCCCGTCTACCGCAAGTTAACTCTCTTTAGCGAGCAAATTTATTTATTGTCAGGATGCAAGATGTCCTGAAAAAACAAAATGCATTTTAACAGAGATTTTTAATAGATACTGTGAACGGACTTGAAGAATGGCAGGATCTTAATAAAAGCTCTTACGTTGTTGGACCCACTGAAGATTATCTGCACCACTTACACACTCCTACACTCACATTGCTCATCACTACACACCTATATCGGTGACTAATTAGGAAGCTTTAGAGCTCGGTCCCGCTGGGCGGTGTCCCCACGCTGAGTGAGGATACTCTTGTTGCGGGAAAATACCTCGGCGAGCTGACTGGTAGCGATGGCGCCGGATCTAGTTATTCAGGTGGTAAGATGTTAACGCCACTTAACAAAAAAAACAAGCACTACACGTACGGGACTAATGACGCTTGGCAGTTGACGTGCCTGACAATTACTAATCGATAATCAACTTTAGTCATTGAAGTGATGATCAAATTTTCAGCAACGCTTAAACTAGATCCAAACAACCACGGAATTGTATTGATGAATTCTGATTACATGCTATCCTCCTATATTCATGTTTATGATAGGTGGATTAAATGCATGGTTACTTAATCTCTTGCATCCAATAATGTGATAATTTTAAAGACTAGATTCTTAACAGTACATTATTTTTGCCATTTTCGAATTTTCTGAGGAGGTCACGGTAGATTGGACATCGCCATTCATAAAAGTGCCCTTTTATTTCTATCCGTGGGAAAAATTGTTTCTTGGAAATTCTTTATAAACTTTGCTTAACCTTAAGTGGCAATACGTGTAAACTACTAGTTTTTTCCGAGAAAATGTTCATCAAACTTTAGATAAAAAAGGATCTGACCTTTTAAAACAGATTTTATAGAGACACAAATCTCTATCTTCAATAGTGTAGTTTTGCAATTTTAACTTTTGCAAATTTCCGAAAAATTCAGAGAGTTTGCCAAAGAATGGAAGATCACTTATTTTTACCACTGGCCCTTGATTCATACGAGAAGAAATTAAAAAGAGAAAAAAGACTTTTTGGAGGCGATTTTTTTGAGAAATAAAAATTGGCAATGTTGCATTTTAATATCACGCTTAAAAATACGCCAAATCTACTCATATTTTCGAAAAATCTGTACATGACCTTTTTTTCATGATCCTAGAATTTTATTTTTCATTGCTATTTACAATACTTTTTCTCTTAAGAATAAGTGCAAGAAAGTAAAAATGTAATTTTTAAAACACAAGTGTAGTCTGACGGAAGTGAGAAATTATATTTTACACGACAATGCTGCTAGGAAAAATGAGGTTGATTAAAATTGAATTGACGTTTATAAATCGAGTGAAAAATATACTTTCATACATGAGATTAATAAATAAAAAAATAAAAAATTGAATTCATCCTAATTTTATTGGAAGAATTTAGAAATGAGGATATGTATCATGGTTACAGAATGAATTCGCTTCTCATTAAAATTGTGTTTCTTCAACTTACGTGTGGCGTTTTGACATGTAGCTGAAATCACAATCATAAATATTACTGCAAGCCATTGGTAAACATCAACGTTCCATCTGAATGTAGTTTTTGATACTCGAGCTAAGAAAACACGTCGCCTCGCTTCGGCGAGAATGGAGAAGGAAGCGAGCACGTCCTCCGCCCACAAGCGGTTGCAGAGGCGCGAGGCCCGCGCGTCGGCCGCCGGCGGCGCCGCCCCGCTCCGCCCGTCCCTCCCCCGGCCGCCCGCTGGCGCCGCCTGCTCATTAAGACGGACTATGAAGCTCGCGCCGCGCGCCCTCTCCGCCTCCCACGCCGCTGCCACCGCCATGTTGGCTTTCGGCGGCTCCACCCGCACGGCCCTTCTTCCTTCCTGCCTTCATGCATATGCAACGCGCGCACTCCGGGGCGCCTCTGACAAGCCGCGCGCGCTCGCCCGCGACTGCCGGGTAGGCGGCGACGCCCCACATCCTCGCAAGCAGAGACGCACGCCCGTTCGCCCCCTCTGGCCGCGCCCTCTGCCGCCCGCCCTGCGCCCCACCGCCCGCCGCCCGCGCCGCCAACACTGCCGCCCGCCGCCCTGCCGCCCGCACCGCCCCGCCTGCCGCCCGCCCGCCCTGCCGCCGCGCCCGCCCGCCCGCCCGCCTCCGCCCGCCCTGCCGCCCGCCCGCCCGCCCCGCCCCGCCGCCGCCCGCCCGCGCCGCCCGCCCGCCCGCTCCCGCCGTCGCCGCGTCCGCCGCCGCCCGTCCGCCCGTCCGTCCGCTCGTCCGCGCCCGCTGCCGCGCCGCCCGCCCGCGCCCGCCTGCCGCTCGCCCTCGCCCGCCCTGCCGCCCGCCCCCGCCGCCCGCCTGCGCCCGCCGCCGCCCCGCCCGCGCCCCCGCCCCGCCCGCCCGCCGCCCCGCCCGCCAGCCCCCGCCCCGCCGCCGCCCGCCGCCGGCCCTCGCCCGCCCGTCCGCATCCGCCGCCCGCCGCCCCGCCCGCCCGCCCGTCCCCCGCCGTCGCCGCCCGTTCCGCCCGCCCGCCCGTCCGCCCGCCCGCCCGTCCGTCCGCGGCCGCCCACCTGTCGCCCACCCACCCGTCCGCCCTCCCAACCTGTCGCCCGCCTACCCTGCGCCCTTTTGCCCGTCCGCTCCTACCCGCCCGCCCTGCAGCTCACCTGTCGTCTGCCCCGCCCTGACCACCCCCGCCCTGCTCCTCACTGCGTCACTGCCGCCTGTCCAGCTTCTCACCCAAATTGTTCCACATCCTACCCCCCCCACCGCACGTTCTCCCCGCTTCCTACCCGCCTCACCACGCCGCCCGCCATGCCATAGCGCAAACTCCTCCATTTAATTCTCTTGCCTCTCTCGCCTCTCCGCGGAGAGGCGAGAGAGGCAAGATAATTTTTTGATACGGAGCTCCGTATCAAAAAATACTGGTTAATATCAAATTACAATTTTAAATACTCTAAATTAATACACATAAAATGTTTAACCTCATACTATGTGGCCGGGCTGAAGGTTTTTTAGACCATTACCAAACCTATATCCTAAAACATTGCAAGATTTTGAATTGTGGTATTTACTTCAGATGCTCCGTCTCATCAAACTGCGGAAAGGGTCCATATGGTGGGCTTCAGGAAAACCCTATGAAGGGGCCTGCCATCAGAACATGAGTACATGCTAATCTACACAACTCTCTTACACTATTGATTCATTTCTTGGCACAGCCGTTCCCTATCGTCGTTCCAGTCTTTGGTCTCCTCAGCAGATAAAATGAAACGGCACCATCATAATAATTACACTACTAACTACTACCTGAAGGTTAGTTGATCAACGATTAAATTCGGCCTGTCCCAAAACCTAAGAAAGTCTGTGAAATGTGATTTGGCAAATTTTGTAACTATTCCTGAAAAATTAATATACTCCGTCTCTCTTAGGAATTTAGGGCTTGGCTGGTATTGAATTGCCCGTGGCCGCCCGCTTCATCCCGTTTCCCGAAGACGCCGGCACCTGCCCACCTCGCCCCCCCCCTCCCCCGCTCCTTCTAGCATTGTTTCTACCAGCGCCCGTGGGGGGTGTTGATTTATACGATTTCTGAAGGTCTTTTCCAAGCACTAATCTGCTGCGTTTCGCGACAGGGCGGTTGGGATATTCATATTGCCGAATGATTTGATGCTTCAGGTGGAGAGGTGCATGTAGTTTTTTACATTTTCGTGATTTATGACCCTTGAATCCTGGTTTCGAATAGTTTACTTCATCGGTATTTTAAAAACTTGTTGTAGTGAATTTCGTCTACTGCTCGAAATATTTAAAGAATGCTAGAGATCACGTTATTTCCAGTAATGTATTCACTAATTATTTTAAGATTGTTCGTAGTGAAAGGTGAAATACAGATTATAGTTAGTAGGAGGCCATGGGTTAGTCCTCAAGTGATTACTTTACGAAACTGATTGTCGTTAATAATGGGCCAGGTATAATTAGATCGCTTGTGTTCTAATAACTCTTATTAAGACATTGATTCCTGTTTCGTGATGTTTGCTTTAGACAACATAGATAAATAAAATTAATTTCATTTTAGAGTATAGATATAATTAATTAATTTTCCTGTCTGATAAATGGTTGTAATTAATATTGGGGCAGGGCGGAGTACTTCATTAGTCGAAAATAATGTCCAACCTCGTAGATAGACTCGTGTCTGTCAACTGCTATGATTATTAGTCCCATTAATGTAGTGAATGTTTTTGTCACGGGAGATGGCAATGTATTCCCTCCCACTGTATGGTGAAATCCGGCGCCGACCTACATCTGTTGCGGGATTTTCCCCACCCAGATATCTCCCCCAGCGGGGCATTATCCTAGCCGAGACAAGCTCTAAGCTGTCAATCGTTGGTTTGAAAACACACGGGAAACTACCGATCAGAGCAGCCGGCTGGTAGAATGCTCCTCCAGACAGCAGCTGAATTGGACGTAGCTTGTCTCAAAAAATCCTGCAACCATCGCGACTCGAACCGCAGAACCTTCCGGTCAGAGGCAATGCAGCGTCATCCTGAGCCACCTCAGCGAGCCTATCCTCGAGGACGCCGCAAGGGCAACACCGAGGCTGACGAGGACGGTCAATCGCCGGCCCAAAGAAGTCCTCGTCGGCGTCGGGCGGACAGCGAAGGCGTAAGAAGTCGGAGGCGCTCCCGAAGACGATAAACGTCGCGTCCGCGCTTTTTCTGCTCGTAAATCTACGCCAGCGAAACCGGAAGCTGTGGTGCGCCCCACAGTCTTTGACCCCGGCCCTGCTGCCACCCGCTGCGCGCTGCCTCCCACACTTCATACCGCCAGGTTCCTTTCTTGATTTCTTCGTCTTCTGTTATTTCTGACTGGTTCTCGAACTGTTTTCAGACTATTCTTGTTGTTTCATTCGCTGTTCGCTCTGTCAAACTATTGTTGTTACGAAATTTGTAGTTATTGTTAATGTTATTGTTTCATCTTTTATACAAAACCCTATATTTTAGTCATGTAAAACGTCTTTACATACAATTTATTGATTTGTTAATCTTTAAACATTCTGAAGAGTGATAAAGCGTCAACTTTCCAAGATAAATAAAAATCTTTAAACTTGAAATAACTTCTTCACTAAACTTGAAATAACGTATTTAAGGGCGTTCTCTGCTAATTTAATAATGAACATGCCAGTGATTGCTATTACTTAGCCAATATTAATTTATTCTCTTTACATTGTCTGTATGTGGAAGACATGTGCTTAATTGAGATATGTGGTTTCCAGTGTAGAAGGAATATGGACATTGATTCTGTACGAGTAGCACTGATGAAGACTTTTTTCTGTAGTCGAACTCTTGAGACTACGCCGAATCATTTAATTTCTAGTTCATCAACGTATTTTATCGCATTTGTAGTTTTGATTGTATCCTCCGGAAAAATAAATGACTAATACGCAGAAGAACATCATTGCCAGCACCATCAGTTCATGCGTTTACACAATCATGCATTATACCTTTTTTTAATAGTTATTTATTGTTGGTCTAGTTTGTAGTCTTTCAAGGGTTTTCAATAACGTTTCAAATAACACACGGCCTTAATAATAATTTGAGCAATAAGGTTTAAAAAAATTTTATGGATACAGAATCAGAGGTTAATTGCTGAGAGAACTCCTCGTAGGTATCCCTAAATAACGATCATAAGTTGCTTGAAAAACTTAAAATAATTTGAATTCATTTCAATTTATAGCAAAAAGAAAAGATGCGTGAACCTGATAACCATTCCGTCTCTACTGACTACTAATCTTTTCTTACTTTCACGTACTCTAGAGTACATTTATCTTTCTCAAGAAAATCTTACACGTGTGATCAGGATCTGCGAAGATCGTGTATGTCCAGACTGACCTGCTGACAGCGTGTGAGATGACGTCGGGATAAAATGTTATATCAGGTAGCTTGTTAAGTTGGCAAATGGTTACAGAGCGCTAAAGAAGCAACGACATTTGTTGCAAATGTTGGAATCAAAAGCCGCTATTGAACGAGCTTGTCGCCTCCGCCCGAGAGTTATTTTCTTGCCATGTCTTTTAAGCTGCGTCGTTAACTTTCACTAAATGTGTGTACTAGAGGCATAATCAAATCCCTTGTCGATTCACTGGAAGGTATGTAACGTATTACTCGTAGTTTGGCTTGCTGGTGCCAAAACTACGAGGGGAACATGAACCGAAGTTATAGAAGCCACAGAGGAGTCCCTCCTCGTTTTTTCTTTTCAGAACACGAAGTCAGGACTTACTTTACACAATCGCCAATTCATCTGCAGGCGGGGCGCTCGCGGGAAAAAATACTGGCGGCCGCAGACGCACCTTGTCGAAGGCCGAGAGGAGAGGAAGACGTCGTTGCATAAACATGGAGGCGAGCGCGGCCTGCTGGCGCGCGGGCGCACACGCCCGGCCCTGAGAGCGAAGGGTGTGGGTGGAAGAGGAGACGCTGATGGAGGAAGAGTGCGATAAAAAAGGATGCGTAAAATACACAAACGAGAATATAAGAGGGAAAAGAAACATAAAGCACAGAAAGGAAAAGAAGGAAGCATTTGAAACAGAAAAATTAGAAAAAGAAGAAGAAGAAGAAGGTGAAGCAGAAAAAGAAATGCAAATAATTATGAAATAAAGTAAAAATTGAGTGTAGTGAGGAGAAGTATCATATGAATGATCCTAAGAAATAAAAGGGGGAATAAAATGTTATAAATGAGGTAAATTGAAGCAAGAATAGAAAGAAGCATAAGACTAAATGTAAAAAATGTATACACGGGAAAATATGTTTTAAGAATGAATAAAGAAAATGTTAAAATGTAAATAAAGAGCACAAAGAAACGAAGTAAGACACGGAACAAATTGATCAGAGAATGGTTAAACAATTTTAATACAAGATTTTATTTTATTACATCTTTGAACTTCTGAAAACGCGTAAACAAAAATGACTTTGTGTTCAGTAATAAAAGAATAAAGAGTTTTCACAATTTCACGATTTAAAATGTACTTGTTTTTCGCTCTCGTTATATGCTAACAGTGAATTTGATAATTCCATTTATGAGCTTAAAATGTCCCGAAAATGGTTACAAAAATAGTTTCTCGCTCGTTTAATTATTAAATTAAGTTTTTAAACGTTTGATGTTGCCGAGTCCCCTAACCATCAGGGGCTCTTGGCAATTGCCTAGTACTGCCTATTGGTTAATTCTCCACTGGTCAACAGTCACATAGCAATAGAATGGGGGTCAACGATTGATCCCAGAGTAGTTTTTCCGACGTTTTCTGTTTAGGTGAGGAGTTTGTTACGACATGAAAATATAAATTTTGTACGGGTTGCACGAACTCGTAGTAAAGAACAATTGAAAGACGGGCCGTCGGTTATCAAGGACACATTGAGAGGAGCCAGGGGAGTTCGCCAAGGCATGGACACCGGAATAGGCCGGTTAAATATTAACGTAAAATTCTGATTTGAAACCCAATTAGTGGCGAATTCAGGGTATTGAAAGTTTGGCGAACCCTTGGAGAAGGTAATTCAGCAAATTGATTGGTAGTTCTCAAGTAAGAAAAAAGATAGTAAAATTTTCTGATTGTATGATTTCAGGAACAATTTTTACTATATGTTTGAACTTAGTGTTATTATTTAAATTACCTCAAAAGAGAGGCCAGCGATCAGCGATTTATAGAGTGTGACAGCTGCAGCTGATTTAGTTGTTGGTGGGGCAGAGATCGCGGACACTTCGTGTGTATAAGCTGTTTCGGGAACATTGGGTTCAGTAGATTCGCAACAGAGTATCTCTTTCATTATTTAGGTCTTTATTTCTTAAACATTTTCTGAACTCTTAATGATAGTATAGTCTTGCAATGCCTATCGAATGCTTACAATAAAATTGGAAACCGTCACCATGCGTGATCGCTGCGTGGGAACTCCAGTATTCCCCTACAGCTGGTTTCATCCACAATCACATTAAAATCGTATTTTAGTATCTGTCGATGAACAGTTATATAAATAGAGCAACATAGTGAATGGGGAACTAGTAGTTTTTAAATGTCTTCTGTATCCATGTGAAAAAATCCGCAGGTACAGAAGACGTTCAAAATATATAGTAACAATTTAATACTTTGTTGTATAACTTGGTACGTCAATAATTTGTATATAACATTTTGGAATTAATGTGTATAATTTATACTTATTTTTTTTAATTCCTGTAATTTTTCAGATATCCTTGATGATGATCGCTACACAATCGAAAATATCGTAATTTAAATATATGTTCAATACCGGAGAACACGTTATATTTACTACATTATTAGATGGTGTCTACCTCATCAGCGATTTTATTAAAATCAATGCTTATAAAAGAAAATGAATTAGAAGCTTAATCCCGACCAATAGTTTGAAGTAGCATAGACGAAAGAAATAATGGACAGAAAAGAAATCAAAAGAGAGGATCAAAGAGAGGATCAAAGAGGCGTTGGATAAAATGGAGCCTTGGTTTTAGAAACCAAAAATGATGAACGACTAAGAAACTAAATCCTCACTAGACGCTGAAATACGCAGAGAGATAAGAATGAAGGGATGAATGAATGAATGTGAAGAGAAATATTGTATGACATGAAGCTGCGGTGGGTGAGGGGGGGAAGCGATGAGAGGAGGAGGCTGGCGACGGGCATTGCCCGGGCAGCGGGCGCGCGCCTGAAATTTCAAGCGGAGGCGGCCGTCGGCGCGGCGCTGCGCGGGGCGCATATTTCAACCGGCCGACCGCCCCCCGCGAGTATTGGCCGGCTACCGCGGCGCGCGCTCCGATCGGCTGCGGACCGCCCGCCGGCTGGGTGGAATCCACCGCCCACCGCCCACTGTCCCCTGCCCGCCACCTGCTGCCATCCGCCAGCCTGCCCTTCCCGCCCCCGCTCAATGCCCACCCCGCCCACCGCCCACCATCCGTCGCTTGCCCCTTCCGCCGTTCCGCCCGCTCCTCCGCCCCGCCCCTCCGCCCCTCCCGCCCGCCGCCCCTCCGCCCGCCCGCCCCGCCGCCGGCCCACCACTCCGCCCGGCCCACCACTCCGCCCGCCCACCACTCCGCCCGGCCACCACTCCCGCCCACCACTCCGCCCGCCCACCACTTCCGCCCGCCCACCACTCCGCCCGACCCACACTCCCCGCCCACCCACGCCGCCGCCCACCACTCGCGCCGCCCACCACATCTGCCCGCCCACCACTCCGCCCGCCCACCACTCGCCCGCCCACCACTCCGCCCGCCCACCACTCCGCCCGCCACCACTCCGCCCGCCCACCACTCCGCGCCCACCATTCCGCCCGCCCACCACTCGCCCGTCCTCCACTCCGCCCGCCCACCACTCCGCCGCCCACACTCCGCCCGCCCACCACCGCCGCCCACCACTCCGCCCGCCCCACCACTCCGCGCCGCCACCACTCCCCGCCCACCACTCCGCCCGCCCACCCTCCGCCCGCCACCACTCCGCCCGCCCACCACTCCGCCGCGCCCACCCACTCGCCCGCCACCACGCCGCCCGCCCCACCACTCCGCCCGTCCTCCACTCCGCCGGCCCACCACTCCGCCCCGGCACCACTCCGCCCGCCCACCACTCCGCCCGCCCCCACCACTCCGCCCGCCCACCACTCCGCCCGCCCCACCACTCCGCCCGCCACCACTCCGCCCGCCCACCACTCCGCCCGCCCACCACTCCGCCCCCCACCCACTCCGCCCGGCCCACCAACTCCGCCGCCCACCACTCCGCCCGCCCACCACTCCGCCCGCCCACCACTCCGCCCGCCCACCCACTCCGCCCGCCACCACTCCGCCGGCCCACCACTCCGCCCGCCCACCACTCCGCCCGCCCACCACTCCGCCGCCCACCCACTCGCCCGCCCACCACTCCGCCCGCCCACCACTCCGCCCGCCCACCAGCTCCGCCCGCCACCACTCCGCCCGCCCACCCACTCCGCCCGCCACCACCCGCCGCCGACCACTCCGTCCGCCCAACCACTCCCGCCAGCCCACCACTCCGCCCGCCCACCACTCCGACGCCGCCCACCACTACCGCCCGGCCACCACTCCGCCGCCCACCACTCGCCCCCCACCCTCCGCCGCCCACCACTCCCGCCCGTCCACCACTCCGCCCGCCCACCACTCCCGCCCGCCCACCACTCGCCCGCCCACCACTCCGCCCGCCCACCACTCCGCCCGCCCACCCACTCGTCCGCCCCACCACTCGCCCCGCCCACCACCCGCCCGCCACCCACTCCGCCCCGACCACACTCCGTCCACCCCTCTCCGCCCCCTGCCCATCCCGCACACCGCTCAATGCCCGTCCCGCCCACCGCTCACCAGCCGTCGCTCATCTTCCCTTGCCCGCCCCCTGCTCGCCCTGCATACCCATAAGCGCACGCGCTGCCTCCTAAACATCCGATGGGGAGGCGGCCCGTTTGGGCTTCTCCAGGCGTCGGGCAGTGGGTGAGGAGACGCAACAGGGCCTACGTAGCAACTGTGCGCAACCGCATGAAGCCTCAACTTTTGCCAACATGTTGCGTAACTGCGTGAAGGCCAAAACGTTTGATAACATGTCACGGAGTGCCGCAAGTATGATGCATGCATGGTTTTTCTCATTCACAGCATCAAAAAGCAAATGTAGAACAGTTTTTTTAAGTATCTGGAGTTTTCTCTTTTAAACTTTAGTTTTTAATCTTTTTGATACGAATTACGGAATATATTGATTGAATCATGTTTACGGTTGATACACGGTGGTGGTAATTAGGTGAAACGTTTTTAAGCGTGGAGGAGGTGGCGTTCCTCTCTCGGTGGACGGCGAGATCCGGCGCCGATCTTAACGTTGGCTTACGGGGAACCCCCTTCCAGATATCTTCCGCCTCCCGGGCAGCCCTTGCCCCCAAGGCAAGCTCTAAGCTCCCCACTGATCTCCCTTCATATGTGGGAGAGTAATGCTTGTAAGTTTAAGTGTGTGCAATTAGAGGGGGATAGATCAAAGAAAGGAAAGAAAGATCGCGCATGGTTCGTGGCCCGTTTGTTAGGGTACTGCTCCGGCATTCGTCAGGTATTAATCGCAGAAACCATGAAAAACAAGTGATCTGAACAGCCAAGCACTAGAATTCCCCTTCAGACAGCGGTTGTATTCGACCTAGTTTTCAAGCTAGTGTCGAAAATCCTACCACCGTCGGGACTCGAATCCTAGAACGTCCCTATCAGACTTGCACTAGCTTAATGTTTGCTTTTCTACCACTTTAGCAAGGAAAATAAAGGATTGTCTGTCTCTCCTGAAAGGAGCTGTGCTGCTCAGGAACCTTCCACTCTTTGTTAGATGTAATATTCAACCAATTCTGTCATGAAAATAATTAACTATCACACTTATTACTACTCCACAAACGTTACTGAACTCTTACTTTACACAAGCAATCCTCCTTCAGACTAATCTTGTGACTTGGGCTGAATCAGATGGCTACACGTTTTTCGGGCTGAGAAACACGTGAAATGTCGCAAACGCACAGGTGCCAGCGATTCATTAACTATCCAATATCTGGGAGGCCTTTAAGTCAACATTACTTTAAAAAAATGCGTGATAGTTTTTCTCAGAAGGTCTGACAAAATGTACGTTTCTAAGGTCACGAAAAAATCACCGACAGGCCGCGTTATGCGCTCAGCTGGTGTGAGAAATGAGTGCAATGTGGATGTTAGAAACGAATAGATCATGGCTGTTAAGAAGACGTAACTATTAGTGAATAATAATCTATAAAGAAAAAAAAACAATTCTCGTTATATTTTCATTACACGTGACACATGACAAGTATTTCGCAGCTGTTGATAAAGAAACAAAAACATCTTCACCGTAGTCATTATGGTGATTGTTCAGCCTCAAACGCTAAAGCAGAATTGAATCGTTTATTTTAGAAACCCGTCAAACGCCAAATTCAAAACACTCTTTAGGGACGGATAATTGTTCCAGGAGGATACACACATCGTTTAGTGCAAATTTATATTACAAATATTCATTTATTAACGCTTACAATGAAAAAATTATTTTGAAATATCAACAATTGAGAGATGTATTCTCAGTTTTCTCGAAATGAGGAATTTGGCGTTTGACGGATTTCTGAAATAAACGATTCAATTGATCTTCCGTGCATGCGCAGTTCAAGTTTTGCATTAATTTAGGGCATCTGCGCATGCGCAGAAGATGGATTGTGCTGTCTGTCCTATGGCGTGCGCAAACTCCCTAATGCTGGTAGTTTCTTCAGCCCTCGTCCTGCGAATTGGTGTCGGCCTGTTTCGCGACTTCTCCGAAAGTCTGTCGGCGTCGGCGAGGGCGCCCACGCGAGAGTCGAACGCGGCCCGGGAGGTCAAATTCCTGGGCGTCGGCCACTGGCGCGGCTCCTCGCCCGCGACGCGCAGTGGGCGCGTGGGGGGAGGCGGCGGGAGAGCGCCGACGCAGCGTCTCCAACTTCAACCGGTGAGCAGCTTCGGGCCCACTAGTTTGCGTTACAATCTGAGCGGGAATTTTAAATGCAGCCAGACAACATCACCGTTTTACGAGTCATTCAAATAGACATACGAAGCGTTTCTTTTAAATATTGGATTTTATTTTTTGTTGGTCAAGGTTAAAAATTGATACTTTTGCAACTTTTGAAATGTTTCTCAACACTTCTTGCCCTCCACGCAACATAGCAGTTTTCGAACGAACCGCCCATGCTTAGGTCGCGTGGTTCGTAATACAAACTGTTGTTGCGCGGAACGAGCAAGAATCAGTTCGCTGGATTAGCTCGCTCTTGTTTTTCCAACATGTTTGGACTCGAATGGGCGAATATCGATTATTGAGCATCGATGGTGTAGAGAGACCTGACAACTTACTTTGCATTTGAGCTTGAAATGTAGCTCGAAATGGACCAGAATTGCAGCTGTACTGCCTGAGGCTTAAATAGTTTCTTTATGTAGCGTAAGGTTTAGGTGCAAAGTATCGAGTTTAACCATTTCACAGTGATATGGTATAGTAATATCACATTAGTATCCCATATGTGATAAATACTGTCAATTGGGAATTTACTATAAAAGTATATGCAGTGATAATTGCTTTCAATAATTTAAAGATAGAAGGGCCGTTTAAGGATGTTTATTGGAGTTTGATATCCAAGCTGATCAGTCATTCCATAAGTAAAGGTGTTGAGTGATAGAAGTTACCCTTATCCCTTAGGAAGGAAGCAGGCTGAGTTTAACCTAAGGGCATCTTGGATACGGCGCTAAAGAAAACTAACAAGGGCACGGACGTGAGCGGTTGAGCTGTAAACAGGATAGGGTGTTCGCACGGAGTGCACATGCCGATAGAGGCGTTCTCAAGTCCAAAATTGGAATTGTAAACTTTTATTTTATTTTACGAGGTAAGTACTTTACAATATAGAAAAAAGAAATATCGCAGCTCGCAAAGCACTAACGTTATAAAAAAGCGATGATATTCCCACAGAGTGTGAGAATATGGGAATAAATGTGAAACTGAAATGTAGTTTGTTTTTGTTCTTTTGCCCCCCATTTCCGTCCACTGTGCGTCGTGCGAGCGCTCCCAGTGGTCGCCTCGCCGAACACACTGCTAGTCTTGCGACGTGGCGCTGCGGAGACTTATGGGGCTGTGACCAGGGGCGTGTTTCATATACACCGTCCCCCTGCAGATGGACCACCAGATTGTGACCAAAATTAGTCGTGTTCCTCGCTGGCGAAGACTTACGGAGTGGGATAGAGCTGCGGGTGCCAAACTGGAATAGCCGTGATATTTATTTGTGGATGTTTGCCGATGTACAAGAACGAAAAACCATTCAGAGACATTAGTTTTGGGCAAGTGGTATCATTTTTTTCGTCTTATGTAAGCGGAAATTTGTCTCACTGTTTTAACCTCCAGCACAAAACATTTGTATGATACTTCACGTAGAGACAATAATTGAGAATCTCTGGGATGAGATCAGACGCGGTATCATACGCACGTACCCTTTGCATTCTTCCTGCCGAAAGTGCGTGAGAGAATTCAGACCTAATTGGACAAACTCTCTCATGAATGACTCTACCTGAGGCTCTTGAGTCCACTCGGAGACACCTGGCTTCTTGCTGGTGAATGACTGAGAAACGCATGGTGTTGTTTGGCTACTCGCCTTCCACGTCGGGGTTCAGGAGTTGATATTCCAGTCGATTCGATTGGCCAAAGCGGTTCAGTGGCAGGGGTGACTATATCAAGAAAATGGCATCGTAATAAATGTACAAGTCTATCGTGAAATTAACACTTAATCGCATGAGAGATTTTATTGATGTCAATAAAATACATACTCACATTTAACTTTTGGGTACCGGATTTCACATCCCGGTCGATCTACGAGGAAATTCTGGTGGTTGGAAGTGGGGTCATGGCAGGTTTTCTGGGAGACTTTAAGTTTCGCCCGTCTCTTATTCAACCTTGATTCATAATACCATACCTTCATAATCACCTGCTGATCACACTTATCCACCCACTTAAGATGTATACAATATAAGGCGAGAAAACGGCAACATAAGAAATGTTTTTGTTTGTATAATGAGGAATTGACACCAGAACCGGGAGACAGAAAATTGCATCAATAAATTATGTTCATAACAAGCTGCGCTCTTTATCATTTACGGTCAATATATTCGTCCCAAAATTTGCACTTTTAAGCATATTAATGCTTCATCTCGAAATATTTTGTATTGCAATCTAATAATTATTTTAATAAAAAATATAAAAGTATTTCGCAAGACTTCGTAGTTCTAAGGATATTTGGCAAGCCAACGAGCAAGACTATTTCTAGAGCGAGTGACACAAAGCGACACACCTCCTTCTCCTGCATTGGGTTGCGAAACGCTCGTAACCATTAGTCTGGTTCCCTCGTGAGCAGTTAGTGATTGATTTACTGCCCGGCGTGCCGCTCTCCGCGTGGCGGCGTATTGTGTCAAAGCAGTGCGGCTCTGTGCAAGACTCGCCGCCGCTCAGAATAGCGGTTTACGGCCGGTGAACGGAGGCGGGGGCGGGGGC
>BOPP01000011.1:12508530-12532709 GCA_017312745.1 Gryllus bimaculatus
GTCACCATCACCAACACCATCTTCATCAACTCCATCAACTCTATCACCACTACCATCCCCTCCATCACCGCCTCCAACACTATCGAATGCATTATCTATCGCTAAAATGACCATTATATTTCCACCGCTCCCATTAACACTGTAAACATATAATAACCGCAATCTTCACTGCCGTCACCACCCGCATGTACTATTATCACCAAAATTCTGTTCCGACCATTAAAGTAATGATCATCGACAATACAACAGCCATCGACAATACTCTACCGACATTACCAATACCATTGACTTCTCCGCCACTATTATCACTATCACAAAACTCATTAACATCAGTATCACCTCAGTACTGTGCAATTGTCCGCTTCTGGTTCCACACCATTGCTAAAGTGAGACACAACACTTACTTTTATCACCGAACCCATTACCACCAGCATATCTTATTCCGAATTCTAACCTTGCTGCTATCCTTCTCACATGACTAGTTCTTATTCACCAGTTTCCCCTCTACATTAAAACTAGCCATACGAAACTCGGTTACCACCTCTCGGGCGGTATTTGTTCAGTCATAACAAACGCCACCTCGACGAATTCTGGCACTAGACACTGACCAAATTACTCTCTCTCGACCCCGAGCGCCGGCGTTCCATGTCATATTCGGTCACCGTGGGTGTGAGTTCTGTTCGTAATACACGCCACTTCCACGAATTCTCTCACTACACGCCGACCCTCACCCTTTCACTCTCATCCCTCGCGGCGGCGTCCACATGTGATATTCACAGCCACCACCTCTCGGGGAGAGAGAATTAGCTGGTAACTCACGCCAGCTCTGCGAATTCTGCCACTAGACGCTCGCCTTAACACTCTCTCACTGTCACTGTCACTCTCACTCTCAGCCCGAGTGCCGGTGTCCGCGTCAGTGGGTTCGGAGAATCCGCCCTGGCGTGCCCAGGCTGTCGGTGCCGCCCGGTCCGCGTGCGGCCGCCAATGCATACAGACAGGCGTCGTAAACTCATAATCGTAAACTGCATTTTTATCTGGCGCTACCGCCCCCTCCATTCTACTTAGTTTTATATGGCGCTCGGCGGCCCCGGGCCGCGCTCACGCCCCACGCCGAGGGCTGCCCAGCGGCCGGCGCCCCGCTCCGACCCACCCCCTCCCCACTCGCTCCTACCTGCCGGACCGGGAGAGGTGGCTCAGGGCATCACTGCAGTGCTTTCGAACGGGAGGAGTACACGTTCCGACGGTGGCAGGATTTTCGAAATTAGCTAGATAGCTAGGTAGTGTTATTTTGAAAGAGAATTGTAGCAGGTGGCTGTTCTGATCGGTAGTTTGCCGTGGTTCCTCCGATCAATACCAGGCGAATGCTGGAGCAGTACCCTCACAAACGGACCACGGACCATGCGCGATCTTTCTTTCCTCTTCCTTGTTCTATCTTCACCTCTTATTTTTACACACCCGGAAGTGCACTTCTCTACCATACATGCCAGGAGAGCTTACAGCCTGTCAGGACTCAGGTGAGGCCCCTCTAGTGGGAGATATCTGGTTAGGGAAGACCCTGCTAGCCGACGTAGGTCGGCGCCGGATCTCGATATCCAACGGGGGAAGATCATCACCTCTCGAGGAAAGAATATGAACTACACATTCGGGACTAATGACCTTATGAGTTGACGCGCTCGAAATCACCAATCAATCAATCCTTCCAGCAAGGATGGCTCGTTGGCAGCTTTGCCATTGCCCCTGCAGAGGCCCTGGCTGGGAGGTACTAGGATTCGATTCCAAGCGTTGGCGGAGTTTTGACATTAGTTACATTGCTAGCTCGAATTCTACCACTGTTTGGAAGAGAATACCAGCGGTTGGCTAACCTGCTCGGTAGTTGTTCCCTAGTTTCTACGGTCGGAACCAGGTGAATGACAGAGAATGTCTTTACCAAACGGATCATGGATCAACCACGATCTTCCCTTCCTTAGCATTGTGCCCCCCTATGACCTTCACGAATACTTGCATGCTCCCCATTCGCTTATACTTACATGCTCTACACTACTAACATGTTAAGAGTGCAGACGGGAACTTAGAGCGAGTCCAGCTGCGAGTGTCGTGGAAGGTAGAATTAGATCTTACCTTACAGCGAGGGAAGAACATCGCCTATTTCCGCGATATAACCACATTTACTGGACTATTGACCTAAGTAGAAGGCGGGCGGAAACGCTTAAGATTAAACCACTTAATAATTACGCACCTCTCGTCCCTTTCTCTCTTCCTCTTTCTCCGCCTCGCCTCGCATCCATCTCCCCTCCCTCTATCTTCTCGAAGTACTTGTTGTTCAGTAGATGATATTTTTACGACTGCGAAAGTAAATTTAAATTGTTTTCCTCAAAACCTCAGAACAAAATTTAAGAATTCTGCGGTTTATTGAAAAAAAAGTTTAGTCCATAATTGAGGAAACGGAGTTAGTGTTGCACCTTGTAGTGTGAGCTTTAATGCATAAGAGGATAATATCGATTCTGGCTACAAAGCATTAGCCCCAAAGCAGACCAGCGAAGAAGACTGGGAGAGAGAGTTTTTTTTCATTCAGCACAAATTGTAGTTTTGGACCAATGCTGTGTTTCCCAGAACCCCTTCAATTACTAAAGGAACAAAATAAGTAATTCTCGAGAATAATTCTTGAAAAGAGATTCAGAAGATCAATATATCATTCCCAGAATGTATTTCTAAGAAATTTTATTGAACCCAGTACGCAAACTACAAAAATTTGGCATATTACCTTACATGACAGCGAAACTTCCATTTCAACACAACGATAACATTTGAACTTTTAACGTTTGAACGCATGGTACTTATGAGACAAATGTCGTCATCATTCATTACGACGTTACTACCGAACTTAAGTGGATTTCAAAGCGTAGATAGTCCGCTGGTCTCATAATTTTTGAAACATGTGTTGTTGCCTGGTATAATGGATTCTTCTAGAAAACCTGTTAAAATATTTGAACATTTCTTGGATTTGTGAACACTTTCCGGAATACTGAGGATAGAAGGACATGGGTTGAATGATTATATAGTACTTATTTTAATGAAAATATTAGTATTTTGTGCCTTTATCACATCCGGGTAATACATTTTTGTAAAATACTCTCTCAAGCGCTTATATCTCCATCGATAATAGAAAGTTCTTTCCTGTACACTGAGCGACGTTTCGATTTGTTTTGCGAGTAAACATTGTTTAGAATGTGTGCTACTTTCGTTTTTCAAATTAACACGTTTCTCTCAATATAAATATATTCGCAAATGTATATTAGTGTAAGACAAATCGTATGGTTTTGAAATTTATATTTTAATAAAAAATAATTGAATAAAAAATAAAAAATCTACAACGAAAACTATTTACTCGACAAAAATTAGTACAAGCTTCTTCGAAACTGCTGAGATAATATTTTCGTTGGCAAATAAAGATTTTTATCATTTTATAATATATTTAATTTAATGAGGTCTAATGAGGGAGAAAATAATCTGCATATGTGTTTTGAGGTTCAAGAAATCTACCTTTCTCATTTAATACACAAATTTCAATTATGATGTACTAACGAGCGTGATTAGTGACATATGAAAACTTGAAATGTTCACTCCCAAGTAAAATAAATCGAGTTACAATCGGGAAAGAAACCACAGAATTGATTTGATAAAATTACTGACAAAATTATTCCCCTATTCTGTTCACAGGTAGTATAAAATAAGTAGATAAACAATAAAATGCTAAATCAGACGCGTGCTAGTGGAGCTTTTTATGTCCCAAGGAAAGCAAAGCAAAGAAAGCAAGGCAAAAAAAGCGAGGCTATCTGAGCATTCAGTCGATGGATCAAGGGTAACTGGGTGAAAAAATTGATCGAGATGACTATGAATAATGACTATTTCTTCTAGAAGTTCCCCTCCTCCGTAATTCTTTCTCTATTTTTATCCCCAACTGTCCTTTCGCATCTTGCGTGACGCCATCCAGTATTCTCTTCCTAGTTCTTGCAACCGGTCCGCCCCCGAACATCCTCTCTTCCATTGCTTTCTTTGGTATGTGTCTTCGTATGTGAGCGCCGAAAGTACACAAGTATTTATGATTTTTCTCTTTATTCGCAAGCTATACGATTTGTTGAAAAATATGAATTTAAATCCTCAAAATGTTGACTACGCTTCGTAAATTAGTCTGAAAAAACAACGAATACAGAAGGGTAAACTCACTATTGAACTCATACGAGACTATTAATGGAGAAGCCATCACCCCTCTGGAAACCAATAAGCTCTACAATTACCTACGTGTACAACAACGAAATATAATCGCACATCATCAACTAATAGCTGTGCTGAAAACTGATCTTACCAACTGACTCAAAAAAATTATTATTAAAAACAAATTCAGTATTAAAAACTTCCCCCCATTCTCGAAACCTCACGGCTGCCATCAAATCGTATGCACTACCCATTATCACTTTCTCGATGAGTATTTTTAAATAGACCACACCCAATCCAGAGGGATTGGAAAGACTTATAAGGGTTCAAATGACACGCTTCGGTTGCCATCATCCTAAAAGAACCATCAAGGGTCATACTGCCTCGGGAGATGGAAGGACGTAGCATTGTTAAGTTCATGAATCTCCATAACAAACAGATAATAGCTAGGAGGAAGTATTTTGCGGAGAAAGTATAAACTTCTCACCTCCACAAAGTAATTGTGCAGGCAGGTGACAATTACACGCCCCTCAATCTCAAATAAGATATGTGAGTTCGCAGTAGCCAAGTGGAATGTCAACAAAGAAATGTTCAACAAATTGCACAATATAGGATATGAGAGAAGGTTCCAAGATCAAGTAATTCCCACAAAGAACTACCTAAAATATGATATCAAAAATCCATGAGTACCATGAACGTCGTATGTCGAGATTATGAAGCCATTCAGTATGTTATCTCAGGCTCTAGTCGTTTAGCTCCCACTGACTATAAACGGAGGCACAATCAAGTAGGAAGCTACATCCATTCCAAACTTGTTAAGAAAGTGCAAGCTATCCCATACTATCTGTGTCATCCAGGTGTGCTTGAAAATGAAACACAGAAGTTGTACTTGGACCGCAATATTATGACCGACAGGACAATTCAGCACAACAGACCCAATGTTACGACGACTACAAAGAACTATTTGCTGTAAAAGAACGATGGCGCGTTTCAGAAGTGAAAAGTATTCCAATTGTACTGTCAGCAACTGATATCATACCGAAAACTCTCAGTAGATCATTATTGAAATCCTAGGCATGGAAAAGTGTGTTATCATCGGCCTCCAGAAGTCGGTTATTATCAGCACGTGCTCACTAGCAATGAGATTCATGGCAGGTTTTGAAACTTCATGTTGGGGTTTGAAACTTCACTTTTGAAATTTTATTATTATTTGTGGACACTGTTATTTCATGTTAATGTGTTAGAATGCTTTAATTTGTTTTGTAGGTTTTAAATGTCAATGTTACCGTGCTTTAATAATGTATGTGTGAGATCAAAACTTTGAGAATAAACATAACAATAGTAATAATAAAACGTACGAGGTAATTATTCACATGAGAACATTTTTTATTCATGATCACTTTGGGAAAATTGTTTTCTGAATTTTTTCTTCTAAAATTCATTTTCTATTGTATGATTCACGTTCCATTGCATTGGAAAATTCTCTCACATAGTAATTGACCAACTTATTTTAAATTTTACTGCGCTAAAATGGAGATGAGGAAACAATCCTTGAAACTAAAGTGTCCATTGTAAAGAAAATATACATATTATTTCCATTGTGGTTGATTACCTCATTTTCTATTTCTTTAGTAATTTAATTCATTATTTTCAATAATTATTTTTAGTTTTGTATATTTAATTCTTGTTAGTTTTATATTAATGTTCTTGATATTTTTGTCTTCAAGGCCCAGCAAAACATCGTCAAAACGAAAGGGAAAATTTATTATGCATTCCTGCGTTTGATTTCTCTTCGATTGAGTTGGGAATGTACCACGTGAATGACTAACGCTAGCTCTAGGATCATTTATCGTGCATATAGAAGACGAAATTGAATAAGACGTGAATTTATTCAATTTTGTTAGTTCATTATGATGAATCTTTTTGTGAGAATGCACACATCCATGCTCATTAGACCAGGCTCTCATTATTTTCTCAGATTCAAAAGTTTCCTTTTCTAGCAAATCATTTGCCATATTTTGAGTTTTTAATTCAGACCAGGAAGATTATATTAATTTTCATGTTTTTAGATATTCAAATTGTGTTTTTTGCGATATTTTAAATTAGGATTTATTAATAAATAATTTCTGATTTGAATTTCTATTATGAAACAAGATAAAAGGTAATTCCCATCATTAATACACTTTATAGATAGAATAGAAAGTGCTACTTTAGTCTCTCATATGTGAACAAATCTTTGTGATCTGATAAACATCTTACTTCTATCATACTGGGAACATTTAATTTATGGTGATACTTTTTTTGTATGCGATTTAAGTTGTTAAAAATTAATGCAAATTATTTAATCTGAATAGTAGGCCTGGAAATTCAAAGGCAGTATGAATAGGGATTTTCATTGTACGAAAACTCAGTGTGAGGTTTCGGTGTGCGAACATTTATTTCCAGCGGCTTTCCGTGACGAACAGAACGCTCTTTGTGAACGCAAGATCGCGTCTTAGTGCACTGCTGCTTTTTTAATAGAGTGGGCTCTAGATATCTATCTAAATTACACTCACTACGAAAATTACGACAGAGTAGACCGATACGAAAAAATTCATTTGGCGGGCATTTAATTTCATGAGTTTCGCCAAACCAGTCTCGTCGGGAGCTGGGCGCTGGCGTCGGGGAGGGGGGAGACGGCGGGCCGGGCGCCAGGGCACTGGAATTGTCGTTGCACTGGGGCGCTTGAGGGCGTAGTTAAACAGCGGGTGTCCTAGGCAAAGATGATAGAGATAATATAAACGAATGAAAACCAGAACGGTATAAGTGACATTGTATAAATCCTGAGAAATCTGTGTATTCAAGTCAATATTTCTGTAAAGTCGTAGTGCTTAGTTTCATCATTAAAACCACGTCACTTCAATTGTTCATTAAAACCAGGAAAATACATCGCCACTGAAATATTGCCCAAAATACGTTTTTCTCATTATTTATAGAATGGTACTAATATTTCATCCATTCATATAGTGGTCAGGCGACTCATCTTGTATTGCTCGGCATTGTGGTTCACATCCCGGTTCATCATGTAAAATTTATAGTCTAAAAAGTGGGTTCGTTGTAGATAACCTCAGGTTTCGTGGATTTTTCATGCCTCCTTTACCAACATTGCTCCATTGTAAATCATGTCATGACAACCATCATTCATTACGGTCACAAAGACGAGATACTGAGAATCCTAAATCATTGTAAAAATTTTCCATGTATCAGTTACTACAAAACAAGTAATTTATAAAAAAGATACTTGATTGGGATTCTTTTTACCTTGAAGCAACTCCAGCTTCGCTACGTAATAAGACGGTCATCAGAGCAGCAAACATAAACCATAGCAACAGCCAGCGTAACTTACATAAACGTAATCGTGAATCGAATTAGTTTTGCTTCCGCATTGACTCGCCGTGCAGTTGCACATAGCTCGTAGCACTGTTCACTGTATATTATTTTACTAATTCCTAAACGTTACTTCCAACCCCACAGCTTCATTTGTGTGATAGAATTGACCTTGTTTATCTTCGAATTTTGAACATTCTTCAGATACTCATTATTCTACATCTATTAAAATCATCATAGCGTGATTTGAACTCTTATTACAAGATCACGTGGCAATGTTGTATTTCAGTCTGGATAGAGGTTAAATAAATAACGTGAACGTATTGATAGAGGAAAGTATTGTGTTAATTTTCTGTCCCCAAGATTATATCGTGAAGAATAAATATTTATTTCGTTGTTGGACTCGATATATACAACTGTTGTCATAATGAAAGTGAATATTGAATTTTAAATTTAAACTTTTTTGTATATATTATGCAGAATTTTGTGCTCATAATGCAACATCACACATGTGACAAATGTATTTTTTTTCAATAACATTTAATTTGAGCGCACATTTCCCATTTCTGTTTCTTGGACATCTACGTTGTAATGAATATTATGAAAGGAATCGATAATCATTACCTATTTCCTTATCATTTTATCAGAGGTCACTATTTTTCGCAATTTCCTTTGCGTGAAGAATTACATTAGCCTAACACTGGCAGTATCAAATTTCCATTTGTCGATTCGCTCCTCTGAACTGTAAAGACGCGTGTATGGTACAAACGTCCGCGGAAGGGAAGATGTGTCTTTTAAGGACGTCACTCAGGGAGCAGACGCATCACTGGAAATTCCGCCCTCAAACTTCTTGTTGGTCAAATTTAATACGCGTAACTATATTTTTTTAATTTGGAAACTTGGAAATAAGGCGATCAGTTGCAAACAGAGTACTTTCTTTTCTTATGATTCTTTTCAACATGGAGACTCTTTATGATAGTAAATATGAAAAAGGCTGGTTCTTGAAGATTAGTTAGTGGAAGGTAAGAATATTTAGTTTTTTGCCAACGGTTGGGAAAATATATATTTCTATCATCAAAGCTTGCAAACCACAAAAAATACAAGGAACTGCAGCTAAAAAATTGTGTGTTCAACCTGTAAGATTATATGTTTCCATTTCTTGGTGTTAGCAGAACTTGTATTGCTTTATTTCTTTGCAGAGAGTTACCACATACAATTGACAAAAATGTTTGGCAATTGCTGAAAATATTAGTTACTTTGAAATGTCATAAATTAAATTTTAAAAAGATAAGTCATACAATAAACTGATTTATAAAATATAATGTACTTAGAACTAATTTAATTTTAGTAAAATTAGATTAAATTCATATTTTTTTTGTAAATTTGCCACTGAATAGCTTAGTTTTCATACTTTGCCGATTCTGTGTGATCTGCAATGACGCTCGACAACTTTCGTATTGACGTTCTCGCATTGCACAGTACAGAGAATTATCAACACGAACTGAATAGGACCATACTGACATTTTAAACAGTAATTTGGATATTAAACTTTCCGCTTATCCGCTTTCCTCTTCTGAGATTGAAGTGCAAAGTATTTCACGTTCTCTGGAAGTGCTGACATGTCTTTTGATCAGAAAAATCACCAATTCTCATATTTCACCGTTTCTAATTTTTTTATATCTTCATATTGGTATACATTTATTTAAATGAAATGAGTGCGTAAATTCAAACTTATAAGCAATTAAACAAATATTTCTGGAAGTGGAGTTACCAAATCAACAGTAATCTGGGGACTTTCTGAGATTTCCCCAATCTAAAAAACAAAAGCAAGTTTAACTTCGGAGCGGAGAGTTCATTGTAATTTTTTTCTTCGTTACCGTGAAGAGCTTTGAGAATTTTTATTTTCTCTTCCAATTGGCTTTACATCATACAGGCTCACGCGAGCTCAACTGCTGACACGCATACATTGTTTCTTACACGAGGGTATGTGACCTAAGGGCAGGCGTGAATAATAACCCTCTTCCGTATACGTTGCAATCTTCGTCATTTTAGGGTAATTTATTGACCTTACAGGTATAATTGGGGAATTACACAAAGATGTTTTGATAAGGTTGTAGATGAAATTACATACTTATTAAGAATAATGGGTGCAATATTTTTAGTTTTCTCTACCTGCACTTTCATAACAGAAGTATAACTTTATTTTGTAGGGAAATCATAGTAGTGTGTTAAAATAAATCTCCATTTGAAATTAATAAGACAGAAAGATGTTAAAAATCCGCAATCGGAAGATATATACCTATTAATGACTGGCCTTTTTGTTAAGTAACCGAAGGGTAAGCCATGTTAAACTTCGTAGTTGTTATACTTTTACACATAGTGTACTAAGAAAGTACAGATATTAATCAATTTACGTCAGAGATATGACACAGGAGATGCACGAGGTTTCTTTCTGAAACCCTCAGCTCTTCGCTGTCGTAATCGTTTTTTTGATTTTCACTTCTAAGTGAACACAATGTTAACAAATACTTTTGAGAAGCTGGAAGCACATTTGCTAAAAATGCCAGATACACGCACATACATACACACTTCCCACGGCCGAGCCTCCTCGCGCTGTGCACAAAGAAAGAGAGAGAGAGAGAGAGAGAGAGAGAGAGAGAGAGAGAGAGAAACAAAGAGAGAGAAACAAAGAGAGAGAGAAACAAAGAGAGAGAGAAACAGAGAGAGAGAGAATGAAAGAAAGAAAGAGAGAATGAAAGAAAGAAAGAGAAAGAATGAAAGAAAGAAAGAGAGAGAATGAAAGACAGAAAGAGAGAGAGAATGAAAGACAGAAAGAGAGAGAGAATGAAAGACAGGAAGAGAGAGAGAATGAAAGACAGGAAGAGAGAGAATGAAAGACAGAAAGAGAGAGAATGAAAGACAGAAAGAGAGAGACAGAAAGACAGAAAGAAAGAAAGAAAGAAAGAAAGAGAGAGAATGAAAGAAAGAAAGAGACAGAAACAAAGAAAGAGAGAGAAAGAAAGAGATAAAGCGAGGAAGAAAGAGAGAGAGAGAGAGCGACGGCTTCCATGTGAACTCCGATTAAACGCGCGGCGCGCACTTTGTAGCACCCTGCAATACCCGCCCGGCGGCGGCGGCGAGGGCGGCGGCGGGGCGGCCGATATCGTGCGATTCCCGCGGCTATGAATAATGCAGGCGGGCGCGGCGGGGCCTAGGACGGAGCCCGCGCCATCGCCGGCCGCCCGGCCGACCAGCTGCTGGGCGCCGCCGGCTCTTTACAGCTCACGTAAAACAGGAAGATGCGCTGACAGAAATGAAAAGTTTTACGAGCGAACGGCCGGTTGCGGGGCGCCGCGACCGCGCTCATTACCAGCAGGGGCGGCGCGAGGCGGGCGCGAGGCGGGCGCGAGGCGGGCCGCCGCCGACACCGCGAGAGGGCGGGGCGCCGTGGACGGGTGGATGGCAGCGGGGACGGTAAAGTGCACTTGTGTTCGAGATGGCGGCCTAAATGTCGGAAAAAATGATGGGTGAAGTGATCACGTAACTCGGGAAAGGGGAACGGTACCTCTACTAACGTTCCTCCTAGCACAAAAAAGAAGAAAAAAAGTCTCGCTTATTTGCGTTCAACTTAATTTTTTTTTGTGTTTTGGCGGATGCAAAGGTAAGCTGAATTTGTTCAATTGCAGTGATGTCAGACTCAGTACTAATAATTTGGAAAACTAAGAAATTTAATTTACTATTAATAATAATAATAATAATAATAATAATAATAATATCGATAATGATTACAATAATAAAATATAACTGAATATATTTCACGAAATCACGACGCTGCTCGCGTTCACTGTGCACTGTTCTCTCTGGGACGCTGCACAACACACTTTGCAACATTCACTTAACCGAAATAATTTTACATGGACAAAATATTTCAAGTCTTATGCATCTAAAAATAGTATATCTAAATAATGTCAATACATTTCATTGACAGGAAAATGTCGTTTTATAACGGGGTTTGGCAAACCGTTACATTGAAATGTTCTCGTGTCTTTAGTCTTGAATACGAATAAATTTATTTTACAACTTAATAAAAATAAGAAAGTTGAATAATAATGATACACACATACTACACAATACATATTAAGAACATAATAGTACGCTACATACTGAGCTCTTTTCCGTATTTATCAAACACAGATCTTTTCACCTTAGTCCTCTAATAACCACCTCACCTTATCTTGAATATTCCACCTACCGAGTTTTCCTCTTCCATCATCTTCCAGATCCTACATTCCCCCCACTATTAAGCCAATATTTACTCGCTCTCAATTCATTACCTAACCTATATATTACTATCCTATATCTGTCACTTTCCTTACTATTTAAATAGCTGTTAATATCATCCATCTGGATAATTTTAAACCATTTATTAAAATGTTAGTTTCTTTTTTTTTCGTATTCGTCCTGCAATAACTGATCTTTATCTCTTTGGATCAATTCTTTACTTAAATCAATCCCTTCCCTTCTTACCTTGAAGCTCCTTCAACGAAAAACTTCATCATTCCAAAAACTTTCCCTTTCCCAATCAGATTTTCAGTCTTTATGTTCTTAACTATTTCTCAAACTTAAATGCCATTTTGTCCATCTCATTCCTATTCTCATTTTTTGCTCTTTTGTCTTCCATCTTACTACGTAACCAGGTGTGTAAAGAGTCTGTTCCTAAAATTCTTCTCAAAAATCTTTCATGTATTGCTTCTGGTTTCCTCATTTCCTACCATCTCCTAATTTCTACTCCGATCTCAAAATAAGAACATCAATACTGTCATATGTCGTCATTCCCTTTGCTTCAAAATTCCCTACCTTCTCTTATTACACTCACCCACTTGTTTTCATTAGCACCATTACATTTCTGCTATGTGTTTTTGTAGCCCCCTCCCTTGTTAAACCCAAAACCGTAAACACTTATAATCGTTCACCATTTCTAAATACTTCCTTTCCACATACTTTTCTCACATTTACTCTACTTTCTGACTTTTTTAACTTCATTTTGGTCTTACCGCATTTAATTCAGTGCACTATTATTTAATATTTTATTCTCTAAAAAATAGTAGAGGAAAATTGACTGCAAAGCAAGTGTTGTGTGGTTAGAGACGAAGGAAGGCAAGACTGTGAGTTCAATGGATAGTGAGAGGGGCTCAGAGCAGCTCGACGATTTGTGCACTTATGAGACAGAGCTCAAGATACGGCAGAAAAGGCGCAAGTATAATTAAAATATTTATCACTTCGATTTGAAAGCAAAGCAGGATAAGCGAAGTCCAATGTTTTGAAACTCTCAACTTAGACCAAAAAAATTTTTAATAGTATTGTGATATATTTTAAAATAAATTAAATGTTTAATCTAATAATGAATATACACTTTATTATTACACTAATTATTATTAGCATTATCATTATTATTTATAAACTTGGTCAACAATGTTGGACAATTACATAATAATTACATCAAAATTCAGATTCAAGGCTTATTACAGTTGACACATTGCTTTGCTTCATCAGAACAAAACTTAAATCAAATTTACATATAACTATACAAGTCAAATTGTATGTAAATAAATTATAGAGATAACACATTCATATAAACCATCCAGTATCGTGTCACATTCACCATCCCCTGATACACTTACACTCGGCACTCGTTGGCCCTGCTCGATTGGTTAAACGGTAATTGAGTTGAATTCAGTGAAGATCGTCTCCCAAGAACTTTCTCAAAATATGGCAAGTGTCTAGTATCACAGACTTCTGAGTTTGTGATATGTATATTTCTAATTGAAGGATTTCTAAGTGTTCTTTCACGGTTTTAGAAATTAGTCCTGTGGCTGAAATGGTGATGGGTCTAATATAAACTTTCTTCACTTTCCACATTTTCTTAACTTTATCTGCCAGGTCCTTGTATTTGCTGATCTCGTTAATATAGCTATTGTCAATATTGCAAGAGAGTGGAATGTACATATCAATCAGATGAATTTCTTCTTTCGTTTTGTCTGGTAAAGTGATGTCAGATCTATTGGCTGATGTGGTGACGTCAGTCCTGATTTCTCTATCCCAATAGAGTTTGAAATCGCTGTTATCATCTACTGGCGACGGTTCATTATTATAATAAGGTGATGCTGAAGCTGTTTCTCCTGCTAAATTTTGATGAATGATTTTTCCTAGATTATTGTTTCTTTTGGTATTTTCTGTGTTCGCTAGTGTACGGCAGGATCCTGAAACGTGTTTCTGCTGTTTCATGATATTTTCGGCATTTATCATCTGAAATTGCTTCCTTGATAATGTATTTCCTATAATTTCTAGTAGCTATCATTCTATCTTGAATCGCCATCATAAATCCAGTTGTTTCGCCCCCCAACGAGGTTTATATGTTTTGAGCTAGAGACTGGTTGCTTCCTTATCGATAATATCTTTCTCTAATTGATTCGGAAATGTACCATGCAATTCTTTTTGCTTCCAGTTCTTTTTCCGATCTTCTATTGATGTACATTCTCAAGTAAAAGTGGCAGCATCTGAAAGATGTAGTAGAGTTGCCTTGTTATCGGCTTTGCAAATGACATCGAACATTCTATTGTCAGGTTGCTCCTCGTAAAAGTAGAATCTGAGGTCTTTAATTTGTTTTCCATTTATTATTATAATAAAATAAATTTTATTATTATATTTTTATTATCTTATTTTATTATATCATTTTATATTATTATTATTAATATTATTATTATTATTATTAAAAATGAAAACGGTCCAGTATTATAAGAAATAGCATTGAAAACGTTTTACATTAATGTGAATCAATTAATCATCTTCAAAACACTTTGAAAAAGAAACGTTCAACAAATTTGGAATAAAGTTTAATTATAAAATAATCTACGAATCTATTAAATCAATTGAATGTTCATTAATTATTTTTGAGAGATGGAAATTCACGATTTTTTTGTAAAAGAAATGTAAGCCTACAACCTTTATCAGTTTCTTTGCTTTCAGTAATTGATTTTACGATCCTCTTTGATATAATAATGGATTGGTGCAATATTCAAGTTTTGATTTCAAGGACGTTATCATTCTTGTCTTTCGTGATGGTGAGTTCATAGATCCATTAATATTCCGAAGTTACTGAATATTTTTGATAATTCAGTCATCAAATTAATCAAGCAGTTCCAATGTAAATAGGAATAACGAAACGCTACAATGTCCATGATTATAACATTAAGTAACTCTTTTGAGCGTGGTCCTATTATAATGTCCGAGACCAGATCGGTCTGGACTCAACGATTCGGTAGTATCCATAAATTTGTAAATCTCGAAGAAAATTATAATTTATTTAGCTACAATAGTTCGATCGTTAAAAATATTGTAATGGAAATTTGCAATGTAACTAAAAAATAATGTGAACTATTTTTTATGTTTTTAATCCATTGACAAAAGGATCGTTAATACGTTATTTCACAACTGTGCATTAATTTTACTTCACTAACTTTATTGTAACCAAATGACTTTTGAAAAGATTAGATATAAAAGTTGTTTACATACGTAAATCATTTAATTATTAAAAATTCTTAACTTTTAAACCCTATGAGCAAATAACCATATATACGTTATATGCATAAATAAAGTTTTATACTCTATAAGTAAATAAATTTCACAATAATGATATAATATTCTTTTTCACTCAATACACAATTCTCGACAAAGGAAGTATTTGCAGAGCCCTCATACACTCCTTGACCGGAAGTTGGCTGATTTATTTAGATCCTTATCAGTCGGCTGATATAATGCTCAGACTATATATATTTCGATGCTTGGCAAGCTTCCAAGGAAGAGGTATTCTCCTTTGGAGCGTCGTTTGAATTATTTTTTTTTCTAGACACGTTCGGAAAATATTGCTCTATCGCCACAAAGAAAGCAGCAGGTTAGGGTCTGCACGAGCTCTCATCGCGGTATGCTGTATCGTTTGTCACGCACTTGTGAATGGGAGGTAGCGTACGTTATCCTGTACATTACAAATTACCCTCATTTCTTATTGGAGCAGCCAGGACGCATAAAGTACGAGTATCTAGTTCTTGAAAATACCTTTGGCTTCTTCTATGCAGCAACGTTATTCGTATAGCAGGAGGGATAACGTCTATATTTCTTACAGAAATGATATACTTTTGCTTAAAATTCATATTAATTACGCCTAGTAAACATAACATATGGCATAAAATGTTTCATCTTACAAAGAGACATAGATGTAAGGTTATTAATTATCAATAATTTTCTTGAATTATTTGAAAATCAGTGTATTATGCAATGAATTAACATGTACAATATTTATCAAAATATTCATTCATCAGATGTTTAAATAGCACTCACGTTTTTTATGCATAGTATATGAGCATTACAAAGCTCATACTATTGTAATAAAGCAAATTTGGTGTATGTTTCCACGTATGAAAACAATACAAAATCTAAATGACTTGAAACAATATTGTATTTCGAGCGTGAATTTATTATCCTGATTTATTACTCACATTCCAAGAATAATATTTTTTCTTGAAAACTTGTCAATAAATAATTATGGTCTATATTTTATTATTTCTCCCTTGAACTTATAAATATTTTGTTACAATTCTTCATTGATTTTAGTTCTCTAGACGCATCCTCCTCTTAACTACCCGTGTCTGCTAGGATAAAGACTATACAATTTGACTTTGGGGTTTTCAAGACTATTCGTAATTCTCTTTTGATTCTGCGTTTTCTTGAATCTTTTACGTGTAGTAATACTATTGCTGTGCTGAGTAACTGACAGTAGTCATAATGTGCTGTAACTCAGAATATTTTGTGTAATATTTGAATTCTGCGAAATTCTGCTGAATTCTGCGAAATTCTGCCAATAGTAGAAATGGAGGCATTGTAAGAACAGCGAATAGGAGATCCAACAAGTAACTGTGAGTGCAGGGGACCTCCCTTTTATGAATGGCCACCCACTGCTCAGTCAATTGAAAATAAGGGCTTCTTGTGAATAAGACTGAATTACTGAGTGGTTGTTGTTTCCAAGCACGTCTGCTGTTATGATCATTAACCCTGTTAGTGAAGCGAATCTTTCATTGCAAGATCCCACCCTGCCCTACACATCGGCTTGTGGGGGATTTCCCCCTCCAGATATCTTCCCTGCTGGGTATCGCCCCACCCGGACCAACCTCTATGCTTCCGATTGGTCTCCCGCCATCAGTGATTGTGTGAACATGTAAGTGTAAGTGTGTGTGTAAGTAAGGAAGAGGATGTGACAAGGAAGGGAAAGAAAAGATCGCGCACGGCACGTGACTCATTAGTTACAGTACTCATCCGGCATTCGCCTGGAGAAAACCACCGCAAACTGCCAATCGGAGCAGCCGTTCGCTAGAAGTCTCCACCACAAGCGTCTCAAACCGACCTTAGATATGAAAATCCGCCTCGGTCAGGATACGAACCCGGACAGGAACTTTCTGGTCAAAGCCGCTCCAGAGACAGCATTTCTGTGAATAATAATCGGCCACTTAAGGAGCGCTCGTCGTAAGAGCCGAAAAAGCATTCGCGCCTAAGGAAGGTACTGCGCTGCGGCGCGCCAGGTGGCACGGGGCGGCGTCCCTTGGGGCGGCGTTGCCCATAGGGCATGCGCCCCACGTGCCAGCGCACGCGTGCCCACACGCGCCCATGCCGTGCACGCGTCCTCGCGCGCCCGCGCGACGTCACGGCACGGCACGGCAAGGCGAGGCGGCGCGCGACGGAAGTGTCCGTTTTGTGCGTCTGTACAGTGGACCACCGAGACTCCGGCATTCCACGGCCTAAGCTGGGCCCCAGAGAAACTAGTGGTGCTACAGCACGTACCTTTTCGATTTATTGGTTACGTGGTATTTTAATACTGCACTTTCATCCTACTAAGCCATCTCTTGAGAAACATTTATCTCACAAGTACGCGAAAACTACCGAAATTCCAAAAAGTATTGCAAAACTGTAAATTTGGTTTTGTGTTATATTAATTACCTTGAATATGACATTTAAAGTCCTCAACTACCCCGTGTAATGTCTTTTTTGACGTTCAAGGTCACAAATATATTTTGTCTATAAAAAGAAATTAAACAATTAAGAATTAAGATCTGATGAAAATTTGCCACAAGACTTTGCACTTGTAGTGTTATGAATGAAGCTTGTACATTTAATTATTGCTATTCAGAAGTATAATAAATTATTTTCCTCCTTTCATTTATCATTCTTACATAATTTGGAAAATCTTTGGCTGTTGCTTCATGATCGGTCAAAATATCCACCTTCTAACCTTCTCTTCTCAGTTCACAAACTTTTTATTTCATTCACATCCTCTACTGCCATGATTATCCTCACAAACTTTACAAACAATTTATTCCTTACAATCTTCACTGAATTTATTAAAAAACCCACAACTGGAAACATCTGACAACACTTATGAATTCGTATACTGGACACCTCTTCCATCCTAAGTTTACTTTGCCCTTTTGCATTAATGCATTAAATACCCTTGCATCTGTCTCTAGAATAATACTACCTGTTCCATCTTTTCTATGACCTTGGTTAGATTCATTTCTTTTTATTACTTTCATGACATTATCTTCACTCGTTTCTATTTCATGTAGCATTTTTATTACCTTAATCAATTGTTTTTCTTCTAATTCAAACTCCTCTTTTCTTACTCCTATTTCGAGTTTAGGTTTAATGTTCTTTGAAATGAAAAAAAAAATTCTTTCTTTAATATTTCCTCTACTTTTTTTTTCAATTGCTCTTTCCCTTTTTCATTATTGCATTCTGCAATCACTTCTCCCTTATTTCTTTTCTTGATTTTTACTTACCCCTACGAGGTGTGTATTAATATTACAAATGTTTTTTTCGAGCTATATCAGCATAACGTATTGTTTGGGACTCCTTTTTATTAATATTGACACGTTTTATTATATCAGAAATCTGTACTTTTATAATATTTATTTTAATATTTTTTTCTCATATAAATTTTTCATTTACGCTGAATATAAAATTTTATTGACAGATATATTATTTTATTTTAAATAAAATTGTAGTTTTATTTATTGGCTTATAATTCATATTTGTATCACAAACAAATTAAATATTACATTAGTTTAATTAGTATAGAAAATTAGCGAAAACTATATTTTTTAACATTTATCATTTACTGGTTGGGGGGTCTAAAGCCTCATGAGCCCCTACATCCCTTGGGTATGCCCCTGACATTGCGATAACAAATATTCAAGTCAACACCCACTTAGCGCTTCAAAGGGATTCAGGGTCATTTAATTTTATCTATCGACACATCTCCAGGCCAAATTCACCCGACCTACCCATATTCAAATCATATTCACTCCCGTTATATAATTGACAATGAACTAGTCTTATATAGCTACAGAGGGATATAAAGCAAGTAAGTATAAATTTTAAAAATTCAATATAAGTTAGCTTTTAACTTTAAATGTAGGACATGGTAATATGAAAGTTTTATGTGAATTGGCTGGATATGATCGCATATTCTTTTTGTATCTTTGATCCAAAAGTTCTTTTACTTAAACCCCTAAGTCATTTTTTGTGCAGCAGAAATTGAAATAAATGACATGTGTTTGTGATAACATTCTTTAAGCATTTTAATCTCTTAGTTTTAAAAATTGTGTTTATGATTACTATAAAATTTAAAATTTCATTCAAGATACTTTCAATGCCATTATTTACAAGTCTCTTCGAATGTTTAAGAAAATATAATATGACTTAAAAAATTCAACTTTTTGGTTTCTGGTTATGACAAAACTAAGCAGCAGTTGAATTAGGGAGGTAAATTAGCTTAATGAAAATAAAAAAAAAATATTTGAAAATTCTAGCATCAAATCCAGGTAGATAGCAGAAATTGGGGGAAATATAAGTGCAGCTTACGAGCTAATGTTCGTAGAAGCGTATTTTTTAAAAGAAAGAAAAACTTAATTGATGGGTATTTACAGTGGCCAAGAACATTTCCCCAGTTACAATTTCAAGATCAACATTAACACGTAAAAATAAAGGATAAACAATTCATTTTCTAGAATTTCTAAATCTATGTACCGGGAGATATAGCTCAGGGCATCAACTGATGTCACTGCATTCCCTCTGACCGGGAGGCCCTAGGTTGGAGTCTCGACGGTGGCAGGATTTTCGACAATAGCTTGCCAGCTAGGTCGAATTCAGTCGCTGTCTGAGGAGAATTCTAGCGGTAGAGTGCTCTGATCGGTAGTTTTCCGTGGTTTCTCCGATCAACACCAGGAGAATACCGGAGCAGTACCCTACCAAATAGGCCACGGACCGCGCGCGGTCTTTCCTTCCTGTTCCTTGTCCTAACCTCAACCCTTACACACACTTACACTGACATGGACATCACTTCCACACCTGCCGGGAGACCAGCCGGGGGTTTCGAGCTTGTCTTGGGCGAGCTGCCTCGTTGCTAGGAAATACCGCTAGCCAACAGTAGAACGGCGCCGGATCTCGCCCTACTCCGACGATGAATGCAGCCACCTACCAATAAAAAACCTAACTTATGGGACTAATGACCCTAGTAGTTGTCACGCCCGGAATCACTAACCATCTATCAAACGAAATCCTTGTATTTTATCCTTATATTTATGCTTGGAAATCCTTGTATTTTATGATATCGAAGTTATTATTCTTTTCTTTATGTTTTTTATTTACATTTATTTTATTGTTTCAAATTGTATATATGTTTTTTTATTGTAATACTCATTGCAGGAGAAAGTAAAAAGGAGCCAATACAATTTGGACTAAAATTAGTATATGTGAATCAATAAAAAATGAATTGCAAAAGTATTATTAATGTTACCCCTTAAACAGGCCTGCGAATAATGTACAATCTTTCAGGGTTCTAAAAACATTTTAAATGTATGTTTCATGTTCGTAGGTATGTAATGAGAGAAATCTTATTAGATGATGAAATTACTCACACTTACACATTTCGTGACGTTGCCGTTATTGATGTGGTGTTGTTTTTGTTGATGTGACGTGTCGTATTGTTACACAATACACGAAGTCACACTACTCATTACGAGAAAAAAACTTTTCATTGAACTATTCTGAGCCTTTTTTTA
Source organism: Gryllus bimaculatus (assembly GCA_017312745.1). Lineage (NCBI taxonomy): Eukaryota > Metazoa > Arthropoda > Insecta > Orthoptera > Gryllidae > Gryllus > Gryllus bimaculatus. The sequence goes on from BOPP01000011.1 coordinate 12,529,275, forward strand.
TTATCTGAATAATTTTTTTTGGGTATTTAAGGACAGCCCGGGGCGGCGTCAAGGTGCATCTCACACGCCAAACAGCCCCACACCTCTCAGCCCCGATGCACTCGCGCCTCATGCAGAGAGACCATAAATAACCCGAAATTAGACTGCGGAATGCTTCGCCCAGCTAATCAAGTCGTCCCCGACCGCCCTCCAATGATCGGCCGGTGTCGGCCGGCGCTTCGCTGCAATTAAGGGCCATCTCGCGCCACGAACGCCTGGCCGCGGCACCGGCCGCAGCCCGGAATCCTCGTAAACGCGTAAAACAACCATAATCGATTATTGTTTGCGTTTATACGGGATTTGTTCTCCGAGACGAACGCCGGTCGGCGGCGTGTTCGACGCTTGTAAATCGGTCGCAGGCTTCGAGCGGCGCTGGGCAGGCGGGCGGGCGGGCGTAACCCATATCTGGGTTCTGGCTTCTTGTGAGAAAAAGCGCCTTCTTCATTCATTATTCATCACGAATATAAAGTTAAAATCTACACGAGCGGTGTGCGGCAGCGCTGGCGCCGACGTGGCGGCGGTGACGGCCGTGGGGGCCTGGCGGTGGCGTGGAGTCGATTTGGGGTCGATTCGGGATGGCAGAAGTCGCACGAGGGTACCCGATTCTCTGAACGTTGAATTGAGGACATTGTGATGGCTTCGGAAATTCCTGATTCTTGCAGACTGCAGGGCATGTGAAATTATGGAGCCTGTCGTGTGAAGGGGTTGGATATGCGGGAGGCAGTGGGTGTAATTGCGCTCGCCGGAAGCAGTCCAAAACTTTTCGGGGTCTGGAAATTTTGTTGCTCCGACTCGTTTCGTGCTCATTAGCTCGATGTTCTCACTAGAGTACATTTCAGAAAATGTCTCTATTTAAACATATTGCTTGGCGTTTTCGTCGCTAATTTGCCGCGTATTGCTTGTAGCAAAATGATTTGCTTCGTCCCTGGTGTTTGGAAAGATGGAAATTGAATAATGAAGAAATTACTCGACGGGTGAAAAAACTTGGTTAATGTGATCTTTATGCAGATTGATAATTTGAGAGAGAATTTTTATGCAGTGGCAGATCATCGTTCTGGATGGACAGAGTAATAGTGGAAACAAAACAAAAAATGAAGGTTCAAAATTCAGCAACATTATTTTTGTAGTATTATTGAAGGATATCTAAATTTATTTTGGAGAATGGGTTTTTCCAGATATTTAAGGTAACTTTTAGATTTTTCTCTGCACGCATTTCCCATCTCTGAGCGAATATAATGTAATTGTACGCAATTTTTAATTTTGAATCCCAGTAATGCCTAATTAATCCTAATCTGTTGATATGATGGAGCATAAGAAAATTGAGACATCTACAAAATCATCATTATTGCGTTTAGTGAGGAAATGTTTAGAAAATTATTTATTTGTATTTGCTAATAAAACATTCATAAATATAGTTCGAAGGACTATAAGTAGAATAAAACCATTTGCCTTTATCCGAAAAATCATCACGTCCGCTCTGGAAAATACCTGTTCTGCAAAATTATAATTTTTAAATTTGTCACAGTTTTTTCACCTACGTATACTTTAAAATTTGTTTGTATGTTACATCAGATAGTAGCTTAAAATGAGAGCATAGGCTTCCGCGGCGGGAGTCAGTATTTAATTGGCTTTCCGGGTGACGCCCCGTTCCTGGCAAAGGTGCCGACGTTTCGGTCGCCATTACGCCCTGAGGAAGGTCGTAGAATGGCGACCGAAACGTCGGCACCTTAGCCGTGGACGCGGCGTCACCCGGGCAGCCAATTAATTACTGGTGTCTTAAAATATAATAATGAACCAGTAAACCGTAAAAGTCAAATTTCTCATAGCAATAATATAAAATATACTTTCGGCACTGAATACTGGCAAACGAATAATTTAGCTCACTTATACAACTCGTAAAAACTTTTAGAAGAGAGTGATGGTCACATGCATAAATTAATAATCTTTCAAATAGGTCATTGCATTAAGCCAAGACACGCACGTTATTTGAAAATAAATTCTCTGGAAGACATAATCAAATAAGATATACTAGTTTGATGCACGTAAACTTTCTGCACTTGTAAATTATTATTTTGAAACTGAAATTAGCTGCTCACTGCAACAGAGTTTCAAACGTCTATACTGGCTACGGTAACATACTAAGACAGCATTGGCATTGATTCTGCAGCGATTCTGACCGTGAGGTCCTAGAGTTTGAGTCTGGATGGAGACTTATTTCGAGATGCATAGCTAGATCGGATTCAACCTCTACGTTTAGTATAAATCTCACTACTCTGATCGGTAATTGTCCATGGTTTCTTCGATCAATTCCTGGCGAATGCCGGAGCAGTGCTCCAACAAACGGGGCACGGACCGACCGCCATCTTTCTTTCATTTTCAACTGCCCTCCTCTTACACTCACACACACGGACACGCTCTCAGGTAGACACACTCTATCACTCACACACATTCAGAAACATACACACATACCCTTACATGCACAATATTACCGCCCATGTGAGTCGGCAGCTTAGAGCTCGTGCAGGCTGCGTCGGTGCTCCGTTCACTGGGAGGAGGTACCTGGAGGAGAAAATCGTTGGTTCGTCGCCAGATCACAACATTGACGAAGGAGGAATACTACCACAGCTTTGAAATTCGTGCAAGGAGTGAGGTACCCTCCAGAAATGTATAACATGCAAAATATTTCTTAAGAGACACAAAAATGTCTTTTTAAGGGCAGAGGACGCCTCTTTTCCGATTGAGGATGGTAACGTGACGTGTGTTGTGAGTTGCATGCTGTTCTCAGATCTGCGAACTTATATTTCATCAGTTTTCTTCACCCATCTTCTATTTCTTGAATCAGTTCGTCACAGATTTGGGAAGGAATAAATTATTAACTGGTAACACTAATGGGTTTTGCGTTCATGGTTTCTTGTAAGTGATACAAAACTATCATCTTTCCTTTGACAAATTATCTCCTTTGAAGAAATGTATTATTATTTGTGTCATGCTCGCAAGTGCGCTAAAGGTATTTCATGCGAGAAAAAAAAATTAACCGCCTTTCTATGTGTGGTAAACATCAATAGAATTTGAGGTCATGTAAATTTGGTCATTTGGTCAAACTGAAAATGGTCATGTGAATTTGCTCCACGGTAATGTTCTGAATATTTAGCAAAACGTATCTTATTATGTAATGATTATATTTTGAAGCAGTTTTTATGCCCTACTATTTGCAGAAATCGTAAAAGAGTACCTAAAACGCGCAGATTTTTTGGATAATATTTACAGTAAATCATCCCCAGGTAACGAAGAACACAGCTTGTAAGTACGAAGTACTTCTTAAATATCGTTATTCATAGAGCTAAGCCAGCTGGGCGCCCGTTGGTTCGACGTCTTCAAGTGGCGCTAGAATCCCAA
>BOPP01000011.1:12541597-12555123 GCA_017312745.1 Gryllus bimaculatus
CACACAAATGTATCGATTCTTTTCTAATACCTTTCTTTTTCACGCGATAAAGCAATTGGACCTAAATGGACCCATTACTGTGTTTTTGGTCATCCGAGACTTGCTCCATCAGCGAAGTTAACAATAATTTATCATTTTATTATATTGCATGCTATCTGCACTGATTATTAGCAAAATGGCAAATATACATCATCATCTTAGGCGAGTATTTGGGAGTTAAAATGTTTGTATCTGTCGTTCGCAGTATTAAGTTTTTAGTGGTCCGTAGGGTTTGAAACGTTGGCAACTACTGCATTAAATGGATTAATGTTGGCAGTGCTGTTTTACTTCGTCGACATGCAATCATGAGGTCTCTCACCGAGGGGTTCATTGCTCAGGCCGAGCACCCGGTTACTCCCTTGCACGCAGGATCGCCTGCGTTTTAGGCGGAAATTCATAATGAGCAATTTGCGTTAGAAATCATTAAGGTTAGTATCATCAGTGTAATTTCTCTCAAGTGAATTACCACGTGATTAATTGGTCTTGTAAATCCTTTCTTGTTTTAATTTATTTACGTCAAACACAAGATAAACAGTTCTCTCGCCCCCTTGAAACAAAGATCGTTAGTTCCTTCAGCAAATTTCATAAAATTGTAATTTTCAAAAAGTACATTAATGCTAAAAAAACGAATCACCTAAAGAAAATGGGCATTCTGTATTTTCCTAATCCAATCTGCTCTAAAAACTTTGAAACAAGACATTGGTAATCGTGTATTTTATGGATTATATGATGTTTCTGATTTCATTACCTTCAGAACCCGCTAGACTTTTGCAAATCATGTTGTGTATTTTCAGGATTATATTGCAGATTACAACTAGGAGAAAGGTGATGCGATTTTTAGCATACTGCTTATCTTAAGTTATCAACAAAAGCAATGTTTTTAAACTACGTATAGAAAATATTTTTGAAAAGTTACAACAGAATCGATTATTTCTACCCAATTTAGTAGGGCCACTAATGACAGAAAAATCCTTCTAATGAAAAATGTGGTTTAATTTATATTGCTGATTACAAAATATATGAAAGTTATTGAAAAGCCATACTCGGTGATTAAAAGTGTGTGGCCATTCAAACAGTTGTTGTTAATCAGGTGTGCACGAAAATGAATGTAGTTATCCACTTTGATTGCATCAAGTGAAACTACTACGAAACGAACGTCAGTGTCGTAGAAAGTGTTATTGCAATGCTCTTGTAATCATCCGTGACCTACTATTAACAACAAAAAAGTATTTCGTAATGTAACATATAACTAATCAATCGCCTTTCTTAATTATCTTCAATATCAAGAAGTCACCTTTCGTGATACAAAGAGTTAAATTTTAAAAGTATACTTAATCGAAACTTTTCAGTGATAAAACGTACGATATTCGTATCGTGACATATTATGTCAATAATTGGAAGATTGATTAAAATACTTGATAATTCTCCAATTTCGTTTTGCATTAAAGTGCATTAAGATACGTTTGTACTACCTATTAAACAAATAAATAATGTTTCTTATTTTGATTTTTTTGCGTAAACAAGGGTTCGATGAACATTTGATGATTGAACATAAAGATTTGGGAATTATATTAAAAATAAGTACAAAAAAAAGATACGTTTGTTGTGAATAACAATTATGAAAGAAATTTTCACAGTGAATTGCTAAAATCTCTGTAAGTAAGTAAGCAAGTGGTCGATTTGCAAACATTCTCTCAATTCAGAATTTCAATTTACCAACAGGTTTCCTAGACAAGTGTGTGGAAAGGCAATTCTGAGCGTCTCCATGAGTTCCTCCTACAGCGTGCACAAGCGCTCCGCGTGAGGAGAGAGACAATTAGCTAAGTACAGCAGCGGGTGGCAGTTGTTGCTCGCGAGACAAGCGGCCTCGCCGCGTAAGTCCAACTCACCCACGACGCACACTCTCTCTGATTGCACATACGTAATGTGTTCCCGCCCACCCGTTCGTTTGCTAGCAACGAGAGCGGCGCATTCCCTATCCACACTCAACGCCCGCCCAGGAAACGGCTCGCGAGCCAATGTACGAGAACGTCGCTCGCTTTGACACACGCAGCTTCGCACGGCCCCGAATTCAGCCGCGCTCGCAAGGTTTTGAACCCTGATTTGTAGCGTTCGCATGTTTACAAGCAGTGTTGTTGCGAAGAGTTCGGGGACGATTTCAGGAAGATTCTCCTACCGGGGGATGAAGGCGGGGAGAATTCCGGTCAGAAGAGGGTTCTTTCGGCCATAAATCTATTCTCCCACCCGCCGTGAGCTTTTCTCCCTCACAAATCGTTGCCTCCACAATGATAACACATTCACGAGAGTGAATTTGTGTGGAATGGGTTCCCATCCGTTAATTTCATGTACTTTTGCATCTTATCTACATAGAGAGGCAAACGTCTGTCAACAAATAATACATGTATAGATCCTTTTTGTTCATATCTGGTATGCGACACCTGAAACAAAAACGGTAATTCTATTTAAATCTCGAAGGTTTTAATTTTCGTTTAAATTCAATGGAGTAAACATGAAAAAAATGTAAAAATTCAAATTATGTCCAAAATATTCATGAAAAAACCTTTAAGTCCATTTAAGTTGAATAGATGTGTAATTAAAAAGAAGGTGATGGCAGGGATCATTGAATATAACTTTCACCATTACAGGAATGTAATAAGAGGTAAAACACGCATGAGACAACAGTAAATGTTGACAGTAGCATTTAATAATATACAAAATACATTAATGTTAATGTTTATTTAAGACATTAGAACTGACAATATATCTCGCAGAAATTCAAAGGAAAGTAATTTAAAACTGAATCGTATTTTTAAAGTATGTGCAATATAAACTCATAATTAAAACTAAGTAGAGAAAGATATTGTTAGACCGAAACTAGGCAACTGTCCACAAACATGTTCAAAATTTTACGGCAAAATTATCTGTGAGTTAATCGAACTATATAAAACATAATGTTCTAAGTATTCCATCAAAGGCGAGCTGCGGGCGACAACCTGGTTGGTATTTTCTTCTATGGCTACATACGATTGATTCTCTTGATAGAACTAAGATCGGCAGGATTTATTTACTATTACGAAGAGTTTATTCTCCATTATATTCTTCAAAAATGTCTCATAATTACATCCATAATTATATTTACAATTAGAGAAAGCAATTAATTTGCATTATGTCTCTGTGTTGAAAGTTTTGAGTTTTTGAATTGTTTTATCCAGATCAAAATTATTTCGTCATTTAATACATGACTATGTTTAGGGGCACATCTAAGGAACAGCAAGGTGTATTGAAGAACGTAGAGTAATTTTGCTGCCGAAGAAAATTAGCAGAAAAGGTTAAATGGCCATCGAAAAAAAATCAGTTTAAAACAGTCTTTCTTTTAATCAGATAAGTTATTTTACAATAATATTTTAAAGATAGCATGCTGACAAATGATTATATGAATTACTTTTTAAAAAAATATTTCAGGAAGAGTGATAAAGTACACTTTTTTATATTGTTGTTTAGAAGAATTGGTAAAACGATATGTTGTTAATTCGTTTTAAGAGTTTTCCCTGTACTTGACAATAAAATTAAATAACTAATTGAAATGAATAAGCAAAAACTTAACGAACACGTTTACTACAATTCATTTGAAATAGTTAATTACAATCTTTGAACGTGATCTTCCTTTGACTCAGAATATATGTGACGTACGTTTATAAGGAATTTTCACTTTGATAATTCATTGAATTCACCTTAACTTCCAAATTATATGCTGATTCAAGTTCCACCAGAAATATCTCCCTCGTTTTTTTTCAGTTGATGACCGATTTTCACCATCGCCATAAAATACATAGTTGAATCATTTATACAAATTTTTTAATGTTTAGGTCATTCTTATCCAAAATAATGTCTTAAATACGTACATGTAAATTGAGCTCGCATTCCTTGAGTTGTATAGAATAATCGTACCAGCTGAAGGCTGCCGGCGGCGTGCGGAGTGAATGCTGACGGACCATGTCAGAGTGGAGCGCGCAAAGTGCAATGCAGAGCGCTCCCACTGCGGTGGGGCGCGGCGGGCGTGAGCGAGCGCGTCGCCATGGGCGCGCTGTCGGCCAAGGCCGCTGTTCTGCGTGCTCGGCCGTCGTGCGCTGCGGAGGGAGGCGCAGCGGGGCGGGCGAGCGCGCAGGGCGATGCGCGGGCGGCGCGGCGGGGCGCGGGCGGCGCGGCGGGCGACGGCGAGGCGGCCAGGCGGCGCGACGGTCGCCCCGCCGAGGAGCAGGGACCGCGCCTCAAGGCCGCGCAGTGGCTCAAAGTGCAGCACCGCGCTGGGCGACTGCACCTGCGACCGCACGAGGTGAGCCCGCAGCCGCCGCCCGCAAACAAGACAAGTGAGCGGCTGCTCAGGGCCGGCCGCGCTCCCCAAGGCACATGCAGGTGACTCCGCAATGTTTTCGTCCCACAATAATATTAAAAAAGCTCGTAATGTTATACAAAATTCAATTAATGGACCAATAAATGGACAATTTCTATTAACTCTGACAAAACACAAGCAAACATTTTTCCTTTTTTTAGTTCTATTCAACCTCCCCACTCTAATCTTAATAATACCCCAATTCCTTGACTTCAACAAAATATTCCAGTTAAATATTTAGGATTAGTTTTAGACAAAAAATTATCCCGGAAAACTTACACAATTAATGTAATAAATATAACTTGTCATAAAATTTCATAATTATTTCCCCTAATAAACAATAAATCTAAAATATAATGTGGTCTTCCAATTTACAAATCTATAATCCGTCCTTCTGTTATATATGCTTACCCAATTTGGTGGAATGTTTCTTCTACAAATTTGAACAAAATTCAAATAATACAAAACACATTCTCAAGAAAAATATTAAATGCCCTATGGTTTATTTCAAACTTTCAATTTCACAGAGAACTGCAAAGAGTTCTTATAAATAAAATCTTACATCAGCCGACCTGGTTGATCAATATGGCTACGAGCGTGGACCGACTCAGCGCTTTGGTCCTAAGAGACGCGGAATCGAGTCCCACCTCGGGCTTGCTTGTTTGTCCCTTGTCTCTCACATATGTGTTTTCACGGAGGGTCTCTATTTCTGATTACTCCAGATCAGAGAAGCCCGCAAGTGTGTTGGTGCCTAGTGTATGGTCGAATATGCGTCCCATTGGAACGTAAACGGTAACCGGCTGTCGGCTTCATAAAAAGATCTTATATCAAAAATCTGACTCAAACTTTTTCCAGTAAATCACCAAATTCACCTCCTTCAAAAAATTTCAATTATGATTAAATTATAAATATAATCGAATTCGTTCCAGATTTCCCAAGGATATTATTCATCCTCCATAAAATTTAATTTTATATTTAAAATTTCCATTATTATTAAATAAATTAAATATTTATTACGTACTTGAACTACATTCATCAAGTTTAAATAAAGGTAAAAAGTACCTATGTAAATTGCTGGCTCCTTGCCTAAATGTTTTTTCTCTTACAACAAATATATGATCAACTCTCTGAAAAATTCTTGTAAAGATTGAAGAGAAATTAAATGTAAATGTGTAAAGTATAGTATAATTAATTCTTTTTAATTTCTTGGAAAGAAAAAGTTTTGTAATTTTGTTACGGTATTGCAATTGGAAGTATTGTAGTTGTAAGTGCCCTATTTATGAAATCCTATGTATTTCGATTATTCTATAGAAAATGTCTTATTGCGAGGCCAAATCTTGTTCATGTGTGTAGTAAATTGCTTCCTACAACACGCTGGGTAGTCACAAATCATATTTTGTGGCTACAGAAAAATTGATCGACTGCAAAACATCAACAAACGTCTGTGGTCAACGCTAACGCCTAAACCGTTCAGAATATTTCCTGCAAAATTCATATTTACTAATCAACCTAAAAATACTCAATGCCCTAGAAGTTTGAAATGAATGTTTGGATTTTTGAGAGTACTTTACATGAAGCCTCTAGAATATTTTAAACTTTTCTCAAAAACTGTTCCCATTTTTTACAATAATATTTCCCTTTCGGATAGCATAAAAACGCTTAAAAATGGCGTAGGTCTAATTTTCGTTGAATTTCAGAATTTTTGAAACTCACAAAAGTTCAAACTTTTTCGAAATCTTCCTGCACCTACATTATTGAAGATAGAGTTCTTTTTTCCTTAATAAAGTGCGTTCTTCAAAGATATATTGAAATAAGACCATACCCAATTTTTTGAAAATATGAGTAGTCTTCGTGTAATTTTCCGTGAAATAAAAACAACTTTTAAAAAATTACTTTCTCACAAACGGCTCCATTTTCTTCCCGTGTGGTCACAAGTCAGCTTGTGTGTGGCCATAACTCTGCTTACAAAACTGAAACAATCGAACGACCGTGTGAAATTGATTGTTTTATATTTCCGAATACGTCAACTGCCATGGCCATTAGACTTCTTAGTCTAGTTAAGTTTTTTGCGGGAGGTGGCGGTGTTCCTCACCACAGAATGGCTAGTTCCGGCGTTGAACTGCACGTCGACTTGCAGGGGATTTCTCCTTACAGGTATCTCCCCTTGCGTGACGCCCCCAAGCCGGAACAAGCTCCAAACCGGCGACTGATCAGGCGACATATGTGATAGTGTTAAGTGCAGTTTGTGTAAGCAAGCGGTGAGAATAGTTGAAGAAGATCGCGCGCGGTTCGTGGCTCGTTGGTCAAGGTACTTCTTCGACATTCAACGATATTTATCGGAGAAACAACAGAAAACTAGACGACCGTCAGAATTCTCCTCCAAATGCGCTGAGTTTGATCAAGTTTTATACTACCTAGTGTCGGAAATCCGCCACTGTCTGGACTCGAAATCTAGGTCCTCCCTGCCAGAGTCGCTGCAGACACAGAGGCAACGTTGGCTCTGAGCTAAACTCCGCCGGTCAACGTGTGGAATCTGCAATGTCAAACGAGTGATCATGGGTGGTCTTCTTAGAGTTCCCGTGTGTCCTCCCTCGCTCACTCCATTCCAAAATTGGAGCTTGGACGTTTGGCGAAAACCTTATCACCGTTACGATTTGAAGACTTTTAGCAATAGAAATAACTTTGTTAATCTTTTCATTGTTTTGAATGATTCGTATTTTGCATTATTTTCTCTGCTCTGCTTGTGCTTGATGTATTTTTCTTGATTTTGATGTTTTCTTCCGTTTACGCCATTCTTTTCCTTTTCTCTTCTGGCACCTTTCTAGAACTAGCTAGAAATCCATTTTTAAGGCTGTTGGTAAATAGGTATGTATTACATAGGTAGTTCATGTTTTGTCTTTGTCTCTATATTCTTTTTAATGTTTCATTTTCAATTTTTTATCCTTTTTTGCCACCCTATTTTAGCGCATATAATGTATATTTACATGTGATTTAAACGATTCAGTAGTATGAAATAGAAAATACTTCGTTGTTTATAACATTGATCATAGTTAATGAACGTTTAAAAGTAAATGCCCAGTAATGTGCACGGAATTGTAGAAAATACGTAATATTCGGTTTAAATGTTGGCGAAATCTACAGAATAAGTAAATTTTCTGTTTCAAGCAGAATTCGCACACGTGTAGCTATTTGGGTTATTACAGATTTCATAGAGAAATTCTGAAAACTTTTCAACATTTTCCATCACAAAACGAAACGAAAATAATCTATATTGAGTGCGAATTCATGAGCTCATGAATCAGTGAATTTTGTTATTAACTTGCACGTTAGTGTTCACACTGACCAGAGGTGACCAGAACAGAATACTGTTTTCATCTAATACCAACTGCAGTGGACTTGTCATCAACTGAAATTAAAGGGAATTATAAGAGACTTTCTTATTAACAATTTACAATTTTTTTAAAACTTAGTACCAAAGTATTGGCAATTAAACCTCTTAATTATCTTACTATTTTATACAGACGGTAGGTTAATTGTACTTGGATTCTTTCAATGTGTACCGCAAATAATCAGATGTTTCAAAATATCATTTGATTTCGTTGACTATATACGATTTATATTCATTTCAGGATTACCGTACACTCACCTGTCATCCAAATGAAAAGCAGGATTTAACAAAATCTTTAATAAATCGTACTAGCAGCACAGTAATCTTTGAAGGAGAAATACATTACTTGAGTATCGCCCACATTGCGTGCCATACAAATGAGATTTTGTTTAAGAACAATTTTTGTACAATTACGTACTGCAGAAACCATCTGCTTAGAATTATTGAAAGTTAGGACTCTTTTCTATAGTAACGTTTCTAAAAAATTAACGCGTTTAATTCAAACTATAAATATTTTTTTCTTTTTTGATAAAATTTTAATTAATAAGTTTCATAAGTGTTGCAATAGTTGACGTTTATATCAGAAATTTAAAAAAACGGCGTTCAATTCCAAGAAGCAAGTAGAGCCGTGAAAATGCGTGATGGTGGCGGGGGCTGCTTTCAGGAGCTGCTGAAGGCGGACGAGGAGTGGCTGATAGACCTGCACTGCGAGGAGATGATGAACGACGAGGACCTGTGCCTCAGCATGGACTACTTCAACTACCTCATGCGCAGCGTGGAAAACCGCTTCCCCAAGGTGCTTCGCAGTGTTGCATTGAATTGAATTGAATTAACGCCTTATTTTACGTGGCGAGACTCGGACCATCATGCCCTCTCTTCCGTCTGACCACGCAAATTTCGCTACGCTCCTTTCACCAACTACCAGAGAAAGGGGGTATTTCTTAGGCGAGAAACAGGCGATTTCAATTTAGTTCAGAGGCGTCATTTAGGCTTGAGGATCTACTAACATGGGACAGCCGGCTTGACTTCCCCTCCAAAGGAAGGGGTAGTACGAAGGATTTTTTCGCCCTTAAAATCGGGCTTTGATCGGGTTTAAACCCGCCAACTTCGGTATAACAGGCCGATACGCTAACTGTTACACCATCGCCGCGCACCTAATTTCATTCCACAAACAAATTCGCCCACCTCGATTGGGGTTGAACCTGCCAACTTGGGTATAACAGTTCGATACGCTAACCGTTACACCATTGCCGCGCGCCTAGTACACAGTCGCCCTCTTGGAGTGCGGAACCTCTATCCAATTTGTTTACACCTACACTGCACGAAAGGTGTAGAACACCACACCACATGGGGTAGGTCAACCATAATCTTTGTAGTCCGAGAGGCAGCATCACTAACACGTCGGTCATTGTACCAGTTTTCACAATATGTTCATGACATTTATGTACACCTAAATGATTGCCGAGGTCATTCAGTAGCATAAACCCAGACACCCTCAAACATTGCAAAACCGAATTATTATTTGTGACGTCGCGTCTAAAACCGGGCGAGCCCGTTTCGGCGGTGAAACACTCTTAGATTTCAAATGAAGAATTATCATGTGACACTTTGATGAAGCATTTGCTGGTCCGTCGCTGAATATGATTCATCATCATTTGATGAAGTCGATATTTATGTCCATTTAGTGCAAAGAGGTTCTTGTTCCATTTGTTCGTAACATTAACAGATCAACATTTCAGTCTTGTACAATAAACGAAACTTAAATCAGAATATTGACTTTGTTTAGGGAAATGAACAATTAGGGTTAAGGTAGGCTGTGAGAGAAGAACGGGACTCAACTGAACGGTCTCACAAGGAGCCGACAGTCTCAAAACGTATATCGTAGTAAGAAAAATATATTCCCGAGACTGAACACCCATTGAACGTAGTATTTGTCTCTGACAATCTGTCGATCTAAAATGTCTTCCTTAAGCTATCTAATATATGACACCAACATCTTATATGTAAAACATACATATATAGTATTGCAACATAATTGTAAAAATGTCGGAAGTTACACCATTAACATTAAGAATACACTTGTTAACATGTCGGCAGAGTTTGTCGACAAGGACGATGGATTCAGATGAATTTAGTATTTGACTTACATAAACGTTGCATTGTTTTATTGTTTTCGATTTTTATTTGTAACTCGTCGATACTATTTTCTATTCGACTACGACCCAGGAGCAGCTGATCATAATTACTTCCTCCCGGTATACATCGCTCTTTGTTCTTCTATTTCGATAACTCTGAATTCAAATGATGCTTTATAAATTTGGGTTCACCATCATAGCATTGAAAAGGATCATTGTGTTTTCTACAAATCTTTTCAATTTACTTAAACCTAGAACGAAAATCGTAATTAGAAATACTGATCTTGCTTTGCAAACGCACGATCTTGCTCGAAGTTGATCCGACAATACCCGAGAATATGATTGCCTAACCACATTGTCCAATCCTGCTGGAAAACATCCATTTTAAAAGTGTTAAATCCAACGTATTAAGAATTCACGAGTTAAGAAGTGGTGACACGACAAATGTGCATTTATTTTGTACTTATTCTGAGCAGCTCTGAGCTCTACAGCTTTGTCAGACAATGGCCATGTCATGGCGCACCAGCCTAACGGCTATGGACTCGGGAGACCTATGGCATGCAGCGTCACGTTGTCTACGTGCGAAAAGCTTTTCCATTATAAACCAGCTATATGAACTGGGGCGCTGGGGAACTGGGAGTGAAAATCTTGTTTAATTTTCCCCCATTCGGGAATCAAATCTGGGGTCGTGGCATACAAAGCTAGCCATGGACAAGCGAGTGGCCTCATTTAACGTGCATATACATAAGTATTTTTTTAAAAACCTCTGATGGACAATAACAAAAAGACAGTATTAAAGATAAAATGAATTTATAATTAAAATTTATGTACAAGTATGATTAATTTTCGACTTAATCGCCTTGACTATTCAGGCATTTTTCTAACCTTTCGACCGATTCTCTCTTCGTCAAACATTGCCGCCACTGATGCAAGATGGCCCTGAAGTTTGCTTTGAAGTTCCTCATTGGTCTGAATGCTTTAGCCTCCTAGCCAATTATTCAATTCAAGAAAGAGATGAAAATTACTCGCCATTAAGTAGGGTTTTACGCTGAGTAATCAAGCACGAGCCATGTACCCCAAATGTTGTTTTGTTGCAGCAGCACGATGAGGCTTGGCGTAGTCATGAGAGAGGACATCTACAAAAGGCAGCATCCCTTACTTGATTGGAAGATTTACATCGACTACTCGGCTCATTCTATTGTCATTTTTGCTGCGCTCTTTCCTTCCTCTTGACGAAGGCAAATCGCTCTTGAGGGAGCATTAAACGAATCAGCCTTGTTCACGAACCCACAGTTCAATTTAAATTGACGTTATGGTGTTAGTATTGGTAGAGGTTGTGGTAAAAAACGTGAAATTGCTCACTGGACATCCCTAAATCCTCCTTGACAAACAGTTTAAAGGGCTCTTTTACTCGGTACAGTTTTCGTGCAGATTGGAAGCGTGCAAACCAGACAGCACGATTTCTGAAGGAAAACTTTTGAGCATGTTCGATTGTTTCATACAGAAAACGTAGTTTGACTCTATCGCTTATAGCGACAGACTCGTTCACTACCGGATTTGTTTCCAGCGGAAATTGTCCACCCCTTTCAATTTTGGGGTTAGGGTAGGTGCGTTTTGTGTATCGGCGTGGCGTATTCGATTTCTCAGATTTTCGGGCGTGATTATTTTACTGCCTCTTGCCAATATGAGGTTATTGAATCTCACTTCTGCAGCAAAGACTTCCTCCATTCAGAGCGTTTTTCTGCGCAACTTCTAAAGTCTTCGCAGTCACAACCATGTTTATAGCGGCAGCGATGATAGTCTTTCTATTTTTCTCCCAATGTTTCATCAGAACTTAAAAAAGTATTAATAAAGTAGCTCAGAACGCGCGTTAACAAAAGTCGCATATAAATTGTACTCGGAGAGCGCAATTCAGCGTTTCATTTGTGCGTCAGCACAGTCCCTGACAGCGTATCGCGACTAGTACGAAAATGTGCAGACCGGTAAACATGACTTTTGGTTTTTATACTTCTAGTTTGGTATCTTGAAGTATTTATATGAAAATCTATATGAAATCTGTATCGTTCAGAGGAACTTGATCAGAGGAAGAAAAAAGGTCCTCATATTTAGTATGTTGGTATAAAACGTGTAGAGGTAGGTAGATAGGTGGTTAAGTTGAACATATCAGTGAATAAATTATTCATAGAGGATAGGATAGAGTGGGATTTTCCCCCGAGCGGCGAATGCAACTTGCTCCGGACGGGCTAGGCATTGTGACTTTTGTACTTCTAGTTTGGTATCTTGAAGTCTCTGCTCAGTTTCTTTATGGAAATCAGCACGAAATCATGTACCGAATAAAAAGGCTTTAAGACTAGATCGGAAGATAAAAATATAGGCCCTCGTATTTACGTATTGATGTTAAAAGTTTCGGGATGTAATGATGCTTAAGTGGTAGATATTTGAGAATAAATCATTCATAGTTGGTAAGTTAGGGAGTGAACATTCATCAATGCGGTTATTCCAACGTTGGGGGCAGGTAGACGGGTTATAGAATAGTAGATATTAGAACTATACATTGTGGGTAGGTTAGAGAGTGAATATTCCTCGAAGTGGTGATTCCAACGCGTGCGGCGCAGGTAGGTAGGTTATAGAGTGGTACATGTTAGAGCTACTCGTCGTTGATAGGTTAGGAAGTGAATAGTCCTCGGATCGGTTATTCCAACGGGTGTGGGGAAGCAGATCGGTTATAGAGTCGTTGATTCAGAGCTCTTCCTCGTGGATAGGTTAGGGGAAAAATTCCTTGGAACGGTGATTCCAACGGGTGGGGGGCAGGCAGATATGTTATAGAGGGCAGATATGTTATGTTATATTAGAGCTATTCGTTGTGGATAGGTTAGGGAGTGAATATTCCTCAGAGTGGTGATTCCAACGTGTGGGGGCAGGCAGAAGGTTATAGGGTGGTAGAGCTAATCGTTGTGGGTTGGTTAGGCTTGAGCATCCCTCGGGGCTGTGGTTCCAACTGCTGGTAGATGACAGAGTTCTTCGTTGTGGATAGGTTAGGGAGTGAACACTCGTAGAAGCGGTGATTCCAACCTATAGGGAGCAAGCAGATAGGTTATAGAGCGGTAGAGCTGGTCGTCGTGGGTGGGTTAGGCTTGAGCATCTCTGGGAGCGGAGATTCCAATGTGTGAGGGGCAGGCAGATATGTTACAGAGTGGTAGAGCTGGTCGTCGTGGATAGGTTAGGGTTGAGCATCCCTGGGAGCGGAGATTCCAACGGGTAAGAGGCAGGCAGATAGGTTATAGAGCGGTCGAGTCGTGGATAGGTTAGGGAGTGAATACTCCTAGGAACGGTGATTCCAACAGGTGGGGGGCAGGCAGATAGATTATAGTGGTATATTAGAGCTTTTCATCGTGGATAGGTTAGGGAGTGAATATTCCTTGGGGCGGTGATTCCAACGGGTAGGGAGCAGGCATATATGTTATAGAGAGGTAGTCGGCATAGTCGCTGTCGAAGTATATTAGAGCTAGTCGTCGTGAGTGGGTTAGGTTTGAGCGTCCCTGGGAGCGTCCCTGTGAGGGGCAGTAGAGTGGTA
>BOPP01000011.1:12555148-12577071 GCA_017312745.1 Gryllus bimaculatus
CATCACCCCCACCCCCAGCCCGCGCTTTTCGCAACCGCCTCCTTGCGCTTAGCGAAACGCGCGCGGAGAGCGGTAGTGGCGGGTCTGGCGCGCCCGCCATTACTCTGCAAGCCGCGGATTCCCGGCTCCGGTGGCCGGGTAGCGGCGCGCGCCCGCCCTGCCGCCTCGGCAGCCCAGCGCCGCGCCGACGCCCCGCCGCGGGCCCGAACCCTGGCTCCTTGCCGCCTGTCACAACTCCGCCACCAGCGCGCGTTCCGCCCCGCCCCGCTCCACCCCACGCTGCGCCTTCAAACCGCCGCTTCCGGTCCCGTCTCGCTTCGTCCTGTTTTGCTTCGTCTCGTCTCCCGGCTTCGTCCTGACTCGCTTCCGGTCCACGACTCGCCCCGTCCCCGACTCGCCCGTCCCGACTCGGCCTCGCCCTCCGTCCGACTTCCTCGCTCCGTTCGCAAAATCGCCTCGCCTCCGTCCAAATCGCCTCGCTCCGTCCCAAATCGCCTCGCTCCGTCCACTCGCTCCGTCCCACTCGCTCGTCCCGACTCGCTTCCGTCCGCCCATGCATCCATTCTGCTCGTCATTATTCCCGTTCAACTTAGCTCGTCCCGTCTTGCTTCGTCCCCGCTTTTCCTCTGACCACACCTCGCTCCGATGCGCCTCGCTCTGAGCTGCGTCATCCGTGCGGCCTCACGCCGGTCCCTCCCTGCCATTTCTATTGCCGACTCGATCTGACCTGATCCGACCGACCCAATCTAGGCATTAACCAATGTCACAGGCAGTTGCCCTGACAGGAGCGTCCTAGATTTAAGTCTTGTCAGTGATGAGATTTTTCGACACATGCCTTACCAACTAGGTCGAATTTCAGCTCGCTGTTTGGAAGATAATTTCTAGCGCCGGTGCTCTGATCTGAATTTTTTTCGTGATTTCTCATATCAACACAGGAGAAGTGCCGGAGGGATACCCTAACAAGCGGGCTCGAGTGCATTCTCGGAGTTTTCTTGCCTATTCCTTTGTCCTATCCTCTCCACATACTTGTACACACATGTGCGAGGCCAGTCGAGAGGTAAAGCTTTCCCCGTTCTGGGCGATGCCGCCTCTGTGGGAGATTCCTAGACGGAACGTGTTAGTCGGCGCAACTCCGTCGAGCCGTGTTAATCGGCGCGAATCTCCACAATTCAGGTGAAATGAACCTGCCACCTCCCATGATATAAAACCACTGCATAAAACCTTCACTACGTAACTAATGGCATACGGCGGTATCGAAACAAAAATAATCAGTTAAACAATTCGACCGGTCTGGTCGGTCCAATTCGATCCGTTTCAGATTCGATCGAATCCGATCCTATGCCGTCCGTTCTACGTCATCCGCGGCCGCCTACCCCCCACCCCACTCTCCCCATCTCATCACATCCCAGACCATCTCTAACCATCCTGCTCTGCTGGTTCCTATCGCTCCATACTGGTTTCCACTCCTTTTCTCCCTTTTCTTCTTCCCCCTACCATTCTCATATCTCACTGTACTCCCCCCGTTTCCCCTGCCTGAGTTGGGACACGACGTGATTTGTCCCGCACCGCTCCTCGCTCTCCTAGTTTAACTTGTGCTATTCCACCTGTATAATATTGTATTATCCTCTTTTCGGTGTACCGCTAGTATATTGAGTCAATGAGCAGAATTCCACCTAGGGACATTGTCCGTGATCTTGCCGGAATTTCCACTTAGAGCAAGAAAATGGGGAGCTTTCGTCTTAGGAGAAAAAGTAGGAGCTTCCTGAATGTTCCGTCGTCATTAGTTCCGAAAATCGAGAATGCCTATGAGAGCAAACAACATGCTCTGACCATTCCATATCACTTCCATTACCCAATTGGGCAAACAGAGATCGTGAACAGATGGCGTCGGTGTAGCCTTCACGAGTTAAAAAGCGCCAGTAATTATTACGTCGTTCACAATTTAATAAATCTTTCTGTATTATTGCCGAAACCAAAATTGCAGTAACAAGTGGGGTTCCAAAGGATTATTCAGATTCCGAAGTTCCTAAATATGCTTTGGATTTTCCAGTATTTTTGCGTCATGCTTTACTTAATTATTTTACTTGTACCTGAGTTGACAATATTTGAAATGATAGCATTCCTGGTTGTGTACGTCATTTTTGTCATTATGGGTAAATGATGCTTTGTTATGTTATTTCGTGTCATGTAGTTTTCACACGTACTACTTCTGTTTTCAAAAATCTGCCTTGCACTTGGTCTGAGAATCGATGCCCTTACCAGCCGGGATCAAACGTAAACTTAATAAAGGCTTGATTGGTATGAATGGCAGAGACATTTTAAAAATGGCAAAATGTCGTCTGATTCTTCTGGTGATCTCAAGTATTGAAAGGCTTTTTATATATATTTGAAATAAATGCCAATGTTCATTGCCCATTAACTTCATTAGTTCACGACAGTGAAGGCTGCTGAAATTATTTACATTTTTTTCCCTGCCTTAGTTAGTAAAATTTGATACTCGTTCATTATAGAAAACAATTACGTATGACTCGCGCGCATTATTTTAATGACCAAGTAAATTATTTCCATATTTGTATTGGGTTATCATTCGAGCGTGGATTCAGTGGCTAGGTCGTAATATGTTGGAAAAGATTTACCCATTATGTATTACATTTGAAGCTATCTTGCACGCAGTTGCCTGTTTAATCCTACTTGTATCAACTAATATTGTGATTACTATGTTTCTATATTATTTGTGGCATTCACGCTCGATATTTCAGAACTTTAAAAGGTCTCTGTTAAGGAAGATAACTTATTAAACATTTTGCAAAGTGACGTTTAAGCTTCGTACCATGCGAAGCCCTTCATTTGCTGAAAGCCATTCCTTGAGTCAAAGTAAACACAATTGTCCTGAAGTTCAATGCATTATAAATTCTCAACACCCCATTACACCTTTTTAACTTGTCCTTGTGTTTTTTTGTTGTTTCTTAAAGAAATGAGACATCATATCACTGTTTGTCAGGATCTTCTGTTTGTTTTCCATTACAAAACAAATTGAAAATATTTTCTAGCATATACCTTAACAAAGAATAAATGCATTCAAATATTCCATCGTTAACCTTCTTCAGAAGAAGTAACATGTCTATAAAAGCCTTTCTAAATATTGAAAAACGACGTCAAGCTGCCGTAAGAGCCATAAAATATGTTTAAAAAAATTACTAATTTACTAAGACCGAATAGAAAGGTCGTCGGCTTTTCTCCTTAGCATTCGTTTCATTATTAAGAACGTATTTTTTTCCGCTAACACATCAGTATTTGGTTTAGGTTCTCTCTTGAGTAAGTCTAGAACATAACTTGTGAAAACGTTTTGCGTACCGATAATTAATGTCGGAATTCCCAGAATGTTCTTCGTTTTAAAATCTGTTTCGTCAAATGAAATTTTGAACATTCTGCTTTCTGGATGCAATTCCTAGGATTCACTTGCATTTCAACTGCGTTTTTTTCTACATGACGTAAACAACACTAATCCCTCTCATTTCTCTTTGAAATAATGAAATAGTTTACGATACATTTAAATATTGTATATTACGTAAAGAAAGATAGAGATTAAACAGCTGTACAAAATGTTGAAAGCTATGAGGGTAGAAGTTGATTAGAAAAAATTCAGCGTGATAATTTGCCTTTAGGCACAGTTTGTTCCGTTGCATGCAGTGTATTATTACTAGTGCGGACTGTTCAACTCGGCGGATGTAAATAATGACCAATTTTTCGAGCGCGTTATATATTGCATATATATATTTTATAATATATAATATAAATATATAATATATTAATATATAATATATTAATATATAAATATAATATATTAATATTTAATATTATAATATATAATATATAATAATATAATATATAATATATTATATATATATTGTGGTATATATATATATATATATATATACACACACACAAATGTATCGATTCTTTTTCTAATACCTTTCTTTTTCACGCCGATAAAGCAATTGGACCTAAATGGACCCATTACTGTGTTTTTGCGTCATCCGAGACTTGCTTCCATCAGCGAAGTTAACAATTAATTTATCATTTTATATATTGCATGCTATCTGCACTGCATTATTAGCCGCAAAATGCAAAATACATCATCAGCTTTAGGCGAGTATGTGCGGAGCTTAAAATGTTTGTATCTGTCGTTCGCAGTATTAAGTTTTCAGTGGTCCGTAGGGGTTGAAAACGTTGGCAACTACTGCATTAAATGGGCGGCATTAATGTTGCAGTTGCTGTTTTACTTCGTCGACATGCAATCATAGGTCTCTCACGCAGGGTTCATTGGCTCAGGCCGCAGCCACCGGTTACTCCCTTGCACGCCAGGATCGCCTGCTGTTTTAGGCGAAATTACATAATGAGCAATTTGCGTTAGAAATCATTAAGGTTAGTATCATCAGTGTAATTTCTCTCAAGTGAATACCACGTGATAATTGGTCTTGTAAATCCTTTCTTGTTTTAATTTATTTTACGTCAAACACAAGATAAACAAGTTCTCTCGCCCCCCCCTTTTGAAAAAAAAAACAACCAAAAAAGAATCCCGGGTTAGGTTTTCCCTTTTTTTCTTCAGCCAAAATGCATAAAATTGTAATTTTCAAAAAGTACATTTAATGCCTAAAAAACGAATCACCTAAAGAAAATGGGCATTCTGTAATTTTCTAATCCAATCTGCTCTTAAAAACTTTGAAACAATACATTGGTAATCGTGTATTTTATGGATTATATGATTTTCTGATTTCATTACCTTCAGAACCTCGCTAGACTTTTGCAAATCATCTTGTGTATTTTCAGTTATTAATTGCCAGATTACAACTAGTGAGAAAGGTGATGCGGTTTTTAGCATACTGGCTTATCTTAAGTTATCAACAAACAGCAAATGTTTTTTCAACTACGTATAGAAAATATTTTTTGAAAAGTACAACAGAAATCGATTATTTCTACCCAAAATGTAGAGGGCCACTAATGACAGAAAAATCCTATCTAATGAAAATGTGGTTTAATTTATATTGCTGATTACAAAATATATTGAAGTTATTGAAAAGCCATACTCGGTGATTTAAAAGTGTGTGGCCATTCAAACAGTTGTTGTTAATCAGGTGCTGCACGAAAAGAATGTAGTATCCACTTTGATTGCATCAAGTGAAACTACTGTAACGAGAACGAACGTCAGTTCGTAGAAAGTGTTATTGCAATGCTCTTGTAATCATCCGTGACGGTACTATTACAACAAAAAAAGTTATTTCGTTAAATGTAACATATAACTAATCACTCGCCTTTCATAATTATCTGTTCAATATCAGAAGTCACCTTTCGTGATACAAAGAAGTTAAATTTTAAAATATACTTTCATTCGCGAAACTTTTCCATGATAAAACGTACGATATCGTAGTTCGTGACATATTATCAATAATTGGAAGATTGATTAAAATACTTGATAATTCTCCAATTTCTTATTGCAATAAAGTGCATTAAAGATACGTTTGTACTACCTATTAAATAAATAAATAATGTTTCTTATTTTGAATTTTTTTGCGTAAACAAGGGTTCGACGAACATTTGATGATTGAACATAAAGATTTGGGAATTATATTAAAAAAAGTACAAAAAAAAGATACGTTTGTTGTGAATAAACAATTACGAAAGAAATTTTCACAGTGAATTCGCTAAAATTCTCTGTAAGTAAGTAAGCAAGTGGTCCGCATTTTGCAACATTCTCTTCAATTCAGAATTCAATTTACCAACAGGTTTCCTAGACAAGTGTGTGGAAAGCAATTTCTGAGCGTTCATGAGTTCCTCTACCAGCTGCACAAGCGCTCCGCGTTGAGGAGAGAGACAATTAGCTAAGTACAGCAAGCGGGTGCCAGTTGTTGCTCTGGCGCAGAAAGCGGCTCGCGCGAAGTCAACTCACCCCGACGCACACTCTCTCTGATTGCACATACGTAATGTGTCCCGGCCGCCCGCCCGCCCAACCGGTTCGTTGCTAAGCAAACGAGAGCGCCGCGTTTCCCTATCGCACACTCAACGCCCAGCCCAGGAAACGGCTTCGCGAGCCAATGTACGAGAACGTCGCTCGCTTGACACACGCAGCGTCGCACGCGCCCCGATTCAAGCCGCGCTCGCAAGGTTTTGAACCCTGATTTGTAGCGTTCGCATGTTTACAAGCAGTGTTGTGCGAGTGAGTTCGGGACGATTCAGGAAAGATTCTCCTACCGGGGGATGAAGGCGGGGGAGAATTCCGCGTCAGAAGCAGGGTTCTTTCGGCCATAAATCTATTCTCCCAACCGCCGTGAGCTTTCTCCCTACAAATCGTTGCCTCCACAATGCATAACATATTCCACGAGAGTGAATTTGTGTGGAATGGGTCCCATCCGTTAATTTTCATGTACTTTTGCATCTTATCTACATTAGAGAGGCAAACGTCTGTCAGCAAATAATACATGTATAGATCCTTTTGTCATATCTGGGATGCGACACCTTGAAACAAAACGCGTAATTCTATTTAAATCTCGATAGTTTAAGTTTCGGTTTAAATTCAATGCGGAGTAAACATGAAAAAATGTAAAAATCAAATTATGTCAAAATATTCCATTGAAAAAACCTTTAGTCCATTATAAGTTGAATAGATGTGTAATTAAAAAGAAGGGGAGGTTGGCAGGGATCATTGAATATAACTTTCACCATTACGGAATCTGTAATAAAGAGGTAAAAACACGCATTGAGACAACAGTTAAATGTGACAGTAGCATTTAATATATACAAAATACTTAATGTTAATGTTTATTTAAGACATTAGAACTGGACAATATTATCTCGCAGAAATTCACAGAAAGTAATTTAAAACTGAATCGTATTTTTAAAGTATGTGCAACATAAACTCATAATAAAACTAAGTAGAAAAAGATATTGTTAGACCGAAAACTAGGCAACTGTCCACCAAACATGTTCAAAATTTTACGGCAAAAATTATCTGTGAGTTAATCGAACTATATAAAACATAAATGTTCTAAGTAGTCCATCAAAGGGCGAGCTGCGGGCGAAACCTGCGTTTGGTATTTTTCTTTCTATGGCTACATACGATTGATTCTTCTTGATAGAACTAAGATCGCAGGATTTATTTACTATTAGCGAAGAGTTTATTCTCCATTATATTCTTCAAAATGTCTCATAATTACATCCTAACTATATTTACAAATTAGAGAAAGCCCAATTAATTTGCATTATGTCTGTGTTGAAAGTTTTGAGTTTTGAATTGTTTTATTCCAGACCAAAATTATTTCGTCATTTAATAACATGACTATGTTTTAGGGGCACATCTAAGAAACAGCAGGTGTATTGAGAAACGTAGGAGCAATTTTGCTGGCCGAAGAAAATTAGCAGAAAAGGTTAAATGCGCCATCAAAAAAAATCAGTTTAAAGACAGTCTTTCTTTTAATCAGATAAGTTATTTTACAATAATATTTTTAAAGATAAGCATGCCTTGACCAAATTGTTATATGAATACTTTTAAAAAAAATATTTCAGGGAAGATTGATAAAGGTACTCCTTTTTTATATTGGTTTAGAGAATTGGTAAACGATTATGTTGTTAATTCGTTGTAAGAGTTTTTCCCTGTACTTGACAATAAATTAAATAACCTTAAATTTGAAATGAATAAGCAAAAACTTAACGAACACGTTTACTACATTCATTTGAAATAGTTATTACAATCTTGTGAACTGTGATCTTCCTTTGACTCAGAATATATTGACGTACGTTTATAAGGAATTTTCACTTGATAATTCATTGAATTCACCTTAACTTCCGAAATTTATATGCTGATTCAAGTTCCACCAGAAATATCTTCCCTCGTTTTTTTCAGTTGGATGACCCCGATTTCCACCATCGCCATAAAATACATTAGTTGAAATCATTATAACAAATTTTTTTAATGTTTAGGTCATTCTTAGCCAAAATAATGTCTTTAAATCGTACATGTAAATTGAGCTCGCATTCCTTGAGTTGTATAGAATAATCGTACCAGCTGAGGCTGCCGGCGGCGTCGGAGTGAATGCTGACGGACCATGTCAGAGTGGAGCGCGCAAGTGCAATGCAGAGCGCTCGCCTGCGGTGGGGCGGGCGGCGTGAGCGAGCGCGTCGGCCATGGCGCGCTGTCGGCCAAGGCCCGCCTGTTCTGCGTGCTCGGCCGTCGTGCGCTGCGGAGGGGAGGGCGCAGCGGGGCGGGCGAGCCGCGCGCGGCGACTGGCGGGCGGGCGGCGCGGCGCGGGCGGCGCGGCGCGCGACGGCGCAGGCGGCCAAGGCGGCGCGACGGCTCGCCCCGCGCCGAGGAGCAGGGACCGCGCCTCAAGGCCGCGCAGTGGCTCAAGTGCCAGCACCCGCGCTGCGGCGACTGCACCTGCGACCGCACGAGGTGACCCGCAGCCGCCTCCCGCAAACGAGACAAGTGAGCGGGCTGCCAGGGCGGCCGCGCCTCCCCCAAGGCACATGAGATGACTCCGCAATGTTTTCGTCCCACAATAATATTAAAAAAGCTCGTAATGTGTATACAAAATTCAAATTTATGGACCAATAAATGGACAATTTCTATAGTAAACTCTGACAAAACACAAGCAAACAATTTTCCTTTTTTGTAGAAAAATTTCTATTCAACCTCCCCACCTAATCTTAATAAACCCAATTCCTTGACTTCAACCCAAAATATTCCAGTAAATATTAGGATTACGTTTAGACAAAAAATTATCTGGAAAAAAACTTACATAATGAAATGTAATAAAATATAAACTTGTCATAAAAATTTCATAATTATTTCCCCTAATAAACCAATACATCTAAAATATTAATGTGATCTCCAATTTACAAATCTATAAGTCCGTCCTTCTGTTATATATGCTTTACCCAATTTGGTAATGTTTCTTCTACAATTTTGCACAAAATTCAATAATACAAAACACATTCTTAGAAAAATATTAAATTGCCAATGGTTTATTTTCAAAACTTGGCAATTCACAGAGAACTGCAAAGATTTCTTATAGAATAAAATCTTACATAGCCGACCTGGGTTGATCAATAATGGCTACGAGGCGTGGACGACTCAGCCGCTTTGGTCCTAAGAGAACGCCGGAATTCGAGTCCCACCTCGGGCTTGCTTGTTGTCCCTTGTCTCTCACATATGTGTTTTCACGGGAGGCGTCTCTATTCTGATTACTCCAGATCAGAGAAGCCCCGCAAGTGTGTTCTGGTGCCTAGCTGTATGGTCGAATATGCGTCCATTGGAACGTAAAGGGTAACCAGCTGTCGCCTCATAAAAAGATCTTAATATCAAAAAATTCTGTCTCAAACTTTTTCCAGTAAATCACCAATTCACCTTCCTTCAAAAAATTTTAATTTATGATTAAATTATAAATATAATGCGAATTCGTTTCCAGATTTCCCAAGGATATTATTCACCTCCATAAAAATTTTAATTTTATCTTTAAAATTTCCATTATTATTAAATAAATTAAATATTTATTATGTAACATGACTTACATTTATCAAGTTTAAATGAAGTAAAAAGTACCTAATCTAAATGCTGGCCTCCTTGCCTAAATGTTTTCTATTACAACAAATTATATGATTCAACTCTCTGAAAAAAATTCTTGTAAAGATGAAGAGAAATTAAATGTAAATGTGTAAAGTATAGTATAATTAATTCTTTTTAATTTCTTGGAAGAAAAAGTTTGAATTTTGTTACGGTTATTGCAATTGGAAGTATTGTAGTTGTAAGTGCCCTATTTATTGAAATCCTATTGTATTTCATTATTCTATAGAAAACTCTTTATTGCGAGGCCAAATCTGTTCATTGTGCTAGTAAAATTGCTTCTACAACACGCTGGGTAGTCAACAAATCATATTTGTGGCTCAGAAAATTGATCGACTGCAAAACATCAACAAACGTCTGTGCGTTCAACGCTAACGCCTAAACCGTTCAGAATATTTCCTGCAAAATTCATAATTGTTTACTAATCAACCTAAAAATACTCAATGCCCTAGAAGTTGAAATGAATGTTTGGATTTTTTGAGCAGTACTTTTACATGAAGCCTCAAGAATATTTTAAACTTTTCTCAAAAACTGTTCCCATAATGACTGTTCCCAAAAAAACTGCTTCCCAAAACTGTTTACGATAATTTTCCCTTTCGGATTAGCATAAAAACGCTTAAAAATGGCGTAGTCTAATTTTCGTTGAATTTCTGAATTTTTGAAACTGACAAAGTTTTCAAACTTTTTTTTCGAAATCTTCCTGCATCTACCATTATTGCAAGATAGAAGAAGTTCTTTTTTCCCTAATAAAGTGCGTTCTCAAAGATATATTGAAATACGACCCCCCCCCCCAATACCCAATTTTTTGAAAATTATGAGTAGTCTTCGTTAATTTTTCGTGAAATAAAAACAACTTCTTAAAAAATTACTTTCTCACAAACGGCTCATTTTCTTCGTGTGCGCCACAAGTCAGCTTGTGTGGTGGCCATTAAGCTCTGCTTACAAAACTGAAACAATTCGAACGACGTGTGAAAATTGGATTGTTTTATATTCCGGAATACGTCAAACTGCCATGGCATTTAGACTTCCTTAGTCTAGTAAAAGTTTTTTTGCGGGAGGGGCGGTTTTCCTCACCACAGAATGGCTAGTGTCCGGTGTTGAACTGCGCGTCGTCTTGCAGGCGAGATTTCTCCGCTACAGGTATCTTCCCTTGCGTGCGCACCCAAGCCGGAAACAAGCCTCCCAAAACCCGGCGACTGATCAGGCGGACATATGTGATAGTGTAAGTTGCAGTTTGTGTAAGCAAGCGTGAGAACTAGTTGAAGAAGATCGCGCGCGTTCGTGGCTCGTTGGTTCAAGGTACTTCTTCGACATTCAACGCATATTTATCGGAGAAAACAACAGAAAACTAGACGACCGTCAGAATTCTCCTCCAAAATTGCGCTGAGTTTGATCAAGTTTTATAACTAGCTAGTGTCGGAAATCCGCCACTGTCTGGACTCGAAATCTAGGGTCCGTCCCTGCCAGAGTCGCTGCAGACACAGAGCAACGTTGGCTCTGAGCTAAATTTCCGCCGGTTCAACGTGTGGAATCTGCAATGTCAAACCGAGTGATCATGGGTGGTCTTCTTAGGTTCCCGTGTGTCCCCCTCGGCTCACTCCATTCCCAAAATTGGAGCTTGGACGTTTGGCGAAAACCTTATCATTCGTTACGATTTGAAGACTTTTTAGCAATAGAAATAACTTTGTTAATCTTTTCATTGGTTTGAATGATTTCGTATTTGCATTATTTTCTCTGACTCTGCTTGTGCTTATGTATTTCTTTGATTTTTGATGTTTTCTTCCGTTTACGCCTTCTTTGCCCTTTCTGCTCTGGCACCTATCTTGAACTAGCTAGAAATCTATTTAAGGCTGTTGGTAAATTAGGTATGTATTACATAGTAGTTCATGTTTTGGTCTTTGTCTCTATATTCTTTTTAATGTTTCATTGTCATATTTTTTTATCCCTTTTTTGCCACCCTATTTTAGCGCATATAATGATATATTTACATGTGATTTAAAACGATTCAGTAGTATGCCAAATAGAAAATAATTCGTTGTTTATAACATTGATCATAGTTAATGAACGTTTAAAAGTAAATGCCAGTAATGTGCACGAAGTTGTAGAAAAATACGTAATATTCGGTTTAAATGTTGGCGAAAATCTACAGAATAAGTAAATTTTCTGCTTTCAACAGGAATTCGCACACGTGTAGCTATTGGGGATTATTACAGATTTTTCATAGAGAAATTCTGAAAAACTTTTCAAACATTTTCCATCACAAAAACGAAAACGAAAAATAATCTAATTGAGTGCGATTCATGAGCTCATGAATCACGTGAATGGTTTGTTATTAACTTGCACGCTTAGTGTTCACACTGAACCAGAGGTGACCAGAACAGAATACTGTTTTCATCTAATACCCAAACTGCAGTGCGACTTGTATCAACTGAAAGTAAAGGGAATTATAAGCAGACTGTTTCTTATAACAATTTTACAATCTGTCTCTGTTAAACTTCAGATTAATCCAAAGTGAGTGTGGCAATGTAAACTCATTTAGTATGCTTTGGAACTAGTGTGTGTTAACCAGCGAGACCCTAATTAATATCCTCGTAATCTGGAATATCTAGTCAAGTGAGATACTACTCGCAAAAATAAATCATATGTTTACAAAAATATAGTCTCTTTTGAATTATACGAGTGCCAAAACATGGATAGCTATCATCTCTGATAACATTTTCTGTAATTTTCATTTGTCAGGATGTGCCGTTAAAACACATCCGAACCATGATACATCCCAAATTGAAACACGAGCAGGATCTATGTAACAACAATCCCTTTAATTAAATCCCACCGCTCTCCCCTCCCAATGACTAGCAGCACACAGATAATCTTTGAAGGAGGAAATACATTAACTTGAGTATCGCCCACATATGGACGTTGCCATACAAATGAGATTTTTTTTGAAGACAATTTTTGTACAATGACGTACTGCAGAACCATCTGCTTTAGAATTATTGAAGTTGGACTCCTTTTCTATAGTAACGTTTCTAAAAAAATTAACGCCGTTTAATTAAAACTATAAATATTTATTTTCTTTTTTGATAAAATTTAATTAATAAGTTCATAAGTGTTGCAATAGTTTGACGTTTATATCAGAAATTAAAAAAACGGGGCGTTCCAATTCAAGAAGCAAGTAGAGCTGTGAAAATGCGTGATGCGTGAGCGGGGGCTGCTTTCAGGAGCTGCGAAGGCGGACGAGGAGTGTGCTGACGTAGACCTGCACTGCGAGAGATTGATGAACGACGAAGACCTGTGCCCCTCAGCATGGGACTACTTCAACCTACCTCATGCCGCCAGCGTGAAAACGCATTCCCCAAGGGTGCTTCGCAGTGTTGCATTGAATGAATTGAATTAACGCCTATGTTTTACGTTGCGAGACTCGGGCCATCAGGCCCCTCTCTTCCGTACTGACCACGCAAAATTTCGCGCGCCTCCTTTCACAACTAGCTGAGAAAAGCAGGCATTTCTGGGCGAGAAAACAGGCGATTTCAATTTAGTTCAGAGGCGTCATATAGGCTTGAGGAATCTACTAACATTGGGACAGCCGGGCTTGACTTCCCCTCCAAAGGAAGGGTATACGAAGGATTTTTTCGCCCTTAAAATGGGGCTTTGATCGGTTTAAACCCGCCAACTTCGGATATAAACAGGCCGCATACGCCTAACTGTACACCATCCGCCGCGCACCTTAATTTATTCCCCAACAAATTCGCCCACCTCGATTGGGGTTTATGAACCTGCCAACTTGGTATAACAGTTGATACCGCCTAACCGTTACCACCATTGCGCGCGCAGAGTACACAGTCGCCCTCTGGAGTGCGGAAACCTCTATCCCAATTTGTTTACACCTACACTCACGAAAGGTGTAGAACACCACACCACATGGGTAGGCAATCATTAATCATTGTAGTCGAGAGGCCAGCAATCACTAACACGTCGCGTCATTTGCGCCAGTTTTCACAATATGTTCATGACATTTATGTAAACCTAATGATTGCCGAGGTTCATTCAGTAGCATTAAACCCAAGGACAACGCCTCAAAAACATCGGCAAAAACCGAATTATTATTTGTGCACGTCGCGTCTTAAAACCGGGCGAAGCCCGTCTCCGCGGTGAAACACTCGTAGATTTAAAATGCAGGAATTATCATGGACACTTTGATGAAGCATTTGCTGGTCCGTCGCTGTAATCATGATTCATCATCATTGATGAAGTCGCTTTTAATGTCCATTTACTGCAAAGCAGTTCTTGCTCCAATTGTTCCGAACATTAACAGAATCAAAATTGTCAGTCTTGTACCAAATAAACGAAACTTTTAAATCAGAATATTGACTTTGTTTTGGAAATGAACAATTAGGGTCAAGGTAGGCTGTGAGAGAGAACGGGGGACCTCAAACTGAACGGTCTCGCAAGGCAGCCCGACAGTCTCAAAACGTATATCGTAGTAAGAAAAAATATATTTCCCGAGGACTGAACACCCCAGTTGAACGTAGTATTTGTCTCTGACAATTCGCGCCGATCTAAAAATGTCTCCTTACGCTATCTTAATATATGACACCAACATTCTTATATGTAAACATACATATATAGTATTGCAACATAATTGTAAAAATGTTGGAAGTTACAAGAATACACTTGTTAACATGTCGGCAAGAGTTTGTCGACAAGACGATGGATTCAGATGAATTAGTATTTGACTTTACATAAACGTTGCATTGTTTTATTGTTTTTCGATTTTTATTTTGTAACTCCGTGGATACTATTTTCTATTCGACTACGACCCAGGAGCAGCTGATTTCATATTACTTCCCTCCCGGTATAACATCGCTCTTTGTTCTTCTATTTCGATAACTCTGAATTCAAATGATGCTGTATAAATTTGGGTTCACCATCCAAGCATTGAAAAGGATCATTGGTGTTTCTCAAATCTTTTCAAGTTTACTTGAAACCCTAGAACGAAAATCGTAATAGAAATTTACTGCATTCTGGCTTTGCAAACGCACGATCTTTGCGCGGAAGTTGATCGACAATACCGAGAATATGTTGCCTAACCACATTCGTCCCAATCCTGCTGGAAAAACATCCAAAATTTTAAGTGTTAAATCCAACGTATTAAGAATTCACGAGTTAAGAAGTTGGTGACACGACAAATGTGCATTTATTTTGTACTTATTCTTGAGCAGCTCTGAGCTCTACAAGCTTTGTCAGACCAATGGCCATGTCATGGCGCACCAGCCTAACGGGCTATGGACTCGGGAGACCTATGGCATGCCAAGTCGTCCACGTTGTCTACGTGCGAAAAGCTTTTCCATTATTAAACCAGCTATTATGAACTGGCGCGCTGGGGAACTGGGAGTGAAAATCTTGTTTAATTTCCCCCATTCGGAATCAAAATCTGGAGTCGTGGCATACAACAGCTACCATGGAACAAGCGCAGTGGCCTTCATTTAACGTTGCATATACATAAGTATTTTTTAAAAACCTTCTGATGGACAATAACAAAAAATTACAATATTAAAGATAAAATGAATTTATAAATTAAAAAATTTATGTACAAGTATGATTAATTTTAAGACTTAATCGCCTTGGACTATTCAGGCATTTTTCTAACCTTTCGACCGATTCTCTCTTCGTCCAAAACATTGCCGCCACTGCATGCAAGAGGCCCTGAAGTGCTTGAAGTTTCCTCATTGCCGTCTGAATGCTTATTATCCTCCTAGCAATATTCAATTCAAGAAGAGATGAAAATTACTTCGCCATTAAGTAGGGTTTTACGCTGAGTAATCAGCACGAGCATGTACCCCAAATGTTGTTTGTTGCAGCAGCACGATGAAGGCTTGCGTCAGTCATGAGAGAGGACATCTTACAAAAGGGCAGCATCCCTTACTTGATTGGAAGATTTACATTCGACTACTCGGCTCATTCTATTGTCATTTTTGCTGCGCTCTTTCCTTCTCTTGACGAAGGCAAATAGCTCTTGAGGAGCATTAAACGAATCAGCCTTGTTCACAACCCACAGTTCATTTAAATTGACGTTATGGTTTAGTATTGGTAGAGGTATGTGCTGTTAAAAAAAAGGTGAAAATTGTGCACTGGGACATCCCTAAATCCTCCCTTTGACAAAACAGTTTAAAGGCTCTTTTACTCGTACAGTTTTCCGTGCAGATTGAAGCGGGCAAACAGACAGCACGATTTCTGAAGGAAAACTTTTGAGTATGTTCGATTGTTTCATACAGAAAAACGTAGTTTTACTCTACCGCTTATAGCGACAGACTCGTTCACTAACGGATTTGTTTTCAGCGGAAATCGTCCATCCCTTTCAATTTTGGGGTTAGGGTAGGTGCGTTTGTGTATTGGCGTGGCGTAATCGAGTTTTTCAGGTTTACCGGCGTTGATTATTTTACTGCCTCTTTGCCAATATGAGCGTTACTGAATCTCACTTCTGCAGCCAAGCTTCCCCATCAGAGCGTTCTGCCGCCGCTTCTAAAAGTCTTCGCAGTTCCCACAACAGTGTTGTATTGCGGATGACAGTCTTTCTATTTTTCTCCAATGTTTCATTTAGAACTTAAAGAAGTATGAATAAAGTAGTTCAGAACCGCACGTAACAAAAGTCGTGAATGAATGTACTCGGGAGCGCAATTCCGGCGATGCAAGTTCTGGGCCAGCAGAGCCCTGCGCGGGCGAACTCGCGACTAGCTATAGGAAAACGCTGCAGACGTTAAACATGACTTTTGGATTTTACACTTGCTAGTTTGGGATCTTGAGCCGTAAAGTTTTATATGAGAATCTGCATGAAAACTGTACGTAAAAAAAGGCCTTAAAACTGATCAAAGGATGGAAATAGGCTCTCGTATTTAACGTGTTGGTGTAAAACGTGTGGGGTAGGTAGGCAGGTGGTTAAGTTGAACATATTAAGTGAATTAAATTATTCATAGAGTGTAGGTTAGAGTGGGAGGTTTTCCCCGAGCGGCGAATGGCAACTTGCGCCGGTCAGGGGTGGGTTATTTTGACTTCTTCCAGGTTTGGACCTTGAAATCTCTGTACAGTTTCTTTATAAGAATCTGCACTGGAACCTGCACCAAAAAAAGGCCTTAACACTCGATCGGAAGATGAAAATAAAGCGCCCTCGTAATGAACGCACTGGTTTGTTTAAATTTTAGAGGTATAGTTGTGGTTAAGTGATAGAATATTAGAGAAAAATGATTTCGTAGCTTGGTAGGTTAGGGAGTGCCTGAGTCGGTTATTCGAACGCGTCGGATCAGGGTAGTTAGGTTATTAGAGTGGTTAGATTAAGAGCTATTCGGTCGTGGATAGGTTAGGGAGTGAATATTTCTAGCTGACGGAGATTTCAAACGGGTGGGATCAGGCAGATTATTATAGAGTGGTTAAGAAGCTATTTCTTCGTGGCTAGGTTAGGATTGAAGCATCCCCTGTGATCGGAGATTTCCAACGTTGTAAGGGGTATGCAGATAGTTTAGAGCGGGTAGATATCCACAGTCAAGGATAGGTTAGGAAGTGAATTTCTTAGCAGCGGTTATTCCGGGTGTGGAGGTAGATAGGTTATAGAGTAGTATATATTAGAGCTATTCGCTCCGAGTACATCGTTAGGAAGTGATAACTCCTAGAGCGGCGATTGTCGACTTGATCTGGGAAGCGTAGATATGTTGGATAGAGTGTTGAATATTAGAGCTATTCGTCATGAGTGGTTTAGGGCTGTTTGAGCATCCTGGGAGCGGAGATTCCAACGCGGTAAGGGGTAGGCAGATAGGTTATAGAGCGGTAGTATCAGAGTCGTGGATAGGTTAGGGAGTGAATATTCCTAGGGACTGGGGATTTCCAACGGTTTGGTGAGGCAGGCAGATAGGTAAAACAGTTGGTAAGCTATTCGTCATCGAGTGGTTTAGGCTTGGAGCATTCGCCTAGGAGAGCGGAGATTCCACCGGCGTAAAGGGTAGGCCAGATAGGTTATAGAAGCCGGTAGATATCCAGAGTCGTGGATAGGTTAGGGAGTGAATATTTCCTTGGGACTGGGGATTCCAAACGGGTGGGAGGCACCCGCAGATAGGGTTAAACAGTGGGTAGAGCTATTCGCATGAGTGAGGTTTGAAGCTTGAGCATCCCTAAGAGCGGACCGATTCCAACGGGTAAGGGGTAGGCAGGATAGGTTATTAGAGCGGTAGATATCAGAGTCGTGGATAGGTTAGGAGGTGGAAGATTCCTAGAACTGGGGATTCCAACGGGTGGGAGGCAGGCAGATAGCGTTAAAACAGTGGTAGAGCTATTCGTCATGGAGTGGTTTAGTCTTGAGCATCCCTGGGAGCTGGAGGATTCCAAACGGTAAGGAGTGGGCAGATAGTAGTATGACGGTAGAATGCATGAAGTCTGTGTGGTAGGTTAGGTCGAGTTTTCCCTAGGACGCGGTAGATTCCAAACGGGTGGTGAGGGGCAGTATTTAGACGGTTAGAAGCATTCGTCGTGCCGCGTGGCTGTTTGGGCTTCGCATGCTCCCTGGAGCGGAGATCCAACGTGTGAGGGGCCATAAGTGGTAGCAGCTGGTCGTCGTGGGTGGGTTTAGGCTCGAGTTCGCCCTGGGAGCGGAGATCCAACGTGTGAGGGCAGTAGAGTGATAGAGCTGGTCGTCGCGCCTGGGTGGTCGGGCTGAGCGTCCCTGGAGCGGAGATGTCCCAACGTGTGAGGGGCCAGTAGAGTGGTAAAGCTGTCAGTCGTGGCGGTGGGTTTAGGCTCGAGCTCCCTGGGAGCGAGATATCCAACGTGTTGCAGGGGTAGTAGAGTGTAGAGCTGGTCGTCGTGGGTGGGTTAGGCTCGAGCATCCCTGGGAGTGGAGATTCCAATGTGTGAGGGGCAGTAGAGTGGTAGAGCTGGTCGTCGTGAGTGGGTTAGGCTTGAGCATCCTTGGGAGCGGAGATTTCAACGTGTGAGGGGCAGTAGAGTGATAGAGCTGGTCGTCGGGGGTGGGTTACGCTTAAGCATCCCTGGGAGTGGAGATTCCAACGTGTGAGGGGCAGTAGAGTGGTAGAGCTGGTCATCGTGGGTGGGTTAGGCTCGAGCGTCCCTGGGAGTGGAGATTCCAACGTGTGAGGGGCAGTAGAGTGGTAGAGCTGGTCGTCGCGGGTGGGAGTCCAACGCTGGGGCGCAGGTGGAGCCGCCGGAGCCGAGGCTGCCGTTCGCCGCGAAGCTGCGCGAGTGCTACGCGGCGCACGCGGGCGAGGAGGTGGACCGGCGCGGGCGCGGCGGCGTGCTGGCGTGCCGCGAGGCGGCGCACGTGTACCAGCAGTTCGTGTGCACCGACTTCTCGCGCCGCCTGGCGCGCCAGCGCAAGGCGCAGAAGCGGTCGCAGGGCGGCGGCAGCCCCTGCGGCGCGCCCATGCCCGCCAGGTTCGACGGCGGCTACGACTGACGCGGCTGCCAACGGCCCCAATGAGACGATATGTGACTCTATAACCGACTCGGTTCCCGTTGCCTGTACAGAACGAGCGAGAGTCGTCGGCGCAACAGTTCCTGCGGTACCGATTCGCACGTTTTGTTGAACTGCGTGTTTTGCCGGCGGTTATAACTGACGTGTGGGTCTTGCGTACCGCTCTTAAACATTTTAATACCATGTTAAAAGCCAGTATTTGTGCCCCTGGTTAAAATAGTTGATTGTAAATGGATTCTTTTGTAAATAAGTATAAAGTATTCTTACGACTTTTTATTTTTAGCTGTTAACCTATAAAGCATGTTTCCTCCAACTATCAATTGAAGAACACGGGGGGCAATAAAATTAAAATCCCCATTTCACATATCCAAACACAATCTTGGGATTACTAACCTTCCAGAAACATTACGATCCAAACGTTGCACAAGCATGTGCATGTTCATGTTTAGAAATCAGCAATAAGTGTATCCTTTAGCTTTGTAGACTGACATATGGCTAAAATTAGAAGAAGCCTGTAAGTGAGGTAGAGACTTCATTTGATGTCGTAGGCTTCCGCGGCCAGAGTCATGATCTGGGCTGTCCGGGTGACGCCACGTCGATGGCTAATGTGCCGACGTTTCGACCGACATGTCGCGGTCCTCTTCAGGGGCTGTACTGCGCAAGGATGTAGGGCGCTCTTGTTTATATTGAGGCGCGGATTATAACAGACAGCCCAGATCACCCAGACAGCCCAGATCAGAGACTTCATTTATTAGCGTGATGACATAGATGAAGCTGTATGAGTGGCGATGTATGGATTATTTCAAACTTCGGCCAGGTAATGTTGACATTAGCCAAAGAGTGCTGGCTAAAATATAATGATTGTTCGCGAGAATGAAGCGTTGTGTATGCTGACAAGAAAAATGAATTAGAAAGTATATATTGCGCAGACTCGAGTTGTTTTCTGAAAATTGAGAAGACCGAAAGATGATGCCTCGTTGCCAAATCAAAATGCGAAAGGATGATCAACTAAGAGACAAATGAGATTTGATTAAATTAGGTGGTATCATGTAAATATACATTCGCGACTAAGCCAGTGGGACTCGAAACTACATACCTCGTCTTTCAGTTGCTTAGAAGCTTTCCAAATAGTCGTCGCTGTTTATCGCACCTCTGCCCCTTCTGTAACGTACTTCTTAACTTTCCCTAGAAACCTCGTGTGGGTTAATGTCAACCCGTAATTACGTACGAAATAAGCTTCAAACCTTATTCTACTTTTGTCTTTATTCCCTCATTTTCGGTAATGTGAATATTGACAAGCTAATTCGTAAATTAGCCAGTTTCGGACATTAGCTGCTACATACATACACACAAACATTCAAATGTAGTTTTCGAAAAAAAATTTCTTTTTCTTCTGGCTCAAAAAAATTACAGAAATAACCCCTTCCATTAGGAAGTATTTTACGTATATTCACGATGTACACGTGTATTACTTCAGCTACTGGAACTCAACCGAGATGGATTTATTTACATCTGCTTGCTGACTATTAGTGCCTTAGGCTACATGTTGTCGCACTTTTACACGGGACTACAAATCACAGTGTCCAAGTTGGGAATCGATCTCTCAATCCTCGGTGTTGAGATACTACGGAATTTCTGAATTTGCTTCCTCTGATAATCGGATTCTCGGAAGCTTATAGCTCAAAGAAGAAAGGTGAATGAGAAATATGAGCATCGCTCGGTCCTGGGATATGGATGAGGTGCAATCTGTAGCCCTTTATTAATAAGTATGACTGTGCTCGTGAAACTTTCAGAAAATTTTTGGAATTATAAATCATACCCTCTGGCTTTATATCATGACCTTTGCGAAGCCATATTTATGATGTTTAATATTATTTGTATTAATAATTCATTTTATTTTCTTTGTTGAATGTTGTTAATTATTTTTCAGAAATTACTCGCTATTTCCTCATGTTTCTCATCAATTGAATTCCTTTGACCTTTCTTTAATTAACGTTAATTAACAGACAATGCTCACGGTTTGTTTCAATGTATTCATGTTCAAATGATGAATGTCTTTCAGCAATTAAGTAAAGACATTTAAAGGAAAGACTATGTAATCATCTATCTTTTAAACTGAAATATATGAATGGTCATTACGATAGGAGATAGAGGTTAATGATAATGTAAGCGCCTTTTACATTTATTACACACTCTGGCGTTGAAAGCTGTTAAGCATACTCAGTTTGTGATAATTGTTTGAAAACGTGTGCGGAATGAATGCCACCTTGTGATATTCATCTGCAATTCTCTACCTAATACTTTTCAAGGCATTCTCAAACGTAAGGAATACATCAATTCTGCAACATGTCTCAATGTATCATTGGAGGTAGTAAAATGATAATCCCAAGGTTCCTCAAGGCTTACATTAGAAATTTCTTTCCAAAACCACTGTGACTTCACACACAATGTTGAGAAGAAGGATGCAGATAAAAGCCGCCTCGATACTACCAGCATCGAGTTGTTCCCGAACCCCCGGCGGGCAGGGGCCGGCTGGGCCCCGGGCCCGCCCCCCGACCGGTCCCTGGGGGCGGCGGCGGTGACGTCAGACGGAGGAGCCCGGAGGCGGCGGCGGCGGGCCCGCGGCCCGGACAATACCTTGTCGCTGTCAGGCGGCGGCGCGGCGCGCGTCATTTGTCTTGGCCGCGTGTCATCATTTACGGGCGATGGGCCCCCGATAGGGCGCCCGGGACGCTTTAATGGCCAAACCATGCTGGAATTAAGCAAAACAAAGACGACACATCAATTAGGGGGGCGGCGCGCGGGCCGATGCGGGCGCCGGATAGCCGCCCC
>BOPP01000011.1:12587101-12601342 GCA_017312745.1 Gryllus bimaculatus
ATGAAGGAAAAGGGTCGGACGCGATAGAATAGATTTTTCCAAAGCTTTTGATGTTGTTACACGATCGTCTATAAAGAATTAATAGATTCGGCCGTATAGACACTAGAGTGTGTACGTGGATAAACGAACTACTCCGGAAACAGGAAACAGAAAGTTCGAATCGTAAGTTATTGGTAGCAACCTCAGGAAGCGTCACGTTAGGAATTTCCAACAAGGAAAGTTGTAATCGGACCACTCATGTTTCTGGCCTATCGTGAATGAATTGCCGACTAATTTAGCATTCAAATGTACGACTCTTGCAGATGTTCTGTCGTAATCTATCGATACAAAACCGGAGAAAGACGAGGATATTTGCAGCGAAGACTTAGACAAAATTACACTTCTGCGGAGAAACAAACGGCAATGGAAATAAACAGTTCAAAGAGCAAGTCCATCACGTTTGGTAGGGGTTGACGTTACATGAAATTGTGTACAAACTGAACAATAATGTTATACTCGAGTCAGGTCTTGCAAATACTTAGAAATACACGCTAGACAGTAAATTGAGGCTGGGAAAATCAAGTCAATTCGTTGTAGGGAACAGCCTGGAAATCTTACATTTGTTATGCGGATACATGAAAAAGAGTAGCGGTGAGAGCAAACGCAACTAGCATATGTCATTGTGCGACCTATAGTTAGAATATGGCGCGATGGTGTTGGTCCATACAGAATTTTGCAACAAAGAAATCTAGAAAAAGTTCCAGCGGTAGAGCATCAAAAATTTACTTCAGGGTAGCAAGAATAATGGGGTATGGGAGCCGTACTCGAAAGGAGAAGATTTAAGTCCGTCTATATACAATGTATCAAAGCGTACACAGGCCTTCGACGTGAAAAGAAATTCAAAGTCGATTAGGGAAACCTACATATTTCGCAGAGCGGATCACAAGCACAAAATTCAGACAAGAATCAGAAAACGGTACGTTTGGGACTATTATTTCGCGAATCACACTAATTAGAGGGACTGCGAACAGTTGCCTGTGACAATCTTCGATCCTTTCCTCAAAGCCTGAGCAAATTTAAAAATAAATTAGTTTCTTGAATGTGGATATGTTATAAATATATTTAATAAAATTCAGTGCAAATTACCTATGTCTTCTGTAATTAAGTATTATTAATTGTTGTTATTATTATTAATGTTTATTATCTTTTTTAGCATTATATTATTATTATTATTATATATTATTATTTTTTGTTAGCTTTGAAGGCTTAGCATCTAAGGCCTTTAGCCTTTTTACTGATCGATGTTATGATTAATCATATAATTAATCTAATTTTGAAGAAAAGTTTGGTTTCTTCAAGAACTGTATTGTTTTTTTGTCAGTTGCTGTCTTGTCGGTGCAGTGTTTTATTCTAAGAATGGGTAAGTATCCATGTTTAGGATGCTCGAAATCAATTTTGTACTTTTATGTTAAAAAAGCACATTTTGAATTGTTACTACCCTATGTTTAATTATTTTTTTACTCAAACGTATTTGTGGCAAATTGGAGAGGTCCAGTAGCACTGTTTTTCCGACAAATACCATTGAAAAAACTTTATTTTTAAATAACAGATATGGCAAGACGCACATTTTTCATATTTAAATTCTTTTCTTGAAGCATTAGCTCACCTTCAGTTGATTTTCAAAGAGGTTTTATAAGAGAATCTTCCCGGGTAATATTATTTTAGTATCTTCTTAATTGGAGAGAGTTTATTGAGCGAAATCATAAATATCGTATATTCACTCATCATGATGCAGGTAAAACGTATAACTCCTGTATTTCTATTATGCCTGAATACGGGGAATTTCTTTTTTTTTCGGAATTTTCGTCTGCGTAAGTTCGCTTCAGTGAATTTTATTGTGCAACGTTGTTCATTC
Source organism: Gryllus bimaculatus (assembly GCA_017312745.1). Classification (NCBI taxonomy): domain Eukaryota; kingdom Metazoa; phylum Arthropoda; class Insecta; order Orthoptera; family Gryllidae; genus Gryllus; species Gryllus bimaculatus. The sequence goes on from BOPP01000011.1 coordinate 12,588,996, forward strand.
CGTGCAATGTACTGCGCTGTCGACTCGCTACCTTTTTTTTACGGCCTCCGGCATTTGTAATGGCGAGCTTCATCGCGCATAAATTGGGAAGCAGCGAGAGATGAAGGATGTTGCGTGTTGCTCGTTATTTCCACGTGCGCTACCTCGCCGGGGCCTTCATTGCTTCATAAAGGAGAAGTCGCCTCGGTGTACACGAGCGCCAAACCAACCGGGACAGCCTGCTCTGACGCCGCTCCAAGATGGCGCCCGCGCCGGGGTGAGGTTGTGCTGAGAATGTCGATAAATAGATACATCGATGTTCCTGCAGAGATACAGTAGGATGATGCGGGGCTAGCTACGTCGATAAATCGTTAAAGCTATATTAAAAAACCAATTATGCGGGATAATATTTTAGAATTGTCATTTAATATGTACGACTTTGTCATTTGAAGTGTGAATGAGAGCGGGGTATTTTTTAATTAATAAATAACAATAATATGAATAAAAATATTCACTTATTTAAAATACTAACATAAAATCCTCACATGATACGGTCTTGTAGTTCGAGGAGTGGAGTATCTCTCGCCTGACTCTTCTGTTTTGTCAGAAAGAGCAGAAACAACAAGAAGTGTTGTGCACCGGATCAACATTCCGCCTCCTTGGAGTGTGGTATCTAAATCCAATTGTTTAACTACCACACTCTCAGCAAAATTTAAAAAAAACTGCTCCTCATGGGGCAGACGCCATGAAAGACTGTATGGGGGACTATTCATGTAATGTGTTGTGCCTAATTTGTGTTTTTGTGTTACAAACTTAAAAAAATACTATACCTCTAACAAGAGAATGCCGCAGTGTGACATATAGAAACATGTTCTCATACTTTTTTAATTGAATTTACATGACCTTCTGATTCCACGATGTAAATTTTGGCTGTCGATACATACTGCCAATTACTTTAAAAATGTCCAAATTTGCCAACATTTTCGTATTATTATTCGTTTCTACAGAGAACTTGGACAGCCCTCGCAAGCCGAGCGGCGAGCGCGCGGGCGCCGAAGTTGGCGCTGTAGAGGGTTGTTTCCTCAAGGTCAAGGTCAACTAAATGGTTTTCTTATTGTAAAAGTCAATTTTATTCCAGATATTTTATTTCCTTACCAATGAAAGTTTTTTTTCTTCTTTTTTCATCATTAATATATTCAATATGCATAATTATTAAATATTGAAAACGTATATCATGTAACTACTGCATCACTTTTTATTTAAATTATGTAAAGAACAGATAGAGTTGTTTTGTGAATCAAATTCACATTTCATAGCCTCATTTTGGTTTTTTGTTCGCAAAAAATACCGTTCTTTAATTTGTGTCTATTTGTGTCGTTATATCAATTTTCTCATTCGAAAATTCCGAAAGACTTATAAACTTTACCGCACTTTTCCAGTTTGCACCGACCTTTTAGCGCGTGATTAGACAACTGAACTGTTTCGCAGTAGACGCAGACAAGAGCTCTCAAATCCGTGAGGAAACAGCTCCAGGTGTGGCTCATGTTGAATGAAAGACCAGGTTTATCAGGAAGAGCGGTTGCGGTCAGGTTTATCAGGACGAAATATATTTCTAGAAAAATGAACAACGGGTAAAGCTAAAATTCGATAAAACTTGTATTAGTTAGTTTAGACTATGTATAGTTACTATTAGTGTTATTAGTTTCATTATTTTAGCTGCTAGAAGGGGCAGCTGCCTCCCCGCCTTCCCCTATCAGGAAACGACCTTGGAAGCAGAGTCTGTCGCTTGCGGCGAGCAGTGGTATTGAATCACAAGCGAGCGCGCTGGGTCAACCTGCCTGCAGCGTTGGCCATTTTTTCATCGGTGAAAAGTATGGGGCAAAATTTGCAAATTAAGGATGTTTTTTAATTGACTTAGAGTGTGTATCGGCACCCAACAATTTGATCGTTAGATTAATACGGCATGTGCTTGTGCTTACATCGCGGCATTCCCTCGAAAGATATCTGATATATTATATACATTGACTTCCAAAATCCGAGATCGCAGGTTCCATACCGGCTGGGCGGTGAAGGAGTAAAAATCCTCAGTGCGGTGTCACGGTGTGGCTTGTGGGCCGGTGCTACACACAATTAAATCCTCTAAAAAATCTACAAAAAATATTAAGCAAATTCCATATTCTCTCGGTCGGGGCTTGAAGCGAGAAATCAATTAAAACTGTAAGCGCTGTTGTTATCTTATGACAAAGATAGAGCAGTTATTAGATGATAAATCTGAGAACTCAGGTGGGGTCAAGTAAGAAATCTACAAAATAAAACTCCTGTAGACACCGGAAAGAATTCTTTGTAATTTTCATTTGATTCAATAATAACAATATAAATGAAAGACAATTATCTAAGTAATTACATAAAGTAGAAAATTGAGCAATTCAATCAAATATTCATGACTACAATTATTCCCACTCCCCCAAAATGTGTAAAGCTATTATCTAACTTATTACTGTGACGTCTACTGAAAGCAAAATAATCTTACAAACAGATTTAATTCATTATTACTTTAATCGAATTAATTTATAAGAATGTTAAGAACATTCCACAACAGCTAAGCACATTTTACTTCTACTGTTCACTAGTTTAAGTACTTTTATTAACACTGAATAGTTTTGAATTTAAATAAAATTAGTTTTATGTAATTAAAGAGCATTTTTATGTCGATTCAGGTACTTTTTATAATCCATTTGTGGTCTCTGAGCCGTAACAACTCGGTTTTATTCAGTAAACAAGTAATGGTCTCCTTATTGCTTGCTCTATGTCAACATACAACGGGGCATATTACTACACAACTAGCTGAACCCGTGGGATTACATCCCACAAAAGCAACATCTCTAGAAAATGCACAATAGGAAAATGCCATATATTCCGGTACGGAAAATATAAAACCTCAAAAACATTTTTCGTGTTAAAAAGCTGCTTTGCAAGACTAATGAATTGAGAGGTAACAAATTCTGGAATTATACGAGTAAAATCACTAATTATTGTGAGCACAGAGTTACACAAACATGTTTCTGAAAATATAATTGAAATGATTTATATATCTGTACCAATACATGTACATGTAGTATAAATCGCTCAACTTTTCTTGAACGATGAACTTTCTTCTCATTATCTTTCTTTTATAGCAAAAGTCACGAAATTTGGTTGAGTAGATTTCCCAAATTTCTTTCTAAACATAAACATTGGTATTTCAAATATATATGGTGCTAGTGCTTGTCGTTTCTAAAGTAATTTGAGTTGGCTAAATAACACTATAATCTACCAACGTTAAAAAAAATAAGGTTCAAGGTCATTAGGAATTGGTGTAGTGTCGAAAAAAATACCTTTACGGACGTCTATTCACTAATAAATAACTTTTCCTCGTCTAATGTGTGTAACTAAATGGCTCACTGATTTGAGTGCTCGTCTTGCCTCCTATTTGACATACGTAAACAATTGAGATTATTATAAATAATGGAAATCTCCCGGTCAGCGCAGCCAGCATCTAAAATTCTCCACGAACCATCCACTGATTTTTTCCTAGCTATATCGTTAGTGTTGAAAATTCGCCAATGTCGGGACATTTACCCTAGAGTCTCCCCGACAGTTTCGCTACAGAGTCAACGGTAAATTGCTAACTCAACCGGTAACAACAGTTACAGGGCATTTAGTAATAATGAATATTATTAAAAAAGGTGCAAAGGTTATCTATCACATTTTTTGTCTGAATCTTTTTCGTAAAAATGGAAGCCTTCGAAAGCAGGGCGTTGCGAGCCGCCGCCGCGTGAGCGCGCTGGCGCGGAGGGCGGCGGGCGCGCGCCGCGAATTTGTTGGGCGGCCGCGGGCGGCAGCAGCGGAGCAATTTCTCGCGTCATAAATAAACATTTGTCGCTGCGTATTGTGGCGAGCGCAACGTCCCGGGGATTGTATGGAAATGCGCTCCGCCGCTGCATTGTGCAGAGGCGCGCCCCGCCGCGCCGCGCCGCTCCGGGTCGCGACTCGCTCGGGTACTTCTTTCCCCGCGCTATTTGTTTTTCCAAGTGAAGTGAAGTGAAGAAATGAAAGTTTCATATTTGTGAGACGCGAGTGTGACCAGAAATATAAAATTGGAAATGGAAACGCGACTAAAGGCTAATTTGAGGCGGAAAACACAGCGATTATGATACGATACAAGAGAGGAAACGAGAAATAATTCATGTGGTGTGAACAACTTGCCCTTGCCCAAGACGACGCCTTAACGGAAGTTCCCGCAGGCAGCAGGGGGAGTTTGAGGAGGAGTAGACACGGTGTTCCTGTTAACTCGTAAGTGCTGCATTATTATTGTGTCTTTTTCGCCTGATTTTATTTATTTATTTGTTATTTTTTGTGAGCTGTTTCCATAGTAAACCTTAATAAAACAGCCACAAAATTCTCATTATTTATTAAGACCAATCCCTTTGCTTGCGGAAGCCAAAAACATGAAATCACGTTTCGATTGTGAATATTTTGTGAATAGTATTTGTATAACTATTTTAATAGAAATAATTTTACTTTGTAAATTGTAATTGATGCATTGCAAATCAAGAAAGAGATTGACCTTGTACCTTAAGATTATGACATTTTTAAAAAAATCAAACTTTTAATTAAAAGGTGAAATATTCTTAACTCGTATATACATTTGAATATTGTGATTATGGGTGCGATGACAAAATAAGCCTAATTCACGCATTCGCTTTTACATATATTACGAATTTCCAAATTGAAAAAAAATTATGCAGCCTTCGGTACTCTGAGAGGTGTCTGTGGTTTTGTTACATACAGTCCTAAGTAAAACCTCGGAAAAATACCAGAAAATGAACAATTTCGATTTTGACTGAAAAATATAAATATTTGATTGTGTTATTCATTTAACTGTTTTGGATTGGTGATGGTGATATTTGAACGAGCATTCGCCTATTCCCAGCCTGTGCTCACCGATTTAATTTTCATATTCTGAACACTTCTCGTGCGACAGAGAGCCACGAGGAAGAGATGTCGTAGTTTTGTGTATTTTTCTGCTGTGTTGTTCGGCGGCGTTTGTGCTGCTGAAGGACGCTGTTTGATGAGAAAGTTGCCTTACACGTTTGCGTTGCACGTTTCGCGAGGTCCTGTGATTCAGAGCCTCAAAACGACAGGGCAAACATTTTGTGTGGTAATTTGACAGTTAATACGGCAACTTTCCACCGTGAAAAGGGTTTTTTTTACTATATTAACGATCGTCAAAACAGTGTGAAAAATTCAAACATTTAGGAATTCATTCTTCATAAGAGAAAATGTCTGTATTCTTTAATTTGAAATTACTTCAGCTATCAATAGTTGTTAAAATTTTATTTTTTTAAGTAGAGTGTTGGAAAATTTAAAAATTCATATCATGAGTCTACGCGCAGAAGATGATTACTTTAAATATATATTATATGAGGTTTAATCATTAAAATTTACTGAAATAAAAATGAGTTCGAAATCTTCGAACTTCATTAGATATTTCATTACTTTTAACCTTGAAGATCTGTAACATCGTTGTGTCTATTTCAATTCCACCTTGCATGTACCGTCAGTGGCATATTTTTATCACAACCAAGAATACTTGTATTCATCTTCTACTTTCATCTAACTGTTCGGTCGACCAAGTAATTCAATTTCTGCCGACGTCACACGTCTCGGTTACGCAACGCCTCGAAAGATCATTTGTCGTCGCAGGGCGCGCGTACGTGTGTGCGTGTGCGTATGCAAGTGCGTGCTTGTATGCAGAACGCAGCGCGCCAGTAAGCGCGTGCGCGCACATCCACCTTCCTCCCTTGGCCCTCATGTTTTATTACCGCTCGAGTCGCCGTCGCTTATTTCTCGGCTCGGCCGGCCAGCCAGCCAGCCAGCCAACCCAACCCAGCCAGCGGTGGGCGGGGTACGGTGAACTCTAACTAGGTGCAGTCGGGATCATTTATTTTTGAAACGAAAATACGGGACTACTTGTTTTGCTCTTAGAGTTATAATGAGATCACAAAAGGTAGGCGTCAAGTCATAATATGTTATTTTACTTCACATTTTTGCTACAACACTGGTTGACGAGGTCGTGTCCTTGGAATCTAACGGCTATGTTTCTGTCGATGGGGAGTAAAGTGCAGAAAACAGTTATTCTTCTAAAACCTTGATTTAGGGATCATGACAAGCAGAAAATTTAAACCAGCCGAATATTTTACATTTTACAATTGTTTATTATTAAAGACAAAATACCAAATAATAACTTTTTTAAAGAAAAGTTATTTCTCTACAATTTGTACTATGACAAAATTAATTAAGTAAAGATTGAAATGATATAAGGAAAATTTTTGTCGACAAACATAAGACAGTAATGCATTTTTTAAACTTTATTTTAATTTAGTAAAGTAAAGTAATAGTAGCTAATTTTAATTTAGTAAAGCTAGTAAATAAGTAAAGGTATTGGGAATAGAAGAAAACCCTTTTTTATCAATCGCATAGGTAACTTTGTCAGCTTTCTTTCCGAATATAGTACCGTTTTTCGCCAAGATGAATAGTTTTCTGCATGTAAAAGAAACAAATTACCCCAGAGCTGTGTTTAAAGTGGTTAGGATTTAATCAAATTAAAAAGCTCGCGAACCTATAGTGTGCCGGGTACAGAAGACACGTGGATGCTTCTTACTTTGTCCGGATAATGTTTATCGGGACAATGAACAGAACTCGGAAGACGGAATAATCCCATATTTTCCCTCACGTACGCAAAATGTAAGTCCCGGCAAATGAGGGTTTTTGTCTCGGACTGATTACAGATATTTAAGATATTAATGAAAAAATAAATTTGTAGGTTGTAGCAGATTAATGGAAGTTGGTCTAAGTATTGAGATGCCAAGAAGCTCAAATTTGGAATAATTTACTTTTTCCACCCGCCGTGCTATGGGAAATACATTTGAGGAAATTCGATTGAGTGAAGTTTGTTAGTTATTTTTCCACTAGCATGGGACATTGAAAATGGGTATTGATTTCAATATAGATTTTGTTATTTTTATAATTTTATAACTTTCATTGTTATAGTTAAGTTTATCACGCAATCGTACTTCGACAAACTGAAGTAAATTTTGTAAAAGTACCTAATTTTGTATGATTTGTCTTTACGGACTCTGCACGCAAAGATTATGCAAATAAATATATTATTTTACTTTCATAATTTCCTTTCAAACGAATAATTTGCCTTTCAGTAATAGAAATCCAAACATTGTAATTTTCTGAATAATGATTTATTAAAATTAGTGCCTTCATCAGTAATACTTGAACCATAGGTTAAATTAGACATGCTGTTTTTTGTAAGTTGTTACATCATTATTCTGCAGAAAGCCGTGTAGGATAATTATATTTGCTGTAAACAGATAGTTCACTAAATTTACAAAAATAATTAAATAAAAGTAAAACACATTTCAGGTATGTTTAATACATTTCAATATGAAAGGTGGTAAAGTCGTTTAAAAGATTTAATGAACAAATCTAGGATCAGGAGCACGCTTATAATTTAATCTTTGAAGCTGATGACGTATATTCCATGACGCAAATTTGTATTACAAAATTCAGAAAAACTTTCAAATGAACGTGTAAAATGATTTGACGCTAAGTATTGCCGGGAAATCTCATAAAATACCCTTTTTCAGTTTTTTACTTTTTATTTTTATTCAAGCTAAGCAAATTGTAGAAGGCGTGTGCAGTGAATGGTGAGCTCTTATTCTGAATGTACCGCCTTCGGTTTGTTTTTGCTTGCCGGAAGTGCGCACTTAGTCAGACCTCAGCAAGGCCCTAGTGGCGCACCATGACAGGCCAGGTCGGATCCACTTTTTCACATTTTGGTAGGGGACGGGTATATTTTTCTTAAATAATAACTTATTTTTTATTATGTTTTATATTATTATGTACTTTATATTGTTATTGTTTAAATAAGCACATAATTCAAATAAATATTTAAATCAATTTTGCCAAATAAAGGAAGGTAATCGAAAACTCTAGGCCTTTTGAGGGGGCCATGGCCCCCATGCCCCCCCCCCCAAATCCGCCAATTGGGACAGGGTAGACACGGTCTATCCATTGAAGAAAAATACAAGGAAAAGATTAATCGCGTTTGGCCCTTATATTTGTGAAGAACCTTATTCTTCTTCACTTTTTTGTTTTAGCTAATTACCTATTTTAATTCAGAATAACGAATAAATTAAATTTTTAATTGAGTTGTAATTGAACTTGCATTCTTTCATTTATTAAAACTCATATTTGTACTACTCGTCGATATTTTTTTACTTTCGTTCGTACATACTCTTCTTCACTTTTGAGTCGCTTTCATAAGTGCAAGGAGGAAGAGAATGAGAGAAGAAACCCGAGGGAAACTTCTCCCGGCAGACAGATCCCGATCTATCTTCCCGGCTTAACTTTCTGTAAACTAATGTGCCCATCGTAGCTGAGGTGATACTGGGATAGAGAAAATCCTAGGGCAAAGACTTCTAATGACATATCACGTGGACCGCTAACGTGGGCACGTCTTTTTTCGACCGTGAATATTTCAGTTCGCTCTGATTCCTTACTGCACATGTTCGTAATTAATTTGAACTTCAACTTTTTTTAATAGCAAATGTTTTGAGTAACTAAACCTCGCAATTTCAATGATGTACAAAGATCGTCACTTTGGAAAAACTGCATAAAAGAATCGTCACGATATTCGTGGAAAACTCAGGCACGTTTCATTTTGTTCTGATTTTCTTTCATATCAAGGATTTGTAATATAATGTGTAAATATTTTCCATCTTCAATCTTAATTAATGAATATATAATATCCATAGTAAATCAAAAAAGATTAATTTACAGGATACATTATGCAACACAAAAAAATTGTTTGATTTGCGATTGTTGCGATTGTGGTATGAATGGGAGTGTAAAATGATGTACAGGAAGGCTAACATGGTCATACGACAATCTATGTGGGCCATGAAGCCTTCAAAAATTAAAGGAGAGAGCGTTTAAGTGATTTGGGTGGACAGGTTTAGCAAACCAACCTCCGCGGAGCTCCGGATCAAACAGCGGTCTGTATCAAGATATCATTTCTGTAAAGCTCAGGAGGCTCAATAAGCAAAAGAGGAAACCATGTTTAAATTCAGACCTCAGGATCATGGTCGCATTGGTGTTCAAATGGGCTTCACTGTGGCACAGTCTAGGCGAAATACAGATAGTGCTTAGAGAACAGTGAATAACGATACTAATATTAAATGGAATTGAGGAGCGGGAACTTCGTACACAACAAGTTGCTCCTGTTTTAAATGTTTCTTCTTAATGGATTCCGTCTCTTACTCAAGTGGGTGGAGGAAAGATTATGTCCTGTTAGAAAATGCAACATGTATGTGTCAGCAAGTTCCAAAGTAACTGATTTGGAAACATTACTGAATCTCCATGCTAATGCGAGTATGTGAGCTGTAATATAAGCACGTGTCATGCATTTGATCGAACAGGAGGAGAATACCGTTTTGAAATGCAGTGTTACACGCCTCCAGAACCTGTCCTCGCGTATCTGCAAGAGTTACGGGAGGATTAACCAAACGTGTCAGACGTCGCCCCATCATGTTCAACACACGCTTTGGAGAATACAACACCAGCAATTGTGGTGGCAAGGGACGTCGTATCGCACTTTGCAGTTGAGTAGTGTGGGCATTGTGTGGTACAAATTATTCAGATTAAATAGCACAAAACGTCCCTATGTAAGCAATGGAAAAATTCATAGAGCTAATTAAATACTTCAGATGATACGAACATGACATTAATCCTAGAGTGAACGACAACGCTTTGCAAGGATGGCTAAGACAGATTCTACTGACACTTCTATCACTACATCTGGAATTATAAGACTGTTTATTAACTTGTCCACCAAGCGAGTATGGAATTCACTTTCGAGTATCGAATTTGAGGTTGCAAATGATTTGTCAGTCTTTTTCACCTTCGATGTCTGTGTCAACCGACAACAATTTTTTTCATTGTTTAAACAGTAGTCAGAATGATACAGAATCTGTCCGTGATTCTCAAAGTTTTATTCAAAATAACGATCAAATTACTTTTAAATTTGCAATGTAAATGAATTTGCATTATTTCGTTGATTAAAACATTTATTTGTACCACCCTTCCGTTCGTACTACTCTTCGAAGTTTTTACCTTCGTGAAAGTTCTACCTACAATATTCACCTTGTACTAGGAACATCAAATAATACGTCTCCTATTATTACAAGATACATTTCAAATGGTATGCAGAAATTTGTATTTCCAACTTGAAAACTGCATGAAACTTCAACGGAAAGGTACTGCTCGCATCCACTTTCTCTTTCGGTGATATATTGGAAACTTCCGTTTCCTCAATGGAATCTGTTGTACGTCTTCAGGCCACCGGCCGCCTCCCGGCGCCATCGGACCTCCTCGCCTTATGTCGTTGTCGTTAGCAATCGTGTACGGACATCACGTTTTATGGCGCAATCCCTCGCAACTGTTAAAATGTTTCGACAGTTAAACGCATCGAACATAAGTGGTCTGCATCTCCATAGGGATCGGCCCGCGCTTTATCCGCGCTTGTTTCCGACGAGAAGGCCTGGCGCCGCGGGTTCGAATTAAAGGGAATAAATGACTCGGGAGCAAGACGAGATTCGAGTACAGACGGTGATAGGATTTTCGACACGAGCTAGGTCGAGTTCAGCCACTGCCTGAAGGAGAATTCTACCGGCCGGCTGCTCTGATCGCTAGTTTTCCGTGGTTTCTCCGCTCAATATCAGGCGAATGCGGGAGCAGTACCCTAACAAACGGGACACGGACTGCGCGCGATCTTTCCTTCCCATTTCTTATTCTATGCTCAACCGTTCCTTACACACTCTTAGACTTACATGCACACATTCCGAGCGACCGGTCTGGAGCTTAGAGCTTGTCCTGGCGCGGCTGTCCCCACTGGTGGGAGACACCTGGTTGGGAAAATTCCGCTAGCCGACGATAGGTCGGCACCAGATCTCACCATCCAGCGGGGTGGCGTTTTGATGGGAACGTAACAGTTTCTGGTAAAAACAATTTAACCAACGAAACATTTCAACTGTAAAATATGTGTAAGCACACGAACTCGCACGAAAGGAAATGAATTACTGTAGGAAGCAATAGTAAAAATAGATCCCTAAATTTGTCCTTCAATTTCAAAGCTAAGATTATAGCGAACTAGCCCCTCCGCTCACATGAAAAATTGTTCTCTCCTGGTGCAGTTTGACTGAACTGCTGGAAGACGAGCGTTATGGAAGAAAATGGGAATAAAATCGCAATGCAATTTTCGAGTATAAGACACACTCATAAAACACAATAATGTTGTAGGCGATATTTGTGGGGACTTTTAAAATGTGGTCAATTATCGATTTACTTTAATATGAAAATACCGCTTCTAGTAGGTATTTTCATATTAAAAACATTTATTTGTGTTTTCCATGTTCATAATGAACATATTTTTTTTAGAAATGCTACAGATCTTCGTTCATTTTCGAGCATAGAGTGTTACATGAACTTGCTTAATTTTTTTCATAACAACATTAGTTTTAATTACCCTCAGTCCAAGGAATCAAGTCGTAACAATTCATATAAATACCGAAACATACTATAGAAATTCAGAGCGTTTCAGCAACGGTTCATTGAAAACATGAAAAAAACTTGTCTCTTAAAATTCCACCAGAATAACCTGGAGGAAATCGGCTATGAATTGTGCCAATCGATGTGTTTCGTTGACAGAAATTGAGTGAGCTATTGTATAGCCACCTCTACAGGTGTTATAAGGTAAGTTCAAAATTCGCTTTAGCTGCTTAAAAATGCGTTTTATATAAATAACTGCATTCAATTTTCTGGAAGATTCCGAAAAAAAATAGTAATAAATCCCACATAAAGAGCGTCGAATGCAACCTAACTTGCCTGGTTTGGTGAACCAGAACGGATTCGCGTGTGACGAACAGATGCACGAACGCACGCTCTCTGGCTCGCTCGCTCGCATGTTATACAAGAATATAACAAATATTATACAAGAATTCAAATATGCTCTTCACAAAATATAAAAAAAATGTTTCTACGAGAACGCGTTACTTCTTCTTCATTCTTATTGAATCTACAATCGTGAATTCGCCCACAAAACTGCATTATATAGAAGTTTTACTAACTGTTTTGAACTGAAATCTACGTTCTATCACGATGCTGTTTCGCCATGAGACTACTGACTTATTTGTGAAGGAGGCGAAAATTCGACCGCCACATTCGCTAACATTGCCGGGACTGGGGCCGGGACTGGG
>BOPP01000011.1:12601895-12632102 GCA_017312745.1 Gryllus bimaculatus
TTTATCACCCATTAAAACAAAAGAAGGGGTGTCGGCGCGACCACCGCGGAGCAGCCCCGCCCCGCCCCCGCCCCCGCGCCGCCGCGGCCGCTCCTTGGCGCCGCCGCAACCGCCGTAAATCGCTGGCATTCTTGTGGGGTTGGCAGTGGCGAAGCGGCGCCGTGGAGACGCCGCCTGCGTTTCCTACAGTCGCGCGGGAATTTGGAAAGGCGGCTTGTGACTAGGGGGTAATGGAATTTACGTAGAGCTGTAAAACTGATGCCCCCAGTCACGTTTGGAACCGCACATGAAGAATTACTTTTTTAGGCAGCCACTAGTAAAAGCAGTTGTTTCAGGGCATGGATAGCTTGCTAAAAGTAAATTGTTTAGAACTATTATTAAAAGTGAAACGTTGATTACATGTTTAGATAATTATGTGAATGCAAGAAGGGAAACAAAATACTTTCGTCTGACTACGTCAGCTACTACTGACCTTAATGTATTATTAAGCGATTTGTACACTTGAATTAAAATGAAAGTTAGTCAAGTTGCCTAAAAATAGTGTATGACACACGTGATAAGTGTTTTTATTATGCTCATCGAATTGCACCACTCGTAACACAACTTTTCCTACTCGCAAAATAAAATGTTAATTCTACCATTCGTAACATAATTATTTCGGACAGAAATTGTAGGGGATGTAAAGAGTGTAGGTAGCCAAGTGACCATCTGCTTCGCAATACACAAGTTCCTTAATCACAACAATAATAATTGTAATTGTACACATTGAAATTATCGAAACTTCTGAGGTTTTACTGAAAATGAAACGTAGGTCTTGTTTATAAGATTACTTTGATCTATTGTAGAAATAGGGAAACATTGAATTTTGGACAAAAGTAAAAAAATGACCTTAAGGACTACACGTCGGATTCCCTTAAAATTAAATAATTCCTTTTCAAAATCGACGGACCGCCAAATCAGCAAGAGTGGTCGAGGAATATTTATTTCAGTAGAAATCTTGGGTAAGGTTTAGGCTTTGTGTTATTCATAGACAAACGGACATATGCTTTTAGATTATTTTTTTAGTGATCCCCCTTTTCTGAAAATCGTTTTTTCTTGTCAAAGCATCGTACAGCGTATAATTTTTCTCAACATTACATAACTTTCTGTACACTAAGTATACGAGAAAGTAAAAATCTAAACTTGTAATGCGAAGGCAAAAGGAATTTTTCGTCGTAATGTAAAACTGTTGTGACGTTGACTTTAGACAGCTAATAATAATATAATTCCAATGAAATCGTTCATTATTGTATGGAAGCAACCATGTGACAATAACTCATTGATAGTATCCATTGATGTCTTATCCCACGAAATGTACGAAGGTGGAGAATGCTGATAATTACTTACAAGGAAGTTTGTAAAAAATGCATAATAAAATTGAAAACGGAGAAGATTGTGTATTAGAATACAGAAAAAAATAAATCTCAACTAAACAGGCGCGCATTGTTTCTGTCGTCATTTCAATGAAATGACTAGAATTTGAGCCTCGAATCTGTTCTCGGATAGTAAGCGCCCTTAAAATTGCCTATAAAAGGGTTCTCTTTATTCCAATAAAATTAGTTTTCATTTAACTTCAATATCCCCTGACATAATATCCCTTAAATGTGAAATAAGCACAGGAGAAAGGCGTTTCTCTGTATCTTCATCAATAAAATGCTCATTTCTACAGCAGAATACCGATTATATGGTCTAAAATTTAAAGGTTTGATTGGTTTCAAGAGGATGTTAGAGTAGTGTTTTATTGACATATCTATTGTCTCATCCGATTTCTTGGCTATAATTACACAATAATCACTTACTTAATTCGAGATATATACATAATTCTCGTACTGATACACGGTCTTCACAAATGAATGGAATTATGTTACTTATGGTATGATTCCAGAAAGCTGGACAGGATGTGGATTAAATGGTCCATTTTGGTAAGACTATTTTTTTAAATTTCCCTTAAATGCATTTAAAATGTGCAAAACATACATATTTTCAGCGAAATATGAAATTATTCACATATGCTTCTGGGAATTTGATATTTTTGCAAATGAAATATTTTTGAATTTTTAAAGAAAGAACAACAGTGCTTATAAACATTGTAAGATTATTAAAAGTGTTTGAAGTTATTTCCAACTTAATTTTTTCTCACATTAATATTTTTTAATACAAACCTAGTGTCGAAATTTTGACTGTGTTAAACTCATATCACCGATCATCCATATGTCGACATAGTACGAACGTATTGCACAACATGTTTTCTTTTTAAATACTATTTAATAGTATCTTTGCCTTATCCAGTGCAAGTTCTGGTAATTCACCTGAACACAACTCTAATGCAATTGCTTTTTAGGTATATAATCCAAAAAGCACACTAAAAACGTCCAGATGCTGGGGCCGATTTTTATTAGCTAATTGCTATTAAAAGATATTCTAAAAGTTACATGAATGACTTGAAGCACAAACTATATAAGTACATTCAATTTCAGTGACTGTAACAAATACTTGGGAAAGGATATTATTTCTTCTGCGGGAGCGTATTAACTCTATGATCAATTTGAATACTCTTTGTGACTGATATAAAATAGAGATTTAACATTACACTTGTACTATCAACTCACAAGTTCCCAAAAATGCACGTATAAACTTTGTGCTCTGGACTCATCTAAGATTTCATTTATAGAGAGGAGAGTTTCAATGAAATTCCAAATTCTTCAATATAACGTTCTCAGTGAGGCTAATGATATAACGCTAAATGTAATACTATAAAATTAAATTTTCTATTAACAACAATTTCATTGAAGTGTTAATTGTAAAAATATGTGTATTCTATTTTGCGAAATTAATTCACTTGTTCATTAGTGCACTACTGGATTCCTTGTTTAGCCCTTCTGCTTTTCACAGATACATCTAGCTTTAATGGTATCTACACCGCGCGAACAGCGGTAGCCGCCCGCAAAGGTGTCGTGACCAACTCGATCATTGTCCATCAATCGCATGCAAATGTCGCTTTTGTGGCAGCCTGACGCGCGTCACGGCAGGCGTGCGCCACGCTCGGGGGCGAGCGTATCCCGGCGCCTCGCCTCGCCTCGCCTCGCCTCGCGCCGCTGCCCCGGCGTTTCCACTCCACTCGCCCTCCCAGGGCCACGCCCCCTTCTCTCTCCACTATCGCCCCTATTTCACTCTCGTCTATAGACCCTCTTTCACTCTCCTCTATAGCCCCCCTTCTCTCTCCACTATCGCCCCTAATTCACTCTCGTCTATAGACCCTCTTTCACTCTCCTCTATAGCCCCCCTTCTCTCTCGTCTATAGACCCTCTTTCACTCTCCACTTATGTCCCTCTTTCACTCTCCACTTATGTCCCTCTTTCACTCTCCACTTATGTCCCTCTTTCACTCTCCACTTATAGTCCCTCTTTCATTCTCCACTATCACTCCTCGACACTCTCACTATCGCCCCCTTCACTCTCACTATCGCTCCCTTCACTCGCCACTACCATATACCCTGGCTCCCGCACAGAGCTTTCAACATCCTAGCAGACTTCAAGGTCGTTCCCTGCCATACTTCTTTGCTGCCATCGCTTCCGCCGACACACACATGGTGCTGTCACGTCAACTTTGGCATCCCATTGCAACAATATATGCCCCCGCCATCACGGTCAACTTCAAACAGACACAGACTCAATGCCTTCCTCAGTCCATTCCTTCCCAGCTACCGTCACGGCCACGGCTGTAGGTACGGCAACAGCCCGAGTCCTCGGTTCGTCCCATTGCCCCCACCTCAGCTCCGCTCTTGTTTCGTCCTTGCCCGTCTCCGCTCGATCCCCGCCCTTCCGCGCCTGCCATTGCCTCTATCCTCGCCCCCCCATCCCCGCCCAGGACCCTGCCGCGAGCCTCGCTCAATCTCCGACCAGTCTCCGAAACGCGTTCGCGACCAGTCTCCGACCAGATTCCCGATTAAACCCGACCAGCCCCGCAACAGTCCCCGTCTGTCCCTGCGCATTTCCTGATTAGTCTCCGATCAGTCACCATCCCCCGGACCAGGTCTCGCTCCGCTCCTGTCATTCGTCGTATATTCTTGTTCCGCGCCTGCCACTCCGTTCCCTCCAATACCCTACACACTCACAGCCACTTTTCACAGCCACCGTTCACATTGCAGCATTAAAGCCCCTACCAATGCCACCGGCAGCACCGCTTACGCCGTCACCGTTCATCCATTTTGCTGTCCCTCACCGCCGTCACATCATCGCCGCTCCCCGTATCCCGCGCTCGCCCGCTTTTCCGCCCCATGGCATTGTCTCGGCGGGGCGCAGCTCGGCGCCGGCGTCGTGACGCCCTCCCCATTCCATCACTCGCGATTGAACCCCGCCGGCGCGTCGTTGACTTTATTGGACAGACGCAATAAAGTCTAGTCCCACCCCCGCCGGCGCCAGCGCCGCTCGCGCCGCCCCCAGGCCCGGGAAAAACGCCTGTCGTCGATGAGCTCAAGCCCGCTCGCTCGGCTTTGCTTTTGGCTCCTTGCTCGTCTAGCCACTCGCTCTAGCACTCGCTCTTGCACTCGCTCTAGCACTCGGCTCTAGCACTCGCTCTAGCACTCGCTCTAGCACCTCTAGCACTCGCTCTACCACTCGCTCTAGCACTCGCTCTAGCACTCGCTCTAGCACTCGCTCTAGCACTCGCCTGGCCACTCGGTCTTCCCTGTCGCCCCGCTCGCGCCCTCCGCCTCGCCCTTCGCCCTCGCCCTCGCCCTCGCCCTCGCACCTCGCCCTTGCCCGCGCCCTCGCACCGCGCCCTCGCCCCGCCCTCGCCGCGCCCTCGCCCCTCGCCCTCGCCCTTCGCCCTTCGCCCCTCGCCCCTCGCCCCCCTCGCCCTCGCCCGGTCGCCTTCGCCCTCGCCCTCGGCCCTCGCCCTCAGCCCTCGCCCTCGCCCTCGCCCTCGCCTTCGCAGTCGCCTTATAACATTACAGCCAAGTATTTTGATATTTCTGTACCTTCTATTTATTTCTCCCCAATACGAAATACACCACAAGGAAACTAGCTTCACTCTATATCTGACATTGAAGGTCCAAGCATTCTACACCAAGAGTGGCCTGATGATACCAAGATAACTCGAAATTAGTTCCTGGCCGCTTGCCTACCTGTTTCTATGGATCCAGAAATAAAGATTATCGTAATAACATTGATTATCGTTGTTCAACGAAATTATATATGGCCAAGCCACATCAGTAAGTGGATTGTTTATTAGACTTTCCTTAAGGCGTAAGCTATTATCCTTTATGTAAGAGAGATTATATAACGGTTGTTGACAATTGAAATTGTGAAATAAGAAACTGCCAACACAAAAACGCTGAAAAATGATGTGATTAGTGAATTACTGCCTTGTCATTACCTCAAACAGTTTACTACACAAGTCATAGAGGTCGCAGATTGACCAAAAAAAAACTAGTGCAACACAGAATATCATTGCGTATTATTTGAAAACGATGCATCGTGGAAACCTTAGTAACACTGAGTACAGCTGCTAGCAAACTAATGCACATACAGACGAGAGATTTGATTTCCACGTGGTTACAGTCACAGTTCTCGCTGGGGACCAGGCGAAGGGGGAATTGCACGCTATGCTTGTGATTTGTAGTCGTTTAACTTCAAGAAGCGTCAACTGTCACCGTACCGAACAGCCGTAAGGACATACGTTAAACAACAAAGTTGGGCCAAAGACGGCAAGTTGACCATTGACTGTGTTCGTGGCTGTGGTGAGAACACAGTTCCACGTTCAAAATTTTTAAGTACCATGAGCATTGGATGCTGTTCAAGGCGGCCCAGCTTACAGTTCGCACTCGGGGCCTAGCAGACGAGATCGTCCCCTGCGACTATGACGTAGTCAATTCCAAGGGGCCATCTGCCACCGAATATCGAAACGCGATTTAGCGATATCACGTTGAACCCACGAAGAGCGAACTTGTCCAGCAAACTGATAGATGGTCCGTGGTGTGCATGTGTGTGTGATGTGGTGTGTGTGGTGTGTGGTGTGTGAGAGAGAGAGAGAGTTACTGTTGCATGATCAAAATTTACGGGGCATTGCGCTGTGGAGTGTTTGTTTCCACGCGGATTCAAGCCGCAGCCTCTCGCTCGGCGCCGTAAAATGCAGAAACGGAGATTACAGAACAAACAATAAAGCCAGACAGAGAAACAGCACACAGAACGATAGAGGAAGAAGCACCGAGACAGAGAGGAGACGAAGCGGAGGGACGCGAGGAGAGCGGCCGGGGCGAGCGGGGAGCACGGGGCGGCAGAGGACGGCGAGAGGCGCGGGAGGACGCGGGGGCGCGGGGGGCGAACAGGGGCGGCGGGCGGCTGGGGCGGCGGGGGCGGCGGGGGCGGCGGAGGGCGGTGGGGGCGGCCGGAGGGCGGGCGGAGGCCAAAGAGCGTTCGTCCGCAGGAAGCCCCTGTGGGGCAGCGGCGCGGGGCGGCGCGCACTTGTAACCATTGTAAGCAGTCGCCATAAAGCGCTCCTATTGCACGGAAATACAGCGAAATCAGAAGGGACGGCGGTTTCGCTCTGTCGAAGGAAGTTATCCGGAATGACGACACGCTGCGGGAGACGCCCCCCAGCGGCGGAGCGCGTAATGTATTCACACGCTGTAATGCCTCCTTTGCAATGATAAACAGCGGCGGATTGTTTCACGCATGCCGGCGATGCTGCGATATTCTCAAGGCCTAACGTCGCCCCCGCGAAGGCAGTTCCGAGACCGGGAAATTGTTTTCAGGCAATTACCCTTGTTATCGTGTCTTATTAATGGTCGAACAAGGATTCCGACGTTTATTGAGGATGCGAAATTAGGGAAGTACCCATGATTTATGGTCAATGCGTTGTTTTTGTTTTTTCTTTGCACAGGATACATCTTTGCTGAAGCACTACTTCTGTTTTTGACGTGTGTGAAATTTTCGTCTGCGAAATGGCGATAACATCTCATGACGGGATGATCAGAAACCTTCCCGTACCCTTCGTACCGCAGATAAATATGTTTTAGTAAACAATCAAATAATGTCTTCTATAAATTTTCTTACTACTGATGCTAGAATTGACTATGCAGTAGCAGAAACCAAACAATAACAAACATTGAAAGTTATTTCACTTTTTTCTCAAACAAAATATATTGAACTTTTCCTGACAATACTGTAAACTTTCTTCAGTGAGTACCTAAATTACGACTCCTTCAAAATTCTATAATTATTTTATTAAAAAAATTTAAAATTTAATTCATATTATTCAAAATTCCTATTATAAGTATAGTTTAAACTAAGGTTTTCAGAATAGAGAAAATTTGAACAATTTACTACAGGCTACTACATTGCGTACTGGTATATTGTAAAGAATTATTCCAAAAACGAAGAACGGGAAAGAAAATTTAACGAATTAGAGCATAGTGTGAATATTAAAAAGTATGTTGGAAGACGAACAGAATAGCAGTAAAAGATGCAATGTGGATAATGTAAGTGAAACTTATCGTCAGTGATAATAAAGTTGATATGATGATGTCAAATTATTTCCATATTTTAGAAAAAATACTTCTTAACTCATTGTGCAGGTAAAGATTGAGGAGCTTCAGTTATAGCAAGTTGCTAGACGCCTTGAAATCATAAGCTAATCATTAAATACTTCATAACATATTGCAAATACAAATTTACAATTTAGTTATTCGTGTTTTATAATTTTATTGTTTTAAAGGCACAAGCATTTCAAATATTCCAAAAAACGATGTTAAAAACTGTTTTCTAAGAACCGTTTACCCTACAAAGCAACATGGCGAT
The DNA here is from genome assembly GCA_017312745.1 of Gryllus bimaculatus. Lineage (NCBI taxonomy): Eukaryota > Metazoa > Arthropoda > Insecta > Orthoptera > Gryllidae > Gryllus > Gryllus bimaculatus. The sequence continues at coordinate 12,609,734 of BOPP01000011.1, forward strand.
ACTGCGATATTATCCCAGTACATAAAATATATAAACAAATAAATAAATAATGTGTTTTTGATTTTCATTATTCTCGACGTTTGGAGCGTGTAAGTTCGCTCATCTTCAGTAAAAATCTATGAAGTTACTGTTATTAACAAGCCTTTGTATAATAATTACATAATAGCTAATGAGTTAAAATTTTTCTGATGATATTTAAGTGATTAAGGAGGAAGATCAAGCCTAACGACTTGAGCCTCACCAGAAATAAAGATATTATGAAATTATACAATTTGATGACATGTTTGTGCATTTATGAGTTTATATACTAATGCTGTTCTGAACACATTCTACAAACTAATGCTGCATACATTCATTTTACAATTCACATTGTCATGATCTGTAATTGAACCTGGATTACATTGTCTATATCCAGTAAATATAACCTCTGAGCTACCGAGACTACAACGAACGGTTGAACGGTTGCCTTAGATATGAACGGTGCAAGAGTCATTTTATAAATTATGAGATAAACGTGTATATTTCAATTGCAATGTATTTTCGTGGTTTTAATGAACAATTGAAAAGCCGTGGTTTTGATGATTGAACAAAGCACCATAACTACAGTGATACGGACTTAAATAAACAGATTTCTCAGAATTAATAAAATGTCTCTTATACCGTTCTGGTTTTCACCAATTCATATTGACCTTTCCTTGGTATTCAGTTGTCGCCGCTGTGTCACCTTATTAGGTAGGCAATTACGTCACAAACCGTAATTTCCTTTCCAACGTGATTGTCTATCCAATAAGGTGACAAGCTGGTGACAATTGAATCCATTTTATAATTCTAACGACCTCACGGAACTCAACCAGCCACTTTTAATGCTTCTTGTGGTGGGGTTAGAATGATCAGTCAGACTTGCTGGAAGCGTTGACGACTCGAATGTTAGCTTTCTATCCCGGGGCGCCTGTTATGCCCGCCCACCTTTGTCCCGACTCGCCTCTCCCGCCGTTCCCACCCTCCGGAAAGCCGCCCTCCTTATCTGATACTGTTTCATTCTGGCCCCCGCCCCACTCCGCTATTTTGGCCGTTCCCAGGGTGGTGGGCCTGTGTGAATGGGCGCGGGCGGGTGATGGCGGTGGAGGGGGTGAGGGGTGGGGCGGGGTGGGCGGGGCAGCGAGGCGCGCCGCCTGTGTCTCGCCACGCGTGGCGCCAACGCGGATCCCGCCTTACACGAGAAGGCACTCGCGATGGGCAGATAAGCGTGTCGCCACCGCCGCCCTTACCTGCCGCCCGCCCTCCGCTGCCCTGCCCTGCCCTGCCCTGCCCTGCCCTGCACTTCATTAGGTCTCTGGACCAGGTCCGCCCGACCCCACTCCGCCTCGTCCCACCCGTTATTCTCGCGTGTCCTCCCCAGGGGAAGACTGATTAGGCAGCTGCTTCGCGGCTCAGGAGGGTGGCTTTACATGCTAATGTTGTCTTTCGCGATACGATTGTCCCGCCGGCTTCCAATTGGGAGCGCTGGACTTTATGAAGCGGCCCGACACGTTAGATGCTCCCTGTAAAGCGGGAGAATGATGAGGTGAGATAAAGACAGCAGAGAAAAGGGACGAAGGTTTTTTGAGGATACTGAATCTTAACCTCGAATATCAATGCCTGAGACAAAATGGCATTGAGGCATGAAGGGATGCTTTTGCGAGGAAAAAGTAAATATCTTAATGGACGTTTTACTGAATGTCGTAGAATTGAGATGGAGTGTATTAGAAGTTATTAGAATGGATTTATTTGAAAGGTGTCGTGATTTCTTGTATGCTGACATATCTAATTCAGAAGGAACACGAATACATGTTCTACTTTCGAAAATTCATATTTAAGGATGTAATTATGATTAAAAAATATATAATACGTAGAGAAACATATGTGAGTATGGAATAGGACAATCAATGAACTCTTTCCATTTGCCACTTTCTATGAAGATGAATGTCGATATAACATGTAAATATTTTTCGCAGGGCAAAGTTGTGATAATCAAATTTTCGCTCTAGTAAAATCAACTATATCTTGCTCCGTGTTGGGCATGCATTGCGACAGTTCCCCATGGGCTTCCCAATTTAAATCAACTGCGACAGTTCAGTTTTCAGTTTTCTCGAATATAAATATAATCCAATTTCTTTTCTGTAATCCTATTTATATTAATCCTTACGTTGTCTAATTATTACCCCAATTATTTAGTATTCAATTTAATGCAGTGACTGACTCTAATTTGTATCTATGTTTTTGGAACGTTTACATACGACCTCTGACATTATCTCAGGATATTTCGTCTTTCTTCTCGTGGGCTTACAAAAACTAGCTCATACGAGTATCGATGTGATAATTAAATTTGTTGGGAAATATTCTCTTATTTATTTCTTTAACTAATCCTAATCAAAAGAATACACCTTGTAATTTGTTATGAAATTATTAGCGACATAAAGTCTCGCCTGCAGAATTTATCTTTATTTTCAATATTCTTTCTTTTTTCTTAATATTTGACAATATCTCCTTGTATTTCTCTAATGTACTAATTTAATAGACATCGAATTTCTATTTAGAAAAATTAAAATAATTTTTAACTTAATTTATGTCTTATAATTAGGCATGTTTTCGCCTTGCTACATTGTTTATAAAGTCTTTTTTGCAACTTATCGTCTAATCTTTCTTCTGCGAAGATATTTCAGCATGATGTGTGCATGATACTTTTTTTAAAAAGCATTTTCGTGTGTTTTGTCGTGCAAGCATCTTTGCCCGCTGCTGGCCGCTAGTTCGAGTGCTAAGACGCATTAGCGAGGATGGTGGTCCGTGCGAGGGCGAGTGTGTTGTGGGAGGTCCAAGGCGATGCGCGAGGGTGGGGGATGCCGCGTGACGCCTGTGTGATTAACGGCGCCCCTCCCTCCCTCCCTCCCTCCCTCCCGTCATCCTGCCTCCGCCTCCACGCCGCCGTCGCGCATATGTGACTGACTGACGCCGGCGCCGCGCTCTCCGCCGCCGCCGCGCTACCGCCACGGAAGAATGATAAATGGCGCCTAATTGCCGGCGGAGATAATCACTCACTGGCGCCGCGTTAGGCGCGAGGTGCGCCCCGTCCTCGTCCTCCCGCAGCCCCCTCCCCCCCCGCCTCGCGGCTCCTTGCACGCGCACCGCCCGCGGGTGTGCACGGGGGCGGGTGGACGCGACCAACGCGGGTGTGCATGGGCTGAGGCGCGGACAGGGGGGCCATGGCGTGCTTACACGCGAGAGCGGCACGGGTGTGCGGAGGTCGAGGCGGGCTGGAGCGATCAAGAGAGGACGGGAGGGCAATGACGGTCAGGGATGTCAAATAGAGGGAATAGGTGGAGGATGGGTAGAAGAACGTGAAATGAGGAATGATCAGACAGACGAAGACTGTTGGACGGGTGGACTGTTGACGGTGACGTGACGGTGGACTGTGGACGGGTGACTGTTGACGGGTGGACTGTTGGACGGGTGGACTGTTGACGGTGGACTGTTGGACGGGTGGACTGTTTGACGGTGGACTGTTGGACGGGTGGACTGGGGACGGGTGGACTTGTGGGACGGGTGGACTGTGGGACGGGTGGACTGTGGGACGGGTGGACTTGGGACGGTGTGAACTGTGGACGGGTGGACCTGTGGACGCGGTGGACTGTGGGACGGGGGACTGTGGCGACGGGTGGACTGTGGGACGGTGGACTGTGGAGCGGTGGACTGTGGGGACGGGTGGACTGTGGACGGGTGGACTGTGGGACGGTGGGACGACGGGCTAATGCGAAAGATCGTGAGTGGGTACTACTGACTGTCGCGGGGGTTTGCGGCGGGTCAGGTGGATGCGAGAGAGCGGGTAGAATACTGACGAGTTACATATTGACTTGTGTGAAAGAAGGTTTATTGAAGATGCACGCAGTATACGAAACGAAGAACGAGGAAAGATCGTCCAGCATTGCAGATCCCTTTGCATCTCGTCTCTATGACTCAACACACATGACTTCGTAAATAATGTATCATGTGCTCTATTAGAGAGCTCTATAGTTGTCTTGCAATCTTGTTGTATGTTTTCCAAGCTGCGGCATTCGCGGAATCAGTTTGTGACTGGGAAATTAATGGCGCGAAGAACTTGTTTTACTTTCTTGGATAGTTAAGTTCAAATATAATGAATATCTTCGCCTGTAACAGAAATTGTTCAAATGTCAAGTTGCTTAGTGTAGAGATAAACCATACTCAACGGCCGAAAGGAGTTTAAGGAGGAGATTTCTTATTGCAACATTTTCCGCTTCTGTCAATGCTGGCCGTGTGTAGCTGTTGACTGATATATTAATGATCGCTACCTCTTCATTAACCCGTCATTGACTTTTTGATTCTGTCATTTCAGTGGTCGTGTCAAATTCTCACAATTATTGTTTTTCCTTTCTTGCAAGCTATTTCCTTTGAATAGACACCTTTGTTAAGATTAATCTTGTAAACGATTATTTTAACAATGCAATCGCCTTGGTGGAAATTATTGATCTAGGATAAACTGATACAAAATCAACATTTTGTTTTTATTGAATCGTTAAATATCTGTTGAGAAAGCAAACTTAAGACCTCTAGGTATCTTTATATACTTACGTGACCAAAGAATAATTTCAAAATATCAGTAACATACGAGGTGTAATACTTCATGACAGTTAAATGAGAAGATGCACGATTTGTGTTTCTGTTTCCTGCCAAAAACCTAAGACTCCTAACCGATCTGTTGATGTTTAAAAATCACCTGTTTTGGCTATCTGCACTGACACGAATTTCCTACAATTGTCTTTCAAGTAGTCGAAATATGATTTCTTGCTCTCTGTTTCTCGCTCCAAAAATCGCTTGATGACTAGTAAAGTCGCTTCGCCTTAATATTACTGACCAAAACGTAAGGTGGCCTGTCATTCTTCGCCAGGAAGACTTTTCTGTGGTCATTATATTACATTTCTAAGAGGGCACTTCAGCCTTGGGCAAGTTAAGATTTACGGAGCGCTCCACTGACCTAGGATCTCTGGGGGTGTGGGAGCGCCGGTGGTCTGCTCGTAAATAAAAGTCGCTCGAGAATAGTGTTGGGCGATGCTCTCGAACGCAAACCCGCGGAGAACAACTCACTTCCCTTCCGCCCCCCTCCCCCGACGCCGTTGCTGCAGGGGCCATTAATGCGCGCGCTGTGCGAAATCGCGGCGCGTGGCGGGGGGGCGGGGGGGCGGGGGGGCCCGGCGGGGGGTAGCCGCAGTCCCCCTCCCGGGACATCGTAGGCGCGTAAATGCCTGCCCTCTTTGTTGCGGGACGCAACGGGCCTGTCGCAACAGATTCATTCGGCTGTGGCCTACCTGCGCCGGCCACACGGGAGCCTAATATTTACGCCGGCCCCTGACGTCGGGGGCGGGGACGGGGGAAAGCCGGAGGCTGGCAGGCGATTGTGCGTGACCCAGAGACTGCAGCCCCCGCGGCGCGCGCCAAGTTTTCGCTTAGTGAAGTTGCCCTGAAGAGCAGACACACGTGTGACCTTTGAAACGACCACGGTTGGGAGACTTTCGTTACGCGCTCTTTCAGCTCAAACTGCAGTTCGAAATTCAGTATGACATTGCTTTATTCCTGTTGGGCCTCACATTTTCAGAGTCATGTACGAACTAGGTTTATACATTTCGGCCGGTATTCGTTCCCCATTACTAGCATTGTTTTTTTACACACACTCCCAACTCAGATTTCTTTTCAGATGCCAGGATAACACGGTAGCAAGTAACAATATTTTGGGAAGAAATATGTTCGCGGTGTAATGGCCACCCATACGTATTTCACCTCTAGGCCCGCGTTTAAATCCCGGGCAATCTGTGTGGAATTTGCCGTGGACTAAACGAGCCGTGAGCAGGTTTTCTCCAAGCCCTTCCGTTCCCCTGCCTCCTATTTCACTGTTTTTGCATCATCTTTCAACTTATCATTACCTATATCAATTTCTCGTTGGATCATCACTCATGGACCTCAATGACCTCAGAAGTTGAAGCCCCCATTTGCTGAAATTAATTAATCTTTATTTTTAAAGCACTAATGGTTTTCGTTTAGAAAGAAATTTGCCCTTTCTATTCAATTAAATTTCGTGACTTTTGCATTAAAAAAAGGGAGTGGTCTTCATATGTAATATTACATTGTTTTATTCATCGATTTATAGTATAAACTCTAAACCTAATAATATTTAATAGAATGAATCCTTTTCTACCGTTATTTCTTCATTATTTCATTATGCGAGTTGTAATCGACCTATTGAAATCATATTTCGTCTAGTGCGGCAAGTATGATAGTGTAAATTTATAGGTAGCGGAGCGAAAATAGCAATTTTTTAAAGTTTGAAGTGTGCTTGTAAATGTAAAAAATTTGTACAGCGGCCGTCTGACCCATAAGTGCCATCACAAAAAGACAGTGATCATAATTATTCTAAATACTTTATTTTTAACTTGCACATATCTTGATAAATGTAAACAATTAAACTTTCAAAAACATGTTTTAGCCCTTAGATTTATGCATTATGATTTCTAAAATTTAGTTGGTAAATATTATTTCATTCCAGTGCCTATATTTTTGTATTACATTTAATACTGCGAGTAGTGCATGCAATTTAAGCATGTTTATCTTTCCGTAGGTAAACTACATTTTTTCGTTTCCACTTTTATATCCAAGATCCAAACGTATCACTAAAGTTGTGAAAGGAATATTCTCGGCCAATGTATTTTCAGCTTAAATTTTATTGAAAGCGTCATTAGAAGTTGAAAAATAAAGTACTTTGAGAAGTATCTCTGCCCTTCTATTTCCATACAACCTTTGTTTTCAACATAGGTCTATTGATAATATGTTTTTGAATTCGTGATGAAAAATATTCATCTGCTTCCTTCCCGTAAGGAATATTTTTCGAGGCGCACTGTACTTCTGTCTGGGACGAATTCGACTTTATTGAATGTCGTATCTCAGGAAGGGTCTGTTTCCCTTTCTGAATGCGAATTCTGATGTGATCTTTGTCGAATGTCCTGTCATACCTTTCATTTACTGTCTTCGTGAAAGGAATCGCTTCATCATTTACGAACATTGTCAATGCATTGGAAACCAATAACCGGTGTAGCATATTTCTGCCCTAAAGAGCAATATAAATCTCTCCTGTAGTTTGAAGTGTACTTTGGTATCAAATAAGACAACAAATTGGTCAATAAATAACAAATTGTTATTTGTAAAGTGTATTTCTGTCATTAACCGAATGGTGATCTAACAAACATGATTTCTACTAGTGTACTGATCTTTTAAAAATATTCGTTTTTGTATTTGTTTCTTATAAAGTATAACGTATTAATCTCCCTAATTACGGTATTCTTATCATTGGCGTTCACGTGGAATCGGTTACGAAAGTCAATTGTCCGTTGAAAGTGAAATGTGGCGATCAATTTGTCTGCAGCCAGGCAACGCAAACGCATGGTTTGATAGCGCGCGTCGAGCGCAATCAATTTCCTGAGATGGAAAGATACGCCCGTGCACTGGGCGAACGCGAGGGCCGAGGGGTCAGGCGCCCCACAATGGGCTGTGGCTGTGGCTGTGGCGCGCCGCGGAGGCTGAATGGGGGCTGCGGAGCGCTCTGCGGCGCGTGAATGGGAGGCGCCAAGCGACGCGCCTGCTTCCGCCCCCCCCCCCCCGCGCCACCTCAGTTCGGCTCCGGACCAGCATCGCCCGGACTCTGCAGCGACTCTCGCCGGGCGGTTGTAGGGTTCGGGTCTCGACGGTGGCGGATTGCTAGAATAACCACATAGTTGCGCCGAATACAATCATTGCCTGGCGGAGACTAGTTGCAGCTGGCTGCTCTGATCGGTTTCCCTCCCCTGGTTTCTCCCTTCAGTTCCAGGCGAATCCTGGAGCAGAATCTTAAGAAGTGGGCCAGGACAGCGCGTGATCTTCACTCTCTCCTCGTGTCCTTCTTTCCCTTACAATAAATACGCACACTGAGATGCGCTACACTACCGAGTCGGGAGAGTAGCCGAAGCACGCGGTGCTCCGCAGGGATCGATCTCTGAAGGAGAAATCCCACGCAAGCCGACATGAAGATCGGCGTCGATCTCAGTGGGGGAGGAATTCTACCATCCCTGGAATAAAACAATAACTACGTTTCCGGGAATATTAATCGTATCAATTAACGTACCCGGAAACATAAATCAGTCAATAAATCAATCAATCTTGCTTCTCGCCCCAACCCGGCTCAGCCCATGAGTATTTTTTTTGCTAACAGCTATGGCATGTGGATAAATGGAGCACGTACAAAATGCGCGTACTTGATTATGTAGAATTACTTCAGAAGAAATTACCTGAGGGAAGGGAGTCAAGATATCTCGCTTCTTAGTGAAACTTGACTGTACCAAATGGTGGTTGTATTGGCTAGCTCAAGTATATTTTATGTTGGTCGTTGAGGTCTATGGACGGATCTTCGCTGTCTTCTTGGAAATGCTTGAATGAGTAGTACAACTGGCCACATCAAATTAGGGTATTTTTGCTAAGGTAAATTAACTCAGTTACTTTAAAACGTACCATACCTTAAAACGGAATTACTTGGATAACCTCCACGATACATCACATTACACACAGGTTCTGTTTAATTATTTGCGTTCGCTGTTTGTAAAGCATAAATACACTTCTCCCGGCGAGGTTCGGTTAGTACCACCTTGAATTCCTCCTCAAGTAATAGGCCTGCTATTAGTTGGGAATTACAGCATTGGCGGTTCCGGTAAGTTTGTGGAGCCATAAATCCACCTACTAGTCTCTTAGACCTAAAAGCGAGTGTAGCTTACCAACTTGAAAATATCACATTACTTAGCAGCTCGCATACAGAAGAGGGCCAACCAACCTAAGGTGCCGGAGAAGGCAGTTTAATCACAAATCAATATAATTATTCTTGGAGCACAATTTTTCGCGATTTTTACTTTCTCGCTTCTTAAGAAGAGAAAGTTATGTAATGCTGTGCGAGAAATGCGAATTTTTGGCAGAAGAACTCATATCACAGGGCCCTGATAACGAAAAAGTCGATACATCCAGTTGCTAAATTTAGAAAAAATTCCTCTAAGACGTGGCGTAGCCAAAGTTCTTGTTTTGTGGGTCCAAGATACCGAAAAGTCGATTGACGGCAAAACTTCTGTCTGTCCGTCTGTGAATAACGATAGTGACTAAACCGTTCAGCAGATTTTTTACAATATTGGTATTCCGTGATCGATCTGACTGATGTCGTGGCATCTTGAATTTGAAATTGATATTTTAATTTTGGGGGTGTACTTTCCACAAAGCTCCAGGGATATTTTGAAAATTAAAAAAAATAGCCTTCGATTTTGATTAAATTCTGTTAGTGTATTGTCTAAAAAACGTTTAAGAGAATGATACAGATTTCACGTTAGTTAAAAAACCCTATTTTTCGAAAATCGGCATCTTCCTACAACTACAATTGTGAAAATATGTTTTCCCTTAAAAACTGTGTTCATAAAAACAGAACTTAAAATAATTTCATGTTGAATTTTTTTAAATTATTTTTTTGTGTAATTTTCCGCCAAATGTAATAGCCCGCTCGAATTGGTCGCGTTTTGTCTTTGGCGTCTAATTACAACTACAATTGTGAAAATACAATGTTTTTTCTTAATGACATGTGTTTATAAAACAGATCTCCCAATAAAGTCACGTTCAATGTTTTGAAAATATGAGTATTTTTCAGTTATGTGGCGGCAAAATTAAATACCCGCTGCGAATTTACTGGGCTTCCTGAACGATTCCAGACATTTGGATGTTTCCTGAGTTAGAATTTGTATATTATTGAATATTTCTAAGTTCGTTTCTTACATTTGACTTTTTGTTATACATTTACACATTAATATTGTAGAAATTATTTAAAACTTATTTGAAATATATGAAATAAAAGCACGAGAACGTAAAAATGGCTAGCCTTCAGTCGCCCGCTCCCAATTCACGCAGTTAGATGCTACGTAAGTTACAATTTCTTTATTTCATATTTCATTTTATTATTATCATTATTATTCTTTATATTTATCTTATTTCATTTTAAATTGCGTTCTTTAATTATATTAAATATGAAAACTAATAGATAAGTGGTAATTTTTGGTTGTTGTAACCCATTGTTGTAATGCCGCACTGATACCAGAAGAAGATATTGACTGTTGGCTTTTGTTCGCGGTAATATAAACTCGGTCATACTTTTATATATTTGTGAAATATTACAAAATCGAAGTGTTTAATAGCTACTATTAAATGTTACAACTATATGTTCGTGAATTCACTGCATACCTTCTACAATTAATTGGAAAACAGAAATATATAATTTCATTTAGTTTTGTATAAAAAATGTATTTCTTGAAACTATTTAACTCTCAACTGACACATGTTTCAAAAATGGAACACTGAGTTCTCACCCCACCCCCCATAAAATAATACATGATTTCCAGGTTCTTCATGACTTAAATATTTCTATTTTACGAGCCTAATGAATATTTCAATTCACAAACATACACATTTTCATTTCAGAACATACTTTTCACTCCTTTCTATTACTAACTCTTGTATCTTAACGTCTTGAAGAACAGAGATTTTACTTTTATTTAATGTATTTTTGGGGATACTTCACCGTGGTCGATCTAACGAACATACTACCTTAAAGTTTTATTTTCCTGCCCTTAGTTTGAGGCAGTGTCAATATATAAAAATGCAGTAATACATTAACTTATTATTACAAATCGTAGAATATTACTAATTTAATTATTTTATTAGTATTATAGTTATTTATTAACTGTGTATGATGTACTATGAATAACCAATAAACAAGTTTAAATTTGAATACAGGTGAAAATGAGCGTTTTCGCCATGAATTGATCATATTCTCCAAGCAAATACATATAGTTTTGGCCACGCTGCGCTGGTAACAGTTCGCATTGCTCTCTTCTTGGTTGAATTAGACCTTTACAAGATATAACTGAGATGTTAGTAGCGCATAAAATGCTATATTTCAATATCACGTACCTTTATATCAGCCAATCTTTCACAAATCACACATGTTTCAACTAGTAGTATCGACAGCGTTGTGGATGCATGGGAGATGCTGAGATTAATAACTAGCTAAGAGTACCATGCTGAGATTATAACAATGTTTTGGAGTATAGATATATTATTAAAAACCGCCCTGAAAACGGATTAGTATTCTTACGTAAAAATACAATTGATGATTATCAGTAATTGAAAAAGTCATAGCGTACTGCTCATTCTATTGGGATTACACCATTCATGTGTGTCCAAGATTTAACTTCTAACAGCGGTTAGTACCTCTATAGGCTTTGCAGACTAAGCGGACCTGTAAGAAAGGAAAGGCTCTAGCAGAATGGACGATAATCGGGTAGCGAAATCCTCGGCGTGTCAAACGTCTTCGTTCTCAGCGGATTCTCGAGCAGCTTACCGGCGGACAACCAGTAGACGCCCTGTCACGGTGAATTTCTATCGACGGATTCGAAAGCTGCCAATACGACCCATCCCAGCCCCTCACTAGTGCCAGCTTTCAGTGAATTCGCAACAGAAAAGGCGTTTTGTCATTGTTGAAATATTTTTCAAGTCATAGCCAATTTACTGTTATTGATTCAAAGGTTTTATGAAGACTCATTGTATTATTTCCAAAAGAAGATACGTGTTTGCATGCTTCATTATGTATATTTCAAATTGCTGAAATTAATAACTTTTTAACGACCGCCAATATAATGAACATCGACAATATAACACAACAATATAATGAATCATGTTCTAGGATTCACGTTCAGCTGGAAAGGGAGTATAGTAATCCAAAGTGCTGCAAAACTTTAGGTGCCTTCACCCCCCCCCCCAAAAAAAACATGCCTTTTGTAGAAATCTTTCAGGATATTCGAGACAGATTTGGCCCAGAAATCAAGCGTATGGATTCGACTCGACTGGAGCAAACGGATGTGACTTTGAAACGCTCCAAAACGCAATTTATGTGCTTACGACTCTTTCCAAAATGTTTCTTCGATTGTTCATTACAACATTAGTTTTAACTACCGTCAACATTAAGATTCAAGACACGATGATTAATGTAAATATCGGAAAGAGTACAGTAATTCACAGCTATTCACCTAACTACTCTTAGGTGCTTTCAAACAATTAAGAACTTGTTTTTCTAGAACTTATTCCAGAATATCCTCGATGGAACCGGCGAAGAATTTGGCCCAAAGATTTATCTTGTCGCAAGGTCGTGAATGATGTATTGGTCATGTTCACCTCTGAAAGTCCGTGAGTCACCCCAAACTATTCTTAGTTGCTTAAAAATGTAAAAATCGTGTTTTTAGAGACATTTCAATGAATTTTTTGAGTGGATCTTTAAAGTATATAATCAGAAGATCGAGACAAATCTAATAACTCCTCGTTTGAATTGATTAGTGGACCGGAAAGGAGGGTTAATCGCGACAGATGTACAGACGGACAGATGGATTACTATTTAAGAACTCAATTATAGGCGGTACTTTATAGAAAATTTAAACATTTCATTCAAGAAGTAGTGACACTTAGGTATGCATAATTTTCCATGTTTCTATTTTCTATTGCGTTCCTCTTCAATTATACTACACAGTATTGTTTTGATTTGATTTTAAACACGTTCCTTTCCAATAAATGTGCAATAAAGAACCACAATATAATGTTCACGAGAGATTATCCAAGTTATAAATAATTCCCCAATTTATCAAATTTGTGTATGAAAGAAATTGAAACGATGTAGGAGGAAAATACATTTTGTGTTATGGGAATTGCTGAAGACCAGATTGTAGATATGTGAGAATCCACTCATTCTTTTTGTGGCTTTTCAACCCACCGGATGATGCTAAATCAACATTTCGCTTTCCTCTTGAATGAAAAATCACTAAAAGCGGCTCAGAGACGACTGAAAAGTTTCTAGTGGCAGCGAACCACTCCGGCCAAACCAGTATTGTTAACATTGTGCGGCCCGCTTCATAATACCGAGAGCTTTTTGAGCGGGAGCGCTCTTTCGTGCGAAAAGCGAAGGTCCGCAAACGCAGAAAGTTGGGACGGCGGAGCGGGCCCCAACCACGCGCAGATCGCATTTCTTTCACGCGGGCGCGGGCGAATTGACACGCGGGGGCGGTGGGCGCCCGCGGGCTTCACTTTGTCACGCGGCTGCGCGGCCACGGGCTGCCCAAACACAGAATGGGGGTTGGCAGCGCTGGCCGGCCGGCACTTGTCGACGGAGCGACGCGTCGCGCTCTTTCAGGGGACGGGAGGCGACTACCCTGTCGCTTTGTGCGCGCCTCCCCCCCCCCCCCCCGCTGGCGCAGCGGGGGCGCTCACGATGTAGATGTCACAGGATGTGCTCAATGAGCGCGAATCATGAAGTGCGTCCGTGGGCTTTCAAACGTCCGCAAGAGCAAGAATTGGAACCTCGTCAAAGCCTGTATTTACAGTGGGTGATTTCTTTGATTCAGATAGTAACTGAGCGAATTAAAATTAAATGTAATTCCCGTAAAAGGCAAGAACCGTAGCGTCTATAATGCTGCAGAATTTTACATTAGATACGTCATAACTCACGAGGTGAAAAATATGAAATGCAATGTTGCATCGTAGTTCAATAAAACTTTCGTAACTCGAATGAAATAAGTAATATGTGAAGCGCGTACCTTTGTGACACAAGGTCTTCTTTCAGATATGAATGTAGTAATTACACAATATCTGTAAAGTATAGAGTACCCGAAAAAATGAGCAGTTGACCGCGCGCGATCTTTCATTCCCACTTGGGACAGATATTAAAATATTTCGTTACCATACTCACAAGTTCAGTGTTATTTTTATTTAATTAATGCACAATATTGGTACAGATTGTTTTTGGGTTTCTTGGTACCGAATTAATAGAGTCACAGATTTCTGTGTTTCACTTCAAAGAACGTGATGTTTTTTAATTACATGAGAAAAGCCTTTTCTAAAACCCCTGAACACCAACAATAAAATGATAGCAATCCCGATTTCGGTCATTGGAAGTGAATCGATTTCGTCAGCAGGTGGCATAATACGATATCCCATTGTAGAAAATGATTATTCACGGTTTATTACTTGTGACTTAATATTGTCACTCGTGACCCTAAATATTCTTGAAATATTTTTTTTGAAATGGTCAGCTTGAAAACAATGTACAAATTTATTCATAATGGGAGATATGCTTTCGATGTGATATGGGCCGCATAAAGTACTACTTACTTTTTTCTAACCCAACGGTATTTTCTACAAAGCTGGGGGTCATGGGATCATTTGTAACCTGTCTAATAGGATGTGGCGATGTACCGTTCTGCAATTGTGATGCGCCGAATATAGTGTTCCTTTAGGACGATTCCATGTTGTTGCTAACTTCATTTTGTGCACTGTTTGGTGGCACACTTATTGCCATATATGCGATAATTGTCTTAGCTTGGATAAAGGGAGACATATTCCGAGAACGACACTCGGAAGATAATTGGTGGAAGGTAAATTGAGAGGTGTTGTTTAGTAACACGATCCATTTTCCCGAAACGTCACATGTTATCTTGCGTGAGCAAACACTATCTTAGTCAGGGGCAGGAGACTAGATATTTTTTTTTACGCTGCCTCTCTCTAGAAATCACAATACATGAAATACCAGGGTACGCATCATTAACATAAATTTCTGAGGCTATATCACCTTTTCTCCCAGTGAACTTGAGACGAGAAGGGATTTAGGCTTTTTTCCGGTGACAAGGCTGGCCTTACGAAAAGATCGCTCACCAAACAAAGTGAAGAGGGCAGACAGCGCCCGGGGCGATGGACCTGCCGGCGGCCAGCCCCGCCGCCGCCGCCGCCGCCGCCGCCGTCGCGCCGCCCCATTCACCGCCCCGTGTGCGCACGCACGCGCGCTTAGTGGTGAATTTGCGCTGCTCGCGGGCGCCCGCAGCGGAGAATTGAAATTTTCATGGCTCATTCCTCACGGCTGCGCAGACGCTTACTAAAGACAGCGTGAAAAAGAGCAGCTCCACCTGTCAAGGTGGGCCGCTTCGAGGGGGCTGGGGGCGGGGCGGGGGGATCCTCCGAGAGCTGGGAGGAGGCAACAGGCGCCCGGGGCTGTCGGGGATGAAAGCTGGACACTGATATGCTAGAGAAACCATATCCGCAAGCAACCGCCCTTCACCTTTGAATTCAGTTTTTTACGAAATCAGTATCGTAAGAATGTTTTGGTCGATGGCGGAGATTGAAAACCTATCGAGTGTTGTTATAAGATACCCCGAATTATTTATTTTACATTTACTTGTCCTGTCGTTTTCCATCAGGTAGAATCCACGCTTCATTCTATTTGTTAAAAATATAAATATTTGTTTGTAATTAACAATTCCTGGAAAATATGACAGACTAATGTTAATAGTAGTTAATAGGTGACTAAGGATTATTAACACACTTATATTATAATTATTTTTATTTGTTTACAGTGGCTTTCTTATAATACGTAGTTATTATGGAACTGATGTTAGTAGACAAACGATGAGTTATTAGGACACTCGTGCTTTAACACAACAGTTAACGAAACTGATTTCAATTTTCTAAATTCAATTTTAATCAAGCTAATAAAACCCCGTAGAAGCGAATAAAACTATAATATTTCTTTCTTCTTTTATTTCTGTAACCTTACTCGATGTTGGCAAGTACAGGGAAGCGATGAAATTCGGACCTGGAGAGTAACAATGTGCATGACAGTTTTGATTCTTTGCTTTTTCTTAGTACTTCATGCGGCGCATATCACATCCGAAACACATTTCCCATTATGAATAAACTTGTACATTGTTTTCAAGCTGACAATTAAAAACAAAAATATTTCAAGAATATTTAGGGTCACAAGTGACAATATTAAGTCACAAATGAACTTGCCCTGTCTTTCCTATGAAATAATTTATGGATACGCCCCCCTGGAGGAGCATCGCTGTTCCTGCAACTTACACCATACATTCCCTTATCACACGTCAATGTCGTATGTTATTCAGTCGGCATCAGAACCTACTACTCTAGCAGAAAACTGTTGTCAGACAAACCTGCGATGTTTTGGGCAGCAGTACCCTTGAATACATAGGCTTTTGAAACCTTTTTTTTATTTCCGAATAATGTTAGGATGGAAAGACAAAACAATTATAAGACTTGAAATTGCTAGTTACATTCGAGATTTGTGGTATCCCGTATTAGATCTCCTTACTTAGCTAGACAACACTTGATTATATTGTACAACTCGTTTCCTTGATAATGTTACACCTATATATTCAAGTTCACTGTTTAATAAGATTGCCCAATATTCAGAATTGCAGTAACGTATAGAAATAATAAGGAATCGTTCTTGTTATATTTCTGCATAGATGAGATATGTTATTTATGACGTAACGTAAGCGTCTGCGTCTCTACCTATTTTATTACAACGTATTTCATCACAAGTCCTACCTGATGGAAAAAGACAGGACAAGTAAATGTAAAATAAATAATTGAAAAGGATGAAACGCTTTGAGATGACTGCTTTAGTCATCCGTTAACTTACATAACAGTCTGAAAAGAAACGGCTATAAGAGAAAGAGCGGAAAAATTTTAATTCATGTCACTTTGATCGTTGTCATGGGAGTTGAATAACTGTTTACAGAAGCTGAAAGATCTCATCAGCCGCTTACTAATCCACAGCGAGGATGTCTGACGCGCGCATTGGGCTGTTGGGCCACGAGCTCCATTCACGAAAGCGTGTAGCAGGCAAAGGCGTCGGGGGGGGCGATTCAACCGGCGCTGACTTCCCTCCCAGCTGCCCCCCCCCTCCGGAGGCGGATTGAAATTTCATGGCGCCCATTGCTCACGTGGAGACGCGAGCTAAGAAGGCGTATGAAAAGGGCGCCCGCCCCCCGGCATTCCTCTCGCTTTTGGCCGCTGGACCGCCGGAGGCGGCGGGGGCGGGGGCGCGGTGTTTAGGGGGATGTTTGCGGGCCGGTCTCGCGACGGGCCCTCGCACAAAAGCGGGGGCGATCCGTCAACAAGCGGCCGCCCCCCCCCGCCCCGCCCCGCCCCCCGGCCCCGCCCGCGGGCCACCCACCCCGCGCGCCCGCGCTCTGCCCGGCCGCGGGCGGGGCGCCCCGCGGGCCGGAGGAACCGCGCGGACCACGTGTCGCCGTCGGCCCCACGGCCATTGTGCCCGGCGGCCACCTGACCGCCCCGCGGGAAGCGCACCGCCCGGCCCCCGGCGCGCCCCGGAACACGTGTGCCATTCGCACGGCGCGCGGCCTACGTGCAGGGGAATGCGCTGCAGGAATTGTCACAGCGGATTTTGCGCTTTGAATTTTGAAAATAGCAATTTGCAAACAAGAAAGAGGCATTTCGTAGAATAATGAAAATTAAGATTTATCATTTTGCAGCATTAGTTGAGAAAATTTTTATTAAAGAAGGACCTTTGGAAATTATGTTATATATATACACCAAGGGCGCTATAGTGATCGAGACAGCCAAAAGTTTTGAGGGCCTTTGGGCCGAAGATTATTTGTCTCCCGAGATCATTAGAACCAGTGGCGCATAATTTATTTTTTACGTAATTGTAATGTTTCACATTAACGTACTTACTAATTAACTAGTAAACATGACTCGGTTTGTCTTTCCATATTTCCCTCCCATAATTCCCTCTTCTAACTCTTCTCCTCAAGACAACATGTATCACTATCAAATGTTTTCATATTACCTCGTAACCACGATCCTCTCAATCTCATAAGTTATGCAGAGTATATCGATCTCCGTTATCGAAGGCAAAAGCAAACAATAAACTGTAGTAAAAAATAAAATTATTTTGATGCTTTTTTGATTTTCCTAATAAAATAGGGAAATAGGAGAAACTAATTTAATTTGTTGCCATTTATGAACTTCAAGAAACGTAAAAGTGTAAGAAGTAATTCGTGCGCCGAAGACGTAGTGCCATTTTCTTCTTCCCGTGAGCGAACTCAGGAAGCTGAAACCCCCTTGAAATGGTCCTGTGCGCTCAGGCTCTCAGGGTCAGTTTTGAAAATGTTCTTATTATTTTTTGTACTTTGTTTTGTAAGTTAATTATCAATTTTAAATTAATTGACACGACCACTTTTAAATTAAATGTTTTCAAACATCGATGCGTTGTTGTCAACGCATTTAGTCGCTTCTCTAGTTAGAGAGTGAACACGAGGAAAACCGTAAAATGCAATTTAGCAAATATATCTCACATTCATGACCATTTCAAACTTCGTTCGCGATCCCCATTTTGCGATCGATTACGCATTTAGTCGCAGATTTAATATCGTCAGAAATATAATTGAAGACTTGAAATAAAAAAGGATGTAAGTGCCATTTCTGTTATATTTACGTTTTACCAGAATAATGATGAATGAATCAAGCCCTATAAAAAATAGGAACCAAAGTCCACACATTCCTTGATAGTGTTACGGGGTGATTATAAATGGCAGGGTTTGTATGTGCCATTATATTTTATGTAATATATATCGACTTATTTTTCTCGAAAGTATGAAAATAACACTAGCATTTTTTTTCAAGCTTTCGATTACTGTACCGACCATCAAACACATAATTATTAATTTTCCAGCGTTTGGTAACATTTCTCATTTTTAGCAATTGATAAAACCTACCACTTCTGGTTATGAAATTCCTTTGTGCAATTTATATCAGTGCATAAGCAGTGCATTTTCCCCAACGGAGCTGGTATAGACAGCAAATATATTCGACGCTAAAGTAATGGGTTCAAATACCCGCGTAAGGCGTGGTCATTTATGATATGGCATGGTATACAAAACAATCTCTCAACTAATTGCTCACTAAAGTACAGCTCTCTGATACACTGTCGGGAACATTCCATTAGGGTTAAGGCATTAAAACAGGAAGAATTCTTACCACTGACTAGAGGCTTTAGTATGTATGTGTACATAGTGTTGTTTTATTTTATCGTCTGAAAATTTAATCCACTTGTTTGTTTGAAAATTATACGATATAAGTGAAATTAAAAAAGTATACCTAATTCTAAACACAAAAATGTCATTTATTTTAGTATGATATTGTACGCTGATAATGTATTTTCTAAAGGAAAAAACAAAAACACAAAATTTCATTTCTTTTAGCGTGTTGTTACAGTATTTTCTGAGGAGAAATTAAGATCAGCTTTAAAACACTTACCTAAACCCCGCCGGCCGGATGTCAGTATCCGGTGGGGGGGAAATAACTACCTCCAGTGACGAAAACATACACTACACTTACAGGACTTCTAAATTATGTAGCTCATCTAAATTATTGTGTATACATTGGTAATGTAATTTAATGAGGATGTTCCAACTAACACTTGAATTCATCTCTCAGAGTATTTTTCGCGAGGAATCCTGTGACATTAAGATTAACCTGTTTATGATTTTTTTAAGATTTAATAGAGCAGAACCTGTTGCGGAAATGCTTTCGGGAAGGTAACTCATTAGTACGAAAGAGACCTAACTATAGAGAAGACAAGATTTCATTCTAGTATACATCCAACCTCTAATATTACCGTTAGCTTTTCCTGTTTCAGTTCATTAGTGATGTTAAAATTAGTATTGAAGTTTACTACTAACCATTACTATTTTATTAATAATCCGTGTTTGTTTTGCATGTATAGCAAGTAAAAGTTTCTTTCCCATGTCTCTATACCCCAAATTGTCTTAGCCTGGGATTCGTGTTCTTATAATCCAAATTGACTGCTGTAGTCATGTAAGAACTATCTAGGCCTTATAATGAAAGATCACCCATCCCTTGCTAGCAAGACATTTATACCTTAAATAAAGTTTCAGAAGGTATAAAGCATAGTACTTTGTCTATTTGCAAGGTAATTTGAGAAATTTGATGACACGACACCGTTCGTTCCTCAACATGATCATTTCCTTTCTTGTTTCAAACATAAAATAAATTTAATTTAATTAAAAATCAATTAGAGCAAACAACTGGAATCTTATGGATGAATTTCCCGGAAAATCAGTTTTTGTTATATCACATTAAATCCCTATGTATCGTCAAAGAAGAATAATTTAAAAGAAGAAGTTGTTGACATGGGGTAAGAGTTGCGTTTTAGATCACAATGTTGAGGAGACTACTCCCTTTGCGACAGTCAGCAGTTTTTTAATGAACGAATTTCTGTGGCTCAGAAACTGTAGTTCAACGGTCTGCGGATCCGAGAACAACCCCTAACACGTGGTAATTGGGAAAGCGAGTGGCATAGCTGTCATTTGTGAGAGTACTGTCATGAGTTTAAATCAGTTCTGTAGCCCCTACATGACTGATACGAATATTATCATGCGTATTTTTTGCGTTAGAGAGGCGTAGAGTTCGTGATTAGTAAAACTGAAGGGAAAAGTGAAAGAAACTAAAATGTGTCATTTTTATTTAGGGAAGTGATACGTCAATAAGTATAATTTGGTTTGTTGCATACTTTTAAGTGTGAAAATGGTCGGATTATTTTTTAATGAACAATTTAATAACCTTGTATACTTCTTTGTTATAAAATTGAATCAAACTGTGTCTTTACTTATTTTAATTGGGTTATTGATGGATAGTAATAAGTGTATATGTATTGCTAACTAGATTTCTACGGAAAAATATCTTCAGTTTCTGGTTAATATTTTATGATCACTCTCCAATTTCTGTTTATACAACGGTTATAACCTGTTTTATTGATGCACTCCTCAAACATTCTATACATAATTAGGTATTTCAAAACAGGCGCTCGTGGTTCTTGTCTAACGCTCTTGCAAGGTATATAATATGTATTTTAAAAATCTTACCTATGTAGAATTATAGTGCAATGAATAATGCTATTAAATTCTCAATTTTATAAATCGTGTGTATTTGATTTATCATGTACTTCAAGATCAGAGGTGAATATGTTCGCGTTTCTAATTTCTTATTACACAAATTAGAAGTTTGATTCTTATTTTTTGAATCAGAAAATACTTGTTAACTGTTTAAGCAAGATAAAGTAAAATATCTTTTAGATGTGTTTTTGAAAATAAAACTGCATCGTTCAACACATTTTCAGAAACTATTTAAACAATATTTCCAAATAATGTGTGGATAGAACTATACTACTATAATTTCTCTAAATAAGTATTTCTCTTTTATAAGAGTCCATGTTGAATAGAAAAGTATCCCCAGGGGTGTATCAAACATATATAACACAAAATTATTGAAGTTTGCAGATTAGGTCAAAAAATACTGCAATACACATTACAATCACGAATCCAAGCGTTCGAGGCCATTAAAAACATATTCTTGGATCTTAAACGAACACAAGTTTTGTGGAGGCATGGCGTTTGGGAGGCACATGGAAAATAGGGTAATGACGGTCAGGTGTGATAGTGATGGGGGGCAGGTGGGGAGATGATGAGGGACATGTAAGAAAATGAATATAGAGGGCGGGTGGACAATTAAGGAAATAAAGGGGGACATTTGAGAGACAGTATTATGTTTCTTAGATAGTGTTTTATAAAATGTGACTTTTTCAAAATTTCTATTACTTTTTTAGATTTTTTTAGGGTATTATTTTAGGTCTATGAACTTCTGCGCAATTTAATCCCTGTGCTTTGCAACATTGGAGAGGTTACTTCTGCAGTACCATGCTTATAATTCTGTAACACCCAGTTCTGATCAGGGGCAGGCCGTTCAACATTTAACTCTACTATAAAGTAATTTTCACTTTTAAAACAATAATTTACAAGTGCGGAATGTTAACACTGTACAGTTATTATTATTATTATTATTATTATTATTATTATTATTATTATTATTATTATTATTATTANNNNTTGTAGACAATTTTCTTATACCCTTGAAGTAGGTTGTTTCTTCTGGTCATTTTTAGCAAAAAAAATGTTTCTCGAATTTCAACATATGTTCACAGCATTACAATTATCTGATACAAAAATAAGTTCGCGTTCTCGGAATCAATTCTTCTGAATACACAATTATTTTATTTTTAATGTCCTTTTTATGCATGTAGCATGTAGGTTTTTTTCTTTTTTGGTCTCTACAGGACTTTAACAACACATTGAAGATCTTTAATGAGAGGAAATAACAGCCTGTAACTATTTCGCAAATGGTTCGGCATAACTTCGGCGACTAAACCACGCCGTCCGCGTGTCCTTTTTTTAACGCGCGCAAAAACTGGCAGATGCCAAAAAACGCGGAGGGCGCTTCTCGGTCGCCTTATCGCTTCTGCGAGCTGTTTATCCAGTTCATCTCGCTCGTTCCTGAA
>BOPP01000011.1:12653205-12681063 GCA_017312745.1 Gryllus bimaculatus
GCCCGCCCGCGCCGCCCCCGCATTCCCCGGCTGCGGCGCCCGCGGCTGGGATTGAGTCCCTCGCCGGCCCCCGCCGCGCGCCCGCGCCCCCGCGCCCCCGTTCCCCGCCCCGTCCCCGCCCCGTCCCCGCCCCGTCCCCGCCCCCGGCCCCGGCCCCCGCCCCGCCCCCGCCCCGTCCCCGCCCCCGCCCCGCCCCCGCCCGTCACCGCGCCCCGTCCCCCACACCGTCCCGGTACCGTTCCCGGTCCGTTCCCGGTTCCGTTCCCGGTCCGTTTCCCGGTCCGTTCCGGTCCGTTCTCCGTCCGTTCCCGCCGCCGTTCCCGCGTCCGTTCCCGGTCCGTTCCCGGTCCGTTCCCGAGTCCGTTCACCCGCCGTTCCCGCGCCGTTCCCGCGCTTCCCGCGCGTTCCCGCGCCGTTCGCGCCGGTTTCCGCGCCGTTCCCGGTCCTTCCCGCGTCCGTTCCCGCCGCCGTTCCGCGCCTTTCCCGGCCGTATTCCCGCGCCGATTCCCGCGTCCGTCCCCGCCCCGTTCCCGGTCCTCCCCGGCCCAAACAAACGTCCCCGCCCCGTCCCCGCTCCCGTCCCCGCCCCGTCCCCGCCCCGTTCCCCGCCCGTCCCGCCCGTCCCCGCCCCGTCCCCGCCCGTCCCCGCCCACTCCCCGCACCCGTCCCGCCCGCTCCCCGCCCCCGTCCCCCGCCCCGTCCCCGCCCCGTCTCTGTCCCCGTCCCCGCCCCGTCCCCGCCCCGGTTCCCGCCCCGTCCCCGCCCCGTCCCGCCCCGTCCCCGCCCCCGTCCTCGGCCCCGCCCCGTCCCCGCCCCGTTCCCCCACCCGTCCCCGCCCCGTCCCCGCCCCGTCCTCGCCCCTTCCCGCCCCGTCCCCGCCCGTCCCCGCCCCGGTCCCTGCGCCGTCCCAGCGCTCCGCGCCAATCCCGCGCCATCCTGCGTGCGCTCCACGCCGCGGCCCCCTGGCCGTCCCCACACCGTCCGACGTTCCGTTCCCGGTCCGTTCCCGGTCCGTTCCCGTTCCGTTCTCGGTCCGTTGCCCGTCCGTTCCCGCGCCGTATCCCGCGCGGTGTCCCGCGCCGTTCCCGGTCAGTTTCCCGGTCCGTTCCCGGTCCGTTTCCCGCGCCGTTCCCGGTCCGTTCCCCGGGTCCGTTCCCGGTCCGTCCCGGTCCGCTTCCCCGGTCCGTTCCCGGTCCGTTCCCGGTCCGTTCCCCAGGTCCGTTCCCGGTCACGTTCCGCCGGTCCGGTTCCCGGTCCGTTCCCGGTCCTTCCCGGTCCGTTCCCGCGTCCCTTCCCGCGCCCGTTCCCGCGCCGTTTCCCGCGCCGTTCCCGGGTCCGTTCCCCGCGCTCGTTTCCCGGCTCCGTTCTCGGTCCGTTTCTCGGTCCGTTCTCGCCGTCCGTTCTCGGTCCGTCCCGGTCCGTTCCCGGTCCGTTCCCCGCGCCGTTCCCGCGCGGTTCCCGGGTCCGCTTCCCGGTCCGTCTCCCGCGCCAAGTTGCCGCGTCCTGTTCCCGGTCCGTCCCCGTCCTTTGCCGGTCCGTTCCCGGTCCGTTCCCCGCTCCGTTCCCGGTCCGTTCCCGGTCCGTTCCCGCGCCGTGCCCGCGCCCGTTTCCCGCGCCGTCCCGCGCCGTTCCCGGCGCCGATTCCCCGCCGTTTCCGCGCCGTTTCCCGCGCCGTTCCCGCGCCGTTCCCGCGCCGTTCCGCGCCGTTTCCCGGCGCCGTTCCCGCGCCGTTCCCGCGCCGTCCCGCGCCGTTTCCCCGCGCGTTCCCGCGCCGATTCCCGCGCCGATTCCCGCGCCGTTCCCGCCGCCTGTTCCCGCGCCGCTTCCCGCGCCGTTCCGCGCCGTTCCCGCGCCGTCCCCGCGCCTTTCCCGCGCCGTTCCCGCGCCGTTTCGCCGCGCCGTTCCCGCCGCCGTTCCCGCGCCGTTCCGCGCGCGTACCGCGCGCCGTTCCCGCGCCGTCCCGGCGCCGTTCCCGCGACCGCTTTCCCGCGCCGGTTCCCGCCGCCGTTCCCCGCGCCCGTCTCCCGCGCCGATTCCCGCGCCGTTCCCGCGCCGTTCGCCGCGCCGGTTTTTCCCCGCCGTTCCCCGCCGTTCCCACACCGTTCACGGTCCGTCCCGGCGCCGTTCCTCGCCGCCGTTCCCGCGCCGTGTTCCCGCCACCGTTCAGCGCGCCGTTCCCGCGGGCCGTTCTCGGTCCGTCCCCGCAGTCCGTTCCGGTCCGTTCCCGGCCGTTCCGGTCCGTTCCTCCGTTCCCGGTCCGTTCTCGGTCCGTTCTCGGTCCGTTCCCGGTCGTTCACGGGTCCGTTCCGGTCCGTTTGCACGGTTCCGTTCCCGGTCCGGTCACGGTCCGTTCACGCGCCAGTATCACGCGCCGTTTCACCGCACAGTCCACGCGTGACCCCAACGCCGTCCCCGCACTGTCCCGAGACATCCTCGCGCACTGAGTTGCTCGCCCGCGCGGCAACCTGCCACGCCCCCTCCCACTTGTACACAATTCGCGCGTTATCGCGAAATTCCTGCTGTGTAGCGCGTCTGGCGCGCGGCGTTGCAGCTCTAAGATATTGGGGGTTCGTTGGGCGATCGTGACGCTTGAAGAATGACCAACGAAAGTATATTCGCAAGCAAAAGCTTTCATCTATTCGGCAGCGGCTAATCTCCCGCCTCCGCCGTCTCTTTAACCTTCGTACTATTATTATAGAACGTATCTGCGGAGTCCTACGATCGAATACACGCGCACACAGTGGTAGGTAGGACTTTCGACACCATATGGTAAGACCAATAGGAGTTCCGAAAAAAAAATAAAACAAAAAATAACAAAGCACAAAAAAATATAACAGAAAAAAAACACACACAATATAACAAATGATATCACTCAACTACTCTCACATATTAAGTAATTATACATCATAATTAATATCCCTAAGCACACTGAGTTTCAGGAGCGGGCGACGCACCAACGAAACAAAGGAGGACGCGGAAGGCCGGACGCCGGCCGAGGAGCCGGGCTGGCCACGTGCCAGGTCGCCCCTCCAGCGCACCGCGCCCCGACGAGAGAAACGAGGAAACCGTGAACATGGGCAAGCGCCAGCAAGGGAGAAGTGAGAAAGCCAGGGCGAAAAATAAGAGAGACAAAGGGAAAGAAGGTGGGAAGGAAACGGAAAAGCACCCAGGAGTGGTCCCTGAAGAACAAGAAACACACAGCGAACGACATGGCAGGAGAGGCAGCCATGAGCAGGACGGAGACAGATGACGTGAAGACAGGACAGGAGACAAAAGAGGAACAAAAGAGGAAAAGAGAACGACTGAAAACATAGAGGATGACGAAGAGATAGTAGTTGGAAAACAAGAAGATGGATTAGAGGAGGGCGGGGAAAAGAGAAAAGGAAAAAGAAGAAGGAAAGCATGGAAGGAGGGAAGGAAAACACAGTACTACACACAGCTCTATCCTGACTGAATGAAGATGGTTACTTGACGCCGGACCGAGTCTTGGCTACTAGGAGAAGCATCCGGTAGTTGTATCACGAGTAGTTTGTTGTCAAAGGTAAAGTAAAATAACAGCGTGCAAAAAAGTGTCGGGCGCGACGGTGGGATAAAGCGGCAACTAGGGACAAACAGCGAAAGTAAAAAAGCATGCGAACCAGAGGACTGCGTGCAGGCAAAAGGGGATTGCTATATCGCTATGATTATCTAATTGCCCCCGCAAAGAGAAAAAACACCTATGATGGTGGTGAGGGGGGCATACAATAGGGTAAGAAAGTTCATGGTGGTGATATGTCTCGTCAAAGTCCGGTACAAAAAAATATCAAAATAGGGATAATAAACGGCCGGGAGACAGTTATACACTACGAAAGCGGACTAGTAAAATCGAAGAGCTCCACACACAGAGCAGCACTGTCAGGATGAACGAGAAACAGGGTGGCGAAAACGGATCGAGATGATAAGAGGGCGAACAGTCAACGTCAAAAAAGCAAAAGGGGTGGTAGGCGGAAACGAGAAACGGGGTGCCGACGCTGATAGGAAATACAAACTAAGACGTGAGCGAGAAGGAAGCCAAATAAGGAGCCCTACGTAAAAAGCACAAATAACATAAGAAATCGGTCAGCCGTGACTGAGGAGGTGGTTGTCGCAACAGCCAGAGTCAAGGAGGGGGGAGGGACATCAGTGGACAATAGTGATAAAAAGAAGTCGCCGTTTGCAGAACTGATCTAGCTTGACCGCCCGCAGGACCTGAAAACATGACCGTCGTGCCAATGTGCGCGACAACAAGGGACAATCAAACCGATGAGTGCAAATTTAGAACACCAGCCCTATAAGGGTGAACCAGACTCTCGAAAATGTCGCAGCCAGTTCGAACCGTCTCGTGAACACTCTATGAGAGAGTGCGCGATCCGGTGAACCCAGCGAGTATTGAGTCACATGCATGAAATACTATCAACGACAAATTGCGGCTGGTAACGAGCTTGAACACGCATGCTGCGAAACTTACTCTATCACGCTCTTCTTGTCCAAGGAAAGCAGAGCGCCCGCTACAGTACGACATCTCCACCCACCCAACCCGATCAGGCCTCACTGAGTGGGGTGGGTACCCCGATAACACCACGACTCAGAGCCACTGCGCGCCTACTGCTAGCAGCCAACAAACTTGCACGTACAGACCTACAACAGACTCGCGGACCCACCCATCACGAGTCGGACACGAGTGTTGCGAACAACCATAGCGTGAGCCTCCCGTGTAGGGGGCTCGCGTGGTCAGCGAGTGCATTTACGCGCGAGGCAGAAAGGACAAGGGTGGTAGCGAAAGGAAACAGCCCTTGCAGTGATAAAGGCAAAAGACCCGGAACACAAATAAAGACTAGCCAACGGTTGTAATTCCAAACTTAAGCTTTTTAGGTAGAGGGAAATAACTATGCAACGATCGGCCGAACCCCTTCCATTCTGTACCATGCATGACTGTACCCAGTGTAACCCAGCCAGAAATCTAGAGTGGTGCTAGTATAAGCTCCCGGAAGAAGTAGTCAACACCTAAATACCACTTATTATTAGAATCAATCAACTAAATAACTGCAATCTAAGATAAGAGCCGGATCTAAAGACATTGGATGCGGAAAATATCATAAAAATAAGTAAAATAAAATAATTGGATAACGTACAATCACTGCCATACGGATCTCCACGAAGAGAGGACCAGGTACCAATTAAATAGAATGGGGTAAATATAAGCTATAGTAAACCAAAAGAGAAAATAAAAATGCGAAGGGATAAAAGAAGCTATAATAAGAAAAGAATCGCATGGAGACAACAACGGCTACACGTTGTTATACGTTCCGGGACAGCAAACAGTCAGCTTCGCGAGAGATTGAAAAGCGTATAGAATTATGGGTAGCCAAATCGGTTTTTGTCCGACTCGGCGAACAAGCCTATTGCTGTAAATCCGTGACAAGAACACCCCAAGTGTTATATCATTAGTGTGATAACGGCCTAAAAGTTTATGATTTGGTATTAAATAACATGATGGCCTAAATGTTAACCACGGACGCCTATAACATAAATTAATCATGACCATGCCTACGCAACGGACTCGAACGTGCAACCTCTTCGCTGTTTGGATCCGCAACGTCTGCGCCCCCAGGCCAGCCTTTATATTATACTTATTATTATTACTTGATTATCTCATCTATATCTTATTATATTACTCTACCCCTGTTGGATTATTTTTATTCCTCTTGATTGTGAGAGATTGGGCGATGAAGAAAAAACCGAAATGCGAGGCACTAAAGTTGTGGGGTAGTAACCACAAACCAAGCTCAGAGTGAGATGTGTTCAGAGACTCTATACTCCTTAGTCTCCGGGTTAGCGGTTATTTCATTTTAAATTCTCTCCGTCATCCAATTTTTTTGCTTGTCTAATTTGAATTTTCAAAATATGTTCTTTTGTAGACGTTGTAAAATAATCTTGACCAATGAGCTACTTTCACGCACCTCCAGCTTAACCCGAATAAATTCATTCTCCCTTTTGTCCGTGCAGTCAAGAATAAAAAAGTCACTTTGAAAGATCTATCTTGCGGTCTATGATTATATCTCTGTAGTATGATATAACCTTTATGGATACGGATTATGCGCTGTAATTTTTCCAGCAGTGAATTTCCACCCTGCCTGTCGCACCACCACCCTGAGGTAAGAGATAGACAGGAGTCAAAAACTATGCAAGTATTATACATCAACCACTCCCTATGAGCTATTTGGCTTCTACTTGCGCAATTGTCTCAGCTAGACAACTGAAACGTTATTATTTTGATAATCTAAAACTCATTCCCTACCGAGAAATCGAACTCGGGGTCACTCACGAAGAAGCTCTGCACATTCTCCGTGACTCACTATAGGGCATTAGACTCATTAATAATAATCCATACATTATGTTAGATAGAGTGCTTCATAAAGAAATTTGAAAAATGGTTCATTCAAAATTACAGGTCTTTCGGGCACCAATAATATTTTTAGATAAGTCAAATGTAATATTCCATTCAATTTCTATCAAACGACGAATTACTAAAATCATTATCAAAGTGAATGAAATCGTAGACAATAGAAGAAGAGGAAAACGTTTCAGAACTAAATTACTTTAATCAAAATCTACATGATAAAAATTATTGTTTTTTCTAGGTAGTAAGAGTGTAGATAAAATTGCAATCTTATCCTTATGCAAAGCAGTATTTGCATAGCGAAAAAAATAAACCGTTTATTAACTTCTGTAGTATTGGTATAATTATATCGTAGTAACGTTCTCACTTTCTTACAAGAACCCGAGCGCTCATTAATTGCTTTAGTTCTAGTGACCCATCCAAAACTTTAATAACGAACATTTTTTTTGAAGAGCATCCTTCAACAAATTGTGCTTCTTCATATACATCTCGCCCACATTACCTCCATACAGACTAAAAAATTTTTTCACTAGTTGTATACTCGTATCCTAACCAGTTATTATTCCAACATAGCAAATTTATTAGAAATTTAGCAGGAAAATCTGCGCCCTTACCCAACTTAAAATTCCAGCCTAATTGATCATTTCCCAACAGGCTCGCAGTATCTCTCCTGTTGAATTTCTCGTGACATTTAGCCAATTATCGATTATACGTGCCCACTACGACAAAAAAACCGACGAGTTCTGAGCGCGCGCTCCTCGTACATATCTTGAACTCCGAGTGCGCTCTCGTCCTGTATTGCCCGTCGGGAGTTTCAATCTTGAACCTTACTGCCACCTCGAAGCCAAAATTTCAAAATTTTAAACTTGCTTTCCACGCTGACATTCAGTCAAAAGATGTACTGTGAATTCTCACAATTCAATACTCGATCGTGCTCTACTAGATCCAAACGATTAAACGTTTGTATCTTAGACCTATAATGCTTCTTCAGGTATCTCCGAGACTTTCGGAAAAAACTAGAGAGAATTTGTTTTTCATTGTATAGTTAGTGCATAAGTACCCGTCTTTACAATTGGCTTGCAGACCCTGCTTCAATTGGGGTGGCTGGGAGTCCGCCACTAGTGTGTGGAAACCTTCCATTAGTTTTGGTGAACACCGCATTAGCGTTGATTCACCCTGCGATAGTCCTTGGATGAAGAAGTAACTTGTTAACGTATGGCATGTTTTTACATGTGTCTAATACGTACAGTGGCTTGGAAAGTCTTACAAAGAAGATTGCACGTGGCCTAGGCCATCCAACATCGCACCGAATGAGCATTTACTAGATGGACTAAGGATTAAAAGTTAAAAATATACTTATGACCAATTCGAGAAGATAGATGCCTTATAATATAATAGAAAGACTTTTAAGTTCCCGCGCCGTTCCCGCGCCGTTCCCGCGCCGTTCCCGCGCCGTTCCCGCGCCGTTCTCGGTCCGTTCCCGGTCCGTTCCCGGTCCGTTCTCGGTCCGTTCCCGGTCCGTTCACGGTCCGTTCCCGGTCCGTTCACGGTCCGTTCACGCGCCGTTCCCGCGCCGTTCCCGCACAGTCCACGCGTGACCCCAACGCCGTCCCCGCGCTGTCCCGAGACATCCTCGCGCCTGAGTTGCTGCCCGCGCGGCAACCTGCCACGCCCCCTCCCACTTGCACACAATCGCTGGTTATCGCGATTCCTCTGTGTAGCGGCCTGGGCGCGGGCTTTGCAGCTCTAGATATTGGGGTTCGTTGGGCGATCTACTGAGCGCTAGAGAAGGTAGATTTGCGGAATTCCTTTCGGGGTTCTCCCGCATCCCCAATCTGTTTCCCCCTGTACCATTATTATTGAAAACGTATCTGGGAGGTCCTACGTTCGAAACCCAACAGTGGCAGGACTTTGGACAGTAGCTAGGTAACTAAGTCGAATTCCGTCGTTGCCTGAGGAATAATTCTAGCAGCCGGCTGCTCTGATCGGTAGTTTTCCGTGGTTTCTGCGATCAATATCAAACGTCGGAGCAATACCCTAACAAACGAGTCAGGGACCGCGCGCAATCTTTCCTTTCCGTTCCTTGTCCTACCCTTCAATTCTCACCCACACATACACTCGCATTCACTACAGTACCACACATGTCAGAAGACCAGTCGGGAGGTTAGAGGTTGTTCCGGCCGGGGCGGTGCCTCGCTGATGGGAGATACCTGATTGCGGAAAATATCTACTAGCCTTAGCTCGGTGCCGGATCTTGCCAGCTAGCGGGGGAACATCACCTCCCGCGACATACTCATGAACGACACTTAGGGGACTAATGACCTTAGCCGTTTATGCGCCCGCAATCACCAATCAATGAAAACCCATGCGAACACCTCTAGATATCGGGGTTCTTTGGGCGATCTATCGAGTGCTCATGGTGAAGAAATTAAAGCAGATTCGCAATAGTTTCTTTTCGGGGTTCTCCCGTTTCCCTCGTCACTTTCCTCTATCATTGAAAACGCATCGTCATCTTTTCTGCGTTAAGTCATTTATCCAACCAGGTGTGGTCGTAAGGCAAAGACCCAATATTATTATTACTTTTTATTATTATTATTATTATTATTATTATTATTATTATTATTATTAATATTTTTAATATTATTATTATTAATTGCGTATCGATCATTTATGACAACGCAAGTTATCTTTCACAGCTCAGTCATCCCCGGAGAGATTAACGTATGTAATTATTAGCATCAGTTTTTTCCAGCTGTATCCCTTGACAAGACAAGGTTGTTACGCCATGAATTATGAGGTATTAAGATAATGAGGGGTGAAGGGACAATAA
This sequence comes from Gryllus bimaculatus, assembly GCA_017312745.1. Classification (NCBI taxonomy): domain Eukaryota; kingdom Metazoa; phylum Arthropoda; class Insecta; order Orthoptera; family Gryllidae; genus Gryllus; species Gryllus bimaculatus. The sequence continues at coordinate 12,662,454 of BOPP01000011.1, forward strand.
TAAATATGACCATGTCTACGCAGGACTCGAACGTGCAACCTTTTCGGTTGCCGCAACCGTCTGCGCCCCAGGGCCAGCTTTATTATTATTATTATTATTATTATTATTATTATTATTATTATTATTATTATTATTATTATTATTATTATTACTATTATTATTATCCCATTTTGGGGCATGGGGGCACTAAAGGTGTTGGGGTCAGATAGTTTGTCTTCCACTTTGGGATACCTAATTTCAAATCCCGATGGATCAATGTGGTATTTGTAATGAACAAACCCGGTTCATTGCAGGCTTTTTCGAGGTTTCCCTTTTTTCTTTCCTGTCCTTCTACCACTGATAAGAAATAATGTATAAAATGTTATTATCTTCATCATAGTTTATTCGTTAAATTATTGATCTATTCAGGAATATTCTCAAGGCTCGCAGTCACTGCCTCAACTCACCAACCCCCATGTTTGCGCATTAAACTAATTTCTTAAATATAATCCTCACCTTCATCTCAGAATTGACTGGAAAACATTTTTTTTTAATTTAAATTCTGAAGTGGTGGCCGGCCATTGGAACTTTTCTATTGTACCGTACTCGATATGGGAATGTACTGTATAGTTGGAAAGTTTCAAATGTAGCATCACAGTGGCATTTAGTATTAAATGCTTCAATCATTTTTTGACTCCATTATTTGCTCCCAGGAACCGATACAATTTCGGGCTCAGTAATTTTATTGTTACTTGTGTTGTTCTCGTGATGAGGGATGTGCACTAAGGTGGTGCCTGCATTAGGTCAGGAGTATTAAGGTTGGAATTCCTGGAGGATTTACTGTTAAGCGTCTAGCCAAGAAGATTGACGCGCCACAATCGCAAAATGAGGCACTTAAGATTTACGCCCTTTAAAATGCACGTTTGCAAACAAATTTCGAATTATGGCTTTTGTTTGCCTATTCTTTATTTGGATCTTGCAACACGACAACACCCTCTGTGCTGAGTTTCTAATATAATTTTTTCTTGATCATGCATAGCACGTTTGCTTGAATTTTATAAAGGACGACTTGTGGAGCCTTTTTCATCATTAGAAGTTCAATGGTAAACAACACAAGTAAATTATGATATGTTGAGGGTGGTCGAGTGATAATCACAAATATAAACTCTCATGTCCGTTATTAACTGCACTCTAAACTCAGTATAAGGTCTTTACTGTGGCGATTTTTTAAACTTTCATTTATTTATTTCCAGAGACCACCATAACTATTTTACGAGACTGATTAATTGATTGGTTATAATATAAATAACAACTCAAATAACAAATATACAAAAGTAAATAACTATTAACGAAAATACATTTCAATCAACACTGACACAAAGGGTAAACCTCATAAATTACAGACATTCTTTAGATGAATAGAAATAAGGGAAGCCCAACGTGGCGATTTGGGCTTCAAGGGACATCGTACGTTATTACATGTAAAGAATGTTAATAATTACATCCATATTAATATTTTTACAGGTAATAAACACTACTTATAATTACTATTAATTCAATTGCTTCCGTTGCTAAATCTGAGTTCATACGACTGTCCTTAGGCAAGTACAACTTATTTTTCTAATAAATCCTTCGTTGCATTTGAGACCTAAGAAAACCGGTAGTTTTTGATAAGCAGTAAAAATCGTTAATTCTGCCATTTTTGATTATTTCTACACCACCGGTACCGAATTGTCAGTGACCGGAACATCCATTTTCTCTTCCACCACCCACGCGTCTTCCTCAGTTCTGTCGCCAAATTAGTGCACGGGGTACTAATGAATAAAAGAGTAACATTCTTCCCGTATTTTCATCGTGAAATAATTTTAAGTGATTACTAGGTGGCTCTGATTTTTTATTATTTCGGTGTCACAAATACAGCAGTTCTTTGCGGCTAGTTAATAAATAAAAATTGTGGTGTATAATCACGGTATATGAACTTATTTTTGATAACATATCTTAATGTAAAGGTAAATTTGAATCCGTTAACATTTTATTTGATTTATTTTTCTGAACTTGCCTTTCAGAAAACAATGTTCAGTTGATCAAACTTGACACTTACTGTCTTTGTGGCATGTTTCATATAACTGAAATAATTTTCAGCGCTTCTCTACCCATTCTTCTCTTCCTTCTCCGTTTAATCAGGGCTTCGGCACAAACATTTTTAACCTTATTCCCTTTGATGGACGTGCTGTACCAATCAGACCGTTCATCTTCAACCGAGGGGGTCGGGATTCAACCCCCGGCCGTGAAACATGTGGGCAAAGCATACTCCGGCAGGTTTCCTGGGGCTTCTCCAGTTTTTCCTGCATTTCATTTCACCATCGTGTGCTCATCGCTTATATATCTTCACAACATTCTATCCAAAACATTCTCCGAGTCCCGGGTATAGTTGCAAAGCTTAGCATTGGCTTCATAAAAGTATTAATGTTTCGTCGATCATTTTTCAACGATTATTTGAAAGAATTTCATGATTTAACACTTGCGAACGCCTCGCATGTTTAACCTTGTGTGAAATCAGGTACATCGGTATCAGTTTTAATTATGTTTATCGTTCGACCCTTACTTTGTTCCTATGTGATATAAATTTTAACTAATAATAATAATAATAATAATAATAATAATAATAATAATAATAATAATACGGCAAGAAACGAGAGAGTAGACACAAAGAGTTTAAATATCAAATGAGGAATATTTCAAGAAGATAGCCTCAGTCAGTTTCGTTCTGCCTGGTCATAAACCCACTGTCATATTTATTTATTGGACAACACTAGATTGGGACTTGAAATGAAAGGACAAGATAAATGTGTGGTCACCCATTTGGCATACATGGATGATATTAAACTATACTCTGGCATATAAGAGGATAGGAAGAAGCAAATATATTTCAGGCACAGAAAAATGTAAAATACAAAGTATTCAAATAAGAAAACTCACAGACAGCACAGAGCACAAGGCTGCATCAAGAGAGATCATCACAGCCTTGGAAATGGATGAGTTTTAAGTATTTGGGGATTCAGCGAAACAAAATGATCTTACACAGTCAAATGAAAGAGAAGTTAAAAACAGAGTTTACCAACAGATTCTGATTCCCCCTACACAAAAGTAGCGTGCACCTACCCTGATAATCAACTCCGATCCGCAGTGGGATGCACATATCACGAGGCCCCATGATGGCCGATTCGCGAAAAAAAGTAATAATAATAATAGTAATAAAAATAATAGTAATAATAATAATAATAATAACAATAACAACAACAATTAAACAACCACTTTCTGTTACTCAAAAATTATAATACTTTATATAATTTTAATTTTATTTTTCCACTTGTTCCGATCGTCATAATCCTTGCCTGTTAAATTTTTCTCTTTTAAAAGTCCTTCAATTTTTCTCAGCCAGCTATGTTTGGGTCTTCCTCTTCTCTTCTCTTCTCTTCCAATCCACATAATTCTACTCTAAAATTATTTTTGGAATTATATTTTCTTTAATTCTTATAACATGTCCAAACCGTTGTAATTGTTTATATAAGATAGTTTCTAAAATTGCATGAACTTTATTCATATTTTCTCTTATTTTTAAGTTTCTTATTTTATCTAATTTTGATATCCTGGATGACCTTCAAAAATTAATTTCTGTTGCCAGTAATTTTAGTTTAATTTTTTTCTTTAATTTTCAAATTTCTGATCCATATAAAGTAGTACTTTCTATAATAGATTTATAATCGTTAATTTAGTTCCTTTTGTTATAAGCGTATCATAATACTTTATTTAGCGTTGATGTTGCTAATATTCCTTTGTTTATTCCATGTCTTATATCAACTTCTTGATTTCCATTTTTATTTATTTCTACTCCTAAATATTTAAAATCTGAACAGGGTACAATTTTTCCTTTTTCATACTCTAAAATAAATTCTGTAATATTTACGCTACACCCCATACAAAATGTCTTTTCCATATTAATTTTTAATTTCCATTTTTTTTGTATTCTTCAAATAATTTTCCAAACATTTATTCCTCATCTTCAGCAACCTGTGTTTTTATTACCTGGCCATCTGCAAATAATAAAGTGTATATAGTACTTCTATTTCCTACAGTAATACACATTCCTTCAACTTTCTTTTTCCATGTTTCTAGCGATTTTTGCAAGTATATTTTAATTAAAGTCGGAGATAAGCTGCATCCTTGTCGCATACATTTGTGAATAAAAATTGGTTCCGAGAGATTTCTACATATTTATACTCGAGAAAAGCACCGTCATAATAATTTATTGCCATCAACACGTTTTTGTTGATGTTCATTTCTCCCAATATTTCCCATAGTTTTGTTAATGGAATACTGTCATATGCCTTTTATCAATCTGCAAGTATCAAATACATTTGCTGTCCCACTTCATTACATTTTTCTATTAGCTGTTTTTACGAATATATGATGAATGGTCGATCTGCCCACTCTAAAAGCTGTTTGAAATTCATCTTTTCTACCTTTGTAATTTTCTTCTAAAAATAATTTTAGTATTATTCCGTAAAGACGACTAAATACACTGTAATACTTAATACTGTTATTCCCCTATAATTCGTCTCATTTTCCGTTTTTATGAACAACGGAAATGATACCACTTTTCCATTCTTGAGGGGGATTTTCACCATTTAAACATTTTCAAATAAATTTCTTTTTCAAAGATTTAATGGCTGTTTCTAAAGTTGAAATATCTAAATTTAAAACATTCATTCAATATATATATATATATATATATATATATATATATATATATATTACAATTATGTGTATATTAGCACCAACAAGAAAGAAGTCATGTTTTGATCATTTGGTTGGTATGTAGTCTTCCCCATTACAGAAATGTCGCCGATTGATAACTGTGTCTTCGGCCATTCAGAGGAGACGCGCTTATTAGATACAAAATATTGTATTTGGTTAAAAATAATCGGTTACTATAAACACAACTCTCGTGCGCAGGGAACAATAAGGTTGATTTGAACCGAAAGCTAGTAAAGCGAGCAGCATTTACCCGAAACATAGGTGGTTATTCAGAAGATAAGCATCGACCGAAGTTGAACATTTGTTTGGGGCTGACTGTGAAGGGTGCCTATCCATTATCTGGAATCCGATTCCTCCCAACGCAGAACGTACAATTTCTGAATGCTTAAAACATTTACATCGATATGGCGTGCGGCGGCAGCGGAGCGAACGCAGGCGATCACAGGGACACGCGGTGACAACCATCGCCCTCGTCTTTTGCCTTCCTCTGGCGCCTTACCTAGCCCCCACTCCCCCTACACCCACACCCTCACCCTCGTCCTTTCCATTCCTCTGGCGCCTTGTCCTTGCCTAGCCCCCCCCCCTAAGTCTTCCTTTACCCACACATTTGTTCTTGCCCTCTCCCGTCGTTCTTGCTTTCGCCCTCGTCCTCGCTCTCCCCATCACCTTCGCACTCATCCGCAATCACCCTCATCCTCACCCTAGTCCTCGTCCTCGCCTTCGCCATCCCCCTGTCTTCACCCTCGCCGTCGTCTCCGCCCCCTCCTTCACCCACGCTGTCGGTTGTTCTTTCCTCTCCCACGCCCTCTCACCTTCATCCTTGTCTTCCCTTACTCTTGCCCTCCCACTCTTCGTTGGCTATCATGCAGCAGTTTAAAGACTGAACATTTGCCATAAAATTGGTCGTTTTTGGCTAAGTGATAAAATGACGCTAATTCGAAGAATTGAAATAAACATGATACGATAGAAAATGAAATGAGTTGTTTTTAATTTCATTATGATTTTAAATTATTGTCGAAAAGAAGACGACAAAACGTGTAAATATCACCTTTTTGGACGCATTTACACTCATAAATATGTTACGCATACGTAAAGAATGCCAAAATTGTGACCTTGCTCCTGAGTAACAAATGTATTGGGCAACTGAGCGTAAGACAGGAGACCTGAGTTCGGATCCCGGTCGGGGTGACAATTATTTCAACAAATTTAATTAATAATATTTTTATTGAATTATGAAAGTGAAATCTTTATTTCTCTATTACTTTAAATTATACGGCTCTATTTTCTTACATTGTTTTGTTTCTCGACGATACCCCATTAAGTTTGGACGTTGTTGCTACAAGTCATCTATTAAAGTGACGACTGTTAATAGAATAGCACAATAGCCCTAATATCAACGGTAATACTCGCCTTCTCCTATGTATAATTTTTGAAATTTGTGAAATTTGTCTTAATGTACAATTGGAAATGATAAGATGTGAGTGTACCAAAAAGTTGGATGCATTTTGGCTCAGAAGAAATGTATTTTAGACTAACTTATTTTTGGAAAACCATTTACGGTGCTTTTTATCTTTTATAGGATATTCAATGGAATTTAAATATCAGGACTACATGTTGGTTAATAGATGTTATGTAAAGAACGCCTAGATTAATCAATTCTGGAATAGAATTACGTGTTTTTGATCTCGAGAACTTGAGTGAATGAACTTCAAAGTTAGACATATTCCCTAAACGTAGAACGTCACGAAACATGGAACTTGTTTGTTGTTGTTTTTCAACTTATCTGTGTGCTATTAATTGTTTTTGAACAAACTATGAAAGAATTTTTTTGACAAAACATTCAGGAAAATAAATTAACTTTCGACTGCAGCTTTCGTTGTGGAACATGATTTTAATCGTTCTTGTTTTTTGGCTTAAGAAGTAGTAATAGTTTTGTGCCGGTCCGTCTAGATGTTGTTGAGTGATTATTACTCGAATCTGCATTTTGCTACTAATATAATTGTTTGTGTTCATCGTAAGGTGTGTTTTTTTTTCTCAGAGATGAAACATAAAATAGGCAAATTCGTTTTCCGGTTTTTGAAATAACACTTCACCGGAAACATTAAAGGATATTCTATTGCCTTTGAAACTAGTTTTTAAATGCATGATGTTTTTATATTACATGCGTAATAATGATAATTTCATATGTACGTCGTTTTTGCACACATGACAGAATTATAAAATTTCTTACATTGGAATGTCTTGTATAAAAAATTAATATTGTTTGTCTCTATAAACAAAATATCTTGAAAGTGAAATTTTCTCAATTATTAATAACTCTACTACTAGGTGCACTGGATTAATTTTTCGCTGTTTCAGAAAGAATTTTATTAAAGAAAGAACCCAATTGAACAGCAAATTAACAGTGTCCAAAAAATGCCAGAAGAGTTTGAAAGTTCAGTAAAGACGTAGTGCCAAAAGTTTTGTCAGAGTATTTTCAGTTTCAAATACTATTAAACAATATATTGATCCGCAAATGACTGTAACGTCGAAGCCTCCAATAAAATATTATCTCATTTAATTCCCAATTTAACACAGTAAAGAGAAAGTGTGCCACATGTAGACCAAAATCGTGGAACTTCCATTTTTGCATTATAAATTGTTAGATATATTAAATGTTGGGAGAGAGAAAATATTATAATAAGTAAGCCTACTCTTTACAATACATTTCGACTAACAAATATTTTGAATTTTATAATTTCGATATAGATAATTATTTTGAATGATTCACTTGCTGCGTTGAACATGAAAACATGATTTATGATATTCCTTCCAAAATATATTTATGTTGTATTTCTTCGTTCCTAGAAGAGTTGTTCATTTCATATAACAGTGAATTTAGTCATGTTTAATCAAGTTGAGAAAATTAGATTCCTCAAGAACTCAATTTCACTCAAAATACTTTTTAATACATGAGCGATATGAGCAATCAATTCTAAGATGTACCGTAACACAAGATAATAATAATCAGTGATGGTTACGTAAGTTAAAAGTACGTAAAAAATGAATTGGGCTCGATTACAGTTACTTGTCAAATATTACACTCGATTACAATTACAAATTATATTTCAACATGTAATTAGTAAACTTACAATTACAAGTATAGATTGCTATGAGTCGTTCATAAACGAACTAGTTGAAATGAACTAGTCTTCGTTCATTGGGCTGGAGTCACGGTGTGGATGGTGCCACGAAAATTCTCTTATACCGTGAATGGGAGGCCTTTCGTTCAGGCTAGTTTGTGAACTGAATGATCTTACCCACTCATTTAGTTCGCAATGAGCGAGGTAGTTTGTGAGCGAAAATAACTAAATATTATATCTAAACAAACATTCATGATTACATACGATGTAACGATTACTACAAAGTAACGATTACATGATAAATTATTAACAAAGTAGGCCTAATCGTTAAAAGTAATTGAATTACATTTACTCAATTTCTCCCCAACACTGATTTAATTCATATTAGTAAACTATAATTTTATAAAGACGTTTACTATGATATAAGTACATTGAAGTATACATCCAAAGTACATTGAATGAAACTGTATGAACAGTTTGTCACTGTTTTTTGTTTGTTTTAATATTAACAAAGAAAGATAAGATGTTTTCTTTGTATGATAATTTTGATAATTGTATGCCCTATTTTTTTCCCGTTCATTCTACTCAATGTGAGGATTAAGCTCAGTCCACGCTGGGTCGGTACGGTATGGCACGGACGGGCGTGACGGGACAAACAGCAGTTTTTATGTGCGCTAAGCCACGGCGAGATGTATGAATGGGAAGGAACTAACACTTCGGATAGTTTGGATTCTTGCTCTGTGTCTTGTATTGTGCGCGACGGCTTCATAATGTTAAGAAGCAATTGCTTTGTGTTCATTTTTAATAGGGAAGATGAAAAAGAGGCGAGGTGTCGAAAAAAGAATGTTCTGGATTGATAAGATAAACAGAACGATAATGACAAATGGGGAATTGCATGTGTTGTATACTGAATTGGTTAAAGATAAAAAAAAATATTTCATTACTTTACGATGTCTCGTGATAAAGTTGAAGTTCTAATGAATATTTTGGATGAGAAATTACAAAGAGAAAAAACGAATTTTAGAGATCAAACAGAACTTAAAGAAAGATTAGTTAATGACGAGTGAACAGCATACGTTAAGTAATAAAAAATACTACTGCTTCCATAATTAAAAAAGAAAAAAATCAAAGCAATTACATGAAAATAAAAAATAAAACGTTGTGTGCTTTTTTTCTACAAATTAGGCTAGTATTTAGCAGAAGTACGTTTAACATAAATGTAAAACCACATTAGTCATACGTAATTAAACCACTTTAACACAACACTTTCTTAGTGTTTTCACAATGGAATGAAATAATTGCTTCTTGTTTCTAAATATTTGTGTAGCACTTAATATGGGTTTTATTATCATCAACAGTTCCCCAAATCATCGCACTTCTACCAATTTTATATAATATTATATCTATTACATAAAATTAGATCTAAATACATTCTTGTTTATTCATATAACAAAATTATGCATGTAACAAATTTTTATGTGACTATCTATACATTTTACTTTTCAGCAGCTTAAGACTAACCAAATGGGATCATCAAATGTGGTAAATAAAAATAAGTTGTTATCAATTACCGGTAGTTTACCTACTTAATGTTTTTTATGTATATGGCCTGCCTTTGGTTTACAGAAGTCCAGGTCAAAATATTAATTTCCTGTGAATAAATGTAAAAAAATGCACGAAAGATAAAAAACAATTGCTAAATATTGTGTGTGTAAACAATTATACTGAATTATGGAAGAAGATTATTATTTCATTAATTGATTTGGAAAATTATTGATAAACGTAATTAAAACAGCCGTATCCTTTTTCGCTGCGCTCGTTTCTCGTAATCATACAACTGAAACGCCAAAAGGCTGCCCCGTCTTGATTCACGTGATTTGACTAGCTGAAGACGTCAACTGTACGATCGGATCAACTCGGAGGAAGATCTAAAATATATTTCTTTCGAACTTTTCAGCATACATGAGCATGCGCGGATCGTCCCGCCCCGACTATGACGGTCTAACGCGCAAATCCTTACTGGAAACAATGGAATCAACTGATAAAAATCCCTTCAGTCCCCAGCCGTATAGACCCAGTGCACACTAGGCTTAAACGTGCACTCGTAGGACCTGTGTCTGTATGTATGTGTGAATCTTTGTGTGAGCCTTTATGTGACTGTGTCCTACGTGTGAGGGGCAATTTGATGGTAAACACGAAAGAAAATTTTAATTATGTTTGAGTGTATGTCAAACCGCCAAGTCGATATTTTTTTAATAAAATTAGTTAAATGTAGTTTTCATTCAAGTTTTATTCATTAATCAGAGGGTATCTGATGTTTTCAGTTGTAAATAAACTCATTTTTAATGTGTCGCTTATCTTTTTCTTACTCTCTGTATTGATGAATGTATTACATATTTGGCACGAGAATACTGAAAGCAAAAATAGTAACGGTGGCGCAGCCCCATCTTCACCTGGGGCTAGGTGTGCGAGGACCATCGCCGTTCACAAAACCGAGTACCGCCCCTCCGTGTACAGATAAGGTCTGGCGGCGAGGCCAGTACGGCGCGACATAGCACGAATACAGAACGGTACAAATGGGTATCGTGACATCAGGGAGTGCATTTATCACGCGTGTGCGCCCGCGGCCCGCGGCCGCCCAAATAAATAAACGGATGCCGTCCAGGCTTTCCGGGCGATAAGCGGGGGTTGGTGGAGCGGGGAGGGAGGGGCGGGGAGGGCAGAGACGCCACGCAGACATGAATGCTGCGCTCGTGCCCGCCACAACCACTCACAGTTCGACACACACTAATGAGAGAAAGCGACCACGAGAATTGAATTTAGTCTTAAACCACCACATCTCATTAACTAACATTCGTCCATGTTTTATTTATTCTTAACTGTGTATACTTAGGTAATTAATGTTTCTAAAAATTCGAATTATTTTAGCATATGAAGTGAAATTTCAGAACTTTATTAAATTTTTTTTGACATGATGTTAAAGTGTTTCAATCAAAATAAAATTAATAACGAACACAAAATCAATGAATGCTATCCAATATGTATATAATGTAAAATAAGAATGGGCCACAAGTTATATAAAAAATCAAATAATCAAATATGTAAAGTATATTTGCATTATTCGATGAATTGACCTTCCCTGTTTTAAAAACCATCGAAAAAATAGTTTTTTATGTATCATATCATTCAACTGCGAGACGATGTTTTTTTCCATGTCATGCAGTGCCATTTTCTCCTGTCATATATTGTCATATTATGCGGAGTTTTGAAATAATTGATTTTATATTGAAATCCTAAGTTGTATGCAATTCCCAAAATATGTTCGAAGAAGAAAATTTTGCAGGAAGAGAATGGTTAAAACTGAAATGGCATTACTTTGTCGATGGAACACGAAAATAACGAATGATTTTCTTTTCTTCTGTTGGGGTATATAAATGAATTCCTCTTAAAGTTGATAGTAAGGACGACCTTCGCTTTGTATTATGTAATATCCAGTTCCCTGGTTTTCACTTGTTCTTTGAATGGCATCTGGTATTGTTTAATTAATATTTAATTGATGACTAAGCACCACCTTAAACGGCGGAGAATTATTTTATTCTGCGTAATCAAATTAGAAAGTTGGACTACTCTAGTAGCAACAGTTGCACAATTGTCGGTACTCAACAACCTGCCGACATCTCATGATTAACTGAACTGTACAGTGAAGTACGCGCTCTCAGAGCCACATTTACTTTTTCGTGTATGTTCCCGAGCTCTCCCGCTACAAAATAATGTTTACTTTAATTTTTTGTGTTGAAAATGGAATGTCTGAGTCATTTCCCGACATGTATGTTAGAAAAGTAAACAAGAGTCGAATTATGGAATTTCGGGACAGAAGTTCAAGCAAACTCCATATAATTAACATGCCAGCAAACATGCAAGTAGATATAAACATGTGCACATAACATGCCATTTCTCCTACTGTTTCCTTCGGGTAGGGGCCTTTTGGAAAGCCAACTTCTTTTGTAACAAGAAAACGTAGGAAATGAAACTTACGGAGAAAAGTGCATAATTATTTTATTCAATGCCGAAGTTTAACTTTTATTTTGATATCTTTTAATCCTGCTTTGTGATTAGAGTTGAATAAGATACATAATAAATGTTGATAATTCATATAGTGAAATCAACACATTATTTTATAAAATATAATGTACTTTGTCATTCAACTATGTAAATTATGACTATTTATACATGATGGGAAAAAACATTAAAATACGATAAATCATCACCTGCCCCTAAAAATGCGATAACTACATGACCTGCGCAAAATGATAATTTTGGTGGACTGCTTTCAAGATTATGTATAATCAGAACTCTTGTATGATGCAGTTTTTTTTCTGGTGAAAGAGATATTCCTCACTTATCATAGGAAACAGGTTTCTCTTTAAACTTGTACTTCCTTTTCCTTCATCTAAAATAACCTCAAGCTCTTACGAACGTGTAAACTATAAAACACATATCGACCACATACGCCTCCAAAGATGCCAGTCCATATTTCTTCATAATTTGCGGCAAAATACTTCAGAAATAGTTTATAAATGAAAATGGAAAATGGCCAATAGCATTGGGATAGAATCACCGTAGAAAAATAAAGACAATTTTTAAAAAAGGAGAAAGTTTACTTGTTTACTTATTATTGTATTAAATTATTTATATTTCTCGTAGCTCTTTAAATTTTACTTCAATAAAGCAAATACCTATAAATTATTTAATGGATACTTATATATGTTTTTAATTATGTCTTAATCTATTCTAAAGTGTCTTTTGTTTTGGGAATGTATTCACCAACATCAAGATGAGAACATTTTACTCTCCAAAAATTTAATGATTTCAAACATTTCAAAACTATAATAATGGTTTATGTGTTATTAAGAGGTCACTGACATTATACTTTCATGGTAATGAATCTTAATAAACTAAATTTTTTATAGATACTAAATTAAAATTGATAGATATAGTTGTTTGTTTGTTTTTTCTTTAAAATTTTGTGAATTTGTGGCGGAGAAAAAGCATGAAAATGTTTTCTTCACATTATATAAATTATCCAAATGAAACTTGAAGAGAAATTACAAAATATAACTCACTTTTGAGGAAACCTCCATTCTCCAATACTGTCATAATGGTTTTACTTGTGGGTGAAACAGGGTTGTAAAATAATCTTGTTCTGTTCTTAATTTTACCTTCTTTTATATGAAATTTTAAAATATGACCTATGTGACCCTGATTATCAAGTTTTACAAAAGGATAAGGTATTAAGGACAAGTTAAAAATAGTTCTTGATTAAATTTATCGTCGATGCACTAATTTAAAAAAAACTTATTAGGTTAGTCTTTGCGGATGTTTTGATAGGCTTTAAAGCATGTAAAGATAATCCTATGATTGAAAATAGTTTTACATCCATCACTCACACGTTGAAGTGTACATTTCAAAAATAGATTTGCAATCATCTGTGTTTAAATCTTTTTTATATTATATTACGGACACATTTTCCTAAAAATGAAATAATTAGTAGGCTCTCCTGCATGGAATCGATCACGCTTATCGTCGCCATATTCGATGACACTTCAAGTAAGTAGAATTTAAAATCAGAAATTCGTAATCAGAAAAAGAAGTATCTTTAAAATCAGAAATTTAGATATAATATATTCATTATTTTCTAATTTCTTCCTCAATTTCAATATTTTTTTATTATTTCTCATAACAATGATATAGAGAATATTTTTATCTACAAATTTTTAAAACACAAATATATACTTCCACCATTTTAGCAGTAACTCATACTCTAATACTTTTTCAAACCATACATTTCGTGAACTGTTCAAATAAATTTTCTGTGCTTATAGTGCTCTTCTAAAAATCCTCGTAGGATGTATAAGATTCTTCAGTCATCAGTACTTAATTTTGAGAATTATACGCTAATATAATAAACAAATTTATAATTGAACTTTCATTTCTTTTAAACTAAAGATTTTTTTCGAAGAAAGTAAATGAATTCAAATTCAATTTTTATATTGTAGAATTGGTCTTAGTATTCGTATTTTAACTTGAAAATACTTCGTAAATATTGGGATTCACTTTCGTTCCTTGCGTCTATCTGATGTTTCTACTATAAATTCATATGTGAATGACTAACAAATTCGTTATAACCAGTGTTTCATAAAGAAAGAAATTTTGCTTAAACAACTTACCTTCACGTGGCGGAGGAGAACTGAATGTGAGGGTGAAGAATAAAAAGGAAATGCATACAAGGTACTCGCATTCTATGAGACTTGATTTAATCAAGGAATCAAATAAGACAATAATTCTATTCACACAGAACTATGTACAAATAAAATTTACAAATACTCATTAATAAACTTCAATATTAATATTACAAAGAAAAGATGATTTTTCTGGTTATTTTTCGCTCGCTTTCTCAAAAGTGCGTCACGGCCATTCTTTCTTTCACACAATGTCAAGAACATGACGATAATAATATATGTACTATATTATTTGACGATAATAACAAAGAAACAACCAAAACAACACAGGGGTGACGGGCGGCAGAGGGCGAGCTGCGAGCGGCGGGCGACGGACGGGCGGGCGGACAGGCGGACGGCGGGCAAGAAGAGGGCGGGGCCAGGCGAGGCGTAGGTGAGGGAGGAGACTGGAACCGAAGAAGGATGATCAGGAGAAACAGACACGGCTGGGTTCTTTTTATCACAGACAAATAAATGCAGCGGGCTCGGGAGTGGGCGGTGGTGCCCGTAGCTCGCACCGCCCGCGCCGCTCGCGCCGCCCCCGCCCGCGCTGCCGCCCGCTCCAGGAATCAGGGCTCTACCCGAGGGGCTGCTGGAAGGGCACACGCAGCGCCCGTGGACTCGTGTGTACGGATGCACTGTGTGATTGGCTTGAAATTACATTAAATTTAACGGACAACAGCAAATATATAGAACTATATTTTGTGAATAGATAAATGGTATATTTTTTGCACTATCTTCATATGATTTGTTCATTATTTCCTGTCCAATATTTTTTTTTCTGCCAGGATCACGTGAAACCTTTTTTTTCTTCTTCTTCTTCATTTTTTAGTCTTTCCTTATGGAATTCGTGCTCCGCCCGCTCCGGGCATCGCGAGTGCGACCGTCGCAGTTGCTACCCCAACTGTCTGTCGCGGCACCGTCCCCCCCTTACCTTCGCGTCACTCCCGACGCCCACGCACCACACGCACATCGCTTAGTTCGTCTTCAGGCGGCGTTTCCCGCAGATCGCCGTTCGCCCGATCGTCTTTGCTCCTCCCCGAGCAAAGGGTCCGTCTCACTCGATGCAAAGCACACGCTAAGCATACCGCGCCGAGTTGGAGGTACTTGAAAACTGAAAGAACGCGGCGGGCGGAAGGAAAAAGTCCTGGCATGCGATGCGGATCAGCCGCTGCTTCGGTCACTGTTGGATGGAAGAGAGAGTCCCACAGGCAAAATATTGTCCCATCCGTCGTATATCATGAGCTAAGAAGAACTTAAAGCTGTCCGGAATTCACTTCGACAGTCCCACGTTTTCTTCAATTGCACATCGTGGTGGACCTTCCCCGAGTTCACTGGTTCACGCCCCGTGAGCGCCTTGGGACGCGGGCGGGCCCGCCCGGCGTCTCAGTGCGGCCAACCGTGCGCGCCGAAAGGGCGAGCGTAGACGGCTGCCGGCGGCGGAAGTTTAGCGGCGGCGGCGCGGCGGCGGACCTGTTGCTGCCGGCAGCTGCTGCTGCTGCTGCTGCTGCTGCTACTTCCGCTGCCTGGAGCACGTGCTTTCGCTGCTACTGCTGGTGCGGCAGCCGCTGCCGGGCCGGCGGCGGCCGGCGGTGGCGGGGGCCGCGCGGAGCCACTAGCAGGAAGTTCCAGAGGCTCGGCCCGGCCATCGCCCCGGCGTCGGCGCGCGCTGCGGCCAAGCCCCGCGCGCGTGGCGCGCGCCGGCCCTCCGCGGCGAGGTGGGCGGCGCCGGGCGCCGCCGCCGCCGCTGCCGTCCAGGTCGCTGCCGTCCGCGTCGCGGCCGCCGCCCCCGCCGCCCCGGCAGCAGCCGCTGCGTGACGCGCCGGCGTCGCTCGCGCTGTCCTCCGCGTCGCTCCACGCCTCCCACCTGCGCACACGCACACACACACCGCGGTCAGCACCCCTCACGCACGCAAGCCTACTTTAAAAAAAATTGCACACATAAGCCTCTCCATAAATGCTTGGCTATCCGGGAGATGTTGATGCGACCACAAACTATATTTAATTCTTGACTATCCTAGAGACGTCGCGTCGTTGGCTGAGAGGCCGACGTTTCACCTGAGATGTCGTAGGCTTCCTCAGGGCAGTGACTCACTCATCCTTCCTCACATGTCAGGCGAAGCGTCTGCCTCCTAGCCAACGACGCGGCGACTCCCGGATAGCCAAGAATTAAAAAAATATATATCGTTATATGAAGTAGCATCAACATTAGCGTCCACTATTGTATTTAACGGCGTGGTAACTGTGGAGATGACATGATTTGCTGGTGATAGGGGTGAAAGGAACAACACAAATACAATCGTGCCCGAGGCGGGACTCAAACCCGCGATCCTTCGGTCCGAGATCGCTACTGCACCACTGCCTCAACGATCTCGGCCATCCAGGCCGGCTATGCACGGTTTGAAACACACTCGGAACACAAATCTAATAAACTGTCATTTTGCAGAAGAATGGTTTTAATTTGAGCGGATTTTTCGCATCTACAGGCAAAGAATTATATTCTAAATACAGGCTGTTTTGTGAAATAGAATCATTCTGAAAAGTTTATTGGTAAGAATGCTATAGTATTCATTCTACATATTTTTCTTCAGTAAAAAATGACGGTTTCTGAGACGTATAATTTTTGGTGCGCCGACGATATACACCAATTATCGAAAATGTAGAGAACATTGCGAAAGATGAAAAGTTTTGAAACAGTGTTAGAGGAGCCACGTTCTGTTAATGTGTGAAATTTGTCCAATCGGGGAAGCGAGTCCGCTGCGATTTGCGTTCGTAAATTTGTGCTAATAATTATGATGAATATTCTCACAAAGATGTAAATCAACAAACATATTGAACAGCTTATTTCCAAAGTGTTGTATCACCATTTCCATTTGTTTTACGTTGCAATATATTGTTATGATGCATTCTAATTTTTCTGCCAAATGTTGAGTTCAAAAATTGCACGTCTCGAATATTCAAGAAGATACGAAAACCGATGAGTCCTATCTTCGACTATCAGGCTGAATACGATTTCCTTCAATTCATCAAAATGTATCTTAGAGATACATTCACTTTGGTAATAAACTTTGTAATTTCTCGCCGAAATAAGAATTGTTCAGAAAAGGAGACATGTATTGAAAATATAGTAGATAATTGTAAGAGGAGAAGTTATTGAAATTGTGAGAATATGATTGCATCCCTCTATTAGCGTGTATGCTAACTCGCATGCACCTGTGCGTATATATGGGCATATTCCTGCAAGTGTTCATGTATTGTGTAGGGCTGAGAGAAAAACATCCCCAATTTTTGTTCACATGTATTTCCCACGATAAACGAAGAATGATGAAATATACATAAGTGTTTTCAGCAAAAATATTCCTTAAATATTAGCATGTAATGTGAACAAAGCAAACTTCTCGTTACAGAATTGATTAGTCACTTTGCGAAATGAAAGAATGCCGCACATATTTTCAAAAAGTAGACATTGTGAAAGCTTTCTTTCTCTGCATTTATTTTTGATATTTCCTTCAAAATTATCTTCAAATTTGATTATATGGGAAGGTTATTGAGAAATAAATATATTAGTAGTCAGACAGACGAGAGACCGAAAAAGTATTCTACTTGCATGAGCAAATCAGCACGGATGTTCGAAATAGTATGTCTTCCAATTATTTCTTCTTTTTAACGTCACGTGTGGTCATGTTCTTTGAAATGAAAGACAATAGAAAGAATCTGGTGTAGTCGGTTATTTTTTTCGGATACATACAAATTATTGGTGGCATTGTCTTATAGCCAATTTTAGTGTAATGTTATGTGAACCGTACAAGCAGGTTATCAGGAGAGACAATGGACTACAAAGATAGTAAATGCAGTATATTGTTCTTTTTAATGGTTATGTCAAGTTGTACTGTAAATGGCAATTTTTATATTGCAATACATATTGATACTAAGTAATTGTTTGTGAGTTGAAATTTATGGGAAACATCAAACAAGGTTTACGGCACAAGGCATAGATCGAACAAACATTTCATGAAATTAAAATTAAAATTAAAAAAAAAGTTTCAATGAATTATTACTTGATAATGTGGAGATTGTTAATTATAAATATTTTTAGTACTTTCAGTTTCCGATAACTTCAATTTTTTATTGTTTAATATGACTCTAAAATAATATATTGGCACAAAGCAATAGGATGTTTATTTTAAATTATATTCATTTTCTTCCTTAAATCCATGAACTAGAAGTTAATTAAATTATTTATGCTTGATATGGTTTAACAGCTACCAATTCCAAATTATTTATGATAAATATTAATGATTCAATACGATCGAAGAAAATGTCTTGTTTGCCCAGATTTTATACGTGGTACCGAAAGATTGACATCTCCCCATTAAGACACGACTTTGGCTACAAAACCGTTTTCGTGTGGGA